>JAJSME010000013.1:0-696189 GCA_021235465.1 Umbelopsis sp. PMI_123 | reverse complement strand
TTGACAGCGTTTGGCTTAGTGGTATTTGCTCTGACAGCATTAGCAACAGCACCTAGTAAATCGAGTAATGAGTAAGAATCCTCGAATAACATGGTTCCATCTGTTATACTAACCCAATGCAACGGGAGCGGCCTGAGTGGCAACGATCAATGTAGTGGACATTATTGATCAGGAAATTTCACAATCGCCGGTCGCTTAAAAAAAACACTGCGTACAAGACGTGAGTCAAACAAAGTCACGGATATGCCTGCAAAAAAATTCGAATTTGGCCTCTGAACCTTGACAGCACACGATTGTAGTATAATATATATACTTATTCGAAAAAGCCTTAACGCATACTTCTTTACTGCCGTGGAAAAGAACACATAATGTGGGTGGTCACTTTTGATCCTCTCATGAAGGTAGTCTCTTCGGCTAATAAGCTACATCACCCGCAAATAAGCTATATCGTGCGCTTTTGTGGGGAAGATTGTGCACTATCAACATCTCTTCCGGGTTGGAATAAGATATACAAAATCAAGATAAATATGGACACATAAATATGGACACACATACCCTTATCCTATGAAGATTATTGTTTAAAATGAAATTTCAAGTTTACCCCAACTGCTTTTTATCAAATTGTAGCCAGCCATGAACGGCCACATGCAAGGTTGATTATAGCGAAAAGTAGGGGAAATGGCCAATGGCTGGAGGACACTTTAGCACGATTTGTATCCCCAACCAAGTCTATTGGAGAATATCAAAGTCATGTGAATGATTACTTTTGTCGGAGCAGATGGCGCTAACTTGCGATTATTATTGGCTGGCATCGGGCTATCAAATGAGGAACAATTAGTGGCACTTTACAATAGGGTCGTATCTTTAGACGTCCCGCGAGCTAAATTGGCAACAAACGACAGCGTGCGGCAAAGCAACACAGATAATTCGTGGGGCGGTGGATTCGGTTGGCCGGAAACGAATTAGGATATAAAATACCCTTCTAAGCAGGTACGGAACCAGAGTTCTCCTTTGATCTCTTTCACTTTGGATTGGAATCCAAGATCAAAAAAATGAGCAAACCCACTGTTTTATTAATGAACCGGGTATCTCTTAGTACCATTCTCTCTTGGATTAACACAATTAGCAATGAACAGGAGTGGTTTACTCAAGACATTTTGCGCCGAACATCGCTGGGCTACTGCATTGCTTTTCGGTTTTGTGGGTTCTTTTGTGTCTGCAATAGTTGGATGGAAATCCTTGCAAGCTCCTCTCCAATTCATCTACTCTTGCTTCCTAAAGCCTCTTGGTTATCATGGACATAATCAACAAGATCGTCTAGAATCATTTATCAAGATCAAGCAGACGGTAAGTCATTAGATCATGGTTCAGGTACCAGTCCTATTTCAATGGCACTAAACTTGTGACGGGCATTTACCTATAGTTTATGATGCCACTCGTGGAGGTCTACTTCGTGGTCGCAAAACTATGCTCAAACTTTGTGCTGCACAACTGAAGCAACAAGCATCACTCTTAAAGAATGAAGAAGATCTTATTTGGATTGACATAGGTGGCGGAACAGGTCAGTATCAGTACAGCCTCTCATTTGGTGATACACTAAATTTGCGTGGCTGCTAACCTTATATTTTCCAATCATTCTTAATCTATAGGCTGGAATATCGAACGTATGAACTCGTATTATCCTATTGAAAAGTTCCACAAGGTCTACTTGGTTGATTTGACTCCTTCATTATGTCGCATTGCAAGAGAACGATTTCAACGTCGTGGATGGACTAATGTTGTTGTATTATGTGAAGATGCCGCCAAATTTGAACTTCCTGGGACGTCTAATTTGAACGGAAAGATCGGATTGATTACTATGTCTTATTCATGTAAGTAATATATCATCTGGATCAAAATATTTGGGAATAGCTTTAAGCTAACTCCGCTATTGTACCTATAGTGTCTATGATCGATAACTTCTTCCCTGTTATTGATCGAATCGAAAAACTCTTGTCGCCTCATGGAATATTTGGTATTGCCGATTTTTATGTTTCCGGAAGATCTCCTTCCCCAGCTGAGAAACTCTACGGAAGCCAGAACCGACAATGCTCATGGTTCACTCGTTTCTTCTGGCAGATCTGGTTTGACTTTGACCATATCAATCTCGCCCCTGGTCGCCGTGATTATGTTGAATACAAGTTTGGTACTCTCAAGTGTCTTAACGCTCGCAACCACTTTGTTATTCCCTACCTTGTTCAGATCCCGTACTACATTTGGCTAGGATGCTCGCAGTCACGACCAATTGAGGAAATTCAGCTGGATATGGACATACCTCCTTCTTCAGGATCATCCGTTGTAGAATCACCAACTGCCTCTGTATCTGGTCAACAATCTGGAATGGATCTTGAGAAGAAACTTTCTCTTTATTCAAGAACTCAATCGCAAAATTATCAGTCCAACAAATGGCGCTTGCCTTATGATCCATCTCTCGCTTGTCACAAGCAGTTTAGATCATACATATATGCCTTTACATGGGAAGATCCTCGTGTAGATTTGGAACATCTCGATCTAACTGAGTCAGACACAATGTTTGTTATCACCTCGGCAGGTGACAATGCTCTGGAATATGCTATTAAGGCCAGACCTCAACGCATTCATTGTATCGATATGAACCCTTGCCAGGTAAGGATCCGGTATTTTACCCCGGTATCAGTTATTAAAGCACGGTTAATAATACTTTTTGCTACTTCAGAACCACTTGCTCGAGTTGAAGCTTGCTTCAGTCTCATCATTGGAGTTTGAAGACTTCTGGAAGATGTTTGGTGATGGTCGACATCCCCAATTTGAATCCCTTCTTCACGATATTATCTCACCCCATCTTAGCTCACAAGCTCTTCAATACTGGTCACACAACTCCGATCGCTTCTCACACAAGTTTTACAAGACTGGATATTCAGGTTTGGCAGTTACGCTAGTCGAGTGGTGGATCAAGATGCAAGGACTGCAGAAGGACGTCCGCGAAATGTGCCATGCCGAAACCATTGAAGAGCAAAAACGCATTTGGGCTGAAAAGATTAGGCCGGCCATCTTTTCTCCAATGATCCGAAAGGTTTTGAATAACCCAATGTTTATGTGGAACGCATTGGGAGGTGAGTCACATTAGCCCAAATGATCCTGCTTTTGGTAATAACCAATTGTTACTGATTTTGGTCTCTTTTCAAGTTCCAATGAACCAAATGAACATGTTCTTAAAGGACGGAACAACGCAACAATATATTGAAGATACCCTTGAACCTATTGCTTCCCGCTCTTTGTTTAGAAATGATCAATACTTCTTTTACCTTTGCTTGATGCAAAAATATGCTCGCGAATCATGCCCTTCATATTTGACTGAGGAAGGCTTCAAGATCTTGAAGGTAAAATGTGTTCTTTTTCAAATCCAATTATTTTTGAGATTATGATTGTTAATATGTTTCATACCACCCCAGGAAACAAATGCCACCGACGCATTCAGACTCCACACAGACTCTATTGTTAACGTCTTGCGGTCGTTACCCGAGAACTATCTGACAAGAATGATTGTCATGGACCATATGGATTGGTTCTCACCAGATGGAAAGGATCTGGAGGAAGAGATCATTGAAATGGCAAGAGCTACTCAACCAAATGGCAGAGTATACTGGCGTAGTGCTGGTAAATACCCGTGGTACAACGATATCTTTGTAAAGCATGGCTTTGATGTCAAGCCTATCAGCATTAGAGAGTCTGGTCACTCAATTGATAGAGTGAATATGTATAGCAGTTTCTGGGTGGCAGTTAAACTTTAGTTTGAATTCTTGTAATATGAAGGAAAAAAAATGAATTAGCAAATATAATACCAAGTTACATTTATTCATTATATCTTAGAATATTATTTTGTACTAACCACATTGGCCGCCGTCAGCTTCGCCTATTGTATGATCTGTGGTTCAATCTCTTCGCTATGTGTAGAATGCCGCCATCAATTTATGTAAATTTTCAGGGACTAATGGACAGACATCTAATGTATGCAATTATCAGCGAGATAAGGTAGCAGGGCGATTGTTCTTGCATCTCTCATCACCATGATGAAGTGTTTGGACTATGAGCTTATTGTATTTGTATTGATACTGCAGATAAGCAAATTGACTTGTGATCCAATGTAAAAATGCGAAGAAGCATAGTCCTAAGTCCCTTTCTTTCCTTATCTTTTCGTAGGAAAACAGCCTTTTTTACCGCTCACTGAAATTCTGGGCAGGTAAGCACTCCGATTTCTGCTTTCCCAATACTGCTGATTTTTCACTGATTGAAAGGCACCTGTCATAATTCTTTGGTACAGGCATAATCACGACTGTACCATCCTTGATAATCATTACTTTGATACTGAAGCTGTTCTATAATTTCAGACAGCACATCCCAGGTATTTTGGCCATTTCCATTGACTTAAATCGGGTGGGCAGAATTCCGTGTCCTGTGATCCAAGAAAATCTAGCCTCACCAAAAGATATAACAAATTTAGCTAGCGCACTATGGCGTCTATGCATCTGGACATCTACCTGGTTTGATCCGCTCTCTCTCTCTCTTCACTAACCGCTGTTAAAAATGAGTCTTGAAAAAGTTTTCATCGGGTCTACAGGATTGTTTGCTGGCTTTACTTTAGCCATTTCCGTGTCTGCTGTACCTACCATTGCCATTTCCCAAAAACCAAAGGACACTTGGCAAAAGATATACGACACAGGCAAATTCGTCGTTGTACCATTACTTCTGGTCACTGCTGTTTCTGGAGGACTGTTATACTCGCGAACACAAAACCTCAAGGTACTAGCGGCTACCATCGTAGGTACTTTCCCCCTAGCTTTCACCCTTCTGGCTATGAATTCAAACATCAAGAAACTGGAAGGTTTGTCCAATGCAGATCCCAAAGTTCCTGAGCTCACTAAGAAGTGGGCTGATTTTCATTTAGTTCGTACTGCCGCCGGCATCACATCTTTTGGTCTTGCTTTGTACGCATTGATGTGAGAAGGGAGTCATTGTATTATTTTCCTCTTCTTTTCTTACATAATAAATACTATTCCTTACCACGAAATGATAATAAAAGTTCACAACGTCCGCGTATTGTAAACACTATCAAAATCATTCATCACCTTTTATTAAGCATTTCTATGCTGAACCAAAACAAAATTATGCAAGATGCAGTAAACTCGTCATATAATCGTAGTTCAAAATTTCCAGTTGCTGCCGGGCTGAAAATGGTGATCAGCTACAAATACTGTAACTTCAATAAACTCCAACTTCAATAAACTCCACACATTCGAAAGTATAATGTCAATATACCAGCGATGCTGCAACCATTCCTACGTATAGCCATTCAAGTTTTATAGATCAAGATTTGAACAATGGTTGGAATAAAATCACATTATGGCTCAGAACGAGTGTCCAAAAATATCTAATTTTCACCGTAGCCCCAACTAGTTTATGACCGAATGAAAGATGATTCAATGCAAACAACGCGTAAGTGTAATCACAGCTGTACCACCTTGATAATCACCAATTTGATACAGGAGCTGTTCTTTAATTTCAGACGGCACATGCCAGGCGTTTTGTCCATTTTCATTGGACTCTTATCGGTTCGGCAGAATTGCGTATCCTGTGATCCAAGAAATGTAGCCACACCAAAAAGAATAAAAACTTGCCGCTGCACCAGAACGTCTGGGCATATAAGTTCTTTATTTTGCTCGATCCTCTCTTCACTAATTGTTGTTAAAAATGAGTCTTGAAAAAGTTCTCATCGGGTCTACAGGATTGTATGCTGGCTTTACTTTAGCCATTTCCGTGTCTGCTGTACCTACCATTGCCATTTCCCAAAAACCAAAGGACACTTGGCAAAAGATATACGACACAGGCAAATTCGTCGTTGTACCATTAATTTTGACCACTGCTGTTTCTGGAGGACTGCTATACTCGCGAACACAAAACCCCAAGATACTAGCAGCTACTATCGTAGGCGCTTCCACCCTACCATTCACCCTTCTGGCTATGAGTTCAAACATCAAGAGACTGGAAAGCTCGTCTAATGCAGATCCCAAAGTTCCTGAGCTCGCTAGGACATGGGCTAATCTTCATATGGTTCGTACTGTCGCCGGCATCACATCTTTTGGTCTTGCTTTATACGCATTGGTGTGAAAAACCGAATCGCGTTCTTATCTCTGTTCATTTGTAATGAATACTATCCATTATCACCAAATGTAATAAAATAATGAAATGTCCGTAATCAGCAAAATGCTTTCAAAATCATTCAGCATTTTTGTTGTTAAGTGTCTATGACAGAGTAGGTACATCGTATGGCCATTCAAGTTTATAGATCAAATTTTTGAACAGTGGTGGTATGAAATCACATAACGTGTCAGAGTGAGAGTCCAAAATTATCTAATTTTCACCGTAGCCCAACTAGTTTATGACCAAGTGAAGATGATTCAATGAAAACAACCCATAGGTGTAATCACAGCTGTGCCACTGTTGATAATCACCACTTTGATCCAGGAGCTGTTCTTTAAATTCAGAAGGTACATCCCAGATATTCTGTCCATTTTCATTTGACTCATATCGGATCGGCAGAATTCCGTACCCTGCGACCCAAGAAATTTAGCCGCACTGAAACGCTCTTAAACTAGCCCATGCTCCATCGTGCATCTTAGTCCTATATCTTGATCGTTCCTCTCTCTTATCACTAACTGCTGTTAAAAATGAGTCTTGAAAAAGTTTTCATCGGGTCTACAGGATTGTTTGCTGGCTTTACTTTAGCCATTTCCGTGTCTGCTGTGCCTACCATTGCCATTTCCCAGAAACCAAAGGACACCTGGCAAAAGATATACGTCACAGGCAAAAATACCGTTATACCATTTCTTTTGACCACTGCGGTTTCTGGAGGACTTCTATACTCGCGAACACGAAATCCCAAGATACTAGCAGCTACCATCATTGGCGCTTTTTCCATGCCATTCACCCTTCTGGGTATGCGTTCAAACATCAAAACACTGGAAGGTTTGTCCAATGCAGATCCCAAAGTTCCTGAGCTCACTAGGACATGGGCTAATCTTCATATGGTTCGTACTGTCGCCGGCATCACATCGTTTGGTCTTGCTTTGTACGCATTGTCATAAAAAGGGAATCATGTTCTTATTTCCTTGTTTTGTCGTTAATAAAGAGTACTACGCAATGTCCGTAATCGGCGAATACTTTCAAAGTCATTCGGCACTTTTTTGTTAAATATCACTATGTCAAAGTAGTCATATCGTATTTCCAGTATCTGCAGTCCATGGATTAGTATATATCTGCCCTTACTGGCTAAAAATTTGCTACCTTATAGCAACACCACAGGCTACGTGATGTACAGGCTATTACACGTTCTTCTTGTACATTTGACGTTCACTTCATTGAATTAAAGGTAAAAACCATTTATATAGCTCTATCTCTCGTTGAAATTGGTAGACTATTTTATTGCGTGAATAATGTCTAATGTGAAAAAAAAAAACATATGCATGGATGCAGCACTGACCGCATACTTTACTGTGTTTCTCAAAATACCTTGCGGAGACGGCCCTGATTTGTTTACGCTGACCTGAACTTGAATTTCGCACTAGCATTGCTGTATTTTTTGCCCTAGTCGTTTTTCAAGCGCAAATACAAATTTTTAAAAAAAAGAAAATTGAATATTACGCCATACGAACACCTGTATAATGAGCACAACATGGAACACAATAATATTGCTCCTATTGAAGGCGAAAACATGATTTTATGTGAAGTTGAAAACTTCACCTCCACAGAGTTCAACATGCCAAATCTGGAAAACCTGACGGAAGAGGTAAGCCAACCAATGGATATTGAGGAGGAAGACGCAGTCGCTGACACTGTTCTGGTGCCGTTGAGAGTTTTGATGGATATTGATACTACTGTAGTACCGCGACAGGTACCATCAGCAGAAGCTGCTTCACCCACAGTCGTCATTGAATACTCCGCGGAAATGGTACGTACACGAAAACCAAGAGGGCCATACCGACGATACACTGCGCATCAAATTGAACAATTGTTTGATTACGTGATTGAGCAGGGAAGACGCTGCCCTGTTGACTGGTATTAACATTAGGACGGCGCAACACTACATCAAAAAATATAATGATGACGAAGAGCGACGTTTGCCGCTAAGCGGTAGAAAAACTGGAGCTGGACGTAAGGCTAAACTAACAGAGTGTCATTCCCAATTTCTGATAGGCTATGTTGATGAGCACCCGACAGCTGTATTATCAGATATTAGAACAGCTCTCTATGAAGCGTTCCCGGAACTATCGATATCAATATCTGCGCTACATAGACACCTGATTCAGAAATGCAAGTTGACCCTCAAAAAACTAGAAAAGTTGCCTGCTGCAAGAAATAGTGACCGTGTGCTCAAATTGCGAAGGGAAAGAATTGAAGAATGAGAAGCGAATCCTGAGCTAGACTATCGTAAGAATTGCGTATTCATCGATGAGGCAGGATTTAATCTTCACACTCAGCGAAATTATGGACGCTCACGAAAAGGAACTCCTGCCAAGGGCATTGTGCCAACAGCCAAAGGTATCACAATAACGATTTTGAGAGTCATATCACAAGCAGGAGTGATAGATATATCTTTGAAGAAACCGCAAGCTGCATCGATATCCAAAAAGAGGAAGGCAAATGGTACAACGGCAATGGTGGTAAATGGTCGGGTTGGAACAAGGACTGAGCATTTTCTCACTTATATATCCAATGTGATGGATGTGTTGGATAGGAACAATATGAAGGGGCATTATCTAGTAATGGACAATGCTCCTATACACACTCCAGTCAAGGTACGTGAGCTAATCGAGAGTCGAGGCTACCGTTGTTTGTATCTTCCTCCATATTCTCCTTTCTTGAATCCCATTGAAGAATTTTGGTCAAAAGTAAAGGCTGGTGTAAGGCGAAATTCATTAACTGCTGACGATCGACTGAGTGACCGTATTTGCGAGTCTGTCCAAATGGTTACCCGAGCTGAGTGCAAAGCATGGATTCACCATGCGGCGTCATTCTGTCCAAGGTGCAAGCGGGAAAATATCAACCTGTGAAAACTCCGAAATGTCTATTTCAGAAACGGGATTTATTGGACAGTCTGTTACTGAATATGTGATGCTCAGCTAATACTCATTTCAATGTTTGCACAGAAGGAAAGACTTTGACTCTTTTCATTTGCAAATGGACTAAATGGAAGAGATACATTATCTAGCAATAAAGTACATCAGATGAAAGTGGAGAATGGTTTTATTCATTCACAGAGTATGAAAAAGTGCATCCCACCCAAGGTCAGGTTACTTCGAGGATATATTGGCGCAGGAATACAGATCAGATTGTCAGAATCCTATCAACTACGTAACTTTTGAAAGAATGCCGTACACATCTTATGCAGAAAGACATTTATATCGATCTCAGTGGCCTCCTGGCGAACGCAGAAGTATACAACCGCCCATGAGTTCAGTGTCGCGAGTATCAGTGCTCTTCGTCTAGTCATGTCAGTAATGGAGGTGTTAAGAGAAGCTTTATCTGTACTGTGGCATCAACTTCTACTGAAAAGGAGTGTGGCGAAATAAGTTGTCTAAATTTGGTTCCAATCCCTTGAAAGGAAACAATCCCTGAAATTCTAATTCCGAACTATAAAAGATTTGGCTGATATGTCTTCGGGTGTTTCTTTGGTCCACTAGTTCAAAAGCGTTTCGTACTATACCGCAAGGGCCCAAAAAGTACAATGAATCATAGTCAAAATCGATACAGCGACAATCGATACAGCGACGGTAGGCATTCATGTCAACTCATTTGCTTTATGAATTCGTGGCCGCTGACAACAATGCATACATATAGGCGACCCTGGTCCGTCGAGAACGCGAGTACCGCAGGGCGAGGAGGAGGCCCAAAACGATGATTTACCAGGTATATGAGATTCGTGTTTTCAAATTTTCTGCATGTTGTCCTATGGCACTAACTACATACATACTACTTTGGCATCAAACAACTTTGACCAATAACGAAATGCAGATCACTCACATCTATTGCCATTTATACCTACCAATTATTTCTTGAACGCGCCGTTGCGCATCTATAATCCGTTTGTGCCATCTTATGGTGAGTATTTGTGGAGTGAATAAGTGAGAAGTATAATGTAGACCGAGTTTTATTGCATATCGTTATCAACTTCCAAACAATTAGCACACCAGTACATTCGGCTAATCAGTCTGTATTTTCCTAACAGCATCTACCTCATTTCTGCCATCTATGCCGTCTTCCGATGACGGTATGTAGCCACTTTTGAGGAGCTTTTAAAACGAGTACATGTGCCTTACCATTGTCTTCAATCTCTAGACGGATATATAATTGCACCTTGCACGCCGTCACCGCCACCCTCCGTCACGGTGTTCGAGCCAATTTTGGACCAAGAGGTACGTATCTTAACGTTTAAAAACCTTCCATAAGAGTATATGAGTCTTATCATTATCCTTATTCTCTAGACAATTATATTCTTGCTCCTTGTACGCCTCCGGAAACAACGTCCGATAATTTTGGCAATTTTGGTCCTAGTATGTTGAAACAATGACAAATTGTTTAACATTTCGGCACGCATATACTCATCATTGTTAAAGCTTTTTCCGCCGGAACAGTGTCTAGGACTCCCATGAAAAGACCGGCAATTTTTGAAGACCTACACCATTCTTTCAAACGAAGGAAGCTATCAGCTTCAAATCTTCAAGAGATGGTAGATCACATCAATATAGACCTGGATGATTATGATATTGAAGATTATGACAGGGGCTTACCTGCCTACATTTATGATCTAAGTATGTTAATTAATGCTAATGATCTCAGAGGAGTTTCTGTTTCTCACATGCTAATTGATCGTATCACTAGATCTTCCGTTGTCCGAAAGTGTACGCAAGAATATGGAAAAGGCACAGAAAAAGATCGAAGCTAGAAGGAAGAAATCAAAAAGCAAGCGCGAAGCAGTCCAAGAAGAAGCGAGGAGAAAAATCATAGAGAAAAGAAGAAACGATCCGAATGCGAAACCTTGTCCTAGCTGTGGTCAATGGGATCACCAAAGATCTTCCAACAAGCTCTGTCCACAGCGAAAACCTGGTAAAGCTGAAGATACAGGATTAAAACGTCGATCCACTATCAAAACAAGTATCGATACCGCTTGTACTAATGAACTGTTACGGACCATCATTCAAGAGACAGTCTTGAAATGCAGAAATTTGCGATATATTGCATCTCTTTTCGCAAATTTTCTGGCACTAGATCGAATTCAACGTCGTGAGCCATTGCCAACTTTTGGACAGCCACTTTTCTATAATATCTTTTGCCAGTTGGTAGGTAAGGGCCAAAACGCTGATCAATGGATCAAGGACTTGTTTGGAGAATTTCGCAGTCTGTCACCTGCGGCCAGAACAATACCTTTCTATGCTGATACTGCCATGATTAGCGAGATGGCGAGAGAATATAACGTCATGGCTCGTCAACACGTTGTCTCGAATTTCGAAAAGAGAAGCGTAGATTACTTCTTTCTGAGACTAAATGAGTCATCTGACAGCTGGTTTTTGGAAAACGCAAGCGTTAAGGAGCGTAAGAAGCTGGCAGAATATATGTACAAAAGAGCTGCTAGTCAACAAGCAGAATGGCCAGTGGTAGAGGACCATTCGATATCAAGGGCTGCGATGGATGCCCGAGCCATGGCAGAACAACTTGGGCCGACTCCAGTAACCGAGGAGTCGCTATCGGCCCATGCAAACTTGTACCTGCCATGGATGGCCAAAGTTTTAGACTACGTGGAAAGAAGAGTGGTAATACAAGAACCACGTCCACAAAATTTTGTCTCAAAGCAATATGTTCATCGGAACATAAAACAAGTGAGCTGCACAATGGACGATCGTTATTTACTTGCACAGTCGAATTGTATTGCTAAACCAAATGCATTCATAGATTTTGAAGGGTCTAACAGTACCCCAAAAGTCATTCGACAGTCTTGTCTCTCTGGCGCATAACGCCATCGAAAGCAAATCGCATACAAATTTTGCAGCAAAAAAGCTTCGCACCTGTACGCCAATTTTGTCTAGACGACCTCAAATCGAAATTTTTGTTACAACCACCATAGATGACATTAATGCGGGAACCTTAGACCCGCCAAATATACCGATCCTAAAGGATGTCGTAGATTTACACTATTTCCTGTATGTTCCATGCAGGCCGCGCATATACAACTAGATCGCTACACGCTGCCGTATTTAACTCGTAGAGCTGGACTCTACACTGGAGGTGCCATGACGGAAGAGCATTTTAGACAAATCTGCTGGCAGAATTTTGATTTTCAAGTTTTGAGAATAGAGTCAATACAAGATTTAAGTCAAGAGCGCATGGAATTTAGGTAAGCACTTCTTTCAATATATGGAGATGCAATATATTATCTGACATGTTTGATTCGCTCAACCTTAGCAATATCCTACGGACAGACGGTGTGAACCTAGAGTTCATATTTTTGAAGCCCAAACATGAGACTGTAGCCCCAAAGACTCCGGCTCAATATCGAAATTGGCTTCTTCATGGTAATCATCGCTGTTCGATTTGGGGCATTGATCCAGGAGTAACAGATCTGTTTGTGGCTGCTGATGGGAGTAGTACCAACTCCCATCGTTTTCGAAGCACGTCGACCAAGGAGTATTACCACTTGTGTGGGTTCAACCGAGCCAAGGAGCTGCGCCAACAACTTAGACAGCAGACATCACAAGAACTTTTGGACATCATTGACAACTTAGAGTCATTGAAGACGGCAAATTTTGATACCCTGCAACATGCGATACAAAATCGCATAGAGAATTTTGACAAAGTTATTTATTTTTACGACATTGATAGACGATATAGAAAACTCAAGTTTAAATCGTACCAAGGCAAGCAAAAAGGCCTTGAAGAAATCGGCCGTCGATTAACTTATGGATCAAAAAAGTATGGCGCACCACCCAAACCTAGACATAGCCATATGATGGAGCCGGAACCTAGAAGGCGTCAATTTTGGATACCGTCGTCAAGTTGCGACAAACCAGAAGAAGATAATAGACAACACTACATTTTTGCTTTTGGCAACGGTGCCTGCGGTGGAATTGCAGGGAAACTCCCTGCACCTGTCAAACGACTAAGAAGACATCTATATCAGCTATCTAATCGAAATGTACATACCTCAGTACTCGTCATCGACGAGTACAATACATCAAAAGTGTGTGCAGAATGTCACACGAAAAGCCTGGTTAACCTAGAGGCTTACCCAAAATCTAATTTATTATCTAATGTGTCGAACCAAACACCGCCTAATAATCAAAAACGGACCATCCATGCAATTCTCAAGTGCACCTCTTGTAGAACCGTGTGGAATAGGGACAAGATGGCGGCCAAAAACATTCGATTTGTATTTCAATATATGGCGACACATAATGATGAACGGCCAGCTGCTTTTGCTCGGCCACCAACCAATGCCGAGGATGATGCTGGACCAGGAGAAGAGGTGGTGGTTCAGCATCAACTAGCTAGTCCAGTGTGGACTCACAGTTAGTCAAGAACCTTGACATCACTTACAAGGTAGGTTCTGAATTAAAAGGTTCTTCTGTTTTCATTCACATTTTCATAGAAACTGCGTTTATTTGCATCACCTGCACCCTTAACTACGTCGGGAGTGGCCATATTGCTTCTTGCAATATTGGTAAGTAAGCGCAAAAATTGTTCATGATCAACATACAAAAAATGGTTCTAATTGCATGCAAATTTAGGCCACGCTTGATGTAGATATGGGATGCAGTTACCGCAAAATTCATCGAAATTTACAGTACATGACAAGAACATCTGGGGAGGAGCGCGGCCCGAATTTTTTTTTTCCACTCATATTCAAAGATGACGGGACTAATCCACTGCCAATTTTGGACTCCAGCTGGTTCCTTGACCACTACCACCATTCAATTCCTGTTTCAATCATGAGGGTCAACATCTCAGGGCGGTTATTTATAGGAGGAGTACTGCTTCTGATCTCAACGATCGCTTATACATCACAAATATTCGTCTTCTATGAACCATTAGGAGGGTGGTCCTGGTCAACTGCCAAAGTTTTGGTACCTTTAAATATCCTTGTGGCTATGGTCTATTACAATTACTACTTGGCATGCGCAACAGATCCAGGAAGAGTCCCAACTGACTGGGTAAGGTTATGTGGTTATGTCACAATCGTCAAATCGCAAACTTACAAAAGGTCCATCAAATATATTATACAGGAACCTCCAGCCAATATCGCACAACCGTCAGAGGAAGGCAAAAGGATGGGTATCACCGGCCCACGGTTCTGTAAATCTTGCAATGTATTTAAGCCACCTAGATCACATCACTGTAGCGCTTGCCGCCGCTGTGTTCTGAAAATGGATCACCATTGTCCATGGATTAACAACTGCGTGGGCTACGACAACTACGGTCACTTTTTGCGGTTTGTCATATATGTCGACTTGGCCACTCTATATGTGTTGATACTACTCATTTGGAGAGTCAGAAGAATCATGGATGACATTCGACACTTTCGGGTGAGTAATGATGATGTGACCAACTGAAAACTAGAATCTGGTGACATTAATAATGATTGTTTTCATTAGTTCTATGCCGAACCATCTACTACCGAAATTGTCTTTCTCGTCATTAACTTTGTGTTGGACCTTGTAGTTCTGTTGTGTGTAGGCGTTCTGAGTTGCTATCATATATACTGTGTGGCCAAGAACCAGTCTACGATCGAGAGTTGGGAGCGAAGCAAAGTTAAAGGCTTAGTCCGACGGGGCAAGATCCCATCTGTAAGGCTAATATATTCACTCACCCCACATTATTGCTTCACATACCACTAACAGTTTTTGTTTCATCGGTTCTCAGACAAGATACCCATTCAGTATTGGGATCTTTAGAAATATACAGTCGGTGCTTGGTCCAAACCCACTCCTTTGGCTTTGGCCACAAAACCCACCAAGTGACGGACTTCAGTTTCCAGTTAGTAAAGGAATAGGTGAATTGAACATGATTGAATCCAATGATGGAGCTGGGAAGTGTGCTTTTCTAACATCATAAAATGGATATAGACCCTAGATCAGCTTATATCTGGCCTCCTCGGGATCCAGACGATTTGCGGCCTTCCATCTTTTCTCGTGGACAGCATTCAAACATACCAGGTCATAGCAGAAATGGTAAAGTTAGATATCACTTCAGCCAAAGCCAGCGACACCATGTTCGTCGCGATTCTGAAGGGTATCTTGTACGTGAACTTACTGCTGAAGAACGAACATCGATGATGGAGTCAAATATCAACGATGAAAACTCACCAGTTTATGAGCTGGAACCACAGGATTATGGAGAATACAATTATGAAGAAGATTACTACGATTCCGGCAGTGCCATAACTGACAGTGGTGATGAATTCTCTTTTACTGAAGACGAAGAAAGCATGCGAAATGCTGTCAATGGATACGAATATCCCTTAGATGGCTATACCGATGAGGATGCACAGTGGGAACAATATGTTGCAGCTGATTACGCAGGACGACCGGACCTTGTTTTCGATCAGGACGAAGACTATGCCATAGACGCAGAAGAAGACGATGGCGATGATACACCACTTGCTACCTTAATACCAAAGACTAACTCAACAAAGGGACTCAAGAAGGATTAGCATATTTTTGTCTCATATTTTGTCATAACATTGTTGATTGTAACATCAATTGCACCAAGTTTTCTGTTTGAAAAATGTCCATTCTAATTGTTTGAATTTGGATGCCCTGGATTCATGACACATGTGAATTGGCCAAAGTCTGTATCATAAAACATATATTCAGAACGGCTACTACCTCAAGATAATGCAAAGGTCTTTATTTAAATACCATTGAAACTACTCTGCTCTTGGACGAAAGGCCCTTGTTAAATCATTGAACCGTGGTCCTATCAGGTACTGCCGCCACATTGCCGCATTAGAAAATAATATTGCATCTGATTTTTCGACAGCGAGCCCTGTCAAAGATTGCAGCCTTCCCACCATTCTGTAAAATGTCTTTCAACTCGTCAAAACGCCCAGTATTGAGTGTATTAGGCTGTGGCACCATGGGAGTGGCCATCTTGAAAGGTATAGTGTAATTTGTCAATTACTCATGTTTACACGATCTGATAATTGGCCCGCTCCGACACAAAGGAATTCATGACACTTTGGATGGTGGATGTCAAGAAGAATTGTTTCCCAACAAGTTCTTAGTCACTTGTTCTCGGCAAGAATCGAAAAATCGCTTGAACAAGACGTTTGAGCGTGACGATACGGAAGTTCATTGTGGCGATAATGTTCAAGTCGCCGAAGTATCGGACGTGGTGCTTTTGTGGTTAGTATTGGAATTGAATAATAAGGAAGACAATGGTGTATTCATACCTATTTTTTTGGATTTAGTTGTAAGCCTCAGGGCTCGAAGGCAATCTTGACTCTACCAGGCATGAAAGAGGCACTGAAGAACAAGTGTTTGATCAGTATTTGTGCAGGTGTGACTATTCTTCAAATGCAAGAATGGTTGGATTCAAGCACACACGTAATGCGAGCCATGCCAAACACACCCTGCAAGGTTAGGCACGATCTTTGATGATAATAGAAGGTTATTGGTTTGCGGATACAACGCTTGTTACTTATTAATTGCGTACAGATTCGCCAGGGCATGACCGTATTGAGTCCAGCTACAAACGTTGATCAAGTATATCAACAATTGGCATTTAATATCTTCTCAACTTTGGGGCGATGCAGAGTATTGGAGGAGAAACACATGGACGCTGTTACAGCATTGTCCGGTTCAGGTCCGGCGTTTGGATGGTGAGTGAAAGAAAAATTTTGTCTTGAGCTACAGATAAAAGCACCGCCTGATGTAGCGTTTGAATATGATTAGCGTCATTTTAGAAGCCTTCGCTGATGGTGGTGTAATGATGGGTCTTCCAAGAGACGTTGCTATTGAATTAGCTGCGCAGGGTAATGCAGCATACCTTATTGACGACAAACTTGACGATTATTTCTGATTTTGAACTTGTCTTCTCGCTAGCTATGAACGGAGCGGCTAGAATGGTGTTAGAAACAGGCGCTCATCCAGCTGAAATCAAAGATGGTGTCACAACACCAGCAGGCTCAACGATAGCGGGATTACTAACCATGGAAGATGGAAAAATTCGGTCTACCTTGGCGAGAACTATCCAAGAAGCTACCAATGTCGCCAGTACCCTTGGCCGAAAGCAGTCTTAGACCATAACTTTGGACTGAGCGGTCAACCAGCCGGATGCAAGATAATGCCTCTGTACGGCTACCGGCTCGGCAATCGATTAACAATAAATTATATTTGCGAACTCCTTACGTCAAATGAATCCACCTCTTTATCAACCTTCGTTGTGTTTTTCTTCTATCTATAATTTCATTTATTTGTTCGTTTGAAACTTGTGCTTACACGGTAACCAGGAGTCCCATTGGTAACATTGTGTATACTAGATAACGTTCGTATTCGATGGCCGATTCATCCCAAAACCAACTCAAGCCATCACAAGCAGGCTACCAAAGTAAATTGGATACCGAGTCTATTGTTCCTTCAAGAATCAAGACACCAGTAGATTATAATGATAGAAAGTCAGCGTACCAGCTTTCCAAAAATAACCGAAGGCAAAGACGATGGTCACACTTGCTCATAAAATATCGGGATGTGCATCCGCGAAATACCAGCATTTTGGAGCTCTCCATGACGGTTGCCAAATGAGTCACGACTGGATATGATTTCTCCGCCAGAAACCCAATAAATTGAGAACGGCTCACCTCATATGAGATCTGCCACATATTACGTTTTTCTTCGTTCCCGTTTGTCCTTTTTCCCAATCGATGGACATATCTCGAAGCGAGTTACAAGCCGCCTTGGAACATGTTGTTCAGATTGCCCTTGATCGCAATGACCATTTACCTGATCTACCTGTCGTTCAGCTGAATCCTAATCCCGAACAGGCTGAGGCAGACCTGCTATCAACCCGTCTTCCAAAAGCGGGCCAACCTCTTGACAAGACATTTTCTCAAGTGTTTGAAAACGTACTGAAGGATGCTCCAAATGCCAATGGGCCTAGGTGACTATTTGCGTGGATATGACAAGTGTCGACTACATCACGTAACTGACTGTGTAACGTTTCTAGGTTTTTCGGCTTAATTACTGGAGGAACAACACCAGCAGCCATTGTTGGTGACTTTTTGACAACACTGTATGATTTGAACGTTTCCTTACATTTACCAAAGGAAACAAATGCTGTCACAATCGAGCAATTGGCGCTTGATATGGTTTTGGATCTCTGCCATATCCCAAGAGAGGCATACCCAGGCAAGCTTCTAACTACAGGTGCAACAGCTAGCAATATCATGGGCATGATGATTGGCAGACAGTGGATAGGAAAGAAAAGATTCAATATCGACATTGCAGAAAATGGTTTCTGTGGCAAAGTTATCAAAGTTATTGGCGGTCGTGCCCATTCGAGTGTTATCAAAGCGGTCGGAATCGCCGGTCTAGGACGTAGTAACTATGTTGACGTCTCGCTGGACCAACGCGGCTACAAATGGAATTTGGACAAGCTGGAGAAAATTCTCAAAGAACAAAAGGACGGTGATTTAGAAGCATCTATTGTTGTTGTGGGATGCGGTGAGGTATATGTACCTTGCATTCAGTGATAACCGGTAACAATCGATTTACTCACATGTTTCCACTGATTCAGATTAACACTGGTGGATTCACAACCGATATAGACAAGATTCGAGCGCTATGCACTAAATATGACGCTTGGTTGCATATTGATGCAGCGTTTGGTTTGTACGCCAGAGCTATGCCATCGTACGCTGCTTTTGCCGCGCATATTGAATTAGGGGATAGCATGACTTCGGATGGACACAAGGTATGTAACTGCCAGTTAATGTTACCGGATGTTTTAGCTGATAATTAACACGTAATGTTAGTGGCTAAATGTCCCTTATGACTGTGGATTATTTTATACCAAGCACATCGATATGTGCTTAGATGTTTTTGGCGGAGCCAAGTCGGCGTATCTGGATACAGGCAAGACTCTTATTCCGCAACCACTGAGTGTCGGCATTGAAAACTCTCGTCGGTTTAGAGCTCTGCCATTATACATGTCACTACTGACTTACGGAGCCAAGGGCTACCAAGAAGTATTCGAGAATAACTGCAAGTTTGCCGTGCGGTTAGGTGAATGGATAGATCAACACCCGGACTTGGAACTCCTTGCACCGGTCTATCTTCACACTATCTTATTCCGCGTGTCAGCTAAGCAATGGGCACATCCTGGAGGAAACGATGAATTCATAGATGCTATCAAGAAGACAGAAAAGGCGTACGTCACCAAGACGGTCTGGGAAGGACAACCGGCCATTCGAGGAGCCGTGAGCAACTGGCGAACCGAACTGGATCGAGATTTACCAATTGTCCAACAAGCATTTGAAGAGGCTTTGCAGTCCAGAGCGTAATATATGACGAGACATGTGGAATAGCATTTTCTTTTTTCCGATTTTTTTTTTGTCTTTATTTTCGCATATTTATATCACAACGTATTGTAATGTACAACAATTCAAAAAAATATATGTCACATAGAGTCTCATGATATGCGCACATACTTAATAAATCGGATCCAGCAGCATACATAGCAAGCAACTTATTGCTTGACGCCATATTGAGCCTTGTATGCCTTCATCATCTCAAGTTCCTTTGCATAGGTACCCTTTTCGGTCATGTATTCAATGATATGATCCATAGTGATGATGGCGCGAACAGGGATACCGTTTTGCTCCTGAATAGCTTGGATAGCACTTTTGCCGGAACCATCGGGAGCGATTTCAGCACGATCAACAGCAACAATGACACCGTTCAAAGTAGCCTTGGAGGACTTGATTAGTTGGATAGATTCGTTGATGGCTGTACCAGCAGTAATGACATCGTCGACGATCAAGATTTCGCCTTCCAGAGGAGAACCGACAATGTTACCGCCTTCACCGTGATCCTTCTTTTCCTTGCGGTTGAAGGAGTAAGCTGCGTCTACTTGGTGATCGTTGTACAAAGCAATGGACGAAGCAACCACTAATGGGATACCCTTGTAAGCGGGACCAAAGAGAACATCATACTTGAATCCTTGGTCAAGGATAGCAGCAGCATAAAAGCGACCCATAGAGGTAATGGACTTGCCAGAGTTGAACAAGCCAGCATTAATGAAGTAGGGTGAAACTCTTCCTGACTTGAGTGTGAATGAACCGAAACGAAGGACATCATTGGCCAAACAGAATTCAATAAAATCGCGCTGATAATCCTTCATTTCGGGCTGGGGTTACTGTGAACCTATACAACAAGTGTGCTGAGGAATGGTGAAAAAAAGAAAAGATTTTTTTGGCGACGTTTGCTGAGGCGTTATCAATTTCGAAATAAGCCGTCACAGTCTGCAGCAGAGGTTGTTCGGAGCTGAACCAAACATTGTTGTCACTTCCTTTTTGAAGGGTACTCCTTTGACTTTAGCTGATTTGACACCTTTCAAACAATGCACATACATAATAATATAAGCAAAAACTATTTACTGAGATGATTATTAAATGAGATTATAATATTGAATGTCAGATGCTTCGATCCTACATCATTGGTGTTGTATCTACAGTATGGGATATATCCTGACAGCCCAATCAGAGAGTTCCTTACTTCTTTCTTTCTCTTTAGATATGATGCATTTGGAGCTGTAACATAGGATGGTTTGGAAGCTTGTTACTCTTGTTTTCAGGTTTCTTTAACTGACTTTTGCTGGAGCTCTTGGTTGACTTGGCCTGGCCACTGCTGATTGAGCTGGCAGAAGACTTTGGGAATACAGTGGAGCGCTTGAAGATACTCATTTAACTTTAAATTTTTATTGAGAGGCTACTTTTGTAGAGATAGTTGGTTATTGAATCATGATTTAGCGTTCTGATCTGTATTTATGTACTCATTGAATCTGCCAGGCAAATTCAGGTCCGCATCAAGTAGGTTATGTCAAGATCTTGGATTTTAATCTCAGCTGCTCGGCATTTTTGGCATGCCAATACCCCACCCGACTTGGCACAAGTACGGAAATGTAAAAATGCTATGTTATTCCATGGCATTGTTCCTAATTGACTCTATTGCATCTTATTATAATGGTCTCTCGCTCGCTGTTAGATGACCCAAATTTTGTACCTATGAAATGTTGAAACGCTGTAATTTTCTTAGACAATAAGCATTTCGAGACTGTCAAAAGGAATGCTTACCAGCAATTAGGCTGCTTCAGATAGTGATAGAAATGCGACTGTCTATTCTGGTGATAGCAGTGTTGAAATCTCTATACATCGGAGATGCCTAGAACTGATGGTTTCCACAAACCTGCATCGTAGATATTGCTTTTTGGACAATGTGGCATACGGAAGATTGAATCTAATTTGTCAGTTGCTCAACCCTCTCAAAATGTTTGATGGAACACCACCAGGATATCTACATACGATTTTGTCACCGTCTTCACTGTTGATGATGCTGGTAACAAATCGCAATGGCGGTAGATTGTGTAATGATTGTCTATTTTTAATTGGGTTGAGCAAGGGAAAAGCAATACCCAAGAGGTACAAAATACTTGTGTAAATGCGGTAGATTTTTCATGAGCCTTGCCACTTGCCTTGCAAGTTACAGCAATGATGCTTCAACATATATTGTTGTTGTTTTCAGACATATTATCCGTGTTGGAAGATAATTCAGCGGTTGGGAATAACAGTTGAGTCTTAACTTATAAATTAAGGCTTCGTTCTGCGTACGGTGAGAGTAGAAGGTAGTGTGAATTGATGGAGGGTTACTCAATAACTGTGCAAGAATTTTTTTAAAATTAATTTTTCATTATCAAACTAGAAATAACAGGTGCACCGACTTGATATATATTATAATCAACTCGTTGTAAATATCATTGCAGAAATCGCTACGCATGATTCGATTTCTGTTTTGTAAACTATGAGCTATGGTGATATGTTTACAACAATTTTCAGCAGCAAACATTGAAATGTGGTGTGACTCACATTGGTAGTTTTAGAGAGCGATATGAATATACAATGAAGAAAGACAACATATTTATTATTGAAATTTTCTTCAGCTATTATACTAGAGTAAAGCATTGGTATATAAAGACAAGTAATTTAAGCAAAATAAATTTTTGAGGTTTTCTCTTCCCACAGACAGGAACACGCATGTGCGTAATCACCATTCCTTCCCTTCTTTCCACTCCCCAGTCCAAGGACTTTCATGTCCGACACTAGTTGGTCGAGAGCGAGGTGTTGCATGAAGTGAAATAGACGATGCTTTGCGATGGTGACCACGTCCAGTCGGTAGATGCAAGTGGTTTGAATTTATATCAACAACGACAGAAGGTTCGTTCAGTGGTGATGATGAAAGGAGCGGTGATTTGATATCTATTGTTCAATAAAAGAAAACCAGTTGTTAGCGGGAAAAAAGTTTACGATTCTCAGACTAGAATACCAAAAAGGTTCATAGGCTTACCATTTTGATGAAGCTTAAATTTTGAACCCAACATAAATGAATTGATTAGCAGCAATGGACATACAAGGTTAGTATTGATGTCATGTTAATGCGATTCAATTAATAGATCGTTTCCATACCGGAAGGATAGTATGTTTGCCATCGAGTTCCAAGCCATCTGATTTGGCTCTAATGCGAGCTCCATAAAATAGCACAAGACAGCAAGCCAACAAACCTAGCCATACCAAAGTAGATCGCTTGTGGCACGGTTCCTTTGTAGGAATATGGTTTGGTTCCCAATCTTGGAGTATTGGATCTTGCTTTTCCATATCATTATCATGGTGACTACCATGTTCTGGAGGTGGAATGTCAAAGTCAGCATCCTCTACACCGAGGTCCATTAGACTACTCTCCTGTTGTTTGGTTTCCAATTCTGCCTTAGCATGGCCCTGTTCCAATACAGTTTTGTCGTTATTGTAATGTGATTGAGGAGGCGGAGGGGGAGGTGGTGATGTATGCTCTAGTGAACCATCGTCTTCTGGGATATACTCATTTGACCATTTCAGTTCCTCATCTTCCTCTGTCTGAGTTGTATCTGGGTCTAATCCAAAGCGTATATGGTCTTGCTCAAAAGGATCTTCTTCGGGCTCATCAAAGTTGTCTTCGTCGATACCATTGCTGTCCTCTTCCTCTTCCTCTTCTTCGTCTTCGTCATATTCGTGATCATGTTCATCAGAATCTTCTTCTTCATCATCTACCAAGTCTTCTTCTGCTTCTTCAGTTTCGTCTTCGTCGAAATCACCTGCGTTGGCCCATATATCAATTTCTTCCACAATATCTTTCGCATCATCTTCGTCGATATGATTCAATGAGGAAGTGGCTTCTTCATCGTCTTCGTCTTCTTCTATAGGGGTATTCTCGTCGTCATCTATAAGAGGCTCTTCTGGTATAGAGAGTAAATCGTCTTGGTCTGTGATGTCTCGAGGTTGCAGCTCATAAGATGGTGGATCGCTCGAAGACGCTATTAGTATGAAAGAGCAAAGCAGTAATAAGCACAGGAAAAGCTTCTTGTGCATGATTGATAGTTGGGAGTGAAAGGAGAAGAGAAAAGGAAGAAGAAGAAAGTAAATAAAATATATGGGGGCTGACTTTGACCCTTTTTTTTGCTTTCAGTCAGTTCAAGCTTACTCTTTTTTTTTTCTTGTCCAGACGGTATACGTAGTACAACACTTTCTTTTTTCCACCTTTGGCGCATATTCGTTTTTTACTATTATCTTTTTAAATGAAATGGTGCTTCGTACCGCTTATTATTCTGTGTATTGCAATTGAACAAATGCTATTGAAGCATGATTACAATAAAGAAGATGGTATTGGTATCAGATGACGCGTGAGAGCTGCAGGTGCGCTGATACTGCAATGCAATTAATGCCTTGCCGCATTAATGAGAAAAATCTGAAAATAGGCTCAGATTTACTGCGGGGAGGAAAAGTGGCTTCATTCAAACTCTGGCTTTTCCCAAAAGTCGCCAATGATAATAACGGGAATTTCAACACTTGGGAATATAGCATATACGGTAAGAAGAAATGTGGATTACATTGCCCGGGAAAATAAACATTTGGTATTTATTCATAGTACATATTACATTTGTGAGATTTTGGGTAAATATGTTGAAGGAAAAGGGAATGGACAGATAAATGGAGTGCGTGATTGAAACTTCTATACGTATTCTGTGATATTGGAAGAAGAAGGTGGAGCAGCTTGAACAACTAAGAGACTGGCTCTCACAGACATAATAATTTGGGCCACACCGCCAAGAGTTTTACCGGCTTCATTGACTCCGCCATCCAAAGTGGCTTTATCACTATCCAGTCGGCGACGTCCAACAATAACCAGATCGCTTTCATGTAGATCTTCTACAAAGGTTGAAATTTGTTGCTTTACCTTGGATATATGTACGGTTTGATATTGAGGAATATCATGATAATATTCATCGTTTTCGGGAATGGTATCATGTGCAACTTGGTTTCCATTGCTAATAATACCATCCTCCGATAGTGTTTCAAAGAAGGTCTGGTCGGAAGCCACTGCATCAATTTCTTGTAGATATGTTTGAATGGAAAACACACTTGGATTTCGACTGCTGGTCAAATGAGATATTGGTCTCTTCTTTTCACTTTGTTCTTCCTCTTTTATGAATCGTACGATTAAGATTTTAGCTCCATCAGTTTGCATACGAAGAGCAAACTTAATAGCCTCACGATCATCTGAACCTCCAATGAATGGAACCAAAATAGTTTTGGAGTAGGCAGTTTTGGTATATCCTCTATCAACCAGGACACCAACTGTTTGCTGAGAGGTTTCTAGAACACGGCGTAAAAAGGCAGCATATCTAACATCATCCAGTGCTTCCTTGTTAAACTCCGACGAGCCCTCATGGTGATTATCATGTGTTTTGGCGGCATCTTTAGCGAGGAGTTGCCAAGGAAGAATGATGGCATTGACGTTATCATCCTGAGCGGCAGCGATAACGACGTTAGAGAATTCAGTAGGAGTAGTTATAGTAACATCGTCTTTGAGTTTGATGCCACCCAAACGAGCAAAAGTTCGAAAGACACTGAGAACAGGATCTCTCTCCAGTGTATCAATATCTTGAATTTTCATAACAGCGGATGACCGTTGCGTCAATTCGATCAATCGAAGGGCATGAACTTCCAGTTGAACAAGTGGCCATCTCTGTGGATGCTGGAATGATCTTCTACGACGTCTTTCACTGCTAGCATCATGTTGTAACATTTGGATCAATACCATCATAGCTGGTACTGATTCCAACTTGTTCAAGGTCACCATGACACGGTATGTTTCCTCTTTAGGTTCTTCTGGGGAGATCACTTCCAAGGGGCTCTTGCTGCCAGCTTCGCCTAACTCACGTGCGCGTTGTCTCTGATATGACTCTGGATATAGCCAAAGAACAGCTGGTGTGGTCATGCAGGTTGTCACAATGGCCATAACTACCATGATAACAAATGCTAAAAGGGTAGTATTGTTTTGGAGGCATACGTCAATGGGGGAATAGGTAGGATATTTGAAAATAATAAAACTTTGCGACTTACTCTGATCATTTAAAACACCAGAATCTTTGCCAATATTCAAAACGATGAGTTCGACTAGACTGTAGAGAAGGATTTAAGGTTCAGGCATGGGCTCTATTTCAAGGTTTAACTGTGATCACAGCCTCAAGTGTTCAATATATACAAACCCTTTACAGTTCATCAGGAAGCCTACGGTGAAAGATTCTCTCCAGTTCATGCCGTTGATCCTGGCAGCAGCAGTACATCCAGTAATTTTGCCAAAGCATGCAACAAATATGACCAAGAAAACGTAGCCCCATACTTCGCCAGTATCCAATAGACCGATCTGAGTTTTAAGACCCGACAGTGCAAAATACTGTATTATATTGAACTCTAAATAAATTGTGCAAATGGCAAAAAAGGCTTGAGGTGTATGAAATCATCACTCACCAATGGAAGAAAGACGATATTGACGATATCTTCAATCTTTTCGGCTATCTTGACAGCCAAACCTCTCTCATGTGGAATGATCACTCCAGCTAGGAAGCCTCCAAAAATGGGGTGAATACCTATGATATCGGTGACAAAAGCAGAAATCAGCACTATGACTAGCGTTACTGTCATGACAAGCGGAGTTGGTCCATTATCATATGAGCCTGTATGCAAACAGAGGCGATGGTAGAGAGGTCCCACGCCAAAGATAAGAAATAGACTGAAAGCGACGGCACACAAGAATACCCAAAGGGCAGTTAAACCTCCAGAAGAATTAAGCAATGCAACCACCAAAGCAAGTAAGACCCAAGCAGTGCAGTCATTCAACACACCAGCTGACATGGTGATAGCACCGACATTTGTTTTCAATAGCCTTAATTCTGCTAGGATACGAGCAAGAACTGGAAATGCCTATTTGAACGAGGCATGAATTATGAAAAATATCAACAAATCAAAGCATGCAGTGTCATGTACAAACATGAGAAACATGTTATTGGCATGGATCTGCATCCCCTTCATATATCATGTTGGTATTTGGACTTACTGTAATGGACATGGCAACACCCAAGAAAAGAAGGTAGGACCCAAATGGAATTGTGTCATCGTTTTGAAGACGATAAAGTCCATAACTAACAGCAATACCCATAGCAAAAGGTAATGCCATTCCCATGATACCGACCGTCAAGCTCTTACGTGCACTTCGTTTGATCAACTTTACATCAACTTCCAGGCCAACTTGGAATAAAAAGAAGACAAGACCAATGGTAGAAATCAAGTTCAAGTAGGGTAGTGAAGCAGTTGGAAATATAGTATTCATATAGTTTGGAATGCGCCCCATTACTGAAGGGCCAAGTATGATGCCTCCAATAACTGCCACAACGGCATATTTTTAGTGATCGGATAATATTTCATGATAGATCAAAGGGAGATAATGTACCTTCAGCAATGACTCTTGGCTGTCTTATCTTGGCCAGAGGAATAGCAAGTAAGCGACATGTTACAATGATAATGGTAGCCTGTGGCGTTATTTAAAACCAAAATAATAATAACAGGAGTTAGGAGGAATGCCATGGTAGAGAGGCCATGTCAAATGGAAGTGGAGCATTACCTGAATGACAAACAGGACAAAGGGGTCAGATGAGTTAAATGCGGATGGATTAGCTCCAGAGAGCACTCCCGCCTGAGGTGCGGTTTGGTTTACAGGCATTCAATGATGTGTAGAAGAAGAAAAGAGGCTTAACGGCTTAATGACCACCAATGCGATGATGATATAAATAAGGTTCAGAGAACAAAAAGCAATAAAGCAGTCATACGATGATGGTGGTACTTAAACCTTAATGAAACCTTAATTTTTAATTAGCTGACTGGGACGTTTAAGTCATTAGGTTGAAGGCAATAAACTGTAAACTTTTGTTTCTTTTATTTATTTGATGATGGAGGAAATGAGGAAGGATCTGGCGCATGGTATTTACATTAAGTTTTGTAAGTTGGCCAGTATGCGATAGTGCGAAACACACCACCGAAATGGCGCTGTTCATACTAAGGGTTTGAGCAGAGCAGGAAATAAAAGTGCAAGTGATTCGGTGCAATGCAATCTAAAAAAACCATGGTTTTGAATAAATAAGAAAAAAGAACTGAAAGACACGCAATATTAGAAGGCTGGGAAATCTTGGTTGGTTTTTTACATCTAGAGTTTAGGATGTGTAATGATTTGATGCTGCTCCCCCGAGTGTGATCACTCGGTGGCCTCGTGTTCTGAGAGCCATCTCTCAGCATCAAGGGCAGCCATACAGCCAGATCCAGCGCTGGTAATAGCCTGTCGGTAACGTTTGTCCTGAACATCACCAGCAGCGAAAAATCCTTCGATACTGGTCAAGCTAGAACCTGGTTGAGTAACAATATATCCTTCATTGTCAAGTTCAACTTGTCCCTTAACCAATGAAGTAGCAGGCTCATGACCAATAGCGTAGAAAAGACCATTGACAGCCAATTTGCTGTCCTCTCCAGTGGTAGTGTTTCTGATAACGAGTGCGTTCAAAAGGGATCCATCACCATGGGTAGCAACGGCTTGGGTATTGAACATAACTGTAACCTTGGGGTGCTTCAACAAACGATCACCCATGACCTTGGAAGCACGCAACTTATCACGACGAACAAGAACATAGACGTGGGAAGCATCTAAGAAAAGATGCAAAAAAGTAACCAATTGGGTCAGTACGTACGTTAAAATAATTTCCACAATTATGAGCCAATTTTGTTCCACATTTGTCACTCTTGGAAACAAACAGAAAATCGTCATACTTACATTTTGTCAGATAAATGGCTTCTTCGGCAGCAGAATCTCCACCTCCAATAACAGCTAATGGCTTATTGCGGAAAATGGGAACAGCTCCATCACAGACAGCACAGGCTGAGATACCATTTTGCCAGTACTTGTCTTCACCAGGCAAGAACATGCGCTTGGCAGATGCGCCAGTTGAAAAGACCAATGTGTCGGAGGTATCAGTGGGTTCTGAATCTTCTTCGTTGCCTTCCCGCCAAAGCTTGAAAGGACGACATGAAAGATCAACTTTAGCAACGGTTTCGGTAATGATTTCGGTTCCGAATCGTTCAGATTGTGCACGAAGTTTATCCATCAGTTCACTTCCCAGAACACCTTCAGGGAAACCAGGGAAGTTTTCGACGTCGGTAGTAGTAGTCAATTGACCGCCTGGGGCAAATCCATTGGCCATCATACCTTCAAACATGGTTGGCTCAAGATTGGCTCTAGCGAGATAGATAGCTGCAGTATGACCTTTAAGAAGAAAAATATTTGCATTAGTGATACTGTTAAGCAAGCTGAACAATGCGATCTCCTTTTTCTGGGAATTTACCTGCTGGTCCAGAGCCAATGATGGTAACTTTACGGTGATTAGCGGGCATATTAAGTGAAGACAGGGTATGAAAAGTCCTTCTAGTTGAGTTAGAAAGTCTAAAGAATCTAGAGTACATCAAAATTAGGAATGAGCGGACAAGTCCGGGTATTTATACTCACAGGGCAGGTTGATTGATTGTTCTAGAGAAGACCACAAGCCACTGCCTTTATTACTCAGCTAATAGCCAATCAGTAAGCGGGATCGGGAAATCAATGATTACTAACAATTTCATCATTGGCTAGAAGTTACCGATTTTCTACCATACTCTCACAGAATTTCTAATGTTCAAACGGTCTGACTTTGCTTTCTAAACCATTGATCTGTATCGCTTCGTAAGCATAAAATTTATCGATTGGGTGGGTATTATTGATACGTTGTAAGAAAAAAAGAAGTAAGGCGTAAATTGCAAATGAAATGGAAATGAATTGGGAAAAAATGAGAGTGTATAAAGGCGATGGTGGTTTCGACTTTCAAACCAACGTAAAAAAAAACAAATTGAAGCACATAACGAGCAAAATGCTGAATGAAACACACTTGAGGGTCCCAAAACTTATGACGGAAAAAAGTAAACGACAAGGGATCCATTGGCTGGTCGGGGATAAAGCGGGACAAACCCTTCACAGCCTGAAATGTGTAAATGGTTGAGTCTGTTACAGATCACCCAAAAAAAGAGAAATTGAAAAGAGAAACAAGATGTTACGAAAAAAAAAAAAAAATATAGGAAAAATAAAGTCTATCGGTCTCCGTCCATGTCGCATCGGTCTCCGTTCATTCGTATCGTGTTGTACCATATTGTATTTGTCAGTGTGTATCATTTGATCATTTCCTTCACATCAATATACAGTCATCGCCTTGTGAGCCGCGTTTCTTCTTGTCTTTTGCATTTTCAGGAGCTTTGCCTTGCAATCGTTGAATAGCACGCTTATCACCATGTCTGGCTGCTTTCTTGTACCATTCCATAGCTTCTTCAGTATTCTTTGGGATACCAATACCAACCTCAGTAAAATAACCAATGGCGTATTCAGCTTTTGGAAGTTCTTTTTCCGCGGCCCGTCTGGCCCACAGATAGGCTTGCTCATCACTTTGGGGTAAGACTCCAGGTGAGCCGACGAGATACCAAGCGGTCAAAGCAAAGCAAGCCTCGCGATGACCTTGTTGAGCAGCAATTGTATAATAGTGGATGGATAAAGCAGCGTCTTGAGGGCAGTTGAGCTTTCCATATTCATAACATTCGCCTAACCGAAAAGCTGAAGGCGCATAGCCTAAATCGGCGGCTTGAGCGTACAAAGTAACGGCGTATTCCAAATCCACAAATACCACGTTGTCGATACCTCGTTCATGGAGTAAAGCAAGTTCATGTAATGCATGTGGATATTCTACTGTTGACGCTTCGGCTGCTCTCTTGAGCCATTTAACACCATCTCTTGGATTTTTACTAATACCAAGTTCGCCGTTCAATTCGGCCACTCCAAGACGATACATAGCACCAGGATGATTGAGAGTTGAAGCTTTTCTGTTAAATGAAAGGGGGGGAAGGGGCGGAGAATTTTTTTTTAGTCGCCAACGTCATACTAGTCAACCCAACCATTTTCACCCGCTTTTAGTCGCCGTGCATCCTACGTAACCTAATCACTAGGAACGGTAAAGAAGTGTTTGTTGTGGGTTTTTCATTACCTGTAAAATTGAACAGCCTTGGCACTATCCTTTCTGCATCCCAAGCCATCTTCATAGCATTTCGCGGCTCTATTTTAGGAAAATGACCAAAAGCCGCGTCAGTAATTTTTTTTTTTTTTGGATATTTAGTAGTGGAATGCCACTTTGGAACGAGCTTGTGTAAATTTTTTTCTTTTTTGGCACGCAAGCTTGATCGATCAAATGGAAAGAAGGCGTTTTTCCCTTCCTTTCTTTTTTAATACTTTACCTGTAAGCAGCATCTGGATGATGATGTTTGGTAGCTTGAACAAATAATGGGAAAGCCTTGTCGAATTCATTTTTTGACTTTCGGCTAAGTAAAGCACTGGCGTAAAGGTTGCCTAAATAATATTGTGATTCGGCGTGACCGCGCGCAGCTAGTTGCTTCAACAGTTTTTCAGCTTCATTGAGATACTCCCATCGAGCAGTGTCATTATCGACAATGGGTTTGGCAGCTTCGACCATGAATACAGCAAAATCACATTGAATATCAGGATTATTGGTTTTCTTAGCGTTTTCTCTGTACATATTAATAGTTTGTGAATATGACAACAACGAAGCCTTGCTGCCAGGCTTTAAGTGGGAGTGATCGAGGAGTTGGTCGTTAGAAATGGTCATGTTGGAAACACTTGCTGAACCAGATGAATTAGTGGGAGGGGTGGGAGACCTAGGGCTAGCTGAATTTGAAGCACTGGTAGGTGTACTTGCTTCAGAATACATTGATCCTCTATTGGGTTGATTATTAGTATGGATAGAAGTAGGGTATCCTATCACTGGAGTAGGAGCATGTGGTGGTGGTTGAGGAGAATGTTCTTCATGTTGCATCATTATGAATTCTCAACTTCTTTTTTGTAAATGGAATTGAGAATGGATGGGGAGTAAAGACGACTTTCTGCAACAAAAAAAAAATTGGGAAAGGAAGACAGGCACAAGAATAAATAAAATGGGCGAAGAAAATAAAAAAATTGGCTAGGTTTGAGTATTTTTGTAACAAGCGGGAAACGGATTACCAAGGAAATAATAGGGGAAAATAATATCCACACTGACCAAAAAATAAATACACCGTCAACTGCCAACCAGTCAGTCTGTCCCAAGTGGTCAAGAAGTTGAGTCAAACTCAGTCCCAAGGTTAATTGATAAACCGCAATCTACCATTTCGTGCACTTTCAGTCTTACATCCTTTACACAATAAGAGCAAACATTACCCACATGACAGACAATCTAGGTTATTCGTTTGCAGCAGTCGTTTTTGTAGGAGGACTAATTGGTTATATCAAAGGTAATCCGTATTTAACCTGTGGGACTCATAACTACTCTTCTCAAGCTATTTCGGGTTTTTTGACTTATTTCCTTCCAACCCTGCATTTTTCTAGCCGGTAGCTTGGCTTCCTTCATCTCTGGAACGGTATTTGGCAGCTTAATCACATTGGGGGCCTACCAGACATCACAGAGCCCGAGTCGTGCTGGATTTGCTTTTGGTAAGCGAGGCTGAGTTGTGTAGTTTTTTTTATTATTTGGGTGCCAAACAGCTTTACTGACCAGCACATTACTATTAATACTTTTGCAACTCATCCTTTCACAGTGGTTTCCTTGTCGCTGATGCTTGGCATGGGCACCCGATATATGGCGTCAAAAGCCTTCATGCCAGCTGGTCTGATTACTATTCTAAGGTAATGTAATAATAACGTCAAAATGATCTCCTTGTGGTTGGTCTACCGTGTATGGAAATCTCACCTCTCACCTCCAACTTTTATTTATACTTAACCTGTCCTGTCCATTAACGGGGTATGGGGCTAACAATCATCCTCCTTGTTTCCTATTGAATGTTATAGTCTCATCATGGCATTACGTTATGCTGCTCGTCTTTGGCAATGATGCGAATGTAACGTCTATGTTGACATCAAAATAGTTTTACATTTGGTTTTGATTCAATTTATATGAAAGCATTAGTTTGACCTCTGTCGGATCAAATAAAACAAAGTTTCTTATGTGTCAATGCCTTTTTTTTTTAGCTTACATATCAATTTGTATCCCTAATGTCATCGTCCCTCCCTTTGCCGATGGGATATCTCCCTGCGCAGCAAAGTTTGATGATATAACACTGCCGTTGATCAATGCGATAAGAATCTCTTGTTTACTATAGCAGTTGCTGAATGTTATTTGCCACTCACTCTAAACATTCAAATACTCCCCGTTTACCCTGCTTCGTTGATTATCCCTGATACCATCATCTTTTCACCAAATAGTTCACCTTTTTTCCCCGATCGCCATCACCGCGAGACCAAATTTAGTTTTGTACAGAAAGACAATTACAAATCTGTACATATTGCGTGATTATCCCCCATAACTTTAGCAGTTCATAATGGATGAAGAATTTCAGTTGTGAATGTTTAGATATAACAAATTCAATATTATATTAATGGACTTCCGCTTATGTTTGTATATGTGAGTATTGGTATATAAAATTTTTTAATCTATCTCGCCAATTAGAACTTTAATGCATGGCTGGGCAAGGCGAAGTAACGCGGGCTATCGGCTGACGTATAATTAGCCTGTAGGATTGGTTCAGGGTGATAATCACTTTTACTCCTTAGAATTAATTACATTCCATTGCCACAATATCATCTATACAGGGTCATAGAGCAGAATGCCTGCCTATTCAAATTTTATTTTAGGGTTCATGTTAGGTTTTTTTTTTATGTGTGTGTTGAGCTCAAATATAACAAACAGGTTGGATTGCAGAGTAGGAGTGTTTAGGCAGTGGTAGCCTCAGCTTCAGTAGCAGCCTTCTTCTTCTTGTTCTTCTTAGCGCTGGGCTTCAAAGGACTGGCTATAACCTTAAGAAGCTCCTCATCCTTCAATTCCTTGTCGCTCTTGACAAGAGCAGGGTCGTAAGGGGGAGTGGTGACCTTGACATTTCCATTCTTGGTCAACAACAAAGTAGCCAAGAATTGAACAACGATACCATCGCGTTCGTACAAGATATCGTAGGGCAAAACAGTCTGGTGCTTAGCGCACTCAATGATACCCATGCGGGACTTGCGCTCATCCTCGAGATCACGGAGAGAGAAGGGGAAATTACCAAACTTGGTGTTGATTTCAGACAAGACTTGACGAGAAGCAGCCATCTTCAATTGGTAACGAGTGCCAGTCTTCTTGTAGACGGTGGTACGGGTTTCCATCTGTCTGGTCTTTCCTTCGCCAGTGGAGACAAGAATATCGACGGCATAAACCTCGTTCTCAGCAAAGGTAACACGCTCAAAGTCACGCAAGTGGTTCTCGCTGGGGTTGAGGATAACCTGAAGTGGAGGTAAGGCATAGCATTGTTAATAATTTAAATTTCACGACATGTTCAATCACTTTGCTCATATTCATTTTACCTGCTTCTTGCCATCAACAACATCCTTCTCCTGTTGGTGGGTCAACATGCCTTCAACGCACTTGACGCCGAAAGCATCAGTGATCTGACCAACGGCCTTGGTAACATCCATGTTCTTGTTACCGGGCTTGATCAATCGGATTGCAGCCTCAAGAGCAGTATGAGCAGCTTTCAAAGCATCAGCAACAGCTCCAGTGACAGGATTCTCGGCAGAAGCGCCAACAACAACGGTATGGGCGATAGGGGAACCGTAACCATCGATCTGGGCACCGAGTTGGCTATAGAACAACAAATGATTATTACTAACTGGCCAAAAAAAATTGTGGTAGGAGATCATAACGTTAAAAAGTCTCACATCTTGACAACATCACCATCCTTAAGGACGGTAGCAGCTTCGGGATCGCTGGCAATAGGAGAGAAGTGGGCAACGCAATCGTTGATGGACAAGCAAGTAGGGAAAGCAATACCTAGTTAACAAAGACACTTTAGTATCAGTAAATATGCATAACAGCACACAGACGCGCCAGTCAAAACTCCACTTACCTTTGGGGGTCTTGGCCTTGTTGTAGACAGCCTTGGTACCCTCGTGAATGAGCTTGTCACCCTGAACACAGATATCAATAACCTTGGCGCCAGCGACGCAAAGAGGAATGATTTGGTTCAAGACACCTATATTCAAAATAAACAATCAAAGATCAGATTGAGATCTGGTGGCACATGTTGATATGCATGGCGTGGATCACATACGGGTGGAAATGTCAGCTGCGGTCTTATACTTTGTGACAACATCAGGGTTCTGAATGGTGGTGTCAACTTGCTGTTGCTGAGCGTCTGCCATGGTGTTTTGCAAGAAAGGAAGAAGGAAAGATTTTTCGGCGCGGTGAAGGCTGAAATGCAACACAGTCACACTTTTTTGTCTTCGTTTCTGTGTTCAAACACGACGGAACTCCACCACGCCTTTACATCAAAATGCCAGCAGTAACTACAGCTAAATTGCAAGAGCTGCAGAGTACTTGCAAGAATATTCGTAATATATGCATTTTAGCTCACGTTGATCACGGAAAAACAACTCTTTCCGACTCATTACTCGCATCCAACGGCATTATTTCCAGCAAACTGGCAGGAAAGGTCCGGTATTTGGATTCACGAGAAGACGAGCAAGAACGAGGAATTACCATGGAGTCAAGTGGCATCAGTTTATATTTTCAAGTGCTTAAAGCTATCATGCAAGGGGATGGTAGGTCCAAGTGGCTTTGGCTTATAAATACCTATTGATATTAACTCTCTTGACTTATATGATAATAGAACAAAAGACGATATCTACCGAGTATCTCGTCAACTTGATCGATTCACCTGGACATGTTGATTTCACTTCCGAAGTATCTACAGCTTCTCGATTATGCGATGGTGCACTGGTACTTATTGATGCCATCGAAGGGATCTGCACACAGGTAGGTTGCCAAAATATCTTTCACAATTATGCTGCCACAAAAATTCACCCTAAAATTTGTGCAGACAATCACTGTACTGCGGCAAGCATGGTCCGAAAAAGTTCGACCGATTCTTGTCCTAAACAAAATCGATAGATTAATCACGGAAATTCAACTAACACCAATGGAGGCATACCAACATCTCAACAAGATCTTGGAACAAGCTAATGCTATCATGGCCACCTTTCTGACTGGTGACCAGATGGCTCAAGAGGCCAGAAAAGTCGAAGAGGAAAAACGAAAACATTCTGAAAATGGTAATGTAGAGGATGTGGCAAACCAAACGTATGATTGGAGTATGGAAGAATTGGATGATTCCGATATCTACTTTGATCCCGCAGTAGGCAACGTTATCTTTGCCAGTGCCATTGATGGATGGGCTTTCAGGTAAAAACAAACTTTTCCTGGTTGATGGTGTAACTTTGGTTTGGTTGAAATAAGGTTAATTAACTTGTTTTATCTTGATTTTGCCTTCTTTACAGAGTACAACAATTCGCAACTATTTATGCAAAGAAACTTGGATTTAAGGAATCAGCGCTTCGAAAATGTCTGTGGGGAGATTTCTATTTTGATCCAAAGTCAAAGCGAGTGATCCAGCAAAAGCACCTGAAGGGAAGAAACTTGAAGCCAATGTTTGTTCAATTTGTGTTGGATAATATATGGGCTGTCTATCAAAACGTGGTCGTCGAACCGTAAGTTGATCCAGTCTTTCAATAAGCATGGATAGATAAGTTTGTGTTTCAGGTAGAGACACATATCTTCTAGCATCTCACTAATCGTTAATTCGATTCATTCGCACTCCTGTAGTAATCGGGAACGAACAGAAAAAATCGTCTCTTCCCTCAACCTCAAGGTCCTTCCAAGAGACATGCGATCTAAGGATACTAGAGTTCTTCTTACAGCAATTATGACCCAATGGTTACCTCTAGCAACTGCTATCCTGCTCACCATTATTGAACAGCTGCCATCACCGGATGTCGCTCAGAGGATACGGTTACCAAAGGTTTTATACCCTTTTGCTGAAGGTGAAGTGCAACCTTCGTCCGAGGCTGAAAGAGCCATGTTCGACTGTGATCAATCGGAAACTGCTCCTGCTATTGCGTATGTTAGTAAGATGTTTGCAGTCCCTACCGAAGCCCTACCAGAGAATCGACGCAAGTTACTCACAGCGGAAGAATTGCGAGACCGTGGACGATTACATCGTGCAGCTCTTAAGGCTGCCGCGGAAGGAAGTGCCACTGTGGATTTGAGTCCCAGTAGTGAAGATGCACCTCTTGATGCACCTGCATCTCCAGAATCCGAAACCTCAGATATGGAAAAGACCGAGGAAACCTTGATTGGATTCGCACGTTTGTATTCGGGTACGCTTAAGGTTGGCCAGAAGCTCTATGTTCTTGGACCAAAGTACAAGCCACAGGAACCCGACAAGCACTGCTCAGAGGTCACCGTCAAGAGTTTATACATGATTATGGGAAGAGAACTGGAAGCTTTGCCAGAGGTAGCTGCTGGAAATGTTTTCGGTATTGGCGGGCTTGAAGGTCATGTACTGAAAAATGCTACGCTGAGCACCACCAAGGAAATCAGCAATTTGGCAGGAATCGCAACTGATAGCGCACCTATTGTGCGTGTTGCTTTAGAGCCTGAAGATTTATGTAAGTTGTGGACAAGTTGTCATTTGTGTACGAAGATACTATAAATCACTAACTTATCAACCAAAATTTTTCTTCTTGTAGCTGAAATGGATAAACTGGTGAAGGGTCTTCGTCTACTTAATCAAGCTGATCCTTGTGTGGAAGTTATGTTACAGGAAACAGGCGAGCATGTTATCATGGGAGCTGGCGAGTTACATTTGGAAAGATGTCTCAAGGACCTTCGAGAACGATTTGCAAAAATAGCTATCCATGTTTCACCACCTATTGTTCCTTTCCGTGAATCTATCGTTAGCGCCGGTAAGAAATGTTGATGCTGAACATATGCCCTGATAAGCGGTTCCACTGGTTAGCTGATGCTGTTCTTGTCTTGTAGATCTGTCTGCTAACAAGGAAAAAGATGGCGTGAGCGTACCGCGAGGAACAGTGACAGTGACTATACCAAGTAAATATATCAGTCTCAAAGTACGAGCTGTCCCTCTGCCAAAGAATGTCATAGAATTGCTTGCATCACATACAACTACTATTAAATCGATTGTGGAACAAAAGATTGCTCGTAGAAATGCGCAAAAGCAAAACAAAGATGCTGACATGGAAGAAATCAAGGCCGATAATATAACTGGAGAACTTGCTGAAGAGAGAATTCTTTCTGCCGCTGATTTCCAACACATGTTGAGGAAGGAGTTCGAGATCGCCAAGTCACAAGGAGGTCCTTTGGCTACTGTTTGGGATGGCATTGTTGATCAGTATGTAAACCGCTGTATTTCTGTGAATGCCTGTTAATTCATGTCCATTTTATCTAACTTACATACTTTAACAGAATATGGTCATTCGGACCTAAGCGAGTCGGACCTAACCTGCTTGTCAACCGCATTCCTGGCTATGTCAGAAAGCACTTTTTCGATGTTGATGTTGAAAAATCTCACAAGAAACCTGATGGAACTGAAGTCAGCCAAGTTGATGATGAAGTGGTGGATGTCACTCAGCAAGATGAACGCCTTGGTATTTTGGACGTGGACTTCAATATTCATACTGCTTTCCAGCTTTCAACTCTCACTGGAACACTTTGTGCCGAACCACTGCTTGGTGTGTGCTATATTGTTGAAGATGTTATTGTGAACACTGATGAGATGGTCGGCTCATCTGGAGAAGCGACTGATGGTGAGTTGAAGGGTTTATATTACATGAACTATAAAAGTTTTATTATTCATAAAACTATAATGTGCTGGTGCTTATTTTCAAAATTTTACAGTTCGATCCAAAATCGGTGTGATTCAAGGTCAAGTTATTTCCAGTATGCGTGAAGCTTATCGACAGAGTTTCCTGGAATGGTCTCCAAGACTTTACCTCGCCATGTATTCATGCGATATTCAAGCATCAGGCAAGTTTATTAAATATGGTATCTAGTGGGGAAATGCATGGATTCTCTTGTAACTTTGATTCACTTTAGCTGAGGTTCTCGGAAAAGTTTATGGTGTTATCTCAAAGAGACGTGGAAGAATTGTACATGAAGATCTAAAGGACGGCACATCATTTTGGCAAATCAGCTCACGTATGCCTGTTGTGGAGAGTTTTGGATTTTCCGACGGTAAGAGAGTTGTCATGTAACTCAACACGATATCACACACATGGGACTCAAACGTAAAAAATTTACAGAAATCCGAAAGCGAACTTCTGGAGCAGCAAGTCCACAACTGGTGTTTAGTGGGTAAGCAATCAAATATGTTATATACGTTGCATGGCACCTATTGGGTTTCTAAAATTTATTCAACCTCACTTGCAAACTATAGATTTGAAATGCTCGATCAAGATCCATTCTGGGTTCCCACTTCGGAGGAGGAATTGGAAGACTTGGGTGAAAAGGCAGACAGAGAAAATCTAGCCAAGAAATACATGGACTCAGTGCGTAAGCGCAAGGGTATGTTCGTGGAAAAGAAGATTGTCGAGCATGCTGAAAAGCAGCGCACGCTCAAAAAGAATTAGAAAAGTATTCCAATTTCAATAGAAAAGTTGCTGTAAACGACAATCCAAAATAATAATAAACGGCGAAGCATAGCTGAACGTTGTACCAAATTCGATAATATATGCTAAGCCTTAAGCCACATCGACCGTGCCACAACTGCGACAATTCCTTTCTTCTAAACCATGTTATATTCAGCTGTGCTGAGCTGAATGACAAAATTAAATACTATCAAACCATATCCTCTATTAACATATCTTATTCTACTACGCCCTTGCACAATTTGAAAAGTTATAAAGGGAAGATACTTTCTAGAAACTCAGTAACCGAGCATTGCCTTTACTAGCCACAATATAAAGTCACCCCGTTCCTCCCATTCCAGCCTCATATCCTGAAATTTTCCCATCTTACATTACTTCCGCCAAAGGACATGGACATGACATCCGAAACAGAACCTTCGCAGCCTGGCACTGGCAATGTCGATACCAGCAGCAACGAGTGCAATATTCTACCGTCAGACCTCCTACATGTTCTATCAGGCATTACTGCGGCTGCAATGTCTTTAGATGACGCGGCAAACCCACTCGTCGAATGGATCTCATCACTGCAGACTGCTGCGCTCTCGCTCCACGATTGGCTCGTTACTATTGCACTAAAACTTCCCAACTTGGAGGAGGATTCACGACAGATGATCCGTTTGGCTGCTGGCATTGCATTTTTGCGCCAGAAATCCCGACAGTCTCTAATTGCTACCTCGTCAGATCTTGCCCTGATTTGGAGCATAGTCCACGAGGCTCTCACGAGTCCATTGCTCATACGCCCAATCTTTGATGTGTCTCGCAGCGCCCAAGGATTCCTCTCTGTTCCGCTGTGTAGCCTGATAAAAGATGGTAACATTGATGAGCTATTTCGATTCCATGTGTGGCTTCCAGGAGAGTCTCGAGGAAACCCCGACATCACGATTCATTCTCATCAACCTTTCGGTCAAAGCTGGGTTCTAGCTGGGGAAGGGACAAATCATTCCTATACCGTTATACCTGCTTTAGATGCTGAAAGCGCCACTCACACTAAGTATGCACTTTTCTGGACCGGTACGAAGGAGGAAGGAGCTAAGGACGAAAAAAGTGATGAAAATGTAGGAAATACAAGTTACAGTACACGCCAGCAAAAGTCAACCGTGAAAAACACAAGAGAATATGTACATGCCACGCTAACGGAGACGGAGATTCATACACGGGATTGCAGCTACTCTATCCCTGCGGAAGCATATCATCGATCAGACATTTCGACTGACAACTTTCATGCCACCCTCTTTTTCTTCGATGCCCATCGCGGATTCGTGAAAAATGCCGCCATCCTCGGACCAAAGGATGCTGATACATATAGCCAATTGCGCGACCCAGCTGGAGTGACGGCTATAGCACTTGCAAAAAAGGTTGAGTCAGTTCGCCTATGGGAGATACTCATGGATCAAGGACGCCAACATGCCCAGCATGCCGAGCGCGAGCAGGCCTTGCGATCATTCAATAGTGCACTCAGTTTGTGTGAATCGATTAAAGACTTTCCCAATGCTTCTTATTACAAGAATATGGTTGCAGATGAAGCAATGGTATCACTGAACCTTACCGCATTTCCACAGGTTGAATAATTCCCTTTCATGAAGTTGGTCCAAGAAAATGAATCTTTAGTAAAAAAAAATTACCAGAGTAAGTATGATTACATAATTCTAAAAACTTGCACGGTAACTAGGCTGCCTGTCATCATTTAATATGAATGACCCAGCCTTGATATGATGCAGAAAATATGCATCGTAGCTATTTAGAAAAACAAATTAATTACTGTAAATACCCAATATTAAGTAGTTCTTCATAATCTACCCTTAACGCAACGGATTTGAGAAAAAGAACTTCATAGCTTCTGTGTACATTACTTCAACTCCCAAATAAAAAATAGTTGGCAATCTTACATGTTCCTATCCGATTTTAACCAATGTGTTATCAACTATGTATAGAGGAAATATCAAAACAGCTTGAATCTCAAATAATAAACATCTACTCTGTACAAAAAGTATGCATTCATTCAATTGTACTGTTTATTGCCTAGGAAAAACAAAAAATGTAGCCCGCCGGGTTCACACTGACTATCCGCGGAATTGGGTGAATGCAGGGTTGGTGCCGAACTGTGACGATGATCCGGTGTTCTGTTGCTGTGGTTGACCAAATGTAGCTGGCTGGCCAAAGGTACTGGACGGAGAAGAGAGTATGAGAATGATAGAATTAAGAACTAAATGGCAAGACTTGGTGATAGATGCTTTACTCACCCTGAATTGGATGGTTGGTTGGCAAACACATTTTGTCCTTGCTGTGCGAGAGCACCAAAACCAGAAGCACCTTGAGCAGCACTATATAACCAAAAGCGGTGTCAGCATGGTCGTTGATACAAAGTCTAATTTACCTTACATTTTCCACTTACGCAGCAAATCCACTTGTTGATCCAAATGATGTAGAAGATCCAAATGTAGTTTTAGGTATAGTACCAAATCCTCGGTTCACTGTATTTGAGCCTAAGGATGATGTGGCACCAAAACCGGTACCAAGACTAGAAGTCGACCCGAATGATGGTTGAGCACTGGCACCGAAACCACTCGAACCAAAGCCTGTTGTTGGAGCGTTTGCACCTAGATTAGAAGTAGCACCAAATGACGGAGCATTTGTTGTGGCACCAAGCGAAGTCGTAGATCCAAAAGAAGGCCCAGGAGCATTGCCACCAAGGCTAGAGGTTGAACCAAAGGAAGCTGCAGGGGCATTGCCACCTAGACTAGAAGTAGCGCCAAATGATGGAGGATTTGATGAGGCACCAAATGAAGTGGTGGATCCAAATGATGTGGTAGGGGCATTGCCACCAAGACTAGAGATAGAACCAAATGAAGGGACAGACGCATTGCCACCGAGACTGGAAGTGGAACCAAATGATGGCGTTGATGAACCAGCACCAAAGCTTGAAGCAGATCCAAAGCCAGTTGATGTAACAGGTTGCAGTTGAGATCCAAATGGCGCAGATGTAGCAGGCGTTGAACCGAAAGTAGATGCAGAAGTGGTGCCTCCAAAGACAGATGGCGCTGTCGTTGTTGAGCCTCCAAATAACGGTGTGGATGATGGTGTAGCTCCCCAGCCTGGCGTAGATGTTGGAGTAATAGTTGTTTCAAATGCTGGTTTAGGGGTAACGTCGGTGGTTGTGGTAGTTTGGGGAGTGGCAGGTTCCGATAGTGCAGAGCCGAATGTAGACAGGGAGAAAGCCGATGCATCAGCAGGTGCTTCTGAAAGGACGGTTTGCTCAGGCTCAGGTTCGGGTTCAACCTTGGGCTCTTCCTCTTCCACTTCTACTTCTTCTTCTTCTTCTTCTTCGGGAGCTGGTACTACCATGCCAATACCTTTCATAGCCAATTCAATTTCGTCTTCTGGTCTCAATGCATCGTCTCGAGGTACTTCTTGCTCTTCTTCCTTTTCAACAGGCTCCGACACCTCAACTTCTGTGACAGCGGATTTGCTGGTATCTGCTGACTCTTCAGGTTTGCTTTCATCCTTTGATGTTTTACCATCATCAGTGCCTTCATCTTCAATATCGGATTCGACGCCTTGGTCGTAATCGTCATCACCGGATCTATCGTCCAATTGAGGATGCTCTATCACATCAAACGAAGAAGCAGTATCACTTGGAGTAGGCGACACTGGTATTTCTTGCTTTGCAGTCACTCCTTCAGTCTCTTTCGTAATGTCTTTATGCTTTTCAGTCGCCTCCTCGGTCTTGGTGGATGCCGATGTAAGCTTTCCTGAATCTAATGCTGTTTCGGCGTTAGGAGTTGTGAATTGCCATGTAGGAGGGCTCTCAGACTTGTCCTTTCCATCAGATGCTGGGGAACCAAATAGAAATTGCTTTGGCTGATCAGTTGAACCTTTGTTTTGACCCAATGAGAAAGAGAGAGGTGAGGCAGGCTTAACACCCAATTTGAATCCGTGCAAACCGTTGTCCTTGGCAGGCTGTTCTTGAACTGAGGTTTTATTAGAGCTACCCCATTGAAAGCCTGTGGAAGTGGCAGTTGATGCTCCAGTTTGAAAGTTGAACAATGGCTTCTCTGCTGATTGTTCGTTTTTGGCAATAGTCTGGAATGATGGTAAATCGTCCGTCTGAACAGCCTTGTTGTCTTGAGAGATTGGTTTGGTTGCAATATTCTTTGCCTGGAATCCTCCAGTGACTGGCTGTATCGCTTTCTTATTCATTGCTCTTTCATGCTTTTCATCTCGTTCCTCATCTTCTTCTATCTCTTCCTCCTCCTCCTCCTCTTCCTCCTCCTCTTCCTCCTCCTCATCTTCTTCTTCTTCATCATCATCATCGTCTTCCTCTTCTTCGCTGTCAAAGAAGCTGAGGGTGTCAGATTCCTTTATCGGAGTTCTGCGGCTACGAGGGGTAGATATGTCAGATACATCCAAAGAAGCAAGATCAATGCCAAGCGGAGATGCATCAAGGGGCAGGTGGGTCTTCTTTTGAACAACAGGTTGAGGTGTGATTTTGTGAACAGTTGCTGGTCTTGCAGTTGCCAATACGCCTAAACGGTTTAAAAAGTTCTCTCCCATAAGAACGTCACTTGCTGCTTCGAGGGCTTGTTGTGATGCTTTGGGTAGTTGTATCTTATGCAGAGATGCCTCAGGTTTGTGAGGGACATGCTCTTCTTCTTCACCAATAGACTCGTCAAATGAGAAGCGTGAACTATGTACTCTTGGTTTTGGCTTTTCTTCCACTGTGAGACTGGCCAGCTTGGACTCTAGGTCATTCAATTCAGCATTATGGACAAATAACCCATTTCGGACTTCACGAATGGTGCGATGAATGGTATATAGTGACGGTGTACTGGATATTGAGAGTTTACTGAGCAACATGAAAACGATATGACCAAAATAGAAGTAGGCACAGTCTCTCACCTCAAACCACGGTATGCTTTCTGATTGCGAAGTATATTCTTCTTTGCTTGTTCAACCTTGTTTTCAACAGTTTTAAAGGTATCATTCACTTGGTTGGCCATCTCTTCCAGGCGCCGCAATGACTCTTGAGCTTCAGGTCCCAGACGATCGGCAGCGTTTAGTGGTTTTTGGCAATGCTCTAACGAAGCATCTAAGAACTTTTTGATTTCCAATTGCTTGTGAGCATCTAGATAAGCAAGGTAGAATTAAGTGAAGTGCGGCAATATAATTTCATCTGCGAGAATTGCATTGGCACCTACTCTTGACTTCATCTTGGTCAAGCCTGGCCATGTGGGCCTTTATAGATTCACCATCCTTTTGAATATCCTTCATTTTGTCGAGAAGTTGTCTAGTTAAATTGATTTGGGTCTTCAAGTCGCTTAATTTCCATTGGTCAACTTTCTGCAGGGCATCCAATGTATTCAGTTTCGGATTGGAAATACGGTCTCTGGCATTGATTTTTTCGGAAGCTTCAGCAATAGTTCGAAGCTGAGTGGGAGGATACATATCAATATTGGAGCATTCCTGAAAGGCAGTATGAGGAGACATCAAACTTACACTATCCAATTCGGCATTGAGTGTGAGATACATTGACTCGAATTCCTTAGCCATGCCCTATCGAAATATGTTATAAATGGCTTGATGTGATGGTTACATATGCTGATAGAATAGGATGTAACTCACCTTTAGTTGCGTTTTCTTTTCTGTTTCAGCCGGAGTAGCTGTGGGTTTTGATGAAACAGGTTTAGCAGATGTAGATTTAAGACCTTGGAATGTGGAAGAGGAAGCACTTCCAAAACTCAAAGGCGGCTTATCCAACTTCAACGCAGGCGCGGTGGAGGTATCTGACTTTGGACTACTAGTAAATGAGCTGGGTGATTGAAGTGGGGATTGGAAATTGGGTGCTTCAGACGATGGTTGTGATGTTGTACCAAAGGAAAAGCCCGTACTAGCTGGCTTGGCTGGCGAAGAAAGGTTCAGTGATGGTGACTTGTTCAGGTTGAAGCTTCTATTTGCTGTGTCCTGGGTTGGTGGAGATTTCATGCCTGTAGTCGTAGTAAATGCACCTTTAGTATCCGAGGTACCAAAACTGAAGCCTCCTGGACTAGCAGTTGCAGCACCGGCATTAAATCCACTGGAAAAGGTTGATGTACTGGCAGGCTTAGCTTGATTGTTTGCAATATTGGACGTGAATCCGCTGGTCAACGTTGGAATACTGGGTGCTTTGGGTTGAGAACTAGCGGCACCAAAAGAGAATCCACCTGATGCAGGGGTGGTGGTGCTCGTAGCAGCCTCTGTTTGCGATTTCGGGAAGGTGAAGTCAGTCTTTGGCGCTAGACTAGGAGAATCAAACTTAAAGGGAGATGAAGGCGCTTGCAATGATGAAGCTGAACTGCCAAAACCTGAAGTTGATGTCGAAGCTCCTGATCCTAACTTAGCAGTGCCAAATCCTCCTGGACCACCGATTGTTGATGTGGCAGGAGTTGGCTTGTTTGCGATAAAAGTCGAAGTAGCTGCTGCAGTAGAGGCAAAAGAGGCTCCACCGGTAAGACTTTGAGGTTTGATTTGGCCAGAATAACTCTCATTCCTCTTGGCGGCTTCGACGTTGAGACAATGGAAAGCACCCATATTGCCTTCATCATTAAGATAGTAAAGAATTGGGACGGGATTGACAAAGTTGTCAGGCTCACTGGGATCAAGTGGTTCTAAACGCTCAGTCGAGGAGAAATCCACAGCCAAGCCGAATGGAGAGGTATCCATATCGGTCTTCTCAGAGAGTGGAAGATTACCGCGAGCTGTGTCGTCCAATTCCCAAACAGCCCATTCACCAGATTGGTCTTGTCCAACTACACCGATATGAGCTGAAGGGGCGCTAGCAACCAAGATTACATATGGTGCTTCTTGACCCAACCCTTTGATTACCTCCATATAATAATTTCCAGTTCTATCCTGCTGACCAAATGGCATACAAATGTCAGTCAAACGCGTGTAATTCTTTACAGTTGTTTTTGGTTGTCGAGTAACAATATAACCGTCGTAAATGTGCGCAGGCTGTTCATCATCTGGTGGAGTAGGAGCAGCATAGATAGGTAGAAAGACATTATTCTCGATCCATACAACATTTTGAACTGTGTCAACGCAGAAAATTTAGCATGGGTGTAATGATAGGCTCTCTCAGTAATCTGAAACTTACCATAACGATCTTCACTTTCGCCTCCAGCCTGGGTCATGGCAGCAGGAGGTTCAACAGCACTTTTCAAATTTCCTTCAAGATCGTATTGAGACATAAATCCCTTTTGATTTCCAACTGTGATTTGCTTTCCCTTCTGTGACCAGCAGATGGCGGTGGCGCCAGATTCCGCGATCTTTGCTAAAACGGATCCAGAGCTGATGGATATATACTGACATGTATGGTTCTTGAGAAGTACAGCAACCATATCAGGTTTTTCTTCTGGATTAGGACGCAAATCCAAGATCGGAGATCCAGCAAAGAAAGTTCTAACAGGTTGCAAATTTGACTAGAGAGCACATAAGGTATGTCATGAGGTTACGTGTAGCTACAGGCGGTAAGTATCAGAGTATAATTTACCTTTGTTGCGATTGATTTTGCATCATATACGAGAATAGTGCCATCTTCGAGACCAGCAATGATTTGCTCCTGAGTTGCTGTTAGTCGAAGATGATGAACACGACCTTGTGATACCAGCACATTGACCTTGTTGGTGAAGCTTGCAGTTTCGCCTTTTCCAGCCTTGTTAAAGGTAGTGCGAAGATCTGACAGTTGTCCAAATACGAAACCTGTCAATTAAGTAACGCAATTTTGACAATTCAGTTAATAACCCGTGTATACTAAGCATGCCATGGTAGGCTTTTCCTCGAATTGCATACCTTTAGGAGTTCCTGCAACAAAGTAACCAAATTTACTCGAGCACTCTAGCAGGGAGACATTGCCAGGATAGCTTTTGGTTTCGAATGGATCTTCCGATATGTTCACTTTCACATCGGGGTTCAAGGCTTTCAGTTGAAGAAACTTCAAAGAATGTGGTTAAAGAAGAGCATGGTTCAGTAGAACAACTGTAATTTGTGCAGGTTTATTACCTCAACTTCCTTCTCGGAAGGTTCGTCACTGTCAGTGTTCTGACCTAGAACCGCAAAGCTGTTCATGTCTTTGATTGTAAAATGGTTGCAAAGCCAAAAAAATGGCACATTATACACGCGAAGCAAGTCACATGTCCAAAGAGTTTGGCATTGTTGGCTGTCACTCAAAATTCTAAGCAGGGAAGTTGATCAGGACTTTTTTCTTTATTACCAGAGCATCAAGGATCCTTTTACTAAATACCTCGGTAAGCATCTTAATCTTTTGCTACGAGGGGAACTGTATTCGCGATAGTGATCTGGTTATATCTTTGAAAATATGTGGGCCAATTGATGTCACGAACAATAGCTTGAGCTATGAATTGTATTCCTGTTTTAAAATCGCAAGCAAATTAAATACTTACATATCTCACACCGACACTTTTGCAACATTTTATATGCTCTTCCCATCGACTTCACTGCTGTTATAAATTCAGGTGTTTATAATACTCTGATATTTATCAGTGACATTGTAATAACAAGTCGGTGCTTTTTTATAATAAATTGGAAACGTTATTATCTATCTAGTAATGTGGGACAGGTGAAGGCCATCCAGATGCTGTCAACGTACCACAACCACCTTCAACAACTACAATATTATCGCTGTACAAAGGCACCTTCTTATGTAAGATTCAGATCAATGGGTTCTTTTCAGTAGGTTACATCTCATCTTTAAAATTTAATCAACACACATCCTTGCAAACCATTTCAAATTGACATATATTATCCATTTTATCATACAAAATGAATTAGCACCCACAGTAATGGAGATTTTTCATCGTATGTATATGTTAATATATTCAATAAACTATCCAGTGATTAGTAAAATGAGTGATTTATTCTATTCACAATTTTGAATTGATGATTTATGTCTCATCTCTAGCCCCTCAAGTGACAGTAGTAGCTACTTGTACGAACAATTCATCAACAAAGGTCCTGTAGACTGGACTCACATTTTCACTTTTGACTACTGCATGGCTAAAAAAGGAAACAATGAAGATCATAATCCAATGAACCGGATCACATTCACTTTGAATGCAACTGCCCTTCGTGTTACTGTGGAGGATCGCTGCTTGCTTGCTTGCTTGTCATGTTCGCTTTAATTGGCCGTCAAAGCATCAACATCTCGCTCTCCCCTTTCTCAAAGACCTAGGGTTAAACCCAGGTGGTTCCTAATTGGTGCATTCATCCGAAGGTAACTGGGAGTAATCGACAATAGCAAAAGCAGAACAACAAGATACCCCTTCTATTATCGAATGCAGTGGCACTAGGTACAACCAGCAATAATTCTTACTGCTTCCTATACAAACAAGCCGGCAGAAAAAAAATCCGAGGGACAAGGATACTAATCCTTGCGCGCGTACTTGGATTTATCGTACTACTGGCATATCGCACCGTTATCCTCTCACGAAAAAGGCTAAACTAAATAGAAGCCGATACCAAGGCCATATTTTCTGCGTAATTGCCGACGAAGTAAGACTTCCGTTTTCCCCACTTCTTTACGCCATTGTTGGAATCTACGATCCAACTGAAAATGGGAGACATAATGATGCACTATGTCGATCGATCGATTTATGCGTACAAGGGGTTAACATCTTTGTTCCCCCGTGTTTACTGTTTTGTGTTCAGGCTCAGGCACAGGAGACGATACCATTCTCATAGCTAAGTAAAAAATGTATATATAGTATTCTTTTCCACTTTGTCTTCGAGAACATCAGCAAAAGATGGTTCAAATCAAGGCCCTTTTATGTGTTTTGGCGCTGTATGTTTGCACTGGTACAGCTAGCAAGGTGACCTACATGTATTGCAACAAGAAAGGCGCAGACTGTGGCTGGTACTATATGACCGACCAACTTTGTAGCAACCTCCGAGGAACTCCAGCAGATAAACAATTGGATGGCAATTATAGAGGTTGCCAATTCATCGATCCAGAATCCAATGGTTTACCTGCGCCGAGTCTGAAGTTCTTAAACTGGTGTACAAAAGACGGGAAATGGGACTCTTGTTCCGCAGACGACTACGCATCAGCACAGGCAAAATGCCGAAAAGGTAGCCGTTGCTCTTCGTGATATTGATGCCAACTCAATTGGATTTACCATTGTTTGTATTGTAATCATTCTGGTTAGAATCAATAAAGTACAATGGTATAAATTTCACCATTGCATTTGTTTTCTGCGAAAAGAGGAGAGAAAATGTGGGAAAGGTGTATCTGGGGTAAGTAATCATGGCAAAAATATGGCATAGCAAACCAAATGGATGTATTATTTCGTTGCTAATTGAAGAACAGTGATAATCCTTCCTTATCAATCATCTCCCTCAACCAATTTTTTTTTTTTTTTTGGTTTTTTTTTTTGTGCGTGTCCTTGAAAGATGAAAATTCATTGTATTAGTGAACAAAACGTGGATCATCGTCATCCGCGGTTATCTGAGAGAAAAAATTGCCATAGATCACACAGTATTTGCGTTTGATTATCAAGAGTGAATCAAAGTTTGGATTTGTATTCCATCATAAAGTATCGCACTTAAATTACGTGGATTTCACCAATGATAAGGCAAAAAAAGAAGTAGAAAACAAGATTGCTGCGTACTTTTTTGATACAAACCTCACCTTGATACCCAGATATGCATATAAAATCTTCTTGCTAGGTATTTCTGACGGTGTTGCTTATTGCGATATTTATCCAAGAATTATGTGAATGCGAAAGCACAGTGTTTGAAGTCCTCAGCTTCCAGTTATTGAAAGTTTTGCTGATGTGCGTCATTATTTTCTCCCTTTCCGAGAAACTTTGCTGCGTTTTATTTTATTCTTAGCAACCCCCAGCAGAATTGCTCAGTTGGATAGAGATCCGACGAATATGAAGTCAAATAAGCACAATGGCACCCTTGGGATGTAGTTTCTTTGACCTGGCCAAACTACGTTACAGGTTACTATGAAAGGGAGGGAGGTAAGTCGTGGTTTTAGTGAAGTCCACGTCAGTTTGATCCAATCCAGACGGCTCCTTTATCCTTTATTCGCATTCCCTGTCTACAGGTTGAAACTGAGCCTTTTGAGAGATAGATCGCAGTTTGTTCTCGCAAAATCATACAAGCTTGTTAAGGTATTTTTCAATATCTACTTTGTCAATATCTATATTGCTAAATAAAACCTCTTGGTCGGATTCTGCATCTTGCCAATCAATAGCAGATTGTAAGTGTTCATAATCATGCTTGCAGATTTGACTTTTCATTTCTGCAAGCAAGTTGTTGGAATTCTTTGGGTAATTGTTGCTTGATTCTTTAAGTTCGCTAAAAATAAGGTGTTGGATATAACTCCATTTTAGCATTAGCTCATATTCGATCTTGAAACACATTATACACATATCAAATTCCACTATTGTAGGTAGGGCAGTGATGTGATTGTGATAAGGGAAGAAAGTGCCAGGACGACAGCAATGGCGCGCTCATATATATATATCAAAAACGCCCAACGTTTGTGCGACAAAATATCCTGGGAGTGCAACGTCCAATTCGTCACGATGGAGATATTTACTTTTTAGAAATTCGCGGTATTCAGTCTTGGAAGACTGCATCGATTTCCAGCACATGCCACTTTACTGTCCGGAAACAGTGGTAGGTATTAGTGGTCAACTGGTATCTTTCTTCTATTGCAAGTCGCATTCAATCAAGCTTAGACTAGGGTTGAAATTGAGGTTTATTTTGATGATATTATACAGGAGAAAAACGAGCCATTTTGAAAGGTTCTAGTATCTATCACGGTCCGAAACAAATGCAATACAGTTACATGGCCGTACAAAAGTGAGTTTATGGCTATTGACACTGCAAGCTGATCTAAAGTTGCTTTCCCAATCGAGCCAAATGGTAGTTGATGGTGTTGGTTGACTTTGATTTTTTGACCTAGAGAATGGCTCCTGTGTGAATAGGAAAACGAATTACAAATTCCAAAAGTGTATGAATTGTGGTAACTTACAGGTTTGGACATGCAATTGGCAAGTGCCTTGGCGGTTTGTGCACATCGAGGATCGTCAACACCCGCTCGTGACCAGCATTCAAGCATAGCACCCATTTCGCCGATGCAAGGACTGGCTTCCAACAACTTCTTTGGTCTAACCTTGAGGGCCTTGAGTTTCATTGTAAAATGGAAGACTGTCTGTTAATGAACCTGCCAACAAAAATTCGTTCGCAAAATAAATACATGTGACTGCTTCCTCAATTGACTGAACTGAGCATGTCAAATTTGACATTATTCTCTATTACAACTTCTATAACACGGTGGCATTTCACACTTTACAAGTTTTATATTAATACATTTATTTTAGGGTAAAAGTTTGTCGAAACCGTTTTACAACACTCCCTTAGTGCTAGGAACATCGTTGGTACCTGTAAATTCAACAGCTTGACGAATGGCAACAGCCAAAGCCTTGAAAGCAGACTCGGATCTACAAGTCCATTTTATCAGCGCTCCGGCCCTACTATACACATGACACGTATAAACTACTTACCGGTGATGATCGTTTGTACCTTTCAAGACGTCGACATGCAGCGTTATGCCAGCAGCAGTGGCAAACGAGAAGAGAACATGAGGAATCATTTCACAGGAGAGGTCACCAATCTTTTCTCTCTTCAAGCCAAGGTCGATGGCTGCAAAAGGACGACCGGAAATATCAACAACAGCTCTTGAGAGAGCTTCATCCAATGGGCAGTAAGCATGACCGAAACGCTTGATGCCTTTGGGAGTTCCGAGAGCTTGCTTGAAAGCCATACCGAGGGCGATAGCGGTATCTTCAGCTGTGTGATGGTCATCGATGTGCAAATCTCCAGTACACTTGAGGGTTAAAGACCAACCACCATGCTTTGCCAAAGCATGATACATCTAATGGGAAGAATTGCGTGAGTTCAGGAGAATTGTCGACCAGTTTAGAGCATGTGGTTTCTATTCATACATGGTCAAGAAAGCCAATGCCGGTGCCAATGTCAATTTGTTGATCCATCTTGGAATCCAAGTTAACATTTACGCTAATGTCGGTCTCATTGGTTTTGCGATCGATAGAAGCAGCTCTAACAGGCTGCTGTGAGTTGTTCGACATTGTGCAATGGCTTGTCAGTTTGAGCTGCCAACGCAAAAACCTCAAGTTAAATGATGACAATTGTGACTGCTGATCTTGAAAACCATCCTCAGCCAGGTTCATCACCATCACACCACACCACACACCAATGATTACCAGTGCCGTAACATTCAGCGGTATCAGTATTACCTATTCAATTTGAAATTGGGTACCCAGTTTGCAAGAGACCTGCGCTGCACATAATGACATTTGGTATATACACGTCTGATTTCATTCTTCCGTAATGATGTCAACGAATAATGGACATAAAGGCAGTAATTAGCTTGAGGAGAAAAACAATAAGTGATATAAAATATGAAACCGGGTTTAATAAGATGATGGCTGATGAGCATAGCTTGGGAGACCGCTTTTCATGGTACCCACTTTGATCGGTGTTTAAAAAGCTAAGCATGAAAAAAGATTTTGTTTATTCGAGACTACTTCCGTTTTCCAGTTTGTTTTTCCTCCATAGTTCTGGTCAAAAGGGTATGAATGCCAGTGAAGAAGCCAGAGAAACACGAAATGTCGCGGAGCTTACTGAGCAGACAAAGGCTAACCGACTTGATGCTCGCTTACTTAAAATAAGCGGCAAATTTCGTCGAAGGTAAGGCAGCATGTGTTTCTTTATCGGTTCAAGCGTCCAGAGCGCTGAGATGAGAATTTTTTATTTTTATTTATTTTGGACTGACCTATGCAATTAGAACTAATGCGTCTGGATATCACTCTATTATGGATGTCTGGGTAGATTTATATCCATGCATTCAAGTAGCCTGCACGTTTGAATCATGGTGGGCAATGCAATACATGCTACGGATTACGGGCGAATTCCATGAATACTGTGATGGTTTTCGAGAAGCAGATGATATTGCACAGATGGCAAGCATGTTCGACGAACTGGAAAAGGCATGGTTAGTATTGTTGGAGCGGGAAGCGGTCAGTACAACGGATAAAATACGATCGATCAATTTATTTCGAGATGGTCAAGACAAGGCGGAAGTATTGGGCGTACAGGGTGTATATCAACGAGTGGTAAAGGTGCTCACAGCACAACAAGCCATTGCTTGATCTGCAAGTCAACATCCACCTAGTTTTGGGCACCGTGAGCCGAGCTGCACTAAGTGGGTTGGTTCATACAACAGCGTTCATTTAATTGGCCAGCTATAATTGGACAACTCGAGAACTATGGTTACACCAGCTAATTGATGTTACTGCCAAGGTTCGCTGCTAAACCTGTTACTTAGTTGCTTTAAAGACCTTTTTTTTATTTTCTCTACTTTTCATTTTAACACGTCCCTTTCTTCCTCTCTTCTCACTCACTCTTAATACACTCCCTCCCTTTTTAATATGAAACTTTTATCTGTTGCCACTTCTGCCTTGGTTGCTCTCGGCTCTATCGTTTCAGTCGCCAATGCTGATTCTTACTCTGATGCTATGAAGGAGTTCTGCGGTGGTATGCACACTGTTGTAAATACATAATATCTTCATGAATGTTCGCTAAGTATATCATATCCGACTATAGGCATCACTATCACATATCCTCAAGCTACCACTGTTGTTGCCGCTGGTAGCCAGACTAAAGTTTCTGTCAGTCAGTATCACCCTACAATAATAACATGATTTTTGTAAAACCTGGTTTTATTGACATGAATCTCGACCTTTTTTTTTTTTTTTTTTTTTTTTTTTAGCTCGCGTGCCTAACCAGCACAGCAAGGCCATCACCGGTCTCGATCTTTACAAGGTTAACAACGGCAAGGCTCAGTACCTTAACAACATCTGGACTGGCAACTACACCTTGAACACCCAGGCATCCATTGTTGATACCATTCCGTCTAACAGCAGTGCCGGTCTCTACTACTACCGTGTGTGGGTTACCAACATCATTGGTGGTCAACATGGCCCCGACTGCACACCTACCTCTCCCACCTTCAAAGTCACCTCCACTGGCCATACTAACGCCGACGGAACTGTCACTCAGGATGACCTCAACGATCCTACTATTTACCACCCCGACTATATGAAGGGTTGCTTCGGTCTTGATGTCAAGTATCCTGCTGAAGGTCAGACCGTTGACATTGGCCAGCACCTCCGTCTCCAACTTGAACGTGACAGTGCTTCTCAGACTGATGAGTTGTTGCAAGTTGATCTCTTCAAGGGTGACCCCAGCAACCAAGGTCAATTCGTCCAGAACGTCTGGACTGGTGCCGAATCCATCAACAACATCCTCACCCTCAAGGACCACATTGTCCTTCCCAGCAATGTTACAAGCGATGGTGATTTCTTCTATAGCATCAAGGTTAGCTCTGACAAGGTCGACAAGGCTCAAGATACTTGCACTTTCTACTCCAAGGGCTTCAAGATTACTCAATCTTCCGCTTAAATCCACACTTTGAATTTTTCTCCATTTTGATTGTTTAACAAATAGTAGGAAACAGGAAGAGTAATATACACACAATGGCTTGTTCATTATTTCACCCTCACATCCCTTTTCTTCGAAAAATTGCCACCTCCGTCTTTGTTCTGTCACACTTTTTTATATCCACTTCAGTGTTGTAACCCTTGTCCGCTTGTAACATTTTCAATAAATGCTTAACAGTCCATGTTTCTATGCCATTCAAACCATCCAAGCGGTGAGATATATCAATGACTGACGGATTTTTGTTGTCAAAGTTCTCCAGTACGCGCTGATGTAGTTGGAGGCATAATACGCATATCATACCAAGCCATGAAAGACAAATGGCGTTTCATACCACATTAACCCTCGAGACTATGGATAACATTATACCGTCACCAGCATCCGGCAATTTGTTTTCCAATATATGGTAGTAAAATCGATACACGGTCTCACAGACTTTGAGATTTCCCCTATCCCAAATGGCATCATTGTGACATGCTATGGCAGGGTGTTGCGAAAATTGGAGTAGAAAGCCGGCCCGGTCACCTCTGTATGCTACATTCTCTCACACGTCGTTACATTACTCGTCATTCCCCAACTCTACAATCCACTATACGAACTATGGCCATTTTAAAGCAGGTTGTTGCAAAAGAGACCGATTTGAAGGACGGTGAACTGTGAGTTTTCAAACCCGCTATCATATATTACCAACCCGCATATACTCACTATTTGGTTTTTTTGTCGCGTTTTCATATCAAAGGAAGGAAGTCACTGTTGGTGATAAACCTGTGTTGCTCTCTAGAGTCAAGGGTTCATACTATGCTACTTCGGCAAGGTGCACCCACTATGGTGCTCCACTTGCAAAAGGCACTCTTGCTTCCGATGGGCGTATCATGTGGTAAGATTAATGAAACGGTATCGTAGTTGTGATCTGTAATGGTATTAAATCCATCACCACTTTTCCATAGCCCTTGGCACGGAGCGTGTTTTAATGTTTCTACTGGTGACATTGGTGAGTGATTTAGTAAACGCCTCCAGTTCATGACAGCATGACCCGTGCATCTTTCTCTAATCAAAAGATCTCATCTTCTTTGGTCTGGTTTTAAAAACATAGAGGATGCACCTGCGCTGGATAGCTTGCAGAAATATATAGTCACTGTTCAAGGTGGCGAAGTGATCATTGAAGCAGATGAAGCTGCTCTTGCCGCCGGAAGACGAAAGCCATCTTGCGTCAAACATAGCAAGGGGAACAGTGATACCGTCGTTATTGTCGGTGGAGGAGCCTCAGGCGCTGCGGCTGCCGAGACCTTGCGTGAAGAAGGCTATACCGGAAAGATTCGAGTAGTATCTCGTGAGGACTACTTACCCATTGACAGGTGAGATAGCTTTTTTATAAGTGATGAGACTTGATATAGACCGCATTTGCTCACAGCTCTCCAAAATGACAGACCGAAAGTCAGTAAAACCTTTGGCACCGGAGACCCCGCTGGTATTCAATTGCGTGACGCTAACCACTGGAATGACCTTGGCGTAGAGTTCAAACTTGGAACTGTAGGCATTTCTATCATATAGTGTGGTAATGGAAGGCAGCTGATTTACAATTGTTTTACACCAGGATGTTACATCAGTTGACGCAAAGGCTAAATCAGTAACATTGTCCACTGGCGAAAACTGGAGCTGGAACCACCTTGTTTTGGCTACAGGAGGATGGGTAAGTGCGACGGAGCAGATATACGGCATGATAAACATGTAATAATTCATAGAATGTTCGCTGTGTGTTTCCGAATCTTCCAGCCCAAGAGAATTCCCATTCCCGGCGTAGACTTGCAAAACGTCTTCACATTGCGCACTGTTCATGATAACAACAATATACAAAAGACTATCAAAAGCTTTGGTACAAAGCCCAATGTCGTAGTGATTGGCTCCAGTTTCATCGGTATGGAGTTCGCAGCAGTTGCATCCAAGGATGCCAACGTCACCGTCGTTGGCATGGAAAAGACACCATTTGAGCGAGTACTAGGCGAAAAGGTAGGAGGAGCATTAGGCGAGCTTCATAAATCCAACGGCGTCAACCTCGTTTTGAGTGCCAATGTCGAAGCGCTTGAAGCAAATGGTATGTTATACTCATATACAAGCATGTCTTAAGGGTGAATCTAAGTCTCTGATGTTCATGTCCCTTATTACTTAGCTAATGGCAGCGCTGTCGGTAACGTAAACCTTAAGAGTGGCCAAACTCTACCAGCTGATGTGGTCGTATTAGGCGTCGGCGTTGGACCTCAAACCGATTATCTCAGGAAATCCCCTGGTTTTACTCTGGAAAAAGATGGAAGTTTGAAAGTTGATCAACACTTTAGAGTCGAAGGTTTCGACAATATATACGCCACAGGTAACGTGTACATAATAGTTTGGTTTAACAGAAATTAAGCATGGTTTTTTCTGAACGGATTCATTGCAGGTGACATTGCCACTTTCCCTTACCAACACACTGGGCAGCCACTTCGAATTGAGCATTGGGGCTTTGCTGAAAACACTGGGCGCACTGTGGCACTCAACATCAGTAACAAGGCTAAAAAATTCACTCATGTGCCTTATTTTTGGACAGTAGGTTTTTATCTCCTGTCGTCATCCCCAAAAATAACAGCTTCTAACTGAACCGTTTCTAAACCTTAGGCTCAGCATGGCAAGAGCATTCGCTACGCTGGCTTTGCAAAGGAATACGATGATGTCATTATCCAAGGTGATCTGAAGGAATTGGCTTTTGCTGCGTATTATGCTCGTAAGTACAAATGGAAAAAAAGCCAATCCAGAAAACATTCATAAATGCTAAGCATGGCTATCTCCGCACCAACAGAGGGTGAAGAAGTTCTGGCCATTGCTTCAGTGAACAAAGACCCTATAGTCTCTTACAGTGCAGAACTGGTAAGGCAGATTTTAGTGCGCTGACATGCAAACCAATTTCTGTGGAACGTTCTCTTGTACTCACCATTTTACTTGCTTCACCATAGCTGCGCATTGGAAAAATGCCAAAAGCAAGCGAGCTGCGTAAAGGTGTCAATCCACTTGATGTTCCATTGATAATCTAGGCTTTTTTTTTTTTTTTATGTTTTTCAACCTTTGAATGAGTGTTTCCATAGTCTTTATAAACTCGTTTATATTGGGTTATGATCTGTCGATTTTTTCTTTACACAAATCTTTTAGCGTGTTATTTTTACTTGATATGAATATGGAACTTAGCCACACGTTACAAAAGTAGACAGGCACCTGGTCTAGGAAGTCAAAAGCTGAGAAGAGAACTACAGAACGTTGGAGTAAATTAGATGCTGAGGAAGGGTGGGCGGCGACACAACGAGATAAGAACACTGTCTAAAGCGTAACACAGTACTCACGTTAGAACATGTGTGATCCTATATTCATTTCATTTTTGGCACCTGGCCAGGAAAGTTTGCTATTACCTGGCCAGGACACACTAATATAAGAATACAAGCTTTACACACCTGTTTCTTTTTCCCCACATTCTTTCTTTCACTTTTTATTCTAGTGTCCACTTCGTTCAAAGTCTCTACTATATACTTTCTCATATAACCGTTTGATAATATTTTATTGTATGTGTCATGGCCGACAATCATTCTCGAAACTGTTTCACTAGAGAACAGGATACTCAGCCTGGTTCAAACGAACCGTCTATCACTGAGAGCTATGAATCTGATAGCCTCAAGAGGACGATGGGCCCGTTCTCAGGTACCAGCTCATAGGTCAATACCATACCACTTTATGATTTCATGTATCACTGATAAATGTTGTGTTTGATGTAGCCATGACCGTTATCGCCGGTATGATCATTGGAAGTGGTATTTTTTCAACCCCTTCGGGCATTTTGACGTCAGTAGGATCAGTTGGAATGTCGTTAATCGTCTGGGTCATCGCTTCGTTGTGTACTGTCTGCGGGGTTCTCGCCTATATCGAACTCGGCTCTGTAAGTTTTTTTTTTTTTGATTTCAGGTGGATAGGCTCAGCAATGAACAACAAAAAAAGGATCACAGACACTCAGCAAAAACTAATTTCAAACTCCTCCATTCCGGTCCGTTCCCTCACTACGTAGATGCTACCAATGAATGGTGGCGAAAAGGAATACCTTGACTATGGTAGGCGATTCATATTAATCTCGTTTTGACCATTCTCTCTGTCATACTCCATAAAGCCATGTGTTTACTAATCATATACCTTTGCAGAATACAGGAAACCAAAAGCATTCGCGCCATTCTTATTCTGTTTATCAATGATCGTCTTAACGCGTGGTGGCGCCTGTGCAGTTGATTCTATCGTGGTTGGAACTGTAAGTAGAAAGTACCACGTTAATTTATGTCATGCAGCAGTAGATCTCATTTCTAACAATAGCTATTGTCTCACAATATTCTATACTCCTTTTAGTATATTATGTTTGCTGGTAACTTATTGTCCATTGTTATCACTATGATTTCCAAATCTACTTCTTCTTCATACTGACTTGCTATGATCTGTAGCTGGCGTAACTGATAATCCTTGGGCAGAACGAGGTATCGGAATTGTTGTCCTCACTGGCGTATGCTTTCTGCACAGTTATTCTGTACAATGGGGTATGCGCACAACTGATATATTAACTATCCTAAAGATCATTGTGCTGGTCATAATATCTATTACTGGTATCGTTGCTGCTGCTGGCGGAACGCATACACCACCAACCCATGCTTTCACAAACGCATTTGAAGGTACCTTAGCAGATGGTAATGGATACGCTACAGCTTTGTTCAAGGCATTTTTTGCCTTTGAAGGCTGGAATAACGCAAACTACGTTATTAGTGAACTGCATAATCCTGTTCGAACTCTGAAGGTCGCCGCTCTGTCAGCTATATCAATCGTATCAGTTCTTTACGTTCTAGCCAATATTGCATACTTCGCCGTCGTACCCAAGGAAGTCATTATGTCTTCCAACACTGTGGTTGCTGCCGAATTCTTTACTAGAGTATATGGTCCTAGAGCAGGTGGTCAAGCTTTACCTGTACTGGTGGCTATCAGCTCATTTGGATCGGTTTGCGCCATGACCTTCACTGCTGGACGTGTCATTATGGAAGCTGCTCGAGAGGGATACCTTCCTTTTGGTGACTTCTTTGGCAAAGTTAGTCGAAATGATACGCCTGCAAACGCTTTCATCCTTCACTGGGTCATCACCATGATCCTCATGCTCGCACCTCCTCCCGGTGACAGGTATACATGTTCAATCCCAATCAATATGCATAAATATTCATCCATACTCACCTTGTTTCTCTCATTAAGCTATAATTTCATTGTCGACCTTCAGTCGTATCCCGAATGGTGGTTTTATGGTGCCTCAGTAGTAGGACTGTTAATCCTTCGACGTACTCAAGCTGATGCTCCACGGCCATTCAAATCCTTTTGGATTACTAACGTCTTTTTCATTTTGGTGGCCATCTTCTTGGTTATTGTACCTTTCATGCCACCCAAGATTAGTGATACGCCTTCCATTCCACATTACGTTGTTCCTGTAGTGAGTGTGGCATTTTTAGCCTTTTCCGGTATTCTATGGTATATCCGGGTGAAGCTTTTCCATGGCTTGGAAACATCCTTGTAAGTGACGATTGATTTTGATTACTCCTTAATCGCCTTTGTAGTAACCCAAGTGTTTATTTCGTCTACAGTCTCGTACAGAAATACATTATTGAACACCACTTGCAGAATATAGAATTTACCCCCGAGGAAATTGAAACGATGATGAACAATGCCAAAGAACAGCAGCTTGCGGATATCCGTGATTACGCTGGTCAGTTAGTCAAAGGAGAAGCTTGAATATGCGACCACACAATCATTTTATTGTTAAAGTCAATTGTTGGTCATCTTGTACAATAATCATTAACATCTCAATACACCTACTCTGTACCACCATCCTGACCAAGCTCTACAGTATCATATTCACAATTGATGAATAGATTTGTCGCAGAAGGATGGGATTATTATCCTATTTTAGTTATAACTAATGTACGGCTCTACGTTCTGTAATGTCAATAAAAAAGGATTGCATGATTCACAGATGAAGACGGAAATACCGACTATATCGCCATGTGGTTCGAGGGGCAAGTACGCTTTTTGTGCATAAGGAAGTTGGTAAATATATTATTATGTATTACGCTAAGGGTAGGGTAGGAGCAAGGAGTTTTGATTTCTATAATTATGGTTAATAAAGCATATCATTGGAGGAGAAAAGATGGAGATGGGAGGAGGGGGGGGGTTAGATTTGAAATGATAAATCTAAAGACATGAAGCTGATATCTGGGACGAGCTATAACTAAATAATAATAAATAGATAGGTGGAAAATTAGAGCGTTAGAGGCTCTCAAAAGCAGTTTTAGCAAGACTGCTTAATTCTGGATTGTCGACGGTCATAAGGCGAGACAATCTGTGCAAATCTACAGTGTCCAAAAGTTGAATGGTAACTTTTGGGGCCTGTTTTACCCCAGTTGCCTAATGTAAAGAATGTGACATCAATAACACTTGTCTTGATTACCCCGCAAATATACACATGCTCTCAGCAGACATGACAAACCTTGACCAATGGGTACAATTTGTCACCCAGTTTCTGCTTCTGCTCGAACAAAGACAGATTTGCAATCTTAAGGTAGAACGCCTCAGCGTTATCATCCTCTTTAATTTTAGGTTGATGAGAAGTTGGCTTCAAATCTGAACTGCCGTCCTCGTCGGCAAAGATATCAAGAGCATTGCGAGCTTGATTGATTTTAGTTCGCAAATATTCGGGGTTGAAGATGCACAAAGACCTTTCTTTGCTAGATAAAGTCATCAGCATATCAATAATCTCATCTCCAGCAGTCGGCTCAATTTGATGAATGGCACCAATCATCTTATCGCGCTGGTCAGATACTGTACTTCCTGGAGTACTTGCCCCATCCTGTCCACCTAAACGTTGCGAAATAGTATCGGAAGAGCCGGTGTTGGTAGGAGGTGATGCCAATGGTGTCAGTGAAATGACTTGAGGGACTGGACTGGATGTACCAGAAGAACTGACGCTAGAGATGCCTTGAGGGGTTTGCTTGGACAAACCGTCTGGATTTGTGCTTTCAGAAGGTGATCTGATGTTGATAGGACGAGATACTGGAAATTCAATCACTGGCGATAGACCCAAACTCTCTCGGATTTGCCAGACCTGTTAAGTGAGGACCAAAATTGTGTAAGTTGTACAGAAGGAATACAACGTAGCATTAAAGAACAATAAAGTTAAATGAATAGAGACCTTTTCAAGAAGGAGCATAGGTTGTGTCAATAGTGCTACTTGCTCATTCCTTGGCAGTTTACTTAACAACTCGGTGACCTGCTTCAAATTGGATTCCCATACAATGCCTGTCTCAACAACACTATTGTAAAGATCTTGGTATAGATCACTAGTTTCATAGTTTGCTGAGTCGGATACAGTAAGACTAGCAGGCTGTGACCCAGTCTCCGAAACGCCTGGCGATTTGGGTGATACTGGCAGGACCCGTGGTTTCTTGGGTTCGTGGTACGCCACCATAATTGGCTTGGAGCCCAAGACAGTCCCGTTCATCTGATTTAAGGCATAAGCTGCTTCCTCCGGTCGACTGTAACTGACAAATCCGTACCCTCTTGACTGGTTCGTTGCGGCATTCACTATCACCCGAGCACTGACTATTCTGCCATAAGTCTTGAAATGCTGAAACAGGTCGGTACTGGTAATTGCCTCATCCAAATTCTTGATGTAAAGGTTGCAGTAATCGATGTATTGCTGCTGTTGCGGCGAATGCACGGCTATAGGTGAAGGCACTGATACGTTATCCTCTTCATTTAAAGAGTCTTTGCGAGCAACAGTTGCCCTTGCAGATGGGTTAAAAGGTACGGCCGAAACATTCAATTGCTAAAGTGCCGGTTTGAGGGAAATAGCGGAAGAGAGGCAATATGTTATGGAAGGAATCTTTTTAGCCCAACTTGCGACTTTTAAATGCACTATTAACTTACTGTGTGAGGTTTGCTTGGGGCTCGATCCGTAGAGCTAGCTGAGGAATTCGAATTTTTCGAAGAACGTTTGCTTTGAGGGTCCATAGGACTGACCGAGCTATTTCAAACGAAAATGATTATGTCAGGAGATTTTTCCTTCGAGTTTCTCTAAGCACGGGATCCGAATGATAACACTCACATCAGCTGGCCGTCAATTTCAGAGCAATGCTAGAAGAAGGGGAACAAACCAAGGTTGAGTAATGAGTTGGGATAAGCGAGAAAAATAATGAATTTTTTTTTTTTTTTTTCAATCCAGGTAAAAACTATTTAGGGTGAATATCGGCTTACCATTTCTTGCAACGCCATATGTGCGTCTTGCTGCAAAAAGAATTGTACAGTTGCAGTGACCTCGGCACTACTTGCTTTGGAAATGATACTACACGAATAGATTGGCCCAAATGAAACAAATCGATCAAACACTTCTGCTTCCGTGGTGTTGGCCGGAAGACTTTTAATCAACAGACCAGTACGTGGCTCAACCAACGATAGAGGACATTGAAACTGAATATCAGTATCAAAGCCTTGAAGAGTTTGGCCGTTCATTAACGCAAAAGCTTTGTTGGCTGCTGTAATTGAATTTGTTTAGGCTTCCGATAGGTGTGACAGTAACCTCCATCCAACCCTTGTATGGTTTACCTTGGCGGCCGATGACGAAATGGATAGACGTAGTATTGTAGGCCTTATGAACTCTGTGGTGAATAAGCTTTGAATTAGAAAAATTCCTACTTTCTTCGTAAACGTTGCACACTGGTGGCATACTTGACGGTTCCAAATGGTTTGAACAGCTGTATCAATGCCTGTTCAGAGACAGCAGGAGGAAGCTTCTCGACAACAAGTGTACCAGGAAATGATTGTCTAGTCATGACAATGCATATACTGGATTAAAACGAGTGGAGGTGTTTGCTGATACGAGAGCGATTGAGGTAGGAAATCTCAAGCTTAAGCTTATTATACTTTATTAAGCCTGTTAAAGACCAGCCACAGAGAGAGAGAGAGAGAGAGAGAGAGAGAGAGGGAGAGAGAGAGAGGTGGAGAAAGAGGGGTGAGTGAAGTGATGGAGGGGTAGAAAAGAAAGAGACGTTGGATGTCAGAAATAGAGGAAACTTATAAAAAAATATAGAAGAAAGGAAAGGTGGAAAAAAAAAAATGGAGTACAGCGAAAGGCACGTTTTCTCTATTATCATTGCTATGTGACAAAGATGTATAATTCTCTACATCTGAATGTATAGTCTTTCTTTTTTTTTTTTCTTAATTTTGTCCCATTTTATAACAGAAGTGTTGCAGTTGTTTGTTCATCTTCTTTACCATCCTTCCCAATCATCATCCCAACCATCCTTCACCTTGGCAGCTTTCTTTGCTACAGGCGCTTTGAGAGGTGTTCTTGGTCTCCCATTACCATTACTAGGAGTAATGCTGCGTGGTCCAGGACCGTTCAATGCTGGTGATGCGCTTCTAGATCCCGACGGTGAAGAACTACTACTTTGTTGCAATGAAGATATGGTGTTGTTGAAAAAGTCATCATTGTTGTAGTCATGATCGACGGTGTGTGAATTGGAGGAGTTGCTTCGAAGTGATGTGGGTGTGCCTGAGCGGTGTTGATTGGGGTCCAAACTTGAATAAAGCTGTTGTCCCTATAAACAAGTAAACGTGACATTAATGAATATGATGATCGTTGACTGATCTACCATCCAAGAAAACAAAAGAAAAAGGATAGAAAAAGCTTGCCGCTGGCATTCCTATTTACCTTCTTGGTCAAGTTACTCACGTATGCAGACACGTTGTTGCGAAGATTAGGGTCAGCCAAATGTTGTGAAGCGGGACGAACATAGTTATCGTTGGCATATTTGGTGAACTGTTCAGCTCCTTGCGCAGCATATTTGGCACCTTCTACAGCAGCAACCGATAGCATTGACCAACCTTTCGTCAATGCTTGCATTGGATCATTTATAATGTCATTCATATCTGGGACATCCTTCTTGGCATTTTGATTTTGGACTATAGATAGATAATATGGTAAGCTTCTGGGATCTGTCTTTGTATAGTGTTTGATGGCAGCTCTTCATTTTTACTTTATTTTTACTTACATGCAGGATTGCCGAAACCTTGATATTTTCCACCTTGATTTGGTGGCAAATGATCTGGCCTAATATCATTTTCATTTCCTAGTCTAGCAAAGTATTCTTCATTTCTCTCCTTATTATTGCTAGCCAAGTTGCTGGATGTATATTCATTTGTAAGTGGTGATCTAGTGCGTTGGGCACTGCCCAGTGATGGAGCCGAGCCGGTACGCTGAGTACCAAGTGTAGTCTTATTGAGTGATCTCACAGAGGCCGAAGATGACGGCCGTTTCGTGGTGGCTGCAGGAGCAGACGATGGTGTCCAAGGTTTGCCTTCAACCTCAGCGGTCAACTGTTGAATAAACAAGGAAGGGGAAGAAGATCAGATAATTGTACATCACAACAAATGACTGTATGTAAAGGTTTTTATCCTTTTTACCTTCTCTCGATACATGGTTGCAACGTGGCTGTTGTACTTTTCTGGGAGCGACAAGGTTGACGAATATTCTGGTTGCGATTCAAAGAACTCCTTGGCCTTCTTGTTTCCACCCAACTAGAGAAAAAGTAAAAAACAAAAGAATGCAAATGTAAACATATATAAATCATAATCCAACGGTACTATTATAGAAGAAGAATCATAGCTAGTACTCACATCCATCTTCATGACTTGCTCATCAAACCATTTGTCCATGGTGATGGATCGAACGAAACTGGATAAAAAAGAATGAGAAAATGGGCAAGGTTGTGAGTAGGTAATGGTAAATGAAAACATAATACAGTTAGACGTAGTGTTATCATATACCTAATATGAACACCAAAAGATCGATGGACTCCTGAGCAATCGAGACAGATGAAGATACCATAGCTTACGCTGGACCATTGAGGATTAGGAGCTCCACAATCAAAGCATTGACGATTTCCATCTCTCCTTTGAATCTCGTATAATTTCTGTTTGTACTCGGCCGCCATTTAGAGGAGAAAGGACCGAGTAGGGTCTGGTATGATGAGAGAGTGGTAGGCCGCTGGGCTGAGTGGAATGGAACCGTTTGAGGATTTTTAGGTCACGTGCTTTCAGCCAGCGTCTTTCTGTGCGGAAAGTCTTTAAACTATCAGTCAACGTTTATGTTTCTTGTAATTGATGGTGGCCATGATATTTATTTTTAAAAAGAGATAAGAGAAAAGGTAAAGAGTATGGAATTCCGTCCAATTTAATGTGTAAAGCATTAAAGGAAAGGAAAGAAAAATGCTAGCTGAGGGAAAACATGATACAATGATGAAAGTGAAAGAAAGAAAGAAGAAAAATCAATATGATACGGGGTAGTAATAGACTGCTTGTGGACCGCTGTTATCATTAGAATACGGGATTTGCTCATTATGCCGATTGTATGCAACGCCAGGACTAGCGGATGGGTGATAAGCGGCATCATGTTGGGGTCGTTCTGAACCGTGGTGCTTCCAGTTGTTATTGTAGTCTCCACCGCCACCTGCTGCATTCCAAGTTGGGGTTGGTGGGGGCATGCCTTGCTGCGTCATCCCAACTGGCTGATACCAATATGGATTGTACATCATCATTTGTGAAGAATCGTATGGCACATACATCATATTGTTTGGATCGATCATGGTCGGTGGAGCTACAGGAGTTGCAGCCGTTGGTGTCGAAACCGTAGCACCTGGCGATCCCATCATTGGCGCATAAAACATACCTTGCCTTCCACCTTGAACATCGCCCATAGCCGGATTCATAGGTGGAAAAGGCATCGTATAGACTGGAATAGGGCCTCCATTGGGTGATGTGATAGCGAAAGCTACGGGCTGGGAGACAAAGGAAGGAGTGGAAACTGATGCTTGCATGGGTTGTGTCATTGGTACAGGAACATCATTTCTATGGTGAGCTGATCTTACATTATCTTCTTGACGTGCAAAGTTTTTCTTGAATTTATGAGGTGTTATTTCAGTGGTGGTGGGGGTGGCGGCTACTGGCTGATCCTGGTTGCTGTCATCTGCTGATGTGGTAACAGCAAACTTGTCTTTAGTATCTACGCTTTGTGCAGGTGACCAGTTGCTCTGCTGTTCCTTGGTCTTCCTTTGTCGTTTTGGTTTATCGTCACTACTTCCAACCTTTGCTGATGATGATGAATCCGGATGACTAACAATTCCCTGTGTTGAATCTGATGGGACTTCCAGTGAAGCATCTTGTATATCCAAAGTAGCTGGCTCTGCGTTGCTTTCACTAATCAAACTCTCATCCTTAAACTTTGAACTGGACTTTGGAAAAGGTCGAGTCTTGTGAGACTTTTTGGGTCGATCAGATTGAGGTTGGGTCTTGGTTGATGATTCGGGTATAGGTGATTGGTCGTGTAGAGATTCCTTACTGTCAGAATTCGACTGGTTTGCCATTTTCATCGAGAGTCGTTTCGCCTGTCGCTTCTTTCTATTCTTTTCTCGTTTCACTTCACGAATTGCATCCCATTTAGCTTGTTCGGCAGCAGCTTTTGTGTCACCAGTTGGTTGACCTTCCGCTGTTACTTGTTGTTCAGACTGAGGAACAAGAGTCGTTTGTGAAACCGCGTCGGCAAGTTGTTCAACAGTAACATCGGGTTTGGTGACGTCTTGTTTAGAAATCTCGTTATTGCTTTTTTCGTCTGACCCCTGAGCTTCAGCTAGACTAGGCGACGTCCAGCCAGGCTGTTGTGGTGAAGATGCATAGTTTGATGCTCGTGGGTAGTTGCCGCCTCGGTGATAACCTCGCCAAGAGCCCCTGCCGCGTCTGAAAGATGGGTCCCCACGGTATCTTCCCCGGGATCCACCACGATGGAAGGATGGTTTATTCTGTGAGCGATTTGGTCGAGCTTCTTGCTGATCGACAACAGCATCATCTGGTTTTTCCTCTACATTTTCAGTAGTAGCATCTTTGGCAACAACTGAATCCTGATTTTCAGCCAACTCACTGTCTTGAACATTCGAGATTTCTACAGCGGAACTGCTAGTATTTTCATGAAACTGCCTGCGATGCTGTCGGCCTCCTCGTGTGTTACCACGACCCCGTCCATATCCCGTTGAAAATTGTGGAGACTCTCGGAAATTACCTCGCCCACGAGAACTGTTCATGTATTTACGGAATGGAGGAGAATGAGAGTGTTTGAGCTTGTCATCGTCAACACCACCAGGGGAATGAGCCGGTTTCGCTGAATCAATAGTGGCGTAGTCAATGACTAGCACGGAGTCATCGATTTCGCTCACATCGAAGGAATTAGGTGCAGGTTGCGGTGAAGATTTAGTACCATTTTCGTGCTCAGTCTTAGTTGGTGTGGATCGCGCTTTAGATGACACATTCTGCTTACGACTTGGAGTTTTGGTAGAGGCATCTTGGCCGGTTCTAGCATTCTGGTGGGTCAAGGACTTGCTACGCCTTGTAGGAGTAGACTTACTTGTCGTGGGAGTCCTAGTTCCTTCAGCGGAAGCAAGATCGCTATTGTTGCCACTAGCATCGCTCCCCTTTGGAGATGGACGATCGGCTTGGTTACTTTCTGTTCTAGAAGTTGTCTCTGCAGACTTCTCTGTGCGACTCTCCTCTTCCCCGTCACTAACAGTTTGTGCTTGTCCTTGTTGACGTCTACGGCTTTGCATCTTGCTCATTTTGCAGGTGAAGTAAAAAGAAGTAATATCAAAGTAGTAGCAAAAAACAAAGGATTTTCAAACCAAAGGGGGGGTTTTTTCTGCGGCGCGACGTATCCAACATTCAGTGCTCACGTGGATTGTGACGTGCAAATACAATATCCGACCACATTTGGGCAACACGCACGCTTCTGCTGAGGCTACTATTTCTTGCTACTATTTCATCTGAGCAATCTATCTTGATATTGTGTAGAACTTCATATTAAGTCCCTCATTAAAACCTTTTTCAATAGTGCTATGTATTTATTTATTTCTTTACTTTCTTTTTAAGCCCTATCCAGACCAATTATACTTATCTCATTTATACCGTTGGTTGAGAAACAATGTTCAATTATGAGATAATCTGGGTCTGGTAGAGAGCAATTTTTTTGGTGGTGTCAGTGTGCTATTAAGCATTAATTATCGCCATTGTTTCATGACTGAAATTCATCAAAGAATCGGGATATCAAAAAATTTGATTGGACTGACTGCCCAAATGGCTACGTCAACATGACTTTATGTAAATCGAATATCAATGTAGGGCAAAACAAATGGACGTTGTCCGAGGTGACGTATTTTATATAAGCTAATATCCAAGTAATATTGCTCTTCATTCAATTATTCATTAAACTATCCATTCAACACCTTCTTCTCTCTATAATATGGCTGCACCTGGACAAAATCAAGCCATCCTATATAATGAAAGTGATAGCCAAACCGATCCTCAATCTCCCATTAATACTGGTGCTAAAGTGGGCTCTATAGACAAGGCAAACAAAGAACATGAAGAACATGTCGTAACCAAGGTCAAAGATGGTGATTTAAAAGGCATCACATCCAAGTTATCCAAGCTGCCTAAATATAATCTTGATTCAGACCGCATCGAGCGAGCCATGAATCCTCAGTATCGAAAGAAACATGAACAAGATGAACATCCAAATATGAAGAGAGGTTCCAAGAATAAAATGGATGCCTCTGGTCAAATAGTTAGTAACACGGAAAACCAATCCAGTCATTCAAACAACGACGTCGACTACCAACAATCATGGGACAACCAATATCACCAAAATGTACCCAGACAAGAGCACAATACTCAGTTCAAATCTGCTAGTATAGGCGACTTGCCTTCACGTATAGAGGAAAAAAGCGACAGTGTGAACGATATGAAGATAAGCAATGATGAAAGTAAATTCAAAAAGGTCCTTGATGATACCGTTGATAGCAATAATGTACCACTAGCATCTGCTGGGGATATCGTCACCAATATTGGAAACAAACTACACGCCTTAACAAGACATGGAAAAATAATGGAATTAGAAGATGGTACTAATTGAATTTTTTTTGGCACTCTTACTTGGAACTCATATTAATGTTGTGCGTCTAGATAATCTTGCAATCAATAACCAGGAAGAGCTGTTGAATCTGAAAGGAGATTATTGTTCAGAGGACTCCACCAGAGCCATTCCACCTTCGTCGAAAATGGATAATAGTACAGTAGCTTCATTGACTGGGGAATCTAAAAATAAGAAGGAAGCTGGCCAAGGGTTAGATTCTTCTCAGAGCGCAGCTGCACAAGCACAAAAGTTGGCCAAGGGTGACGTTGAAGTCGACAGCGACAACGAAGTGTCAAGCTGGAAATCTCCAAACCTGAAATTCAGGCAACCTCTAAAGCCAGTTACACCAAGTACCATTATTTTTTACCTTCGGCGCAAAGCTCTAAAGTACATTGTAATCTCTTGCGTTATATGCTATTTCTTTGGAAAGCTCGGCTTTGGGTGGATAGCTGGTTTGGCATCCATTGCTGGAGGTAATATAATTTTGAAATGTATCACATTTCTATCACCATATTATAAGCTGATATCATTCTAACACCCACTTAGGTGCATTCGCTTGGTGGCGTCTAGGTACCGAAGTAAGGGAAGGTATTGAATGGCAGATAGAAAAGGACAAATCGATGAAGACAGTGAGTATATCATGATATATTAATCTAAATCTTCTATACGCAATATTCTAATCCTCTATGTCTCAAGTTATACACATCCGAAGGAGAAACAGTAGAATGGCTGAATTATTGTGTCGAAAAAGTATGGCGCAGTATCGATCCGCAAATGTTCGTACAAGTTGAAGATATCTTGGAAGACACTCTGATGACTCTCGCTCCAGGATTTATCGTAAGTAAAGATGTGAAATGGAGGTAGAAAATACAGCTTTTAAAATAATGCTCAATCTTTTTTTTTTTGTCATTGTAGAAAGATGTAAAAGTCACTGACTTTGATATTGGAGTGCAAGCACCCCGTGTTCAAATGTATGCATATTATGTGATGTTCATTTGATTTATTTAACTGTAACTAATGCTGTCAATGAAGGATCCGTATATTCCCTCCATTACCTGGCCAGCCAGACGAGAGCATATTTGGAGAGGCTGCCTTTAGCTTCCATGCTCACCCAGTTGCATCTGTGTCTACCGTAAGGCACAGTCTTTCAGCACCTCCTGGAATTGGTATTCGGTTTAAGACTGGAATCAAAGCTGCAATTGATATCAAAGCTGAATTGACGGCTGTTTCTGGAAAAATTAGATTCAAGATCATGACATCCCCGGAAATGCCCTTTGTATCCAAAGTGACAATAGCTTTTACCAACGTACCAACTATTGAAACAGGAGTTATGCCTCTCACAAAGCATATGAATATCATGCACTTACCCTTGATTAAAGCTTTAGTTAATGAAGGTGTCAAGTTGGGTTTTGCTGGCCTTGTAGATCCCAAGAGTATGACTCTTGATGTCCAAGCCCTCCTTGGTACTGCTGCTCATGATACTACGGCCATTGGAGTTGTCAAAGTGGACTTTATCGAAGCCATTAGAACATCAAAGTCTATTCAAGAGATGGAGGATTCATATGGAAGTCTATCTCTTAGTAACAGTCCTGGTCGTAGTATGTCCACGACTCGTGTACTTACTAATGACAAGGATCCTCGATGGAACGAATCATTATATCTGCTTGTGCATGAAGGTAAGATTTTCGATATTACATATTGTTCATAAATTTATAACTTACGATATTACCATAAACCAGATGATATTATCAGTGATAATCAAGTCGAACTAAAGGTTTGGGACGCTGATAAGATAAAATTTGACGACGTATGGGGCAATATAGGAATTGCCGTCAAGGACATTGTCCTTGCTAAAACGGATAAACTTGGTAATGTTTGCGATTGGTGCGCAGACGAAAGGCAAGTCTTTGAAGGGTGGGCTCCTATTGATGGGGCTGCCGATCTGGAGAGTAGCCAAATCAAGCTGCATTATCGCATGAGTTGGCATCCGAAGTACATTGCTCGCAAGGCTAAGATTATGGAACGCAACAAGGAAGAAAACAAGGAAAGTGCACAAAGCTCAACTAGTACTGCTCCAGCTCTGAAGGAAGAAGAAAAAGTATCAGTCGATCCCACTCACACGTGTGGCATCTTATCTATCACTCTACATCAAGCTATAGAGTTGGAAATTGCTGATCAGCAACTGATTGGTGACCAGGAAAAGCATCCATACAACGCTTCCACGGTGGTTTGCCCATACGCTATTGTCTATATCAATGACGAGAAGGTCTTCTGTACCCGTCACAAAGTTCGAAACCCTAGTCCGGTAATTACTGAAAAGAAAAATGAGATCCACCTCTATTTATTTCTAACATTTTAAGTTTTGACTGCAGCATTGGAACGCTGTCACTGAGCACCTCATCCGCGATTATTCTTCAACTTTTATTCGTATTTCCGTCAGGCATAGTGTAGAGTTAGAGCAGGATCCCGTATTAGGAACCCGGGTTATCAATCTTGAGGATGTTTTTGAAAACCAAAGCGATGACCTTAAAGAAGTTCAGCGTTGGTTACCTATCAAAGACGGTATCGGGTTCGGCAAAATCCTAGTGACTCTTCGCTACAAGCCCGTCAAGCTTACACTACCCAAGCCAATGTCTGGCTCGAAAGTCGGTACTCTCGTTATCGACAGAATTGCGTTCAGTGGTCTTCAGCATCCATTCTCCAATGCTATCACATCACTCAAGGCTATTCTCACTACTAATGTTGAACCTGGTATGTCCAAGACACTGAAAGCAAGAGATTCTGATCAAAAATCTCAGAACGTAAGCAGCGAAAATGAAATATCTTGGTCAAGAAGACGTCTCTGTTTTCCTATCATCATGCGTTATCGTACCGCCATCTATGTTCACTTATCAGCTGGGACAATGAATGCCAAACGTACCACAGGTCGTCTATGGCTACGAAACTTGGTTGATAATGAGCCACAAGAAATTGCCATTGGTCTGCATTCGGGTTTGGATCATAAGAGCAAAGATGCAAATCGCAATACGGATGATTGGGAGCAACGGGGCGAATTTGGTATCTGCAAAATCCACTGTCGCTTTATCTCTGGATATTCAAGTGTCCATACCAATTTAAAATCTTTCCGAAAGGACATGGTTGGAGCCAATCCATTCAAGGAACTGCAGAATGAGCATGAAATGGAAAAATGGGCGAAAGCTAATCAAGATGATAGTGGTGGCAAGATCGGCAAAAGACGCCACAGATCAGTTCATTCTGATATGTCTTCCGAGTACGAAGAAGAGTCGGACGAGGAAAATGACGATGATGAAGATGATGATCTTATGCGAGAACTTCTGAATAGTGGAAGAGCTGATAAGATTAAGAAATATCGTCTGCTTCGCAAACTAGCTTGGAGCCGAGATCTTGTTAAAGACAAGGTTGATCAGATACGTGGTGGATTTAACAGTGAAACTCGTGTCAATCGCTCCGTATCCAAGGAGTAATGTATATTGCAATTGTATTCTGGATGGTTTTTACTGAATATGTTCGTAATTATATACCCGCACAATTAATACGCAAATCAAATAAAATAAAATACAACAACATGTATGAGATTAACAAACAATCGATCTCGGGGTAAAAATATCGATGTAATTGCGCAATCCCCGATACTTTGCTATTGGCTGATCCAGTCTCCGCCAAACAGTGAGTTTGATTTTTATTTTTTTAATGGGTCGATATGTGTTTCAAATACGTTCCTTATCTTCCCTTTCATATAGAATTTGTAAGCTATGTTTGCTTTGCGTACACGTTTGACTCCTTTGTACGCCAGAGGCTTTGCCACTGCTGCAGCTGCTGAGACAAAGAAACCCACCACCGACAAGGCTTACAAGGTTGTCGTTATTGGTGGAGGTCCTGGTGGTTTATCTGGTAAGTTTGGAGGCTAATCAGTAGGTTTGAGTTATGCCAATGGACTCTAACGGTCGGCATGTATAGTTTCTTCCACCATTTCCAAATTACTCGGTCAAAGCCAAGTGGCTGTCATTGAGCCTTCAAAGGTCCACTATGTATGTATTGTAACAAAGGAACTATATCATTCAAAACTGGTAATTATTGACTAAAAGTGCTATGGAACACTAGTATCAACCACTTTGGACCTATGTCGGTGGAGGCCTCAAGTCATTCTCGGAATCTCAACGTCCCATGGGAGAATTGATCTCTCCCCAGGCAGATTGGATTCAAGATAAGGTCACCAAAGTCAATCCCGAAGAGAATACTGTTACGCTCGCCGACGGCAAGCAGATTGGTTATGATTATTTAGTTGTTGCTTCTGGTATCCAGATAAACTGGGATAACATCAAGGGTTTGAAGGACGCTCTCGGTAAGAATGGTGTTACCTCTAACTACTCTGCCGATAGTGTTCAAAAAACTTGGCAGTTCATCCAAGAATTCAAGGGTGGTAATGCTTTATTCACCTTCCCTGCTACTCCCCCAAAGGTAAGGAATATGTAGCGATAGTATATAATTTGGCCGGATGGGGGTGGGTTTCCCCATAATTTACATATTCAGGATTTTTTCCATTTATTTACCTTTTTTCCCATTTTTTTGTTTTTTTTTTTTTTTTGGTTCCACGCTGCTAGTGCCCTGGTGCTCCCACCAAAATCACTTTCCTGGCTGAGGAAGCCTTCCGCAACCTTGGTGTTCGTGACAAGACTAATGTGATCTATAACCATGCTGGTGCAAAAATCTTTGGTGTTGACCACTATGGCAAGGTTTTGCAACGTTTGGCCGATGAACGCGGTATTCAAACCAATTTTTTCCATGAATTGATCGAAATTAAGGCTGACGACAAGGAAGCCATTTTCCGCAACAACCAAACCAAGGAGCTCAAGACATTCAACTATGACATGATTCATGTTGCTCCCCCTTGTGGACCCCTACCTTACATCAAGGAATCCGGCCTTGGTGATGCTGCTGGTTGGGTCGATGTTAACAAGGAGACTACTCGTCACAACAAGTACTCTAACATCTTCTCCTTGGGTGACAGCTCTTCCCTCCCCACTTCTAAGACTGCCGCTGCTATTACTGGTCAGTCTGGTGTTCTTAAGCACAACTTGATTGCTGATCTTGAGGGCAAGACTGTTGAGCCCGCTCGTTATGATGGTTACACTAGCTGCCCATTGATTGTTGGAAGAAAGCAACTCATCTTGGCTGAGTTCTCTGGTTATACAGGCACTCCTTTGGAAACTTTCCCTGTTGATCAGCGAAAAATCTCCGCCACCGCGCAATTCTTGAACAAAGAGGTAGGTTAATGAATGACATTGGCTATAGATATAGATTTTGCGTCGTGTTCGGGTGCATCGCAAGCTAAAAAAGATGTTGCCTTTTACCGTTTTTATTAGATCATTCCTGAAATCTACTGGAGGGAGCTCTTGACTGGCAGATGGACTGGCCCTGGCAAGTACCGTGAAGCCTTGGCTCCTTTCCGTGGCAAGTACGACTAAGTCATATTCACATTCTCACCCAATTCATACCTTTGTTTGTGACAAAGGTTGCTTCCATTAAAACATCGTTTCAACTTAAAATAAAATACTGTCTCTCACACCTTATTTAGTGACGGCCACGCATGCCAAGACCACCTATTGATCGTGCGAGGATTCATCTGCCATAATTGATAATATTTGGTTGCTGCGTCATTGTAATAAATAGTCAATCAATATTCAACCACTGTGTGAATCCCGGCTAATGGAGAAAACTGAGTTCGTGGTCACGAAGGCGACAGTAAATCAAAGGGGATTGAGAGACGAGAGGTTGCTAAAAGGCTATACGAAATACGGACTTCATTCCAATTATATTAGGCTCGGGCCTCAGTCGTACAATGAGATCCAGAACATTTGTCAATAAACGAGATACATCCAGAGCTGTCCCACCTCCACCAGTCCCCAGCAACTGGGTGAGGTGATGTGACCAGGAAAATAATTATAAAATAGGCCCTTAAAAACACAACATTCCTCGTTTATCTTCTTTTTTTTTTTTTTTTTCAACCATGGTGTTTGCTCCTTACTCAAGGATGGAAGCTGAAACCGACATGCTGCTGGACAGCGTACCTCAACTTGTTGATACAAGTAACATTACGACAAATAGAGATCGATCGCAATCATCTCCTCCACCACCACCACCATCTTTTCGACCCACCAACCGAAATCGTGCTACAAGCGATCCATTTTTTCCACAATATGTAACTTGGCATCCCATACTTGAAAGCGAAGAGGACATAGATGACGATGAACAAGATTTGCTCAGCCGAACGAAACCCGCGTTGTCTCACAAAAAACGTAGCTTTGGATCTTTTAAACAAGGTGTCCTCAAAGCTGTTGGTTTCAAGCGGTGATTCCAGTTGATGTCACTTGCAAATTATTTAGTGCAAACGAACCGCACTGTTTGAGGTAATGGTGTGACACAAAGTTCATGGCGTTTGGGTGCATGGCAAAAACCCAGATCGCCTTTCTACGCTAAATGAAAGATATTTGGAGTCTAAAGAACGAATAGATCACTTGCCATAGTTTCTTTTTTTTTTTTCACTAGGAATAAATATTGGCCGTAGCTTGACTACATGCTTTCCATTATTTGACATTTGGTAAAAAAAAAAAAAAAAAAAATGCTATGTCTTCTTGCTCAGATTACAAATAAGAAAAAAAATGTGGGAGGGAAATGGTGGCAAGTTTAGGGTATTTTTGGGGGGAGCTAGCAAAAGTTTGTGTAAAGAAAAAAGACAGTGAGCTAGATTGTGAGTAGAAATAATAAAGAGAAGGAAAAAAAAAAAAAAGGTATGAGATAGAAAGAAGGAGAAATCGTGTTCATAGTCAACCTGACTGTCTTCAAAGTGATTTCAAGACCTTCATGAAATTGCTTGGAACCAGCCCTCGCCGCCGCCGTCTTTGATCAAGGATTTCAGCTTCCCACCATCCATCTTGCTGTTTAGTAATTACAGCTAAAACATCATTGGTTTCGAAGGATATTTCTGTATCGGGAATTCGAGCCTTATAGCTCCATTGGGCTTGCACTAAAGGAAAAGGAAAGCATCAGCGTCCAAGGTCCTCTTTACATAACTACCCTTCCCTCCCCAAAAAAAAAGAATCTCTTTACCATATTCCAAAATAGGGGTGCCATCTGCCAGGGTCGCCTGCCAGTTGGGTTGAAGAGAGTTCTCACCTGCTTGTCGCTGGTGTAGTTGTTCCATTCCAAGAGAACTCATTCGTTGTGAGATATGGACGGGCTCAGCAGAGCTTGGTATTTTCGCCGACGCCCATGTGAGTTCTGGTGTAGAAGAAATCGGTCCCAGTCCCAGAGCTGAATCCGGTCCTCGAGGGCCACCAGGGCTAAGAGGTACTGAACCAGTCTGAGACGGTTGTTGATGGTGATTTTGCAAATGACCACTCTCATTATCTGATATGGGATTGCTCAATAGACTAGGGGCATGCATGCTTTCTTGTTCCCCACTTTGTTTGCTTTTTTCTCGATGCTTCCTCCCTTCCTTGTCCCGTTTAAATATCGAAAGTGAAAATCGACTGTTTGATCGTTCCTTGAAACGATCTACATGATGAGCTGGCATGGTTGATGGGTCGGTAGCACTTCTTGCCGCTGCTCGCGATTCCGTTTCTGATTTACTAGGTTTGGGCATGTTGTCGGCTGTTCTTGCCTTCTCTGGCAATCCAGAACCTGGTGATTTGTTGAAAGCAAATTTCATTTTGGTTGCAAGCGAAGGGCTTTTGGCGGTTGGTGGGACATCCAATTTGGCCAGTGGTGGCGTGGTCCGATTGTTGGTTGGCGGTCCATCAAAAGTCATCATTGAGGCAGCTGCCCGCGCTAAGAAGGGTGAGCTATCCGCATGCGAGAAATTTTGGTGTTGATTAGGATCATTTCTTTGGGAAGGGTCTACACCCCATGGAGGTGGTCGAATACCAAGGTCAACGTCTTCGTCATTAGAGGCATACATATACTGAGGAGCTGGAGGTTCAATGGGTTCATGATGTCGATGAGATTGTTGCTGTGCATGATGGCTGATCGGCTCGGAGGTTGCCAAAAGGGATGGCGTGGTCGTCGGCGGTGATCTTGGAGTGACAGGGTCATGTGCCAAATGCTGCGGAGGCGATGCCAATTTACTGGATCCCTCTGTGGCGACAGGCGATTCATGGCTTAAGGCTGAATTAGGTTGTGAATTATCAGCCGTAACGTTCAAATTGCGAGTATTGACTGGGTATGGTTTCTTGATGGATAGTGGACTGGCTATTAAAGTCGTTGTTGGCTTAAACTCTGTAATGGCTAGTTGTGGCGGTCGTGATAGCATGCCATGGCTAGATGTACGCCTTTCGCTCTTTGGAGAAGGAGGTCCGGTGACTGAACGCTTTTCGGGTACTTGAGTCGATTCAGCCGCTTCAGTTGCATTATGGTTAGTAGAAGACGCTTCATCGTCTTTGTGGCTACCCAAGTTGGAGGACTCTTGATCGTTTGCTGTACCCCTAGGTGCGGACGACCTCGATATTATGAAGTCCGACACACTTCCAGCAATATCGTTACTGGCTTGGCCATCGTCACTAGGAGTTTTTGCAACTAACTGTGATGCTTTGGGCTCGGCATTAGAACCTTCGGGAGATGGCTGTTCTTGCTGTTGAGCGATAAGATCCTGCTCTACTAATTCTTTAGAGCGCCTTCTAGACGTGTCTTGCTTTGACTCGCTTAATACACCATTTGTTGTTGAAGTTGGAACTACTGCTTCTGTTTGTGCTAATAAAGATTCACTAGGTGCCATACGCATAGTAGGAAGTCGCTTCAGCTGTACATCAACCGATCGAAGCTCCTCATCTACCACCGGGATTGTTATTTCTCTAATTGGTTTTGCTTCCGCGTCTTCGCCATTCGTCTGTACTTCGGAGTCTCCAGCCTTGCTTCCCCACAAACTTCCAGGCGGAGCTATTGGTGGTAATGGCTTTGCCACTGACGGTACCATATCGGATCGCTTTGCAGACGATTTCAGTTTTTCGAAATAGTTTACATACTTGGCCGGTTCTAAGTAGCAAATCCATTAGGATCAAAAGATCATAAGGGGGGGGAGGGCTGTTGATATTAAATTATGTACCTGGAGGAGTTTGGCCAGTGCGTCGTTTTTGCACAAATATATCTAAATCTTTGTACACTTCCATTGACTCTAACGATGTCCTTATACGCTCGCATGACTAGAATTGTGCCAATGTTAATGGTTATATTCGATTATAGAGAATATCATAAATCGTTACCTGGTCATCTATTGTATGTACGCTAGACATCATATTGGCGTATCTGGAAATTTTGGTAATATGAGTGGGGGTTAATTTAAAGTTAAGGGAAACTAATATCACACACGGAAGAAAAAAGAAACTACTTACGCCCAAAGGCTACTACGAAGATAATGTAACCTTCGTTCCTCTAGACTTTGGAATATATCACATACTTCACGCCATTCGTCATACCATTGATTGTAAGTAGCAGTTAAGGCCTGAATACAATCTTTATAGTCTTGGTCTGTGGCAAAGTTATTTACAGTTGTTAGTTGAAATGAGTAAAGCTACTATGTCAATAACCTATAATGATACTCACCTGTTGACGCCACTAGTTCTTGCAGCTACGGGTAAGAAGCGTTGTGCAACCTTGAGTCAGTGCACATTTTTTTACGCAAAACATTCTTTCAACCAATCAGGATCTACCTTGGCAATATCTTCTTGTCCAACCTGTTGTGACCTGTCCTCCAACCGCTGTCGCATTTCTATTAGGTGCTGACATTGGGCTTCATAGGTATCTTTGGCCTAAATGATTATGTCATAAATGAAGGGGTGGTGTGTTTCAGTCAGCTATATTTTAACCAATTGTTTGCCATTCCTTGTTGGTGGGTTTAATATACCTTAGTGGCGTTGGATATCTGTAATGCTTTCCTCTGCCGTGCTTCTTCAACCTTGTTCAGGGTCTGTATTAAAAATGTGCGAATGAGTATATTCCGTAACATATCGACATCATATTGAATATAAGGGATGTAACATACAGCTTGTCTGACCTCCTTCTGGTCTTTTACAAAAGTTGACAGGGGTAATTCAAGATGATGTTTGATTTGTTGAGCTAGATCTAGATGTGCTCTTGCAGCAGCTTCCGTTGCAGCAGGGATATCGTTGAGGGTGTCTGAAAATGTGCTCCCATATTCTTCGTGGTCTCCAAGTGGGCTCTGAGCAATTTGCAACAATCGGTCGCCATATTCTTCTTCGAGTTGAGCACTATTGTATCAAAATAAAAAGAAAAATAGATTATGAGGAGCAAGAGTGGTGAGAAGACCGTGTAGCTGATAAATAAAGGATTGAAGTCGCTGAAAGATTACCGTTTTTCGAACAACCGTTTGATTTGCTCGGATGTTTGTTTTGATCGCCGTGAGCGTTCTACAATAACCTGAATGCTGGCTTCTTCATTTCCCTAGATGTTGTACGATGAATAGATGAGACTTTGCATTGAAAAGATTGGTTGATAGCATATAACAGGGCGTACCCAAAAGTTATCGGCAAACGGGTAATGCAGGCCCTCTGTGGCCATTTCCAGCAGTGACAAGTAGAAGTTCTCTTTTGCGTAACCTGCTGCTCAGCGTTACTAAATTTTCGGGCGGCAGTCAGACCTTTTGAGCCGCCAACCCCAGCCAAGCCAGCCAGGCAGGCCCCTTCCTTTTTTTTTTATTATATATTATAACGTTTCTTCTCTTCATGACTAGCAAGCATTCCCCCGTAATTCGCATTTCTCCTCCAGAATTCCAGTTTTATCGTAAGTCGCATACAATTGCCTACATAAAGCGATGTCTATAGATCTCACTGACATTGACATTATATTTACACAGCGTCAAGGCAAGGGTCTGGCTACACAGCTCGCCTTCATGTCAAGAATCTAATTGAAAGCTCTGTCGCCTTTAAGGTGAGCAATGGCAAGGAAACCATGTTGGCATGAATATCAATTTCTAACTCTCTGATATTAGTTTAAGACCAATGCTCCCACTCGCTACTCTGTCAAACCAGTATTAGCCGTATTACATCCCGGAGATGCAATTGAAACTTATGGTAGGTGTGAAGTGTACAACAAATTTTAGTCATTCAGCAGCCATTGACGAGATAACTTGCTGGGCATCAGTTCGTTCGGAAACTCCAGTTAGTGATCAAGACAAGTTCTTAATTCAAAGTGTCCCTCTTACTGAAGAAGAGTCAGACCTGGAAATGACTGCAGCAGAGGTAAACTAGTAGAAAAAGGAGTAAATGGAGATAATTGAAAGATTTTTTTTTTTTTTAACAATGTGTTTATTTAGTGGAAAGCACTAGATAAGCGACGGATAACAGATAATTTTATCAACTGTGTCCTGATGCGAGGTCTACGGCCGCGCGTTCAATCGATTGAGTCTCGGTCTTCATCTCCTCCAATGTCACCACGTCTGTCACCGATTCCGCCTTCTCCGTCCTCTCCACAGTATAACCGGTCAGTCCATCAACAGGACAAAAGTGAACAACAACCATTCCCCACATTCAAGGTATTTATCTCCCTCTACAAGAAGCAGAATAGTAATCTGTAGTTCTGTTAGTTGCTAATCAAATTTACTTCACACTATAGATTGTCATTTTCAGCATTATTTGCATATTGATTGGCTTATTGATACCCTTTGAAAAATTCGCCTTACTTTTTCCATCTAATTGAGGTTATTCCACCCCACACACGTCGTTACCCTAGCATCTACCGCTTCTACTGTACTATTTACGCTATTACAAGTTGCTTTTACTTTTTTTTTTGTTCGTTTTTTCTTTTTTGGCTTACTTAGAAATTGGATTGTCGTTTTGCGTCCAAGCAGATTCTTGTTCTCCTATTCCTTAGTTTTAGTAATCCTTTTTGGCAAGGCGCCGCACCTCATAGCGTTAACAATAAGATAACACTAACAAATAACAATAGAAATTTCATCCCGCTGCGGGACGCTTTGCAAATGATATCATAATTGGGGAAGTTGGGATGGTTGTATTGGTATTGGTTCAGAATTTTTTAATTTTTGAGAAACAGCTTCAATGGAAAGTCATACAATGGACAGAAGTGACAGAGAGAACAAAAAAAGTAAGGGAAAGGGTCAGCAAAGGCAAAGTCTAAATGTCGTTGCTAAAATAATAGCTAGCGTACGATCAAACTTTTCTAAAGGCATAGGATCTTAATCAGATTGTTCCCTCTGCTTTCTTCTAGCCTTGCTCTTGCTACTTCGTTGCGCCTTGCGCTTCTTCTTGCCAGCTTCGAATTGTGCGACGTCCTTGTGGAGGCGACCGAGGTTATCAAGATCCTTGACCTTGTAGATACGTACAATCCAGTTCTCAGATGTGAAAGCTTCATCCAAAACATTCAACTCTGGACTTTCTTTGGGCAAGGTTTGTTGTCGGACACGGTCAACTGGTTGATGAGGACCAAAGAGTTCGGTGAACCTATAGTAGCTCATCTTGTACATGAGTGAATCCTTCATGGTTTGAGATGCCTTATCGTCAACGCGATAGTCGCCAGTTGCAGTAAAGTAATTGGATTCTTTGATCTTGTCAGGCCATACACCTTCGGCAATACGAATCATCCACAAGTACTTGTTGATATCATCACCTGAGTAACCCAGCAAACCACCGAAAATAACTAACACATAATCGACATCATGCTTCTTCATGATTTCATAAGCATCTTCTTCGTTAGATGACATAGCACGGCCGACTGTAGCAATATGAGTGTTGTTCCATGTGTTGTTATCAACCAAGGTAGGGCGATCAGCCATACCAGAAATCTGGTAACCATAATCCCACCATGACATGATCTTTGCATCCTCCTTGGTGTTTTGACGAAGCCAATTGTAGGATTCACGGAAATCATCAATAATGTGCTGTGATCCATCAGGATTGCGAGAAGCAAGAACGATAGAAGGTGAAGAGTAAGCGTTGGAGGTAACCCAAGTACAATGCCAAACGAAGATGACAAGGAAGATCACAAAGTTGGTGAGTACAATAGTACGAGAGTCAAAGTTGAGAATTCCATAGTATTTTTCTTTGGTTTGGTCAGCATCCTTGGCTGCAGTGGTCTTTGCAGCAGCGGAGTGCTTGGATCGATGATCAGAGGTAGAGGTTGATGCTTGTCCTGAAGGTTCGGTGGTGGACTCGGCAGTGTTGAAATCCAAATAGGTGTCCAGAATAGTAGACAATGCAACGGCAGCAGAGATACAAACAACTGGAGTGAGCGTCAACATGAGACGAACCATGACACCGGCAAAGTACGAAGCGAAGACACTGTACACGATGATGAAGACGTGTTCGTCACGCAACTGTCTGAAACATAAGTATACACCAGCAGGGAATAGGAAAATCAACATCTCCAAATCAAAGAAGAAGGATGGCCAGGCGGTAGGTTGATGTTCGGAAACAGATGCAATGATCGGAATGTGAATCTTCGCATAACCCGTATCCCACAGTGAATAGAAACGGCCAGTCCATGGAGCAATAAATCCGGACATAGTCAATGCCGTCAAGGCAATCACACCAATAACAAAGGTGAGAACTACGAAAATACGTAGCAATGTTTGGAATTGCTTTTCCTGCACATGGCTACGAACAAGTTCAACAAAAGCAAGAATCTGACAGAGACCAAATACACCCAATGCAGCCATATGCTCGCTTGTACGTGTTGGCTGGAATCCGACAAAAGGAATCTGCATAGACATGAGAGTTCCCAAGATGTAGAATGTAGAATAAGAGACGTAAACACGAGTGGAGAAGCGACCCATAGCCATCAAGACAAGAACATGGAGAGGGATCAAGTTGATGATGAAAACATAACCACCTTTGCAAATGAGAAAGCAAGACATCAGTAAAAAGTACATAGATTATGGAATATTTTCATTAAAGGACACTCCTAAACCCATATCACCAACTCATAGAAACATCTCAACTTACCCCAGGCGGCAACCATGTAGAAGTAGAAGAAGGCGGCAGCGGCAGCCCAAAGCGCGGAACCAAGCTTCAATGCCTTAATCCAAAGATAAAATGTGAACATCAATAGGAAAATAGCAATGCCTTCGTTATCATAAGATCCTGCAACGGAACGAGAGATGTAGCCGGGGGCAATACCAATGAAGGCAGCAGCCAATAAACCGGCGGACGAATCTTTAATTTCGCAAGTCAACAAGTAGGTAGCGTACGCGGTGGCTCCGGAAAAGATGGGAGCGAGTAGAACACAGACATTTCGTATATCAACTGGGAAGTGAAGATAATGCAAAACATTGTGGATAATGGCCGAAGTGACCATCAAACCGGGATACACCGTGCCTCCTACGACACGTCCAAGAGGATACCAAGCACGCGGGTCAAACCAGTTCCAAAATTCATAGAAACCATCTTTGACGAGCATTTGAGTTGTTCTGTAATTGAACCTACATGGTAAACAAGTTAAAAGATGGGTCAATGGTTTGGTGAATAATGATGATCTCTGCGGAAATGAGAATGTATTACCATGGGTCGAATTCGTGGATGACTGACTCGTAGCGAACGATGGAGAACAGACGTGATGAGAAGGCTGCTCCAGCAATGAGACCGAGAATAACGGTCTTGAGCAAGGCCTGTTGATTGCTAGTGTCTAGCTTGGCCATGCTTTTCTACCAAGTTTGGGATTTACAGGTTCTAAAAGGTAGAGCAGCGAACAAAAAGGAGCCCAGCAGGAACGATGTGCGAAGGTTTAATTGGACGAGGTTTTGAAATCCAGTGCCAGCCAACTGGCGGCCAAGCAAAATTTCAAATTGGAAAATCAAAAAAAGCTGACAAGGTCGCTCGACTATTATTTACAGTTAAAAGAAAAGAAATAGTCTTTGAAAAATATTAAAGCTAACTACATGACTAGTCATATGTCTGCGGTACGTAAGAAAAGAAAAAAAAAAAAGGCATAAAATCAATTTGGGTTTACTCTCTGTCGGTCACGCCATTAAGCATAAAAGAAAACAATCAAGCCGTCAGCAAACTCATAAATACATTAGCGGGTAAAGAACCTGACTCACGCAAAGATAAAAAGGTTGTTGGTAGCCGCAACGGCAACGGTATTTTCATGCGGATGCCAAGATGAATGCAAAATCTTCTTGTTAAAGTCGATATAGTCGGTGCCAAAGTCGCTTCGGCCAGGTTTGCGAGTCATTCTACTTTTGGAGGACCCCAGTCGTCGAGCACGGAATGCGCTCTTGTCCGCTTGAAGAGTAATATCTGTTTTATCCTCGAAGTCGTATATGTGAAAATCGTTATTATACGAGCCAGTCATCAGTGATCTACACAAGAAAAGTCAGTCAGTATCATCGCCATTGCACATCAAACGGAGTATATCATAATGAAAACTTACTTTCCGTCTCCACTGAAAGTACACTCAAATTTGTCAAAGATACAATCATTTTCATACAAGTCGCAAAGCCTATTTCGAAGTTGCTCGTGAATATTGATCGTGGTAATAGGCTTATTATCCATATTGATATCCCAGATTTTCAATGTGAGATAATCTCTAGCAAGAATGTACCGGCCATCCTTGCTAAACTTGACATCAGAGATAGATGCAATGATTTCGGAAAAGAAAGACTTTGTAGAAGGGTCTTCCACATCTTCATATACTGCATAGAAGAGACATTCGTTATTGGCGATTTAACAAAGCAGAGAGGAAGAACTAGTGCAGCGGATAAAGCAACTTACATTTGGCGTGTTGATCACACAATGATGCAGCTCTCATGTCACTCAATTTGATATTGCCTTTGCTGCTACTGTACATAAACAAATTACAGTGCTGTGGGTGGAACTCGGCGGCAGTGATCACCTCAGTCAACTCCTCCATATTGGTGGGCTTGATGTCAACAATGTCTGGATTGGACAATAGTCAAATCAACTACACCATGGTTTTCAATTCCATACCCTTTCATTCACTTACTGAAACTCTGCTCTGATATGCCAAAGTTCCATAGATTGATTCGCAAATCGTCTGCAGATAGGAACGTTTCATCATCCGAGTTGACTGAGATGGAATTGATGTGGTACGCATGAGCTACAGAATGGTACAGAAGTTTAGTATACAACGTTACCACCACGGCCACGGACGCCGCTGCCAGCCGCCTCCACATTATTGTGATCTAGTCCCTACCATTTCCATATATCTTTCTTGGGACCGCCGCCACAATGGTGTCCTGATGTGTAAGTTTTGGGAGACGAAGAGGTTGCGAACCATTCATTGGCACATCGTTATCCAAATCCCCTTCTGCTACTACCTTGACTGTTTTTTCAAATACTTTCCACAGTTTGATAGTTTTGTCTACGATAGTGTCCTAGTCAGCTCCTCCATGCCTTGGTTTTTACGCGACTGTTATACATTCCTACGTACCATTGGTAGATAACAAGAAGTGTGCTGAATTCTGGCGTCTACACCACTTGATTTTATTGATCTTCTCCTCAATTTCCAAAGACTTTAAACAGTCAAATTCCGGTTCATGTGATTGAAACTCGGTAAAGAACTTGTATTCGCAATTGGATTTCTGCATTTCCAAGGGATATAAATCAGATTACGCCAATTCCCAAGGTAACTAGGCAACAAAGGAAATTGTGGTACTCACAGTAGCATTGCGCTCAAACAACACAATACGTCCGCCTTTATCGCCAGTAGCCAAATAGTCTCCAGTCCGATCAAAATCCACGGCTGAAATGATATCCGCTGCAAAACAATACGAAGTGGAAGCTTAGTATAATAGTACAGTAGTTTTCTCGAGAGTTTAGTGGTTTCTTGCGATTTATTGACTATGCCAAGAGCTACCAGATCGTGGCGTTGAAAGAAGGAGAAATATACTCTGCTAGATCTAGTCGCATAGGGCTTTGCATAATCATAACAATACAAAAGTCAAAATGCCATAGCACACACCTTCCGTGATATCTCCTGAATCGCTTTTGTCACCAAAGCACTGAGCAAATTTCCAGCTGTGATCTTCAACAGTCGCCATTTGTATATGAACTGGTGACGAGACTGTGGAAGGAAAGCAAGTGAGCAGGTGAGGGTCCACAAGGGCGTATGAAAAAAAATTACCAGCCCAGCATATTGTTGGTCATTTTGCGCCAATCAATGGCTTAGGTGGCAGTCAGCGCTTATTTGATAAGTTGAACTGTTATCCTTCTACTTGGTACAATGACTTTACTATGTGTATTGATTAGACAGCTTTACATACTTCCATAATTTTTCACTGAATATACTAGGATGATTGAAAACTGTAATGGGTGATATGGTTTATGCTTGTTGCTTTACCAGAAATTTAGGGTACGTTGACATGGATTGATGATTGTGACCGGCTCTCGCTCAGCACAAATTTCGAACCTCAATACGAAAAATTTATAGTGTCCCCAAAGCCTTCCCCAGCATTCAACAACAGGCCTCCAGCCAATGTCTGTAAAATGCGGAGGGAACATCTACCGCAATTTATGGCGAGCACTTATATTAGAGCGAGTCGGTCCGCGATCTCGACACCTTGAATCATCGCATTCCAGCTTTTTCCAAGATCTATATCTCGTCAACATGCGATTTTCACCACGACGACATTTCTTGTCAACGGCTGCTGCTCCTATAAATACAGCAAGTACATCAGCTCACCGGTCATCGTCGCCAATAAAAAGGACATACGATCAGAATTCGAAAAATAAGGTTAATCCAGAATTCAGAACGGATCAGCTAGACTCCTGGCTACAAAAGCTTAACCTAACGGAAGCAACTACAGCAGATATCCAGGGCATAAGGAACATGCTGCAACATTCTGAATGTCATTCACTATTGAAAAAGTTGACGTCATACAATATTTCTACACTATATCGATTGCTTTCCAGATTCAATTGTCTGGACCTGCTGAAGCAAATACGTACCTATCAGAAAGACCTTGGCTTGGAACCAACAATGATCGATTACCAGGTATGGCTGATGGCATATACCAAATCCAATTCGATCAAGGAAGCTCAGAACTTGATATCCGATGCGCATAAACATGGCATTCAATTGTCATGGAGTCATGCTCTGATAGATTGTATCGAAAGTGGTGATTTGGAGAGCGCACATCAGACCATCAAGATATTAGCGGATATGCCCAACATCCAGATTGAAGCATCTGTGTACAAGAACTTGATTCAAGCATTTTTGAGGAGCGAAAAAAGGAGAGACAGCGGATCTCTTGGACAGGCCATAAGTACTTTTCAGCTGATGGTGCAAAGTAATACCGAAGCCGATGGTGAAACATACTCAGCTTTTGTCGAGGCTTACATCGAGGATTCACTGGCGCACTGGAAGGATGAAGAGCACAAAACTCGAATCTCAACTATTGATCGTTTATATGAAGCTATTCTTGCTCAACCCAATTTCGAACCGCCATCATCTGTATGGGCATCTCTGATACGTGTATACACTGAAAACGGTTCACTTGCCAAAGCGGAGCAGGTCTATTATGACTTTAAAAGGACTGACAAGTTGGCTATGGATGTTATGAAAACGACAGAAACTCTAATAGTTGCACTATCTCGCCAGCAATGGATGGTGTCAGCCAACTCGTTATTTTATGAACTGATGGCCGATGGACACCTTTTTCATCACAAGACGTTGTCAGCCATGGTGTATGGGTATGGATGGAAAAATGACCTGGAAGCAGCTGAACAGTTGATCAACACATCTCGAGATTATTGGGCAAACCCGAGTTTACAACCCTACGCAGCACTCATACGAGAATACATGCGATTAAACGACATCCAATCAGCGCGACGGATATTTGACGCCATTGCAGATAAAATACCACTATCTCATCCCAACTTTCAAGTCTATGTACATAATTTGTTACTTACTGGTTACGCCAATGCTGGAAATATTAAGCAGTGCGAGGTGTTTTGGCGACATATGAAGCATCATGATATTGTCAGCTTTAATGTCCTGTTGGAAGCCTACTCAGAGACAGGTGCATGGGATGACTTTATACGTACGCTCGATCAAATGCACCAGAATCAAATCGAACCCGACTGTCGGACCAAAAGCATTCTTATATTTGCCCAAATTCGACAGGGCCGCCTAGATCGAGCTCAAGACATGGTCAAAACATATGCATCTGCAGAAACGTTTCAACCAAAATCATATAACTTAATAGGAGCGGTTAATTCACTTTTACAACTACAAAGCTTGAAAGGTGATAAGGAGGCATGTGAACAGTTGTTCCAGTATCTTGTAAAGTACGACCGAGTCAACGCCAATTCCTATCAGTCGATTTTGTTCTGTCTTGGGAAGATTGGAGCAACTAGCGAGTTAAAAGATGTTTATGAAAAAACTCTCAAGCTTAATATGCAATTGGAACCGGCAATTGATAGACTCATTAGACAATGGTTAAAATAAAAAACATAATACCCTGTCAGTTGCAATGCTTAAAAGCTGACACTGTTTTCTTTCAATGACCAAATTTCATGTCTGAACGCCAATTGATTGGTTGGCGGATTTGGGACTGCAAAATTTTTTCACTCGCAACCTTTTTTTTTTTTTTTTTTTTTTTCAAAAGAGGCCAGAATAAAAAAAAGGACCAGCACGTTAATCCCTTGTCAATCGCACATTTTGCGCTGTCTTTATACTTTGTGAAAAGCGGTATACCAAGGGTAAAGAAGTAATGTCGACAGAAACAGATTATATTAAACCTACGAGCGCGACTCCTGCCATTGACACTTCCAACTGGCCACTTTTGCTCAAGGTATATTTCCGCAGATCACAATGAAAGCCACTGAACTTAACACTAACCAATATTCAATTCCTGGATCTTATAGAACTATGACCAATTGAACGTTCGTACTGGTCACTACACTCCCATTCCTTCCGGATGCTCTCCTCTTAAGCGTGAGCTTGGCGAATACGTCCGTTACGGTGTCATTAACTTGGACAAGGTATAAGCCACAGCCCAAAGCGCAAATTATCCCACTTAAAGTCACCTTACAAAACTAATATGTATTCTATTCACTTTTATTTAGCCAGCCAACCCTTCTTCACACGAAGTCGTCGCTTGGGTTCGTCGTATCCTCCGTGTCGAAAAGACTGGTCACAGTGGTACTCTCGATCCTAAGGTTACAGGATGTCTGATTGTCTGTATCGACCGTGCCACCCGTTTGGTCAAGTCCCAACAGGGTGCTGGTAAGGAGTACGTTTGCGTTCTCCGTCTTCACGATGCTCTCGACAACGAGAAGAAACTTACTCAGGTATGTCACGATAGTGTTTAATAGTGTATCATGGAAAAGTCACTTTGAATTAACGTTACATGACCTGCTAGGCTATGGAGACTCTCACTGGTGCTTTGTTCCAGAGACCCCCTTTGATTTCTGCTGTTAAGCGTCAACTTCGTGTGCGTACCATCCATGAAAGCAAGCTTCTTGAATTCGATAATGATAGACACTTGGCTGTTTTCTGGGTTAGCTGCGAAGCTGGTACTTACATGCGTACCTTGTGTGTCCATCTTGGTCTTTTGTTGCAAGTTGGTGGTCACATGCAGGAACTTCGTCGTGTTCGCTCTGGAGCCATGTCAGAGAATGTATGTAAAAGCGCACAATTATTTTTGTTTTTCCGTTTACTTTATAGCGTTTACTGATAATTTTTTTGTTTTTTTTTTCATCATTTCAATAGGATGACATTGTCACCATGCACGACGTCTTGGACGCTCAATGGAGTTACGATAACACAAAGGATGAGACCTACCTTCGCCGCGTCATCCGTCCTTTGGAGACTCTCTTGACTGGATACAAGCGAATTGTCGTCAAGGACAGCGCGGTCAACGCCATCTGCTACGGTGCCAAGTTCATGCTTCCCGGTCTTTTGCGTTATGAGTCCGGCATTGAGGTCAATGAGGAAGTGGTTTTGATGACCACCAAGGGTGAAGCCATTGCCCTTGCTATCGCACAAATGACCACTGCCGTTATGGCCACTTGCGATCACGGTGTCGTTGCCAAGATTAAGCGTGTCATCATGGAACGCGATACCTACCCCCGCCGTTGGGGTCTCGGACCTGTTGCTCTTGCCAAGAAGAAGCTCGTCAAGGACGGTCAGCTTGACAAGTTTGGCCGTGTCAATGAAGCCACTCCCCAAGAATGGAGCAAGACCTACGTTGACTTCACCAACAACCCAGACGGTACTGAACCTTCCCCTGTTGTTGGCGCTGCTGCTGCTTCTTCCGCTGTAGCTGCTGTCATGGAAGACTCTTCAGCCAAGCGCAAGATCGAAGAGGTCGAAGAGCCTGAGTCTGGCAAGAAGGAGAAGAAGGAAAAGAAGGAAAAGAAAGAGAAGAAGGAGAAAAAGGAAAAGAAGGAGAAGAAGTCCAAGAAGGATAAGGAATAAGCGTTCCTTTGCTGTTCCAGCAATACGCTTTTTCTTTACGTTTCGTTGTAAGCTCTTCAAGCTATCATTTGTTTGGCTTACACTCACTGTAATTATTTTTTCTCGTTTCTTCCCACTTCTTGTTTCTGTATGTAGTCAATACACTCTTTGCATTTCTCGTACATTTCTCCCAAACCTTTCATCACCCTTCAAAAAAAAAATTTGAATAACAAAATTAAAATAATATACGAGCTACATCTAAAACGAATGCATTTGTTTGTGGGTTAAGCATGACGTTGGACACTTGAAATGACAGTCTGCTATAGTGGTATTTGCAAGTACTAGCGTACCAATGAATCGAACAATGGCTACTGTCTTTCACACCATTTCCTAATTTCCATTCATCACAATGGCTACTGTCATTCACACAATTTCCTAATTTTCAGGCTTCACCGTGGGTTATAAAAATACAAAAAAATTTCTTCTGTAATGCAATTGCAGAGCAGTAACAATGCTTTTCTGAATAAGGAAATATCAGCAGATTTTGCATGGTTGGCAACCAGTAGAAGGTGGCGAATGTGCACGAACTAATAACAATGGGTAATGTTTTGTTAACGTGATTTGAGGATATGATCACTATTAAATCTCATAGAGCATACAACCAACAACAACGATAGTTAAACAAAACATGACCGAAACTAATAGCTGAGAAAAAAAATAAAAAAAGATGAAGGTTTGGTACCAGGCAGAAAAAAAAAATATGAGAGAATTCCGCCGTTAATAAAGGTAGTTGCGTCACACTGGCTGGCAGATCTGTCAACCGCCCATCCTCCATTCACACACAACCATGGCCCTATTGGCCGAAGTCAGAAGATTATGGAACAAGTATGTCCATTTTCTTCAACTTCACTATGCATACATAATGTTCCTATGCTTTTTCTTCTCTGGTTGCTTTTATTTTGATCCCAATGGTGTCCAACCAAATTTTGTCGATGCATTGTTCATGATGGTTTCGACATCCACATGCACTGGTCTAAACACTATCACCATCAGCGACATGTCCACTTATCAACAATCTTTGATCTTTATATCTTCGATATTTGGCTCTACTGTGTTTATCAACTGTGTCATTGTCTTTGTTCGAAAGCATGCGTTTGAAGACCGATTTAAAGAAATTGTTGAATATAATAGGCAAAAACATTATGAAGAACTTCATAATACTAACAGGTCGAGTGACCTGGAATCTGGCTTTGGATCGTTGGGTTCCTTTGGTAGAAGGCTGTCCTCAATTTCCGTCCATCGAACTTCAGATGACTTGCATCCTGAGATCAGGGTCATTCGCCGACCATCCATTCTTGAAGATTTATCCGCAAAGCAACGAGAGGAAGAAGGCATACAAAATCAAGACACTGTATCCACCAGCTCTAGCTATCTTATGCGTTCTCCAAATGCTATAAAGAATGTAACCCCAGATGAATCCCCCGGACAATCAAGGCTTGCAACCCCTGTAGAATCCCGAAGAAATTCCATGATTGGGAGTATTCATCCTCTGGACACTGACACCGAAGGTAGTATTGACAGGGCCCTCAATGAGAGTAGAAAAACAAGTCGAATTAATTCTGAATCAGCTCAATCGGATACTACCGACAACATGCTACCAAACGACGATGATGATCAAGACGGAAATATGGACAATGAAGCAAATGCTCAAACCATTATGTTTGCTGACGATATTGACAGTCAGCGAGAACGAGCCAGGAATTTACGCAAACGAAGAACAGCAGATAGGGACGGTGAATATGTACATCGAAATTTGAGCTTGCTAGTCAGTAAGGAACAGCTTACGCAAGAAGAGCGGTTTAATATTGGTGGTGCTGAATACAGAGCATTACACACTCTATCTTTCATCGTTCCTCTCTACTACTTCTGCATTCCGGTCTTTTTCGCCTTCATCTTACGCATCTATTTTGCAACTTCAAACTATGGACAGTGGGTTCTGGTAAACTCCAATCCAAGCGGCACACCTCCAGTAGACCCATGGTTCATATCCTTCTTTACTTCCATTGCTGGTTTCAATAACGTTGGCTTGTTACCATTGGACAATAGTGTTGTTCCATTTCAAAAATCTCCGTTATTCCTCTTGGTCTTGGCTTTTCTGATTTTGGTTGGAAACACTGCTTTTGCCTTGCTGCTTCGATTAATTATCTGGGTCATGTGGATAACTACTCCAGAATCTAGAGAGGTGCATAAAGATTCGCTGAGATTCCTACTTGATCACCCGCGTAGATGCTTTACAACTCTTTTTCCTTCTATTCAAACATGGTGGCTTTTCTTGATCCTTTTTATTATCACCGTCACCGAGTTAATCATGTTCTTGATTCTCGACTTTTGGCTTCCTGTGGTTGCCGACATCCCTTGGGGCTACCGAGTTCTCGATGGTTTCTTTCAATCCGTTTCTACTCGTAACGCTGGTTTCAGTGTGATCAACATTGCCGATGTCAACCCTGGTCTTACCATTGTGTATGTCATTGCCATGTATATCTCTGTTTATCCCGTTACTATTTCCATGCGAAGAACCAACGTATACCAAGTAAGTTGAAAGACATCCGGTTTGATACTGAGTGTAAAACTGACCCCCCCCCACCCCCAATTTTTTCCTGTGTAGGAACGATCTCTAGGTATATATGGTTCTGAGGATGATGAAGAGCCCAACTTCACAGATCTCGATCTAGCACAACGACCCACCTTTGTTGGCTTGAAACGTTCCAATACGTTATCCTCCATCATGACAACGACTCGCGGGCTAGCTAAAGGCATCAAAAGACCAGATTTTTTTGTCATGCAGCAGATACAAAGACAGTTATCCAGTGATCTGGCTTGGATCGTTTGTGGTATCTTCTTGATCAGTGTCATTGAATCGGAGAAAATTATGGGTCCTTCCCCCATCACTGTATACACAGTTATATACGAATGCGTTAGTGCCTTTGCCAATGTTGGTGCATCATTGGGATATCCTGACACCTCCACCTCACAGTCAGCTCAGTACCATACACTGAGTAAACTAATCGTTATCTTATTAATGTATCGAGGAAGACATCGAGGCAAGTCTAGGAAACAATATGACAAGCAATTGAAAATAGCAAATACAAGTACTAATATTTATATTGCGATTACAGGTCTCCCAGCAGCTATCGATAGAGCTGTGCTCCTACCGTCTGATCAATGGCATGAAAAGGAACAAGAAGACCTCCAGCTGAAGAGACGAAACACTGGTGCATCTTTATCTCTACCAGCTCGTGGGAATTCAACAGCTGTATTCTATCGTTCACGAACAATGTGATCGCCCCTATGAACATCAATAGACCCAAACTTTGTCCATTTTCAAAAACTTACCGGTTTTCACCAGAAACCAAACTTGGACATAACCTCCCTCATCCCTCCCCCCACGCAACCCAACACGACATCACACCGCAGCTTTATTGCCAATCATTTTTGCCTACACTTCAACTTTTGCGCATAGTATGGATGGCAACCCCTTTGGTTATCCTTGGTGACTTCCAGATATAACGATCGTTCACCCTTGTCATTCACGATACCCTCCACTCCATACCCCACGCCCTTCCCCGGCACTCATAGTACATTCCTATTTCATAGGTACTTTGTTTTCTTTTTTCAGATAATTGTGTTCTGTTGTTTTACTGTTGAATACTTCTGTTGCCTTTGAATAATAAAAAGGAGAAAGGGTTGTTGGGAAAAGAAAAAAATATCAGAGAAAGGCTGAGGGCACTAAGTACAGCTAGGTGTGACGGTATACTGATAAGAAGTTACTGATTGTTCATTCAATACAAAAGATAGAAAACAGACAAAGGTTATATAATCTGTATCAGGTTTTTCTACTTTTGCAGACGCAAAAGCTCCATTACGACATGTTCCATATCATGGTTGAAAGCTTCCAATAAGCCAACGTTGATGGAATCATGATAAAATCCCTATGCATTGCAATGATTAGTATTGAGTCGGCCGAGTTGTAAATATCAAAAATACAACAATAGTTACCATATCATGAAGTTGGTTAAGTTCAGAAGCAAGAGTGGGATCAACCGTAGGAGGTACAGTTGATATCTCTTGTGGAGCCTCTTCAATCTTGGAGCTTGAGGTCATCTCCTCCTGTTGTTCCTTCTCGGTTAAAAACGGATTGCTGAGGTTCTGACTAGGAACAGATTGAACGTGATGGAAGGAGTCCACATCATTTTCTTCCTCATCTTGCTCAATCACAATGTAGTCTTTGGCTTCATCAGGGGTTGTAGGAACTTCAGGTTCGGCATACACTTCATATCCATTGAAGGAGGCTTCGCTTTCATTGTCTTCGCTGTCCGACACGGATCTTACCGATGGAGTAACAACTGAGGAATCAAAAGCGCTTTGGGTGTGATGGCTGCTTCCTTCTTCTGTACGAATAGTGGCCTTGTCTTCTTCATCAGCATCGCGGTTATTCAAGGTGGGGTAAATCATCACACTGGATGATGTAGAAGAGCCTTGCTGCTCCTCGTTTTCGACAAGAATATCGCACCATACCCGATGGCCGAAACGAGTGCCCAAAGGTGTTACCAATCGGAAGTAACTGACATAGCGACCAGGTTTGGCTGGTGCTTGCAAGTCAGCCGTGACATAAGCGCTCTTTCCGGGCTTGGTGACAGGTACAGCAAAAGTGGTAGTAGAGGGGCTAGAAGCAAGAGAATCACCTCCACAGAAAACGAGCTGAGTGCCTTGCGGCCACTCTTGCGTTCCTTCATTGATCATGTTCCATATCTAAAATGCGTTACGTTGAAGATTAGTACATGGTAGACCTAATAAAGAATGAAAAACAAAGGAAAGGCAAATATACCTTCAAGAAGCGAGACTTGGCAGCAACAATGGTTCCATCGGGGATGTTAACATCATCAACAAAGCGGGCAAAGAGTTCAGGTTGTGAGAGAGAGGACACAGATGCAGCAGCCGAAACTTCAGCAGGTTTCTCTACAATGGGAGCACTTGAGGAAGCTTCGGATGGTGAGCTTCTGACGGACAATTTTTCAAGCTTGGTGTCTAGTTCCTTTACAGAGGATTGATCAACGGTACGCGAGGAACTATTTTGAAAAGAGAAATCGTTAGTACTTTGGGAATCGACACCATGTGGTTGGTTGGCTGCATTGAACCAGCGCGCAGCACTTGTAACTGAATTAACAAACCTGGCGTTAGGTGATCTTGGAAGGGAAGTTGCACCAAGACTTTGAGAGCCCTCCTTTTGTTTCATTTGTGGGGCAACGAATGTAGGAAATTCTCTCCTCTCTAAATAGAGGCTTGGCAGTAACGGGGCGACGTTGGGCAGAGGTCTAGTCAGTGGCTTCTTAATCTTCAAGAATACATGACCAGGATAATGTTCCATAGTTGCTTCGCACTTGCTGCAATAATCGAAATCTTCACAGTTGCCACACTACCATCATGGGTTGCATTAGTTCATGTTCTATTGCATCTATCATTATACAAAATTAACATGTTACCTTGTAGCGTACACCATAAATCCATTGTTCACAGCCATCACAACGAACTCCAGCATGATTATTTGTGTTGATTTCAGTAACTGGGGTTGGAGGATGAAGAGGAGCCGTGCATCTGGACCTATGAGTTCGGCTGATGTCGAATGTATGACCAGGATGCTGTGTATCAGCCAAAGCAATACACCTTTCGCACAAGTCAAAATCTGGGCACTCCTTGCACTTGTATCGAGTTCCACTGATCAGTGAATCGCAAAAGTCGCAACTGGCAAGAGACATATGTTGGGGCATGGGCATTTGGTTTCGATAATATCCACGAGATCGATTTTGTGAATGACGATGGTGGTGGGAGTGATGGTGCGAATGTGGAGAACGTGAAAGAATATGGCGAACAGCAAGTAATCGATGATGGGAAGGATGATCGTGCTGACCAGCAGTCTTGCAACCATCACAGAGATCATAGTCTGGGCAGTCTTGGCACTTCCAACGAGTTCTGGAAACTTCTAACTTAGCATAGCAGAACAATGCAAATACGTACACGTAGGTCTAAAGATGACGTACCCTCGAACTGCGCGATAACAATGATCACACATGACATTTGGGTGAAGACCCGTCTCAGGCTGAGTAGGTGGCACTGATTGTTTGGCAGCAGTTGTTGGTATTCCAGGATGCGTGCTGAACGCTCTCTGGAAGTTTTGAGTCGCGGTATTAGCGGCAGAAGTAGCAGCAGCAGCAAGAGCTGATGCACTGGATTGTGCGCTATCTTGTAAAAATGACATTTCTCGTTCCAGATGATCAACGAAATTTTGAGCTAAACCAGCCCAAGCATTAGCGGTAACCGGCTCTGGAGCTTTTGGTTTTTCAGCAGTGGATTTCTGTTCACCTTTGTTTCCGGTTTGTCTGATAGTAAAGCGGCATGTTACACCCTTATTTGACGAAAATTGCTGACTTTGGAACATGCTGAGAGCTTCAGCTAAATCTTGGTTTGAGGTAACGGTCACTTCATCCATATCATCGTCTGTGTAGTACACCTTGTATGGTTCTGCTAAGTTGAACATTCTGGCAAACTAAAATGAATATAATATCGAGATAAGTTAGAAACACTGGAGCCCATTGTTCTTTGCAAGGTAAGAAAGTGCTTAGCAAACACATAAGCTTATTTGGGGCCGAGCGTGGGATGCAACTGGACCTCCGCACAAGCTCAAGGTGCATTCACATACCTCAGCGTGGAGTCTATCATAGGTAAATACTTCGGCATTAACGAATGAGATCCTTTTGAGCTCAGAGTTGTATATGACTTTCACAACGATTTGCGATGGCATGCTGGATCGGAAGGAAAGTGAAATATTCTGTGAAGCGCCAAGTCTGGAGAAATAACTGCGCCAAGTCTGCAACAATACTTGTGTCAATCAGTCACGAGCCTCTTTATTTTTATATAACAATTGATCTCATAGGAAACGACACTAGTGTAATAGAACAAACGAATATCGTAGACTAGTTTACTGTGAGCTCAAATTTACGGCTATCCAATCAACTTAAGATTGCTTGGCAGCTTCGATGGCTTCTTCGACAGCAACGTCAATACTGCTAACCTTTACATTAGGAAACAAAGCATTATCATCTGTTTCGAAGTAAAGTTGTCCAAGTGTTGTCCTGATCTGTAGGAATTTAAAAAAGGCTGTCGCTGTACCCGGATTGTCATCAATGATCTTTTGTGCTTCCTCCACCGTAATCCTTGAAACTTTCAAAGGATGTCCTTTTGCTTTGAATCTCTCGACAATTCCATCAAAGCTCGTTCTCGTACTAACAATCTGCAAGGCTTTGTTTCTTGACACTGATGGATTCTTCAAAATCTCTACAACGAATGCTGCGATATCTTTTCTGTATGCCAGAGAAAGAGGCACGCTGCTATCACCGACAAGCGTTGCTGCTCCTTCTTTAACATCAAAGCCCAAATAAGGGATAATAGTTTCATCAGCAAAAAGCGATGTAAATACATAAGTATATTCCAAGCCATTCTTTTCGATTTCCCGTTGAATAGCCCTCTTTTTATCGAAGATTGGACCAGGACTATCACAAAATAATGAGTTAGAGTAAACAGGAGTGTAGCAACAATGATAAGATAATACCTACGTTGTTTGAGTATTTAGGCCATACTCCGATGGAAGAAATCTTTTGACACCAGCTCTAACAGCTGCCTTGATCCACACATACTGGTTGTTAAGGCCATCTGTAGACGTTACGCTAATAACAGCATCGGCACCTTGAAGAGCGTCAGCTACGGCATCTTCATTGGTTAAATCAACAGCAACCACTTGTGCTCCTTTAGCCTTCAAGTTATTCAGTTTTTCGGGTGCTGCCTTCGCGCTTTCCAATCTTGTCAGAACCTTAATAGTGGAGAATACCTTTGCATCAAGCAAAGCGTTCACAATAAATTGACCAATGTTTCCAGATCCTCCAATGACAGCGATTGATTTAAATGATGACATGGTTGTAATTTGAAATTGTATGAATATAGTTGCAGGACAATGGTTATATTGCACAATTTTTATACGAAATTTTCGTGATGACAAATTTTACCCATAACGACAAATTAATCACAGCATTATAAATTGTGACCTTGTTATCGTATACTAGGGTGCCACTTGAGCACGCAATACAATCCTTATCGTCGAAGTAGGAATGATCACTTCTCCCGGGACTTACCAGTACTGAAAATTGATGATGACGGTGATTATTAAGCTAGGTTCACAGTAGCAGCAAATTCCGATATGTTAGTTACGGCGTCATTGTAGCCTGAAATGATGAGGTTAACCGGCTTCTACGGACATATATCCATTTCATACTCTATCGCCACCATGTTGCGCCGAATAGTAGCAAGGAGACGCCATTCCGATCTTGTCACAGCCAAGGACTGCAGCACACAACGGGAACCAGAAAAGATTACGAATTATTTGGACACCATTAATGTAATAGCGTTTCCTTTATGTGGCACAATTTTAAACATATAGTTATGTATGATGATTAATTTTATGGCTCTTACGTTGACAAGATCGAGAAATTGTGGCCATCAAATAGCGCTAACAATGGCTGCTGACCAGCAGCATACTTGAAAGTCGTGTGTTTCGGCTGGTTACAGCTTAAATTCTGCAACAACCAGTAATAATAGGAATGGTCTCACCTAGACCAAGAAGTATTTCATATGTGCATAAACAATGTAAAGTCAATGAATGACATAAAGTGAAGTTTCGGTTTTTGGAATCGTTATTGAGATGGAACAAGGAAGAGAAGATATTACAATTGACGTAGGAATGATCTATGGATAGCTACAACTTTCTAGATATATACTTTATGTGTGTACACGCAGTGCTAATTGCAAAAATCTAAGAAGTGCGCTCTGCTGCGTGTTCACGAAGGTATTGTGCAAGACGCTCATACACCACAAACGTGATACATGTACCAGGTAGAACTCGGATGATGTTTGGTGAAAGACCTTTGTAAAATCCTACGTATCCTTCTGCTCTGTAAATCTGTCGAATGCAATCGACAACTCCTTTGTATTTATCTTGCGTTGTCTGGTTCTGGAATCGACTTCGTAACACTTGATACGGGTAAGTTGCGACGGTCGCCGTTACTTTGCTAGAGGCTGCCATTACTAAATATTCCATTGTGCTCAGTCTTTCAACATCCAGGTCTTCCAAACCCTGCTTTTCTCGTATACTTTTTCGCCATTTCTTCATTTCTTCATAGGCCATAAATTGAATGGCACCATGTGATACACCGAAAAGCGCTGGTATCATTCCTCGATAAAGCCCACGAATTCCTTCTTCTGTTGCTAATCGTTTCAATCCATTGAATAGTCCAGTGTATGCATCAGGTGTATATCTTGTTGTAGCGCACATACGAGTTTTAATGACCCAAAATGGATTTGTACACACCGCAGTAATAGCACCTGTTGAGAATAGCATGTTATACATGAGATTGACGGGTTGCTATTACCCATGTATCGATAAAAAATCTTTGAACTCACCGGCTTCTGCAGATGCTGTTAAATGTTGTATTGGAGACAATTTTCCTTCGTCGTTCTTTCGCATATGCTTCTTTATCAGACTATACCTGAGTGTATTGATACAAAAATTGATGAGCTCAATTTGCCGTATTGCACTCACAGCATTGATTACTTACCACCAAAAGTACAAACTCCAACTTGCTGTTGCACCTGCTATATTCGGCGTGACTCCACGGTATAATCCACGCCATACACCTTCGTTCCTTACTATTTTCTGGAACGACCTGACAGTTCCTCCAATAAGTGGCCGTTGCTCAGATTTTTTTCTTTCATCAACTATAGTGCCCGGGATAATTAGTATAGTCAATAAAATGGATATGTACCATGGTTACGAAAGTACCTTGGAATCTGATCTTTATGACATCCAATGGGTGTAGAATCACCGTTGAAACTAAACCGGCTCCGAAACCAGCCAAAGCTTGATCCTGCCAGAGAGGAGGAATTAGGAAGGTGATTCTCGGCAGTCAATGTAATTCTCTCTAAAGCTATCCTTCCTTACCAAGTGCGGTGAACTGGTGTATGACTTGGTAGTTGACATAGGCTGTACTCCTCCACTTCCTTGTGAGGTCAACTTTGCTTTTGTCATGTCTGTTTTTTCCTTTCGATCGCACAGTCACATGACCTGGACATTCAACGAAAATGCTTTCGCTTCGGAATTCATTGTTCATCTCACACTCTGCCCACCTTTGGCTGTGGCACTTGTCAACAAGCCAAGCCCGTAGAAATCAGTCATTCTATAGTGCCATATGGATAATATACATTTCTTGAAATAGCGAGCAGTGTTAATAATTCATCGTTCGTCAGCTCGCAGTTCAGCACCATTAACTTTTCGCGCTTTCTACAGACATGCAACCGAATTGCGAAGTTGGAATATAACGGTGATGAGCAGTTGATAAATTTTTTTAATTTTGTCATATACCTGGATCTTATCTAGAGGACAATATTTGTTCCACTAGCTTTCATTGTCAATTAGGCTGACCCTCAATATCAAGCTTTTAAAAAGGAACTGAACATTTCGTTGTGATAAACCAGCCGATCAAGGCCATTATTTCAAGCTCAGCATCGGCCGAGAGATAAGCTGGGACAAAATCCTCCAAGTTTGCCATTTAGCCATGTCCCAACTCCGTGGTCCGATAGCTTGGGTATGTGATCTCAGTGTTTCATCTCATTGGGTCTAGTTTGCAGCTAGACAATCACATCCGGGAGGCGTTGGAGAGGGTTAATCTTACAATGAAGACGGTCGCTTTAATGGGTTCGATTTGGTGGGTACATAATAGACCATAATTTCCTTGGTGTGAAGTGATTGTTGGGAAACTCTGTTGTAAGAGGGAGATAATGGAAAAGCGTTTATGGTAAGTTCATTCTATCAATGTAGGATTGTTTGAAAGCCATTAATTGAAATAAAATCGGCGTTTAGCTCAGCAAGGGATGGCACCTGCCCTCAAGTTGATTTCTTGTTTTGGCGGCGAAGAGCACGTGTAAATTTCATTGGCAAGTTGACAACTCACGTGTGAAGCTTGAGTTGCTATTATTGGCTGAAACCATCATAAGCTATTGGCACACACACACTCGTGCCTCTACCTTAAATGTTATCACCAAACTCTACTCATGGTCAGCCTTTTTCCTTTCTTCTTTTCTTCGCTTCATATTAATGACTAATAAATCTCCCATACCAAGTCCTTCCAGTCAACCACCAAAAAAAAGGAAACGCCATAGCACTCATGATGAACCTGATAAATCCAGAAGAACGGATCAGCATAGCAAAGATGCTAGCAACCGTGACACTTCCACTTCGCCACAAGTTTCATCTACACCACCGGTTTCCCCAATGATGTATCAAACACAATCTAGTGCTCAGCATGCACAAGGACAATTTGTTCCTCCAAATTGTCCATTACCTCCTCCGTTGGTTCAAATTCACCCGCATATGGTGTCTGTCATACCAGGCTCGGCCGCTTATTATCATCCTGGATTGTCACCACAGCTTTATCCACACTATGGTCCACCCCAGCGTTATCCACCTACACCGGCTGTAGTAGCTGGCCCTAGTGCATCGCAGACCTCCATTTCTCCGGCCGGTACAAGGTACAATACCATCCTTCCAAAGAAAGAATCAGAAGGTTCGGTTGCAAAGGGTTCAAAGGCACCCACACACCCATTGTCTACAATGCCGCCGCCGTCACCCAGTATCGCATATGCTCAGCATACACCTATTTATCACCCTGGTCATCCATATGTTCAAATATCACCGCAATTACCCCCCAACATGGTTCCTGTAACCCCACCGGCTTCTGGATTCATGCATCCACACCTTTCGCCTTCCTTAAGTCCTTCTTTCGAATCAGTTGATCGGAGTCGTAGAGTATCTTCGGTGTCTTCGCTTGGCACCACTGCTGATCAAAGAGAACAAGCACGAAAGGAATCTCATTCAGCTATTGAACGTAGACGACGAGAACGTATCAACGATAAGGTGAGTCAGTGGCATGCAAATATGTCAAGAATAATGTCTTTGGGAATAGTTATCAGGAAATGCTAACGTAACTTAATAGATTCTACAGTTGAAGCAACTTATACCGTCATGTGCAGATCAAGATCATTTACACAAAATGAGCATTCTTCAAAGTGCTATCGATTACATCGCCTATCTGAAGGACGTCATTGAAAAACAAGGTGGCAAGGATCTGTTGCACGGAAAGTTGTCAATCAAGACGGTGCGATCAATGTTGCCAAAAGAAGTAGAGGCGTTTACTGGACAATTTTCTGTCAAAAGCCGAGCCTCCGTTAGCTCATTGGATTCTAACACACCATCCCCCGCGTGGACAAGTAAACAACCTACTGAAATTGTGCAACAAATGGATCTTGGACCTCCGCTGGCTTCTGCTATCCAGGAAATTCGCCAAACTGAAAATGATGAACATTCACCGTATCATAGTGAGTCTGAATCGTCTACTTCATCAAAGGTGGTAGTCGCTGCAGCAAGTGATACCAAAGAAACTAAAGAAGCCAAAGCCGCCGTGTCTCCAATGTCAGCCAAAGTTTCAGATGATGGATATGACTCTGCCACCACCCCGCTCAAACCCAGTGATCTTATGAAGAATCCTCCTCGACAAACATCTTATCCATCCACTGACTCTCCCGTTGATACCACCGCTGAAGAGAAGCTCACGAAGGGTGATCAAAATGAAGCTCCTGCTGGTCCAGAACAATGTGCTCGTTCCCTTCAACCTAAACAACCTGAAAGCTCCATGAGCGTTAGTCAAATGCTATGCTGAAAATAGCCTAATACCGTTCACAGGAATGTCCTGATCCTATCAAACTATTCAGTTTCTCTACCATGTTCCTTAACTTCATACTCAATGCTAAGTCTGACGAGTTAATGTGCATTTCACTCCATTCTCATGACCTGTAAATAGATGCAATAATTTCATTCAAACCTGATGAAAAAAAAAAAAAGGGTTATATCTGTTTTCTGTAGAATAAATTGAAAATTAATAATAAAAAGTTTTTCTTTTGCAAGATGATGTTTTCTGCTTGAATTTTATCGCTTTCTGCTTTTCATGGTAGTTTTTGTGTCACGCCTTGATCTGATAGCGGATCGTCGCCGTCTTGGGAGTGTAATTGCTTTTTAGATTATTTTCATGGCTATGCTTATCAATATTGACCGAATCGCATTGTATATAACGCATTTTTCGAGACGATAAGGTCGCAAGGTTATTGCGAAGAAGCAGCAGTCTCAAAGCGTTAACCAATTGTGTTGACCACTACTTGGTACACGTGTCTCCCATGAATACTTACACTACTATGCTCTGTCCGTATGAATACAGTCAAATCGTTTCACATGCTTCATTGTAGTCCCTACTTTAAATGAAATCATACCGCTATCGCTATGATTTGCACAGCCAAAACAAAACAAAAGCCCTATAGTCGCCCGCATCAGCAAAACAAAACCGCCTGGGATAGAAAATTTCGAAGTCACATTTTTTGTGCCTAGCAATCCTTGGCCAATAATCCCTCGTTCATTCAACGTTCACCATCTCCATCATGCTGGGTATTCTGCTTGCTTCCCTCGCCCATCCTTCCGAGCTCAATGCGCTCATTACATACAAATTCTTTATGCCGAAATCTAATATGGCACGCAACAAAAAACTTATCGCTAACAACGAAAATAAGAAGAGATGCTATGACTTTTTGGACAAGGTACGAGTAACGAATGTCATATGGACTTATTGCATTTGACGCCGCCGTAACTAAAGCTTAATATATCGACCACTTTCTCATAGACATCGCGTAGTTTCAGCGCTGTCATTCAAGAACTCCAAGATGAACTTAGAGATGTTGTAAGTAAATCTTATTTCCATTCCAGACCCTCACCAAGCCCATTCCACACGGTCACACTGACAGACACAATCTACAACGCCCCCCAAACTAGATCTGTTTGTTCTATTTGGTGCTCCGAGCATTAGATACTATTGAGGATGATATGACTTTGGACCTGGACAGAAAGTGTGAATTGCTTCGATCATTCGACAAAATCATCTACCAACGTGGATGGAACTTCACTGAGAGTTAGTATCAGATTGTGTGTAACGAATTAGGAGGATGATTGGAAACATGAAATTTATGGTGTTTTTTATTACTGTTTTAAATAGGTGGGCCAAATGAATCGGACCGTCATCTGCTCGTCGACTTCCAGATTGTCATTGAGGAGTTCCTTGCACTTCCCAAGAAATACCAAGATGTTATCGCAGATATCACCAAGCAAATGGGAAATGGTATGGCTGACTATGCCTCTGGTGAACACCGAGAGAGCACTGCTGTAGCTACTATCAAGGATTTTGATCTCTACTGCCATTATGTTGCCGGTTTGGTAGGATGGGGTTTGTCTGATCTCTTTGCTGCTTCTGGTCTTGAAGATCCCTCCATTGCCAGTGACAAGCGACTTTCTGACTCCATGGGTCTTTTCTTGCAAAAGACCAATATTATTCGTGATTACCGTGAAGACTTGGATGATGGCAGACAATTCTGGCCAAAGGAAATCTGGGGACAATATACTGATGATTTTGCTGGGCTTATCAAGCCTGAGAACTCTGACAAGGTAACATATTTGGAGAGAACTAGCTGGAGAGCATAAGTAGAGGAATAGTTGGTTGATAGGAGATCTGGATACTCAGTAGAAGAGGGAAAAAAATAATTCAAAATAATTCAAAAATGCAGAGGCTAATTATATTTTCTCTTTCCAGGCACAAGCTGTTCTGAGTGCAATGGTTCTCAATGTCATGGAACAAATCCCAGATGTTCTTACGTACTTAAAAGCATTGAAAGACCAGTATGTCTTCAACTTTTGCGCCATTCCTCAGGTTATGGCCATTTCTACACTTGCGCTTGTTTTCAATAACAAGGATGTATATCAACGCAATGTGAAGATTAGAAAGGGTGAGGCTGTCAAATTGATTTTGGCTTCCACCAACATGGACAACGTTGTTGCTATCTTCCGACAGTACATTCACATTCTTTCCCAAAAGAATGATGCTGCCGATCCTAATTTTATGAATATTTCCATTGCTATTGGCAAGGTAAGGAAGGCATTTGTATATGAGATCGATCACCGAGATGTTCTGACCAGACATGCCTATCCTAACTAACTCTCACGATCATCATTAGACTGAACAATGGATAACTACCAACTTCCCTGATGCACCCCACGCACTTGCCAAGACCTCCAACTCTTCATCGAATTTGATCCTTTTGGCTGTGTTAGCTGGTTTTGTGGCCATCATCTGGAATGTCTACAAATGATACCGGAACTCACGAATATCTTTATGGGCTTTCCTGACGATATAATTTTGTAACCAAGGTGTCGGCCCCCCCCCCTCAGCACCTATCGTGCGATTTTGGTCTCTTTGATTTCTCTTTAATATTTAAGCGTCAGTTCCTATAGATCAGAATCTGCAATCATTTTCATTCAAACATGGATATAATAAAATATCAAAAAGGTAAAAAACGCAATACAACAATAACAGGAATAGCTCAGTTTGTCCCCATAACGAAGTTTGTCAGCAATGACGGATGATTATGAATACCAAGTGTGTTCTACAGTTTTACATAGAAACAAAAAGAACTGAAATGGAACTACACAAATACTAAAAATAGGTACATGTAAAGAATATGACCAGCCAGCTAACAAGACTCTTGAATAACCTTTAGCAGATCTTGTATTTCATTATCCTTTAACTTCAACAAATGACGGAACCTATTCATAGCCATCTGCATCTTGTCGATCTCCTCATCGCGGTGATGGACTGTTTGCATCATGTTGTGGGCCCGCTTTGATTGTTCCTATAGACGAAATATTCACAGGCAAAATGAAATGATTAATTTCTGTTGAGTTAATAACCATATGATATAGACATGGTCTCAATATTACGATAGGTGTTTACCTGAATATTCTTTGTCATTCTTGCTATTCGCTCACGACAGTAAACTATTTCCTCCTGTTGCTCCTGGATAATCGACTGGACCATTTGACGATCACCATCCCAAATGGCCTCATCCGATACGACTGAGCAGCCATCATCTTCCATATCTTTATCTTCCTCATCATCGTCGGTGGCTATGCCAAACGACATGCGGCATTTCGCCCGCCGATCAGATAGCACTGTCGATCTTGGGATAAACTTGGTAGATGGCTTGCGCGGAATAGACGGTGGTGGCAACAATGCAGGTGTGATGTACTTGGGTTCTATATTGTGAGATTCCATATCTGTCGACTCTGAGGCATCATCACTAAAACCATCATCTGTTCCAGAGGAGTTTGCTCGCCAATCAGAGTATTCATATTTTGGTGTTGAAAACTTGGTTACTAAGAGAATAATAAAGGTTTATAGTGTGAATAAGGCGTTCATGAGACGAGGGCGGTTTTAGCGTCGAATGATGGAATTAACAGATTAAAAATGAAATTTATATAGTAATCAAAGATGGGTTTACCTGAGTATTCGCTGCGGGAAGAAGGAGTGTAATATAAAAATTCATCGGTGGTGTCAAATTGCATTTGAAGAACTTGGCTGCGCTGCAGGGCGACATTATAATCTTTAAACATGGTAAGTAACCTATTGAATCATGCATATACAATCTGTGTACGTACTGATATTGGAAACCAGCTCCTCAATCATGGTTTAAAGAGATGATTTTAAAAAATAATACCCCTCAAAAAAAAAAGGAATTACTAGAAAACAGTAGAAATGTTTACGACGAGGAGAGCTGCGAATAGAAGAGAAAAGGGAATGAAAAATAAATAAAAAGAAAAGAAAAGCTGTAAAGAAACGGAGTGGTCGGGGCCAAATGTGTTTGTGGGATGATATGGCGGTCAAGTGTGATGTTGTTGCATGAAAGATGGCTCTAAATAATCACAAAAACTGGTTTGAGCCCACAATGGAAAGCAACTTGTTGCTTGCATTCGTGTGGCAAATGTTAAATGAGAAAATTCATCGGTGATCGCTTTTACCATACTAATAATTTTCGCCATGACTCCCTTTCCCCCTTTTTTATATCCCTGCCATGTACACTTGCACCTAGATTCATGCGATCACTTGACGAAATAATGCACTATCCAACTTAGTGAGCAATATACGAAGATCCTAGACAAGTTATATGAGCAAAATCTCAAAGGGAAAGGCGTTAACTACGTGGAGAACGATGCAAATTGTTTTCTTTTTAAATTTAAAAAAAAAGTTATTTGAATTTAAGGAGGTCTATTTGACCTTGTTACGGTTTAAAACCACGATCGGAAACTCCATATCTAGATATGCTCGTGGCAGCTTGAAAGTTGGCAGATTATTCTGAACCCGGTAGTACAACACAGCCAACGCAATGTCAACGACAACAGCTTTACAGCTTCATTTCATTTTTCAAATCATTGGCTCACACCCGCATCAAACCTTGGTAGATCACTATCCTTTGTACTTCTGTTTATTTCTGGTAACATTGTGGTTGATGCAGACATACACAGAGAATGAACAGATTAAAACAAAAAGGGAATGTAAGTAGACTTTGGGAGAAAGAAGGATGAACAAGATGAAAACCAAATAAAAAACGAAGGTACAATGAAAGAGCTTTACGAACATCCAACATTTTTTTGTTAACCAAATGATCGCTCAACGAGGTAGGCTCTTTGGAATAAAGGAAGGCGTTGTTCCTTTATAGAGCGTGCGTAAAAGGGAAGAGCAAAGCAAAGATAGAGAGAGAAAAGACAAGGTCAAGAAGCTACAATGACAGAACAAACAAAAAAAATATGTGTATTTCTTCTTTTTTTTTTTGTCTTTTCTTTAGAAATCTGGGAACTTGTTTCGGTATGGATCATCCTGATGAATACCATAAGGCTGTTGCTCTTCGGGATAGCGATCAAAGTGACTAGCGTCTCCGTCACCACGAATCTGAGGAACATATGGAGCTCTGATTTGCCGTCCAAGTACACGGCTAAAGTCGACGCCTTCGAACCACCGGTGTCTCTTGATGTCATCACTTCCTCCACGCAAGTTACCAAAACGCTTGGACAGATCAGGTGTCAATAAACGCTTGAGGAGATCTTTAGCGTTAGGGTCAAAGTATGTTGGCCATTTGATTTTTCCAGCCAAGATTTTCTCGTAAAGTTTGAGATGGTCATCGTCGTAGAATGGTGGATAGCTGCATAAACATGGGAATGCATGGTTACCATTGAGTACTCAGCCCGTAACGCAACGCAACGCAACGCAACGCAACGCAACGCAACACAATGTAATGCAACCCGAATCCATCCAGACTGATTTGAACGGAAATGCACTTACCCTGCCAACATTTCAAAAATCAAGATGCCCAAACTCCACCAGTCTGCTGCTTTGCCATAACCCTTGGACTGAATGATCTCTGGAGCTATAGAGAGCGTATCAACATATTGCCCGCATAACGCACACAGATCTCCCAATGTATTCTTTCTTTCCCACTTACCAAGATAATCGGGAGTACCGCAAAGAGTCCATGTAATATCTGGTACATGCTTGGCAAAACCAAAATCTGTGATTTTCAAGTGACCTTGAGCATCCAAGAGTAAATTCTCAGGTTTAAGATCTCTATATATAACATCTTTAGAATGCAAGTATTCCAGAGCAAGGATAACTTCGGCAGCATAAAATTTTGCAACATGATCGGGGAACCGCTATAAATGAAAGAATTTAGAATAAGATAGAGGGCAAAGCTATCATTTATACAATGGTATGTCCTTTACCTGGCTCTTGCGTAGAACACTGAATAATTCACCTCCAGGAACATAATCCATGACCATGTACAAGTTTGCATCGTCTTGGAACGTGCCCCACATATTAACCAAGAAGGGGTGTGCAACAGCTTCTAAAATATGCTTTTCATTGTTTGTATGTTCGACTTGCTTCAGTCGAACAACTTCCGACTTCTTGAGCACTTTGATGGCGTAAAACCGGGCATTCACTTTACTCTGTGCCAAGTGAACTCGACCAAACGATCCTGTGCCCAATGTTCTCAATAGATGAAAATCGTCCAGCTTTAATTTTGGACGAGATTGACGCTGTTGGATAATGGACGTGTCAATATATTGTTGTTGCTGATGCTGTTGCACTTGTTCTTGATGTTCTGCTTGTTGTTGGAGGGTTTGATTAGCTGGAGGCAAAATGGGAGCCCCTTTGTTCACCACTGGTTTCGTTTCTGGAGGGTTGTTCAGTTGCGGTATGTGTGTAGAAGGAGTTGTATCTGAAATATCAGATGGGTTCGTCTTTTGAGTGGTCTCTGGAGTAAGTGGTTCTAGAAAAGACGATACAACGTTAGCTATAGCGGATCATGGCCAAAAGGAAAAAGAAAAAATTACGGTATTTGTTTGCCATGTGTGCATATTTCACAATCTTTCAGTTGATAGGATAGCAATGCAGGACAACTCCTTGACTCAGCACAAATTCAATTCATGCTTACCAATGGCCGTTGCTCCAGTTGACGCAGCAGCTTGCTGCTGGCAATTATTTGGTTGTGACTTTGCATATTCTAGAGTAGGCAAGGTGGAGAAAAACGGTAAGCAACAAACGACTTGGTGGACAATTCGTAAAAAACAATTGTGTGTAGCTAAAAGGGTATATGGGGGGAATATGGCAATTTTTGGCTCCAGTGGAGCTTCATATTCAGTCTAGCTTGGTGCGGAGCAGATATGATATCCCAGCAGCTCAGTCAAGTCCAACGGTCGTGCCATATTGATCATGCACTCTAGGTGACGCGAAACCTCTTACACTATGATATAACCTCAACCAAGGTTGTTCACGTCATATCCAGGTTAAAAGGCAAGGGTGAACACCTGGGTTGATGGATCGACGACTGGCAAAGACCGCGTTGATCATATCATGCATAATGGCTTTGAGACTGTGAGAAGAATTTTCGCGCTCCAAATTATCAACCGTCGATGATGATGAAAGCATGCCGGAAGGAAGGTCGTGTGAAACATCAAGAAATACAATAAACAAGTGTATAATACGTCGCCAGCGCCAAAAAATTCATAAAGAGAAAAAAAGAAAAGAAGAGAAGCATAAAAAACTTGCCTGGAGTGTCTATGCTCATTCGGCTTGCGTCGTTCTGAGGCTGATTGTCAAAACTTCGACCAGGTGTAGCGGATGCTGGTGGGGTGACATATGCGTTTTCACCATTACTGCCGTATGGTCTGCCTGAATCTTTAGACGATGAATGGCTATGATGCTTCGCTTTGTCCATTATCTTGTTGAAGAATGACATTGCTTTTTAAAGGAATTGGAAGCAGACGACTGTACAGAGTTGTCACCAGCACTGATGCTAAAGGTGGCTGGTTTCAAGGAAAGAGTTTAAGCAAGCTGCAGAGCAACACGAATATTGTGGCGAGAAGAGCGAAGGAGCGGATGAATCCCTAAAGCGTATGCTCCATACATGTGACACACAGCTTTGAAAAAAAAATCAGATTTCCATACGTCATTCGTACCCATCAAGTTAGCAAAGCAAGCCAGCGAGGTAAAACCTACAAAAACTCGCCGCATGCAGAGGTTTTGGCCAGATCCAACCAAAGACCCATGATTGTTTAAAAAATTGGGGAAAATTAGAAAACGTATCTTAGCCAGATCCACCTTATGTAATGTGCATATAACTCATCTAAACAGCCCAAAAAAAAATTTTCTTTTATACACGCCTTGCGAAAAACTTTTTTATAAAAAAATTAGTAAACTGACATACTCTCTCTCATAATAAATTTGGCTGCTGTATTGGGGACGTTATCGTGATATCCTTCTATACTGACTTTGCATCGGTGGCGTGCTAATTTCAGAGCGAAAGGTTGGTAGATTGGATCAGATGGGAAAATACTGTATACACAAGGCTGATGTTGAAAAACCTGGTGGCAGTGTGGGTACAGTAAGACGGAGCAACTCTAATTTTTAGGTAGGTGGCCAATATCTCTCCATGCAACAATAGCAGCGACCATTGAAAGGCATATTAAGTTGGCTACTATCAACCTGAGTATTATTTCCGGCGATAGAGTTACAATCTCCCTCTTACAATAAATAGGTTTCACCTGTAGTTGGCGGTCTGTCTGTGCAATATGGGAAAATAGACAACGTACGCCAATTTTTACAGAAAAAAAAAGGCCGTATCCAAATGGGGCAACTCGAAACAACTAATCCAAAATTTTACTCCAAGGCAGTCGAAGTAGCTAATGGTGGTTGAGTGATTCAGTGAATCGCGCAACTCATCTTGCTACACATCATGAATTGAAAGGCGTGGAAAAGTTCAGACTGGGAGTCTTGAATGTTACACCAAAAAAATTATACCCTCTCAATCATCCCATTATAACATGTACTGCGAGCTGTGAGCATGAAAAACAGTAATAAGCAAAGTTCAATCGTTTTCATAACAGTTTCATGTTCATCAGTGTCAACGTCCAATTGCGTTAGATAGTTTTATATTGTTTGGTTTGGCAAACCCTGGTATAAAAGGTGTACACCGTCGATCTGGGACATATCTACCATCAAACTGTACAAACCGGACCATTAAAACAAGGGCTGTGTTAAAATGCTGGTCAATCTGATCCGTGATTAAGTTATTAACTATTACTACATTTTTCGACAGTGTCCGCCGCTTACGCGAGCCATTTCATGTAAAGCACTCTCATATCGATGTATATGAGTAAATTAGTCTTAGCTGATATCACAGTATCGATGCCTTGCAAATATTAGTGGAAGTGTCCATAGGTAAAATTTAATAACTATGTGGAGAATGTAATAGCTATTAATGAGTGCAAATAACTAGTTAGTATCAGTTCTACGCAACAAGGGAATTACTGTCAATTAGAACTTTTGTTATAACACTATGATGAACCAAGCACTGGCATTGGTGCTACAACGGCTCATCATTCATATATTTTCAAATTCAAAAGGATTCTATACTTAAGTCCAAGCAATACTAGCCGAAACTTTCAAAAATAGTCGAATCACCTGCTTGGATAAAAATAAAGATATAATTATAAGTGTAGATGACAATAATAAAATCGGTTAGCATTCTGCACCGTTTCAAATGTTTATAGCTTGTCGTGAACCGTGGCGAAAGATACTTTCTGAAACCTACAGAAAATTGGTCAAACTCTGCTGGTTACATTGTATTGTCTTCAAACTGGAACCCTTAAGCACCCATGACTGGAAGTATGAAGTTCACTACCATTTGTTTACATGGGATGTCGATCAGCTGACTTGCAACCAAAGGGTTCGCTTACGAACAACAACGTTGCAGACGAAGACAATGATGTCATATTTTGTGGAATAAGCTTTTTGCCAAGAGTCACCACAAAAATATTGATTTGCGATCAACTTGATCATATCGATTCTGCTACAAGCTGAACTTCGTTGTACACGACGAGAATGACGCTAGGTAGCGGATGAAATACCGAAATGGCAATCGAATAAATATCCTGAGGAACTATCGTGCTGGGTTCACAAAATGACGCCGGTTAGCGTCTGTGTAGATCACCCCACGTGACACAAGCGAAATGGGTGGCAAATTTAAAGCACCTTTTTTTTTCTTTTGGGCAAAGCTCCTTTAAGACTTTTCTCTTGATCCTTTCTGTAATCTTGGTAGAATGTTGAAAGCATTGTGCTTTTTGCTTCTCGTAGCTATAACAAGTGCATTCAATACTTCGGCATTACCCTCCCTAAGTGAAATAGGCATATGTATAGAGACATGTATCTTGGTAGGTCTCTCATCCCCGGGATCACCATATGAAATTGACTCCATGCTAATCTCGATTCATTTTTTTTGCCAGAACACCGGGCATAGCGTATGTGGCTCGCAGTTCACCTTGGATGATGCCTCGCTTCAGTGCGCCTGCACCAATACAAAATTTAATAGTACTGTCCAGCAATGTGTCATAACCGACCACTGCCCACAAACCAACATTGATCTCACCAACAAAGCTTATACACAGCTATGCCAAAACGTCACCAGCACGATTGCAACATCCTCCATACTGTCTTCAGCACAGCCATCACAATCCTCAAGTCCACCATCCGCAGCCTCTGTTGACGCCGCCGCTACTAGCACCAAAGAATTCCCATTTAGTGGCTCTGCTGTAGCGGTCTTTGTTGTTCTCACTGTCGGCACCCTCTTCTTCTAAATATTAATATTTCTTATGTAATCTTTCATATTCTTGTGTTATAACTAGAAACTTAAACTACCATGGTCATAATTTTTTTCTTAAAAAAACAACAGTAAGGAAAGCACACGGCTCTCATAACCTTGTACAGTATACTCTGAGGAAAAAAAATAATAATAAAAACCAGGCTACAAAATGCCGTCATTTTAAAAATAGATCTCTTGGAACATCCAATACTCCGCCAGGCAATTTTTTTCTCCCAATGTTTTATGATCTGATCTGTCTTATCACCAGCCAAGATCATAGACTAGAATTTTAAACATGATCATACACCATTTGCAGCAAGTAGTATGATGGAAAAGGTAGAAAGTGAACAGCCTGAAACATCCATCGTATGTTATGCAATAGAGTTTGAACTAATCTATACATCTTGCTTAATGTGACCCCGGTTACGTCTCGTTCCACATGTCAGCGAGCCAAATGCGTCTGAATTTACACCAAGTTTGCACAAAAAGTATGTTTATGGAAAGCGTTATCATACTCGTACCGCCTACTGCATTTAAAATAATTTGATGAATGTTACGGCAGATTAGAACAGAAGATAGTATGACGGCGGGAAACGGTTACCGACATTGAGGGAATTCCATTATTTGGTGGCTGTCTAGGTGGGAGACTTTGGCTAATCATGTAACATGTGGGGTTGTGTCTAGGAATTTTATGGAAGTTCATTCACTCCATCACTCGGCTGTATCTGGAAGATTTTCAAGCTGTAAAAACACACTACAGAATTTCGTTACTTGCTTCACTTTGATCATGTCGTTCATGATCAATCCTGGACTACGCTGAATAGCAATAATCATAAAAAAAATTTATAGCTGTTTAGATAAGATTTTTGTTCTCAAAATTTTTTCTGCGATACACACAATCTTCTTTTGGTCTTACAAACACATTTTCGCTCGGTTTACGGTATGCATCGCAACAGAAATAATTTCGTTGCTATTATGGTAATTTAATGGTGGGTGTGCAAATTTCTGCCGCTTCTGACCATCCAAAGCTACTTACATCTTGTCAATTTAGCCATAGGCTGCTGGCTGGATCAAAATAACGAACTATAGTGAATTTAAGATTTGGTGGTATTTTTAGTCTGAACCAACTAAGGTAAAGTGATCGAGCATCAACAGGTTGACGTAATTCTATCCACGATGAGCGTACGGTCAGGAACATGACACTTTTTTGTTTTGTTTTACATCTCTTCGGTACAGACGTCAACAGACTCTATTGACTCTTTCGTCTATTAGCGCTGAGCTGCTTATTTATTTTCAAGGTGCAAGTAGTGATAGGAACGGAAAAGATTTAATCCCGTAGTGTGTGCAATTCTGTAAAGAAAGGAGAGTGGACATGGGTCCACAATCATCAATAATCTACCGGCTATGCTTGGCAACTAGAAATACATTGTCCATCAGCATAGCAACCGTCATAGGACCCACACCGCCAGGAACTGGGGTAATGTGACCGGCCACTTGGCTAGCAGCAGCGTAATCAACGTCACCGACTGTTCGATAACCAGATTTCTTTGTCGAGTCTAAAAAAATATCAGTTTCAATTCAACAGGGGGTGAATTGAACATGGGGTAAATTTGCATTTTACTTGCCTGAAACATAATTCATTCCTACATCAATGACAATGGCGCCTGGTTTAATCCAGTCACCTTGTACGAAATTGGGCTGTCCTATGGCCACGACCAAGATATCAGCTCTCTTGATCTATCGAGAATAGTTAGGTGTTTATGGAATTGTACTTTTGGGAAATATGACTGACCATACTTACATGGTCAACAATATTGACTGTCTTTGTGTGACAAAGCGTCACAGTGGCATTAGCCGAAGTTAGCAACAAAGACGTAGGGGCACCCTAAATTAAAAAAGACGTAATATTGATTAAGATTCCACTTCTTGCAATTAGTTTCATACATCATTCCAAGATGCTTTACCACTAAGTCACCTCGTCCAACAACTGTGGCATGCTTGCCTTCAATAGAAACGCCTAAAGAAATGACCCCACCACAAGACAAAATAAGTCAAAAAAATCGCTAAACCCACATTCATAATTCACGTCATCTGCACCTGTTGACCGAATCAAGGCCATAATGCCCTTTGGCGTGCATGGTTGAATCAATGGCACATTTCCTCTGGCCACCAACTTTCCGACATTGGAAGGATGAAGGCTAATAGCATAGGCAGATGTCAAGATGTGTCAAATAAAACAATGAACACGACACAAAAGTACACTTACCCATCAACGTCTTTTTTGGGGCTGATTGACTCTATAACGACGGCTTCATCAATATGTTCAGGCAAGGGTAACTGAGCCAAAACGCCATGGACAGAATTGTCTTTATTCAAAAGCTGGATCTGTTTCAGAAGGTCATCAAGCGTAACTGTTTCTGGAAATTGGACAAGGCCAAACTCGATACCAGCCTTTTGTGGATGCAAGCAAAAAGATCGGATAAGAGTGTGACCATGGAATACCAAATTGGAATGCATACGCTGTTAGTATATACCTCTATGGCAGCCTTCTGCTTTAGTCGAATGTAGCTTGAGGAATCTGAACGAGTCCCAACTTGTATAAGCGCTAATTTAGGTTGGAAAGTAGGCTCAGCCTCCTTCAACTTGGCGATGTCGGTCTTGAGTTGATCACGCAGTGATCTAGATCCCGGGATAGTGTAAGCATTTACTTTACCTTGATTGAACGACATGGTGGCACAACTCACTGAGAAATAGCCTTTCCGTCAATGACAGCAGCTGGCATGGTGAATTAGGTGATTCAATACTGAAAACTAATAGTAATAATAAAAAAAACAAATTGCATAAAGCATATCAGTCCATTTGGTTAAAATCGAGTCACGGTTTGATTTGGCTGGTAATACTGAAAAATTTGCACAATAGTTAGCGGTCCTGCTATGTTACATTTGCGTCCAGGGGATGCTTAGCTTTACCTAGTTAAAGTAATGTTTTTGCGGTGGTTCAGGACCGCTAATCTCCAAGAATTGGATGTAGATATTCTGGCCGAGAGAGATTGCATAGTTGACTCTGAGCAATTCTGGCAATGTTCTGAGCTGCCATGACGTCCCGATGAAAATAGCACTGACACTTTGGACAGTAAAGTCGCCGCAAAGTGACCTGGCCGACAAAATCCTCACAACTTGGGCATTTCTTCGAGGTGTAGAACTCGTCGACACCGACTACCAAATATTCCAAACTTCGTAGCTAATAAGAAAGCATTTAGATGCTGGTTATGCGCTGCAAATATATCTTTTCAGTTACCTTGTTGATAAAATGATGTCCAAATGAGGTGTGCAATGATGAAAGCTTAGTATGGGTGTTGAAATCCCCAAGACCCACAGCAAAGAAGACTTGCTCATCGCTATCTCTTTTTTTGCCGATGTGACCACCAATCATCTTTAGCAGTGCGTTTGTGGCCACGTCAAACTCGCTCGGCGCGACCTCTTTCCATCGGCTATCAATTGCTTGAACTTATTATTCCGATAAACGTTGCCAAGTTCACCATATTTGGAAATCCAAGTCTGCACAAGAGTTTCAGCAGCAGAAAATGAATGGTTTTTGATGGAGCTAATGGCGTTTTCTGCCATGCAGACAGCACTTGGCTTTTCTTTCTCCATGATTGTGCGAAGTTTCAGGGTTGGCTGGTACAAGGCTTTTCGCTTTATGGTCAGATTTCGAAGCGTGGCTGCTGTATTGGTAGGTAGGTTGATGGCGCAAGCTGTGGCCGTGACAACTTCACCGAGATCAATTTCAACGACAGTGACTTTGCGGGGTTCCTGATATATTTCTGTAATGGCTTTGGTATTGCAGAAGACATCCTCGACAGATGGCAAAAGTGAGTCGATTCCCGATAGCTGTTTCTTTTTGGATTTTTCTCCTTGCTTGCTTGTGTCAACGGCCACTAGCTGAAGCTCATGCCCATTAGTTTTGATCGTGCCGCTTAGCAGATATCGCTTATGCGAAGAAACATCCAGTACTTCGGTGGTCGCCTGATACCCATGCTTATGTATTTTCTTGGTTTCATCCAGTTCATCCTTGGTAAGCCGGAATACGACCGTGGATGTCAAGACACCTTTCTTAAGTAGAACAGCATTCCTGAGGTCCTTCTTGTTCGCGTTCATCGACTGCAATCCAAAAGCGCCGCACAGGATGTTATTCATATCACCGATCTCATAGAGGGCTTCCAGTAGACCTTCCCCGGTGATGTCAATGAAACTGTCCTTGGAACTCGACAATGGGTGCAAAACGAGCTGACTCAGGTAGTAATTTGTTGGTGAAATAAAATTTGGATATATCATCTATCGTTTCAGAGTTACAGAATGGTAATTTGATATCTGTTCCATACTCTAGGACCTTAAATTACAGAAGCAGTCAGCTGCTGCCATTTAAGGCGATACAGAAAGTGAACATCAAATTACCTTTTCCTCCAACTGTGACAAGCGTCCTTTGAAATGCGAAGCTAGTTCCGTATCAACAACTTGACTGAGCATTGCTAGTGTTTTGCCGAGTGTGAGTTTTCCAAATACGGTGTCAAGGTTCTGATACTCGAGTTTTTCGGCTTCGTAGCATCGCATCAACAATTGAAAAGCAATTTTCTCCATTTGTATTGCGGGTATCAGAATCCACTTTGGCAACTTGTAACAGATTGCAGATGATTTGGTCAAAGTCCATTGATTCCTTGTTTCCACTCAGAATACAGCGGAGGAGATTCTGAAAATAGACCTTTCCGCCATCTTTACCGTAGACTAAGGAAGTAAGAAGTATCGTACGAGCCCTGTTGCACAGATAATCCAAGTAAGGGTAGCATTCCATCACGTAAGCTATTAACAAACTTGTTGCCATTTGTGCTAATTTCTTGGATTCGTTCATTATTCCCGCCATTGACTGTATTGTATTTAGTACCTTCTCTTGTATTTTGCTGTTGGGTATAGCTCGGCGAATATTGGTGGCGACATTCCCGACATTTAGTGTGACAGTGGGATGTTTCCTTTTCAAATCAAGTGCAAGCTTACGCGATTCATTCATCTTTCGCTTTTTCACTGGTTCCTCCACCATATCTTCTTCTGACAAACCTGGCGCATTATCCAGCTTGCGCTTTGAACGGCCGGATGGCTCAGCCTTCTTCTTCTTCTTCTTCTTCTTCTCCTTCTCCTTCTTGCGCTTCTTATTTCCCAGAGTATCGGGCTTGGCCTTGTACATTTTATAAGCAGATGGTATTTGCGATGCTTTCTTAAACTCCGAGAACTCTTTGACCGTATATCGTAACCCATCCTCATTAGGATGGGTTGCGATTCCATAAGCGTTTATCCTCTTCCGTTCTAGTGGCCGACATTTGTTGAATTGCCATTTACGCTGAAAGCGTATGTCAGTGGTGCAACTATCATAGACCTTGGTTAATGTAATTCAGGTGATTACCTGATGTTATATCTATTTTCTTACCCTTTGGCATCCTTTGCGGACTTTCGTTGTTGCTGTTGCAACTGCTTTATTTTGAGCAACTTTGATTTCATGGTATTTTGATGGAACAATGGTTGCTTTTCTGAGGTTTCGACAACGGCATCTACAAGTTCTTGCTTTTTAGTGCCGAAAATCTTGTAGGCCTTGGAAAAGGCAGTCTTTTCCTGATTCTTTGCCTTCACACGATCAAGCTCAAGATAGCAAGTCAGAATATCTTTGACAGTGTCTTGCTTAATTTTTTTGACTAGGGTACAGTTGGTTGCTATTCCAAGCCCTGTGATGTTTGGGTCATAATCGTTGCCACTGACAACGCCAACACAGGTCCATTGTGGCGATGTCATGTTCAAAAGCTCCAGTATATCTGATTTCTTATAAAACAAATACCCTTGCTTAGCCGGTCTTAAGATGTGGTGAATATTTTCGTGAAAGAGCAGATCCGAATCACCGCTGACAACAACTGCGTTTGCTGTTAAGTCAAGGCTACCGATATGAACATCAGCCTCACCATCACATTGAACAATGGACCAGCCATCTTCTTTAGCAGTTTCGAATACTTCTTGCATCATGTTGGGTGTGAGTTCGAAGGCACGACGAGCTGAACGGAAAATTGCGTCTAAATGACTTCCAGATATTCGTCTTCCTTGAGCCGCTTTTCCCTCGGCTATTCGCAATAATCTCTCTGTTGTTTTCTGATCCTTTTCTTTTGTCTGTTGACGTCTTTTGGACGCACATTTCTTCTGTTTGGTTCTTCTACTATCAATATACAACGACGAAATGTTTTTCGGTAAGGTGGCATTAAGATGATTTATTAAAAGTTTGGCTGCCATAGAGATATCATGTCGGAAGAAGTTGGTAAGGATCGTTGGGTAAAATGAGCCTAAGAGGTCCACATGAATTGTGATGGGATCTTTAAACAGAGAGCTTAAAGAATCAATGTTTTCGACAAATGACGGGGTCAGTCCTCTTTTCTTTAGGTATAAATGTGTTCCTTTTACACCCATATGAAAAGCTTAAGTGATGAGGGGAGAAATATAAGGGCGTAAAGTATACAAATGGACAAAGGTGAAGAAAGAAGAGAGATTCGAACAGCTACTGATCAGCGTGATTGATCTGTATCAATGCTCAAAACGGTGTCTGACAACATTTTGTTGTCGGCATCCTTTTTGTCTTTGTGACTAGCGATTCAATGACTTCAGAGAAATTTGTGTACGATTATGGTCTCAAGATGTAGCATCCAGGATATCAAAGCATAATAGTCAACGTTAGATTCAATTAATCCACAGTTGTTGTTGGATACGTAGGTGAGAAAATGCTCGTTCTTGTTCCAACGCGACCACTTACCACCGTCGCCTTTTCATCATTTGCCTTTCTCTTTTTGGATGTTGATACAGGTTTCCTCAAAGATATATCTATAACCCCCGCTTGTGATATTGCGCCCAAAATGGTGATTGTTATACCTTTGGCCGTCGGCACGATGCTCTTGGCTGGTGTCCCTTTTCGAGAATGGCCATAATTCCGTTGAGTATGGAGATTGAATCCTGCCACATCGATATATAAGCAGTTCCTACCATAATCCAGTTCTGGAATCGCTTCCCATTCTTCAATTCTTTCCTTTCGCTGTTTGAGGACACGGTCACTACTTCTTGCAGCTGGTAATTTTGTAGTTTTTTGAGTGTCAATTTGCACTTTTCAACCAAGTGCCTATGTAACGCGGATATTGATATCGATAACCCGCGGAACGCTTCGCATAGGTTTCTTCTGATGTCCGATAACACGGCTGTTGGTTGCTCATCAACATAGTCTACTAGGAACCGGGAATGCGCCTCTGTTAGCTTGGCTTGACGTCCTGTTCCCAGCTTTCTGCCACTTACCGGTAAACGTCGCTTCCTCGTCATTATTGTACCTTTTGATGTAATGTTGCGCTGTCCTAATGTTAATCCCTGTCAAAAGCGCGGCCTCTTCCGCAGTCTTACTCTGCTCAATCACGTAGTCAAACAATTGTTCGATTTGATGCGCAGTGTACGTCTGTAAGGTCCTCTTGCTTCCAGTTGCGGCAACTTCTCTTTGGAGGTCTTACTGGTTACAGTGAGTGTAACAACTTCCGTTGGTGGCATATGTCGCGATACGACAATATCAATATCCATGAGAGTTCTCAACGGTACAAGGCAAGTGTAAATGACTGCTCCCTCCTCCTGCATGTCCATCGGTTGGCTTACATCTACTTCATCGACCGATGTCCCCACATCACACATGTTCACTTGCCATAATATTATTGTGTCTCCTGCTGTGTGCTCACTTTAATGGGTCGTTTTCTTATCGCACATATTCAACTTTCTGCAAAACTCTAATTTACGCTTGGAGCCGACCGGCGAAAAATACAACAACATGCTGATGCGAAATCTAGCTCAAGGCGGCCTAATTAAATTTGATGGCCTGCGCAGAACTTTTTTTGGAAATCCGGAGTGTTGTCTTTTTAGTTATTTTTATTTTTATTGTTATACAGTTTTGCAGGATTAAAAAAAAAAGACATGAGGTATTCTTTATCAGCAAGGCTAGCTTACATAGGGAGGATGGATTGTGAATGTTTTGGTACAGGTTGATCGACTTGATGCATGGGTAAGGAGATTTGCCTTGCAGGAGTTGCGTATGACGATGAAACGGCAGCCTTGGAAGAGTTTTGATCATCCAGATAGATTCCAGGCGTGGAGTGATTGAAGGCGTAGACAAATAGAACAATCAAAAGAGCAATTGCCAGTATTATTATACATGCGAATAATGCAGTGTCTGTTAAAGATGCAGTCATAATGATAAGTTGTGAGGAAGGAGGGAAGAAGAAAAAGGTTAAAAGGGAACGTAAACGAGAGAAAAAGAGACTCTAGTGACGGTTGATAAAAGGCAGAAGCGGGCGAGGCGAGATGGGTGAGATGCTGGCACTGGCTGACTTGGGCTTTTTGACTTGTCTGATCTGGTCTGTGAGCGGTTGGGTTGAGTACCAATTTCAGCCAGCAGCATGAGGCGCAATCCAAGGTCTTAATTGGTGCTGCACTGCGATGCATACCCCAGCATGCAGACTTCTTTATTACAAGACTAGTACGTAGTACCTTAAACGAAATAGCAATAATAATAGTAATCTCTAAGTTTCAAACTTTATCTGACGACTGGCAAAAAGCAATTGCATCATAGAACCTGTTGAGCTTGTAGGTACGTGAGACTGAGTTTCAAATGCCGTGAGTGCGCCACTGAATGGGTATATGCCACAATCTCACTAGCCAAAATGCAGAGCAATTCAATTCAGCACTAGTTCAGGTCCAACATATTCTAACTCTCAACCATCATGATTGATTTTAATCGTTGAAGTCTCTAAATTCAAACCATTGTGTCAATAATTATTTTTTTTTAAAAAAAAATCTAACAAACAAATCCTTGCCAAGCCGTCGATAACATAAATTTCAACAACGACGCCGATTTACCGTCTCATCCGAGCTTTTAAAAGGCCGTCACAGAGTGGGGTTTTTGACAGTGTCATAGGGCTGGTCTCTGTCGGACGCTAACCGCAGCTTTCTTGGCATTAAAACTTGGCTATAGGTCTGCTGGATACCAGTAGTGCCCGTCATCTTAATGACGCAGTTACGGGGGTTGAGGTAACCTGGTATGCATTTCGTCATACAATGAAGAACTGAGAACTCTGGATGGAATTTCTATATTTAATATATTATTGTTATGAAAACAAACGCTATGTAATTTATTTGTGTGTGTCCTCAAGTATTTTCATTATGGGTTTCGGTTCGTTCAATCTTTTTGTTTCCAATTCTTCCATTCTAGCCCTTCTGAAATAAGGTTAATTGGATTAATTTTTTATTTTATTATTAATGGGCCAAATATTTTTTATAGTCGCTGGCTGGCTGGCTCAATAGAGTAGGTGTAGAATTGGCAGCCAACCAACCAAGCAGTTTCAACTACTCCTCCTTAACTATCTCCGATTGGATTTGCATTAGACCTGACGTTTACAAATGGACAAGACGACATGACTCTTTTTAGTCCCTCACTTGCCAATCATGGTATTATGACACTGGCTGTTACTGCATATCTATTGTAGGGGAAAACCGATAGCCCTATGAATAGAGGGGCGAGTGCTGAGTTAAAGCTGCGCGCAATATAATGTTACGTTATGCGGGGAGCGTTTTAGTTTTTGCTGATGACGCCCCGCATAGTTGGGGGTGACGTGACATGGCTCTACTGAGATCCATTTGGCGGGAGATTGGGACTACTAAGCTTCCGAGGTCCATCTCCGAGGTAATAACGATAGCATCACTAAAAAAAAAGGGAATTAGGCTTGAAAGAAAGCATAAAACGGACTCAACCGAAAGTAGACTACGGCAATTAAAGCTGGTTGGGTTCCTACAAACAAATCGGAAATCGAGCGAGACGTGTGTGTGTGTGTGTGATTTTCCATCGAACTTCACGTGACTGCCTCATAACAACCAACCAAAGGGAAAGCAAAGTTAATGTGGCGGCAGTTGTGTACGTGAGATACTAGTTATTGCCTTAGGGTTGCACCGCCTGCTGTTGCCTGAAGCGGGGATTTTTTTTGGCGCTCAACTACCATGCCAACGCCCACAATAGGTCAAGGTCATTTACCTTACCACCGCCCCCCTCATCCATTTGCCGAGTGTGCCCACCCCCCAAAAGGTATCCATTTGTAGGACTCCGGCATTTCATTGTTGAGGCGTTCGCGCGCCTATTGGAGTTTGGCAAATTTTCCCCATTTGTCGTTAGAATCGTGACCCTGCGCACTCCAAACCAAGTACACAGCATATTTTGGCTTGGCTGGCTGGAGCTTCCATATCACTCCCATTTCAGGTCTAAACCCTCTCGTTTACTTTACAAGCAAGTTTGACAGTGTCTGAGTGACATATCGGATAAACGAGCTGCATCAAACATTCCGAATCATATTATAAAGACCCAAAACAATCATCGTTAGTTACGTCTCTACCACTTTTGGATATACTTTAAGGGTAGTCTAGTATCACAGCCTGCATTGCCTAGCCTCGCCTCAGCTCACCTGGCTGGCTAAGGCTTGGTTTTTGGGTCAGTCCCATCTGTCAACAGAAACCGATCTCGCTTTTGCCCATGATGATGATCAAATGATATTGCATCAGGAGAAGGATTGTCTTCTGAGGAGGATGTTGTTTATCGACGCAAGCCAGCTTAGTTGCCCGACCCCCGGCCCCTTTCCTATATATTGTTATTTTATTTTATTTTATTTTATTTTGCTTGTTAGCAACATTCATGGCTCAACAGGCAGGTCAGGAGGTAAGAACACACTTCCGTGATGTGAGCTAACGGGCTCCACAAGGAGATGATCGGCTACCTATTTTTCATCATCATCATCATCATGTTATTGTCTGGACCAGAAGCGTGTACCACATTTGGGACATTGTGCCCAAAGTGGTAGTGCGTACCTTACTGTAGTTAGAGTGGCGTCCTACTTCTTTGATGTCAGCCAGCCAAAGCAAGCTATTGTAAATAAGAATGCAAAGCAAAGGAATGGGGTTTAAAAATGGGGCATGTTACGTTACATGCTCATTGACTGTGCATAAAATTATTTTGAGTTTTGGATTGAGTTACGCGCGCGGGGGGGGCGGTGTGGTCCACAAAGGAGGTCAACTGGCAGGTAACTCTTGGAACTGGGGGGAAGGTACTACCCCCTTACTATGTAGAAAAGGAACTTTATTGAACAAAAAACGTGTTTTTATTTTTCTCTTTCCTCTTTATTTGATCAGCAGCAGTGAACTACAAATGTGGTTTGGACGTTTCTTCCATTGTGCTCCGATTCCGCCCTATGGTAAATGCCAGTTTATTATTATTTTATTATAATCAGATTATTTTATTTATTTTTCCTTGTTTTCATTAAATTTCTTGCTTTACTCTTTCTTTCACTTATTTTCATTTACTTTTTGCATTAGATGCCTACAACGAATACAACATCGTCAAGTAATAGCTTTGAATGGGCTGATTTTGCTTCATCGGTACTGCTCATGATTTGGTATGGAGTATCTTATAATGAAGCTCAACAACAAGAACCATTTCGACAATTCAGTCGTAATTTGCTATCCACCATGCAAGTTAGCTCATCGGTGGTGATTCTTTCTCTGAAATACGTATCCATCTTACGACAATGCCATTCACAAATTGGAACACCTGGATCGGAAGACCGATTACTGGTTGTTTCACTTATGCTTGCATCTAAATTCTTGGATGACAGTACTTATGCATCACGTACGTGGGCTCAAGTATCTCACATCCCTCTAGATGACTTGAATAAGAGTGAAATGGAATTCTTAGCAGCCATCGGTTTTTCCCTGCATGTGCCGGAGTTACAATATCTTGAATGGCTTAAGTACTTGGAAGGACTTATTCGTCAGCCACAATTAGTGATGCACGCCAAACGGTCTCGCACAACAATGGAAGGTCACATGAAAAGGAGACGGGTCAGCAGCACTTTCCAGCCCTATCACCCGTCGTCACCATCGTATCAACAACCAATTGAGATGGTGGCCCCAACAGCTGTGTACACTTTACCGCAGTTCGACCCGATGGTGCTGATACCTTTCATCTCCAACTTTGGTCTGGCAACTAAAATGCGTCATATTCCACATGCTGGGCATGTGCGTGTCTAGACTTTATTTACACAAACCCTTTTAAAAAAAATCATACACACCGCTTCCACCCATGAACCTTTTTTTTTTTCCTCCCATGTTGTACAACAAACACAATGTGTATCTTTGACGAAAAATCTCCCTTTGCTCCTCATCTGTAAATATTGTTATTTGATATTTTTCTTCTGCCCAGTAAATTTCCTTCCCTCCCCCCAAATCATCCAATGTACACATCTCGACCACATCATTCAAATACATACATTTTATTTTATTTTATTTTTTCATATTTATAATGACCCCAGCTGTCGTACGTATTTACTGTATGTATAAAGTAGGTTTATTTTTATATCTCTAAGCTTCATTTATAAAGCGATCTCGCGTGTAATCAGAAAACAAGGAGATGTGTGTAACATTTTAGCATCGTGGCTGGTCCCAATAACTGGTTTGATGAGTACAAATCAGAAATATCCTCCGGGTTTATTATATTTATAAAAGTGGGATAATATAAAAAAAAACAAAAAAAAAAGGTTCCACCACCCTTAGTAAACGCCTGTGGGGGAGTCCATTAGAATCTTTTTCCTTTTCCCCTCCCCCCCAATTACACTTCTGTCGAGTTTCCTTACCTGGTATGATTCTGCTTTTGACAATCGCACAGTATCTTTCCCAATCCTTTCCATACTTCCTGTGACACTTTTCGTCATCTCGTCGTTCACGGTGCACAAGAAGAATTGTGAAATAAATGGCGTAAAAGTATGGGATCGGTGACCCGAATCCACAAGGAAGGCAATACGCAAGCCCCATCATAAGATCTCCTAAGTAATTAATGTGTCTTGCTCTTCCCCACCAGCCGCTCGTGATAAGTCGGCTGCCAGTGGATGTTTCAATATATTTGAGATCTAAAATAAAAAAATAAAAAAGAGAACTTGCTTAGTTATTTCCGCGGATATCTAAATTAGGTTTGACAACAATCAACTCACGCTTGACCTCTGGTGCATGCGGATCGGTCCTAAATCTGTCTTTTTCCCCATTTGCACCTCTGAAGATGTAGTATCCTCCAGCAAGCAGACCAACAACTGCGGCCACTTGGAAGTAGTTGAGATCTACAGGGAAATCTACCAGATATCTTGCTTGCATACTGTACACCATAGGAACCCAGCATAGATTACCAAACGCTAGCATATAGCCAAATCCGTCAGTGGTGATGTCCATCGTGGTTAAAATGGCAGACTGTGTTGATTAGGTCCCAAATTATGTTAGCTTTTGCTGTTTGCATCCCAAAGTTTTTGGTGCCCCCACAATTTCTCCTTGTATTGCTCAGCTGACTCCGTAAAAAGAAGGGACTTGTCCCTCACCACGCATCTTCGATATTATTTGTTTGCCAGCAATTTGTTGTTGTTGATGCTATTTGCGGGTACCTCATCTTCTTAAAATATACACAAAAAGTTTTTTACACCTACCTCATTGTAAAGAGCGTCAACCACATACACAAGTTGTGCAAATACAACCAACACCATACTGTTAGTCACACGTCCTAGGTTGGAGTACTGTTTGGCTGCCATACAGACATCCATGAGAAGCCATCCAACCAAGTTGGGTCTCAATTCGACAAAGAATTTGATATCAAAGCTTCTGATACGTGGGTTGAGTTCTCGTCCAATCATGAACTAGCAATTTGAAAAAGGATTGATTGTAAAACAAAAAAATTTCAAGGGGGAGACCGGTCAATTCGCTGAAAGGGTTTTTGCTTTGGATCGTCAAAATAATACACTTACATCGTAGATGGCATTACCTGTGTTACCTCCCAGAGCTAGCATCTTACCAGGTTGGAAACTAGTATAGTACGCATACGCCGCCACCAAGTAAGATGTGATAATGGATGCCAAGCAGAACGACAAGTAGTTGTCATACACCCAGCCAAGAGCTTTAATGCCAGCTCCTCTGAACATCATAGCGTTCATAGCAATCAAGCTTTGCAAGACACCAAGAGCTAAAACGGAATACAATAGCAAAATATCCCATTCATTAGCTAATTTCCGCTTGGGAGACCTAACTGACACGAACCTTACGCGTACTTACCATTAATCTTGTACTTCAAAACGCGTCCATCGCGTAATTTGGTACCATCCACCAAAGTGCCCGGCAAAGATACTGACATGACCATCAAATTGAGAAGGAATCCAAAATACCATGCAAATGCCCATGGATTAACATTCTTTTGAATGTTCTCCCATGATAGCCATACTCGCAAATTATCTACGGAGATGTTCCAAAAGTTTTGAGAAGGGTAACCAGTTGCGTCGCAAAAGGTAGCGAAAAATAGCACCACCACTGGTAAACCAATGATCATTCCCAATGCCCCAATGGGTCCTCCAAACCTAATGACATCGTTAAGTATATACGGGCATGATATTTTTTTTAATCTAATAGCGTGTACACTTACTCGTAATGCTTGGTGACAGGATTGAGTTTCGATGAGTTGATCTTTGATTCTTGGTTTTTCTTAGCCATGGTTGAGCGTGTGCGTCGAGGAGTAGGAGGAGTATCTGCTGAGACTGAGGAAGCAGAACGTTCTGCTGCAGCACGTCTTCGGGTGGTCACCATTTGTGGTCAGTGGATTCACCTTTATAACAGATGGCAAGGTGGGGCAAAAATGAAGAGGTGAAATTCATAAACCCCGCTGCCCGGCCATAAACCTTTTTACATTTCCGCGCACACCTTGTTCAAGACGCAGAATTTCCCAATTATCATTTTTTTTTGGCTATTGTGCTATTTGTGCTGCTCACAACTCCGTGTTCGTTTTCTTTACCACAATAGTAATCGTTCTGCGGCCATCTTGACAGATGTTCTCTAAAGAATTTTTCTTTAGAAATAAAAGAAATTGGGAGAATTTTGCGTCTTAATTGGCTAGTTTTGAGGAACAGCTGACATCGATCCACGTAAGATTTTGGGGTAGAGGATGACTTATTACCGCACCACCACACCACTTTTATATGGTGTGCTATCAATCTGTTACGAAACAATCGTCTGCATTAATCCTGTTTGTATATTCTGATCCAACTTTATTATATTTTAAATTTGCATCCAAACAATTGACCTATTCTCTTTTGTATGACCCATCACAGTACCTTGCCAAGTTCCATCTTTTTACGGAATTGGCGTTCAGCTCGATAAAGGACAGAATCAATGATGCCGGCAACTGTAAAGATACCACCGACAATAGCACAAACACCAGTAATGAAACTTGTGAATGATGGTCGAGTTTCCTGATAAATAACCAACATTGGCGATATGTCCAAATTGAAAAAGACGCCTGGATGGTATCATGCAAGAGTTTACAAAAGATGGAGTCAGCGGTGACGACTCTGATGGTTTACACGGATGACGACTGCTTACGTACCTGGCAAACCTTCTTGACCTCGTCTAGTGATAATTCCTCTTTCATGTTCAGTTACTGAATACTGGTTGGTATAAAGTTTCATTCCATTGAGGTATCTGAACTCAGTGGATACGATTTTCAAAAAGTATTGGTACATCATACCGACTGTAAATGGATAGAAATAATGTCAATGAGCTTTCGGGATGGGGCGAGGACATTCCACAAGGCAAAAGGACTCAATTCGACATAATGAATGCAGTGGCCCAACAACTTACAATCATTGGTAATACGACTTGTACCATCCAACGGATTCGTGAGCTCCACAGGAGTTCCTTTGGCTGTACGTCGCTTCATTTTTTCAGGGATCACATCTCCAAACTGAAGCTTATGAATATAATGTGTAAAATCAAACTTGTGACCATCAGGAGCACCAGCAATGTATCCAGCCATGTCATGAACATGCATATGCGATTGTTGGAAAGATTGTCCAGGAGCAATATGGAAATTGCCGCGAACCTTGTTCACTTGTAGTTGGCCATGTATGTTACAGCCTTCATTGGACTGGGTTTCAAATTTATCGCGCCAGCCTTCTTTGACACATTGCTCATATAAAGAGGGGTCGCTGAACCCCCATCCTGCTTTGACGTATGCTTCTCGAACGTCTTCGCAGGTGTTACAGCATCCATCTTCACGTGTTGTTGTAGCGCCATAGCAACTTCCACATTGACCTGGTTCATCTGGTTTCAATGCCAGTTCCGCACCTTCACTGTCATCACCCAGTTCTGCAATGTTGGATATGGGTTAGGATATCGTCGCCATCGACAAGCTATGGCAAGATACACCGCTGCATTTACTTTTATCGTGCTACTTACTTTGTGCTTTCTCAGATTCAATGTGGTTACCATTCAGATCAAGTCGCACCTTGTAAACGTCGTGTGTATAACCTGAGAGATGTTGGCCAGAGTCGTCCATAATGTCTACACTCAGTACTATAGCATAAATAAGTTAGAATCTAATCAAAGATCGTTGAACCGAGTTAGTCAACCACCCGTCACTTACAATAGCAGGGAATCTTTGGAAAGGTCACATTGAAAGAGATTGGGAGCTTGTCCTTGCGTCCCTTGTCGATAACCAATTCTGGTTTCATGACTGAGGTTCTATATGCAGATAATTCTGACAATACCAGTATAGCAATGAGAAGACCGCTGATGATGGTCACTGGTAATTGAATTTTCGGTTAATGTGATGAGCGAGGTCAGAAACCCCAGGGGAAGACCGAAACCCAAGTGAGGGGCCGGGATGAAAGGTAGTGAAAATGATCTAACCTGCTGCACCACTTGTAGTTTTGACTCGAAAATCATCAAGTGTCTTTGCATAGGCATCGAGGTTACGGAACCTACTCAAGACAGATCCCTGCTTTGGCATTGATAATAGCTGATCTTTTGCAAGCGGCTATGGAGTGAATGCTGGGACAACTTTAGTGGGTGAAAATTGGAGAACTCTAATTTGTGGCCAATCAAGAACTTCCAAATGCATCCTCGGAAATTTGGCAGTCCGATACACCCAGGAGGTCACCATATTATTGCTTGCTGTCCAATATAATCTACATGTATGTCGAGACGATAAAGCAAGTTTTTCTATGGTTCATTAACGTTTGCATGGTTGAATGTGGGAAATGTTTTCGTATCCATAGCCCAAGTGGCGAACTATTTCCCTTTGACCTGGGCACGATAGTAGGAGTGAAGTAAGCGTCTCCCAGGCGGCATCTCTCAATCGTAGCTGTATAAGCTATCGTTACGATTTACCACCTATCCGGTATTACTTAGTAAGATTTTTCGATTCAATTTGTGAGATTGTTTATACGAATCTTGTTTTTAAAGAAGTCTCTCTATCGAGCCTTCCACCTTTTTCTATTCCCACCATTGCTGACAAACCCAAATAAACCAACACAAAGTCAGAATGTATCGTATAATTGTAAGCACAATTGTACACATATGTAATTAGAATGCTTATAATGGATGATGCGTGAATAAAAGTAGTGGGAATTGAACAAAACGCTTAAAGCGTTAAAATATACATTTGTAAGTGCTGAACAAATTAAAAAAAAAAAAGAAAGAAAAAAAGAAAAAGAAACTGGACGATCAGTGAATAACCCAATCGCCCTCTAATTATACCTGGTCTTCATCTCAGCCCATTGTAAGTTTAAGAATTGTATGGGATTTCAGAGACACCTTCAAGAATAACGTAAGGACGGTAAGTAAAGTTTCGAAGGTCGTCCATTTTCGTTACGCCAGAGAGAACCAGTACTGGATCAATCTGAGAAGTCACACCGGCGACAATGCTACAGTTAAAGTTCATCGTTAGAAACAATACCAAAAAACCAACTTGAAGCCTCAAAAATAATTTACTCACTCAGTGTCCATACGGTCGCCAATGATACAGGTATCTTCATGTTCTATTCCCAATGATCGCTGAGCGTATCTCATTATGAGTGCCGATGGCTTGCCGCAGAAGAAAGCCTTGGTCTTGGTAACCAGCTCAATGGCAGCGGTGAATGCTCCACAGCTTGGAATAACCTCTCCCTTTGAGTTAAGGGTTTCCACATCTAAGTTTGTTGCGATGAGTTTTGCTCCCTTCATAACCAATGAAACAGCTTTGCACATCTTTTCATAGTCATATGAAGGACCTTCACCAAGGACAACGTAGTCAGGGTTGACATCGTTCATATAGAATCCCTTAGAGTAGAGAGCGTAAGTCAATCCTGGTTCACCAATAACGTAGCAGGAACCTCCTTCAGGCATTTGTGTTGAGAGGAACTGAGCAGTAGCCAGAGCTGCAGTGTAAAATCTGCTTTCATCAACATTAATTCCGAGGCGGCCTAGCTTTTGTTTCAGTTCTCTTGGCGTAGGTGCAGAGTTGTTTGTCAAGAACAAGAATTCCTTGTTGTTATCATGCAAGAACTGAACAAATTCCTTTGCTCCAGGCAGCAACGTAGAGCCCTGTTGCAACGGACAGAGATGATATGTTGGTCAGTTACAAAATTCTAATTATTTTTCCAATGTAGCCCCGACCCAAAAAAGGTCCAAAAAACTGCCCACTTACATGATAAATAACGCCATCCATATCAATGATATATCCTTTCTTGTTACGAATATCATTCAATCTTGTAGTGTGGAGGACTTCATCTTTGAGAAGTGCCAGATCCTTCAAGACCGCCGTAGATAAAGGAGCGCTTCTTGCAGTTGTATATTTGTATTCATTTCCCGGGGTGGCAATCGGTGATGATGCCACCGACGAATCATAATGGACCTCACTACCAGCTTGACTTGTGCTGACATGAGGATGAACCATCTCTTCAAATTGAGGAGTGAGGTTAACAGTGGTTGGTTGGGATGGTATCATGGTTGTTTCCAAAGAAAAATTGTTGGCCAGGTGAAACCTAAATAAGCTCGTTCACTTATGCATTGGTATTTATATATGCGTGGAATCGTTGGGCTATCGGCTTCGCAATTTTTTATGTTTCAAGATCAGGTTTCGCCTATAACAACGTGGACCAGCGTTAACGTCATGTACCACGAGCCAGCTTAATGGCAATTAGGCTATAGTTGGCTTGCAAAACATAAATCATCAGATTTACCTTTGTGAGCTCCGGTATCTACGTTTATCACCTGTCATATTACTATATGTTATTAGTATCGTCTATAATCGGTACATGGAGAACTCCTATCAGCATTCTGTTTTCAACATGACGCTAAGACTGATAACAATCGTGATAATGACGAGCGGAGTATGGGTTATGATATCTGTAGTGCGCTGGTAGTGACAGTTTGCAGGGACCCGGGTCGTCGTGGATTAAAGTACATGTGTTATCAACTGAAGGCGATACCATTCAATAGTATCTAAGGGAATGAAATTTTAAGCTTACCAATAGGAGGAAATGCTGATGTCCAGGTGATGATGTTAATAAATATCTGATATGTTAGTAGCTTTCATTTACAGTTTGATAGGTGTTTACATGGACCTCAAAAAATTTCCAAGCTGATGCCCTGTCAGAAACGATAGTCACGGCGCCATTTTTGTGGTCCCGCCACATCAATTTGATACCAAGTCCGAAATTGACAAACAACCACGATTAAGAAAAACGACATGTGTTGATACAGATTGCACTACGGAACCTGAAGGGTTTTATTTCAGAGAGTTCGTTACATTTTAATATTAGAAAGCGATATCAGTTGTTGAGTGTGTTGCTAGTCAGAGTGCCATTTTCCATTTTTGGTCGTTAGTCAACCTCAATGGCAGACCAAGGCAAGGACACCAATATCTAACAATTTAAAACCGAAAAATATATGCCTCAAGTAAATACAAACTATTAGGCGACATATTTGAGCGGATATGAGTTAAACTAGCTTGTACATACTTACGTTTTTTGCTCTACCCAATAGTCTCGGCGCTATAGGCACATAGCTCACAAATTTGCCTGATAATCGGCGCGGCAAGATTTTTGGTACCATTCCCATTGACTATTTGTAAAGGTGGCATTCGACAAGCAACCGACAGAGTTTTCTTTTTCTTTCATTTATTTTCAAGCAATTACAATACACCGACAACTCAGATATTAGGCATGGCTCCACCACTATCAATGAAGGAGGAACTTCCGTCTTATGATGAGATTTCAAAACCAGCTCTGGCTTTTTTGCTATCACCCCCGCCGCCTTATACAACGGCCGCTCATGATGACGCTGAGATGCTTGAATTTAGTGGATTCGGTTACGTGGACTTACCTTTGCATATTCGAGGACAACCAGTCTATAAGACCCGCATGCTGATGACAATGGTGGCCGTAGTAATAACCACAGGATTAATGGTTACACTTGGGGTTCTATTGTTCCCTGCTTCTGCTACCAAGCCTCAACAACAAATATGCTGGAATCCATGTTCTAATCGATCGGAAACAATCAATACGAATAATTGTTGCGAAGGATTGTTTTGTAACCCGTCATGCTAGCATCTCCACATTCAAGCACACTAGTTCACTACTACATATGAAAGTGACATTGGAAATTAGGTGAGCCTAAAAAATCTAAACTAATAGCCTTATATCGTTATTATCATCCATTCCTCTTTTCGTATTACGTGTATCATAATTACATATCTAAATAGAGCAAACCGTATGTAGACGTATACTTCATACGGCTTACAATAAAAACCGCCATTTGAATGAAATCAATTAGTAATGTCTTTATTAGTCTATTTAGTAAAGACCATTTTTTTGGGACTGGTAGAAGTGGCATTATGAAAACATGCATGAAATAAAAGTACTCTCCAATTTACAATCGCTGCTTCACCCAGCCTTCAAGACCACCATCTAACCACAATTCTTGGACGCTTCTGCCAAGAACGCCAACTTTGTAGACCTTTTCACTACCATCATCTCGCTTGACAATGACCTTTCCTTCTCCAACCTTGATCTCTGCATTCCATCCGGTACGTTTTGTTAGGTCAGCTGTGCCTACGCTGTTCTTGAGATCATTCACAAGTTCAGCAGACTCCAGGAGCAGAAGTGCATTGTTGATGGAGTTTCGCTTGAAAATATCAGAGAAAGAGCCAGCAATCATGATAGTAATGCCACGCGACTTGATGGCTGTAGCAGCTTGCTCACGAGATGATCCAGTACCAAAGTTGAAACCACCAACAAGAACGTCAGAGTCCTTTACAATGTCGACAAACTTGGGATCGTAATTTTCCATGACAACCTTGCGCATATCATCAGGTGTCAGGTCATCGTTATAAGTGTACTTGCCTGGGTAAATGCCATCAGTGTTCAGGTTGTCAGCATGACAGAAAAGCAATTCTCCATTGATGGTTGAAGGGAAGTTGGGTAAAACCTCAGTGCTGCTGGAGACATCATCTTCTTTGGCAGCATTCAAAGTTTCAATGGTGAACTTGGGCTCAGCGGTAGATTGGCTAGTACCCTTGGGTCCAACAATCTTACCAGCAATGGCAGATGCGGCAACAACAGCTGATTGATATCAAACAGTTAGCTACATGGGTCGTGTATGCACTAATCATGGACAATACTTTACCTGGGGATGCGAGGTATGCCTTGGCATTAGGAGATCCCATACGGCCTTTGAAATTACGGTTGGTTGCAGAAATACCGACTTCACCATCTTTGAGTAATCCGGTTCCCAATCCAACACAAGGACCACATCCAGCAGGAAGAACCTTGGCACCAGCATTGACCAAAACGTCCCAATCTCCAGATTCGACGACTTCCTTTTGAACCTCCGAAGAAGCAGCTGCAATATAGAATTCTACTCCTTCCTTGACCTTGTTTCCTTTCATGACCGCGGCAGCTTGACGCAAATCACCAGCACGTGAGTTGACACAAGATACTAAGTATGCTTTGTTGATGGTAATGTCCTCCTTTTGCAAAGCGGCAAGTGTATTAGCAACCTTGACAGAGTTAGGTCCTGAGATATGAGGTGAAAGGGTTGAAAGATCAAGGGTTAAGTGCTTGGCATAGGTGGCATTGGGAGAGGCCGTAATAGGATTGTCAATCAGATTTTGAATGGTTTGGTCATTGATGCGAGGGTGAGTGGAAGGGCCTTTACCCGTCTCAAATTGTTCCAATTCCAAACGCTTTTGTCTCTTTCTCAAGTAATCAAAAGTCAAGTCGTCAACTGGGAACACACCAGCAAGAGCACCCCATTCAGTGGTCATATTAGCAATAGCTAAACGATCTTCCAGTGAAATTGCTTTCATGGTTTCCTTGCTACCATGGAATTCGATAGCGGTGTTGAGCACCTCATCTTTGTTGAACAGACCGCACAATGTGATGATGACATCCTTTCCCGTAACACCAGGTGGAAGGGTTCCTTGCAGATCGACTTTGACGACAGGAGGAATCTGCCACCAAGTTCTTCCAGTTGCCCAGATAGCAGCAGCATCGGTGCGAACAACAGGGGTACCCAAAGCACCAACACCACCATACATGTTGGAATGTGAGTCGGAGGCAACAGTCAAGGTGTATGGGAAGGCATAGCCTTCTTCAATCATAATTTGATGACCGATACCGCGTCCAGCTGGATAGAAGTCGACCTGGTGATCCTTTCCAAACTGTTCAATCTTGCGATATTTCTCAAGGTTCTTTTCGCTCTTGTTTTGAACATCATGATCCAATGCAAAAACTGGTTGGCGTGGGTCGTTGAATTTGGTTGCACCAATGGACTTAAATCTGGGTTACCAGCCACAACAGTAAACAACAATGGTGAAAATTATCAATAAATGAAGTATTACAAACGTCACTTACTTGGGGATGACTGCACCAGTATTATCATGAGTAAGGACGTGGTGAGGACGAATCGTAACGTAGTCGCCGCTCTTGACCAAATAGCCTTCGGGAAGATCGAGTGCATACTTCTGGACGATTTTCTCTACCAGGTTTTGTGTATCCTTGGTATCAGTAGTAGTAGCCAAACATCTTCGTGTAATGACGGTTGGGATGATTCGAGAGGTCGATACTGAGACAGTTCGCAACAAAGGCGTCCTGGCAAGGGAAAGAATCATGTTCTTGAAACTGAAAAGGTTAAAGAAAAGAGATTTAATCAATCTCAGTACGAGGCCTATTATTTTTAGTCCCCGCTACAATTTTGATGGGTTGGCAATATGCGACAGTCACAATCTCGTGGTCTCTGACTTTTCGGCCGTCGCTGAAGCTGCTTGTACCGACCACCCTGTCTTCCGCTATGCCCAGCTACCCACGTACAGCGACGGCAAGAAAAACGCAGAATTTATCAGAAGCTAAATTAAAGCGCATTTTAGAGTACAATGAGCGGCAGAAGCAACAATTAGACATCCCTCGTGTGGCTGTTTCAGAGGCGTCCAAAAGGTATGTGAGGCATTCAGTGAACTAAATTTCCCCGACGAGGCTGTCCTCCATTCAATGAAACTAACTTTACCAATAATACAATGTCTATTGTAGCCTCATTGCGTACTGTAAGGAAGTACGTGATCCTCTCGTACCGTCAGTCTGGGGTCCAGTTCCCAAATCGGAAGATCCGTTCACCTCGTCATCGACAAAAAACGGATGCTGTACAATTTTGTAAATGAACCCTGGCTATCGACATCTGAGCCGGCTCTGCATGTCAGCCAGTCAAGCTTTTATTATTATTATTCTTTCTTCTTCCCTTTTATCGGCTTTATGTTACATACACGCACATTCTAGACCTATGCTATGACAGAACCTACAAGGTCATTTCTTTACATTGGATTAATTGTATCGTAGAAGATGTATTACATATGACAAATGTGGTCATATTGCAATCTCCTCAATTAAAATACAAATTGGTAGCTTTATGGCATATAAACAGCTATAGACATGTTCTAGACAAATGGCTTGGGCGCTTTCCCTGTTTGTCGAAACTCCTCCAAAGCTTGTTTTAGTCTCTGCTCGTCCACTCGATGTTGCAAAAGAAACTTGTTATTCATATGCACAACGGGTGTATCAAACACATAGCGTTCCGCAAGTTCTCTGGGACATTCCGGTTTATTCAGGTTCAACTCTTTGAGTGTGAAGGGAACCTACAGACCCGCATAACAATTATGTTTGCTGTAAAAAATCACAAATGATCTTCCAACTACTTACCGTTTTTTGTACTCTCAGGAGAGCTTCTTTAGCATTATCACAAAGTCCACAGCGTTCAGTATGGAACAAGGTCAATACAATCTGTCTCGCTGCCATTCTGGTATATGTTTGAATTGCAATAGGAGTGGCTTGGAATTGACGAAAGAGGCAGACGGCCTTCAATTATATAATTTTTTTAATTTTAAAGCTTTCAAATGCTGATGTTTTGAGGATAATTCAATTCTACAATGGGTTCAAAGAAGCGTTCAAAAAAACCAGCGAAAAAACTTCCATTGACTGTCGATAGACGATCAGAAGTTCATTTCAAAAGCTCCTCCACCGAAACAGCTCGGCTGATTAGACGATTCCATGTTCTCAACAAGGAACTAGCAAAGCTGAAGGGTGAACCTAATAGCTCTCATACAGAGACAAGAAGACAGCATATTATCAATGAAATGGAATCTATGGGAGGACTTGATTGGTACCAACGCGCATCCAAACTCGGACAGAGCAAGGCTAGAGGAGGTGATTCCTCAAAGTGGCTCATGGGAGTCCTGCAAAGGGAGTCTATACCTGAGCGATACAAGAACGAGCCTATGCGACTACTTGATGTCGGCGCGCTGTCACCATTCAACTACGAAAAGTATAAATGGATCAACACCACACCAATTGATCTCAACCCTCAACATTATCTCATCCACCAACAAGATTTTCTGCAAATGTCTCCCCCAGAGAAGGAAGGTGAACGCTTTGATATCGTTTGTTTGAGTCTAGTAGTCAATTTTGTTGGCGATCCAGTTGATAGAGGTATGCAATGAGATGGAAAATTGCTATATTGTCAACACAAACTATTGACTGAATTAATTTGGTCTTGTTTTGATTATAGGTACAATGCTGCTCCATACTCGCGCCTTCTTTCCATCCAATCCAACGAACCCACGGCTATTGTATTTTGTCATACCATTGCCATGTATCACAAACTCTCGCTACTTTACGCACGACCATCTCCTGGACATGATGGATTCCATTGGCTACACGAAATGCATCGACTATCACCATAGTAATAAGCTCGGCTACTACCTATTTGAGCTAACATCCATAGTCTCTGAGACACCCAATTGGAAGAAAACACTTTTGGTGGACGCCAAGGGACGCAACAATTTCTCTATTGTTATGTCAACGAGCGATTGAATAGACAAGATGTAATATCATCCTCTTTGTATAGTGTACAGTAATCATAGAACCATTTCAACTCAATCAATCATTCAAATCATGCTGCCGTGGATTATGCGATGTCTTTCATTTGAATAATGATAAATATCATCCAATGTGAAAACCAATGGGGGAACCGCATTTTCAACCGCCCTCTGCTGATATCATGAGCAAACAGAGTTACTAGTGGTAGCCACACAATGTGATATCGGACCATAAGATTCCTCAACACAGATTGTTTTTATCAAACTATACAAGGCGGAAAACAATTGGTGAAAAATGTGGAGTTGTACATTAGAAAAGTAAAAAGCGTCTAGTTTTCTTCGGAAGCGGCTGGTTGGCGCTGAAGAAGCTGATCCTTAGTTTCAGCACCGGCGAAGTTCCATTTGCGCTGCATTCGCATAATTTCGCAAGGTAGAATGTTTGTAAATGTAAATGTTTTGTAAATGAGAGGGGTAAAAGGAAAATGAATACGTCGACTAGTTTCGAAGTAATGTGCCATAGACAAGGAGAATCAAATTGGTGAACTTACATCAGTCTTGTAAGCCAAGTAGGTGAGGCCAACTGGAACGGCAACCATCCAAACGAGGGCAGCACGGACGTTTCTCTTGTTCCAACCAAAGTACAAATGGGTGTTTTCACGAAGATGAGCCCATCTTTCGATTGCTGGGTCGACCTTTAGGAGGTTATGATCACCTGCCATGTTGAGTTATCTAAGTGTCAAACGTGCCAATGCCCTGTCTGTTGTGGTCTGTATGGTCAAACTTATGACATCACCATTTAAATGAAATTAATCAATTCCATATCAAAATCGAAAGCAGTCACCACAACAATTTGACCAATGCGTACGCCGCCGGAAAAAGCGTCCAATACCTCTGACTCTCTGACTTAGTATCGCTATTCGTCATACCTCCATAGACACCACAAGTTTATTATTGGAATTCTCATGTAAACGGGCATTCCAATCAGAGCCAAATGGTACGGAAAGGAAAGCGGAAATCTTCAACAATTGAGGTACCAGATCCCAAGTCAGAATCGCGCAGCAGTAGACGGAAAACTTCACAAGATAGGTCGAAGTCGAACAAAGCCTCATCGAGTAGGAGTAAGAAGGGAAAGGAAAAACGGAATGAAGGAAAATGTGATGTGCAAAAGGCGATGAACAAGTCATCGGATAGTGTTGGTCAAACGAGCAATACGTCAGCGGATTCCCTACCAGTAAATTCTTCACTAGGAGATCGTATAGACGAACTGCTACCAGAGGAGCTTTATAGAGATGATACGTCTAATGATTCTGATAACTCCGTGTCAGACATTTCAGAAGGGATACCACCGACGATAGAACGCCGGCCGTTACCGTGGGCGAACGAGCCAGATACAAGTGACAAAGACTCCAGTGACAATGAAGATGACATGAATTGGGAAACAGTTACAGAGACTGAAGTAGAAAAACTTATATTGGATACACCAACAAAAGAACGAGAGATAAAGGATGTAGAAATTACATTCGAGGCGCCAAAACCAAAGAACAGGTAACAATATTAATCTAAAAAGCCAATGTTAATCTCTACTAATATGCAAGTATTACAGAAAATCAAAACTGGAGCTAGAAGTTGATCGAATCATCCGCGAGCTTCTTCATAACGTTCATGTTGTATGTCTTGTAGGTCACTATATGATGCGAAATAAATGGTGTTCAAGAGATGATATAAAGGTATGTAGGAGCTATAGATAGCCTTATGTTACAGTTTGTTAAATACCAGATTCCCAAACGCAGGATCTTTGCAAATCTGTCATTCCGAATCATATATACACTTCTCTGGACACGAATGGATCTGATATTAAGAAATGTGTGCGAGCAATATCGAGCTGGTGGAGATCTTATTTTAAAGTTACTAGCCCTGGCATTGCGACTCAAGCATACGAAGAATTTGAAAATCTTGATGAAGAAATACGGTCATTGCTATTCTCCAACCTTTCTTCTATGGTAGGTGAGATATGTGATTAATTACTATAATTTGACTTTTACTAATTAATACCATACCAGCCTGTGGAAAAGAAAGCGATTTTGGTATCCCAATGTGGGGAAGAATTCATTTTCAACAGCGAAGACTTTATTAAATGTCTTGTGTCAAAGCAGGGCTCCAGGGACACGTCGGCCGAGCTTTTTGTAGCTATCTTGAGGTCAATCGATATCGATGCAAGATTGGTTTGCTCCCTTCAGCCAATCTCTTTCCGTGTGGCAGCTGAACGAACTAGCGAAAGTCGAAAGAAAAAAGGAGTGGATGGCGGCAAGCAAAGGGATAGTTCACCCTCAGCTCATGTCGATGAACCGAAAGCCTCGGTGAAATTTCCATTTCGTACGCCTGCACCGCGCTTGTCACCACCAGCAGAAGATGGTACTTCGAAGAAGAAAGAAACTAACCCTTTAACATCACCAACGTCCAAACCACCAACTGTCTGGGCAGAGATATACGATGATCGGCTTTCACGCTGGATAGCTGTGGATCCTATTAGAGGCTTTATCGATGAAGCAAAGGCAATGGAGCCTCCAGTATCATCGAAAAGCAATATAATATCGTATGTACTTGCTTTCGACAGCGATTGCGATGGATGTATAGACGTTACAAGGCGATATACCTCGCATTGGGTAAAAACAAATCGGTTACGTGGGCGGGAGCTTTCCAAGTCGGAAAAAGAAATCGGAAGAAAGCCATGGTGGGACGACTTTTACGAAACCATACGGCGACGAAAATTAGGAGAGCGAGAACAGGGTGAAGAAGCTGAGTTCGAGTCACTGGATGAGAAAGAACCAATTCCTACATCCATCAGTAGATTCAACAACCACCGTTTGTATGCGCTGGAACGACACTTGAAAAAGTTTGAAATTTTGGAACCCAATGCTACGGTACTTGGAAAGATCAAAGGAGAGAATATATACCCTCGCTCAGCTGTTCATCCTGTAAGTACCATGGAAACTTGGCTCAAACAAGGCAGAAGTGTCAAGCAAGGTGAGAAACCTATTAAGACAGTAAATGCTAGAGCGGTAACCTTGGAAAAAAAGCGCGCAAAGGAGATTGCTAGACAGGATGGTGAAGACCTGCAAGTTGGCTGCTATGCATATTGGCAAACGGAGAAGTTTAGACCCCAACAAGTGATTGATGTAAGTGTATTTTGCAAGCCTGCGATACTATATCGTGTCCTGAACAAAAAGTAAACCCTTCTCCCATTTCTCAAAGGGTGTCATCCCTAAGAACGCTTTTGGCAACGTTGACCTGTACCAACCAGATATGTGTCCTATTGGAGCAACACATATTCCAATTCAAGGCATTGCCAAGATCGCTAAAAAACTAGGGGTGGATTTTGCGGAAGCTGTGGTAATGTTTCGAATTTTGTTATTTTGAATCCTTGGAATTCCTTGGCACCCTTATCTAAATTGGGATCATAGATTGGGTTTGATTTTGCCAGGCAACGATCCGTACCAATAGTAAATGGTATAGTTGTGCCAACTGAAGCCAAGGATATGATACTTGAGGTGAGCCATTTTAGCCTTCTAAAGTGTCGTTTGAGAGGCTTTGAGTCGGGTTATCTAAAATGGGTTATTTGGAAATAGGCATGGCAAGAAACTCAGGCACATGAATCGCGCAAAGCTCTTGCCAAACAAGAGGTTGAAATTTATTCACGATGGAAGCGACTCATTACTAGTGCATTATTGCATAAACGACTGAACGAAGCATACGGAGATGATGTTATCTAGAATATCACGCTCGGGATCAATAAAAGATTGGTCATAAATGTCATGGGGCTCCAGTTGGTAGCTCGTGTGACTATTGATATGCAGTAGGAGCAGTATCGGCATGAGGAAATATGCATTTTCAAATGTTAAGGGAATCAAGGGAAAAGGTAGAGGGGTATTTTATATTGCTCCAAATGGAACTGCATATTAAATGGATGGAAAATTCAAATGTATGTAAACTGTGTACAAGTACATTAGAAATGAAGAGATTTGATGTGATATAATACAGGAATGTGTTGATCTGGAGATTTGCTCGGGATATTCATCGGGAAACCTTCGTGTCCATAGCTATAAGTGATGATAAAGGCGCTTATGATGGTCCAAGTTTAACAATGAGTGGAAACGGCGTTGACAATGGTTACATCGATGGCCAGTCGTTGGTGAGCGTGGAGAGGAGGAGCTCGTTGTATCGTTCGGGAGAATGGGATATATTGTTATGAAGGATGGTAGTGTAGCAGCCTTATGAGTCATTTGCAGCTATGGTCGATGATTTCATGAAACAAAAATTTTGTGAACCGTGCGAGAGTTTCATCCCTTTATATAACCTAGGGACTTACCGGGGGCGGTAGCTTAATCTGGTGATGAGGTATTATTCCCAGGCCTGAAAGAAATCGGCGCTTCAGTAGCTCTGAAAGGCAAACAATTGATCACACCATGTTTTCGCTTTTCTCGGAATTTTGTGCCACGACGTTTACCATAGTATGATTGATCAAAGTTTGATTTAACCCAAAACACCATTGATTTTGAAATATTTCAATATCTTTGTTCAGATATAAATGTTCAATGTATAATAACTGCCATTTCACGTTGAGCGTGTGGATTTTCCTTGTTTCGAAATCGGGTGCATACAGCGTGGTCTAAGGAGGCCCAACAACACTGAAGCAGTGACATCATCGAAATGAAACTCCGCCACGAATCCAACCTACAATTCAAGCTTTGCTGCAATGTCTACGTCATCAAATCTGATGAAATGAGGGCACACGGAAAACAAAATAGCTGCTACCTAGAGCTGTTGTTACCTATCAAGCTACAACATAATGGCAGCTGGATTCCACCCCCATCTTGCTGGTGCTTGGCACCGATATACCGCAAAAGCGCTTGGAGCTTCCATGTGGTTCTGGATGATGTACCGAGCAAAACAAGACATGCCCGTCTTGCTTGTATGTCTTTGTTTATTTTACCACATTCAAACATTAATGGCCTGCTTTGCTAATCATTTAAATTCTCATAGGGATGGAGACACCCTTGGGACGGCCACCACGGAGATGAACATGCAGAACACCACTAGAGTTGTGGGTAATAGAACTTTTGTAAACAACGATTTAAAAAAAAACCAGATTCACCAAACCTTTACAATTCGCTACATAAAAACGGATTCTCTGATGCACGCTTCAGTATCGTAATGTCAACTGTTTGAAATGCCTATGTATTTAAAAGAAAGATTGCTACAACGTCAGAGTTATCGGGAATCTCAAATAACCATCCAAAATCGTATTACTGCAGCGAGGATTTAACACTAAATTACATTGTAGTTTGCTGACGTGATGAAGGCACTAGTCCTCTTCTGTGCCGTAATAACGGTCTAAAAGCAACGTTGGTGTTAATTGAAATTACAATATGCGAACGATTTATGGCGAGACGTACCTCCAAAGTTTCCAATTCCTGGTTCTATCCACAAAGTTTCAGGAGACAGCACAGGATCAACCATAGATGTAACAATTTTAACTTTAGGGAAAGCCTTGGCCAAAACGTGCAAGCCAGCAGGTGCTGCAAGGAATGTAAGGAATATAATGTTCTCTTCAGGGACATCGTGGTCTTTCAGGACACGAATGGCCATCAAGCTGGCTGCTCCTGTACCAACAGTGGCATCCTGTATGAGAGATCGCGTAAGTTTGCGCAGTCTTCAGTGGTTTCAAAAGATGTATCGTTCATACCATGAGTAAAATGTTGTATTTGTTCACATTTTGTGGTAGCTTGCAATAATGCAACTGTGGTTCGCCTGATCGGGGGTCCGTTTGTATCAACAGCTTGCCGATTTTAACATCCTGTAAAACTCTCATCAGGCCTGTCTCCATCGTGCTTCCAGCTCGTAAAATGGAAACACCACAGATCTGTGTAAATAATGTGTTACCGTCTCCATCGATAATTCATCCCAGTAACTAAAAGTACTATACTTCACTTACAGTTCCCTCAAATGTTTTACCATAATAGTCACATCCAACTGGTGTCTTGACCGTTACATCCTTGAAGGGAAGTTGAGAAAGGCCGCTAATATAAGGATGCTATTCATTAGGTACTTCATCAAATCCTGCCCATTTTCTTGCATCAAGTCAGCACGTACGTTTCAATGATTAAAGTAGAAAGTCTCTCAGAATAAAATATGAAGTCGTCCCTTGGAGTGTTGACATCTCGAATTATGGTATGCATGCCCTATAATCGATTCTGTCATTATCTTGAAATATAATGATAGATGATAGTTTAACTGCCACAACGCTCACCTTAATTTGATTGGTCTCCTTAAGTACAATGACATTAGGAGGAAGGTCATCACCAAAGTTCATCTTGGCCAAAGACCAACGATGTTTTAGAGGAAGATCTTGCAATTGTTTCTGGATATGCTTTGTAATAAGATCGATTGCAACTGCATTTTCCAAACCTCTTGGTATAATCTAAATCGAACCTTGGTAAATCTGTGTTCACAAGCAATTGTGTCAATTCCACGCATATACTTACAACGTCCGCATTTCTGACAGTTGGATGAACAAACTCATCATAAGAAGGCTTTACAAATCGTGTATATTGCTACAAAGGGTATAAGTACGCGGTGATCGACCTATGCTGACATGAGTTTATATAGCAGAATTTTACCTGCAATACACCTTCTAAGTCACGACCACGCTCCGCAATATCACGCTTCACTGGGTACCATTACGTTAATTCTATCTTTTGGCTCACGCACATCTTCCAAGTGTACTTACATCGACGGGCAAGACGAATGTCCGCATCAGTATCCACAAATATCTAATGATTGAAAAATAAATAATATGTAAGTACTTTGTCAAGATAGATTAGTATGTCAGGAGAAATGCGAGATAGTTACCTTTAAATCCATCAAATCTACAATTTTCTTCTCGTACAATGCGAAAATTCCTTCAAAAATGATGACATTGGCTCCATATACTGTTTTAGTTCGGTTCTCTCGAGAATGCGTGTTGAAATTATATATCGGGATCTCCACTGATTTGCTATGAAAATAATTTGAGATACATATTATGTAGGAAAAGTAATCAAAGTGAAATCAATGTACCCTTGCTTCAACTTAATCAAACATTCGTAGAGAGTATCGAAATCAAAAGCGGACGGAACATCAAAATCGAAGTTGCTAGGGAGTGATGTATGCGATGGTATCAGATCACATGGTTACCATATCAATCCACAAAAGTGTGGATAAACTTACTTCGCATGAGCCAATTTACTGTTCTCTGGGCTGAGGATATTATAAAACGAGTCCATCGATATAATTATCACCCATGGGACGTTCAAATTTTTCAAAATGCGCCTGAAGTGCCTTTAGGTCAGTAATGGTACTTATTAGGGATATACCGCACCTCACAATAGATGACTTACTCAGCAACACTAGTTTTTCCACTTGCACTTCCACCTTATTGAAGTAAGATACGAAAGTTTACTTAAAGTGTACGGCTCTTATCCAGGACCAATTGTACCTGTTTACTTACCAGCTATACCGATCAAGTAGCTCTCTGTATTAGAACCATCAGCACTAAAAATGTTTTCGTGAGCCTTTATTCACCTATATTTAACGTTGTACGGTTTCTGCATGGTGTCTCTAGTTCAAACTCTCTTATGAATAACCCGATAGATAACTTACTTGTACCACGGGCTAGCGTGGGATATCAGGTAAAGTGGGCAAACGGTTGGGAACATTAGCGAAATGGTAAAAGATTTCTAGTTATATCCTTGGATTAACTACATACCTTCTGCCTGCAGAAGAAATTGTCAGATTCCCCTTCTCAATTGGCATTTGAATGCTGAACCGAGATAACAAAAAAAAAAAAATGAAAGGTTTGCTGCGTGGTGGCGACCGTGCAGAACCCAAAAAAAATTCGAGATCAGGAAAATCTCAAGAATTGAATTTTCCTATAAAATTAGCATCACACTTAAATTTCGCCTATGACAGACATACGCGGGGGTAGAGCTCAACTTGCTCATTCATAGATCAGCCATGCCTTCATCTCGTGTCATTGCGTCCGCGATAGCGCTGTTTGCGTTTATCACTGTATTTTTCTCATCAACAACAGAGGCTACAGCATTGACTTATAATGTGGCTGCTCACGAGAAGGCCTGTTTTTATAGCTGGGCTGATGTTCCTGGAAAGAAGGTCGCCTTCTATTTCGCTGTAAGTTTCATCTTATTCTCCCTTTACGACTCATCTAGATCGCCAGCTATGTATAGTTTCCACAACCAATACATAGTGGAAGATGCAATTGGCTATAGTGATAGAGTACGCTCAAGAAGAGCTACATGGTTTGATCTGTTCACCTTTCCAACAATGCATATTTTAATGCATTTAATTCCAGCATATGTCGGGCAACTATCAAATTCCACCACGTCATCTACCAAATTTACTAATCCACCTTTGTCATTTCACTAGGTACAAAGTGGTGGATCCTTCGATATTGACTACTCCGTTGAAGGGCCAACTGGAAAGGTTATCTTGAACGGAGAACGCGAACGTCAGGGTGACTTTGTGTTTACTGCTAATGATGTTGGCGAATATTCATTCTGTTTCTCAAATGACATGTCTACGTTTGCGGAGAAATTAGTTGATTTCGAGATCACTGTTGAACATGAAGCGAGACCAAGCTACCAATCCATTGGAGCACAGATCCAAGCTCCAGAATCCGTCAGCTTTATGGAAGAATCACTTTTCAGACTGTCAGGGTCTCTTTCCAACATTGCCAGAACCCAAAAATATTTCCGAACCCGTGAAAACCGTAACTTCAGCACTGTTGTATCGACAGAGAAGAGAATCTTTTGGTTTGCTGCTACTGAAGGCATTGCTGTTATCGCTATGGCAGGATTGCAAGTTTTCGTTGTACGCAACTTCTTCAACGTCAAGAAGGGAGGTGTATAAGCGTAGATTGCTGGACTCACATTTACAAAACAAAAAAGCAATAAAATACTTCATTACCCTACACTTGATTCAAGGGGATGCATAGCTTATAGTTGTTTTGAAACTATCTTTTGGAATGTGTCTACTTCCAATTGTCTCGGTGTGACTGTACCTTCTGGTCTTGGCTACATGGCCACCCACGAGAACAAGAGTCCAGTAAAACTAATCCTACAAAATATAGAATAGCCGAACACTCACAGATGAATAGGTGAATGGGAATCAGTGAAATAAACAGCTTCCATTCAGACCAAGCTGATCATATTGAATATTGCGCAGTTTGGTAAACTCGATCGCATCGGGACTACTAAGCCATAGAATGGGTTATCAAGCGGTGGTTATTGGCTGGAAGTGAAGGCGGGGCCTGAAGATTAAAAAATCCGAGGACTTGTTGCAAGTTGATCTTCGTTGCTAATGTATGGAAGTATAGGGACCCCGGGAGCGCATAATGCTTCTCAAGCATCATTCACACCGGTAATCCAAAGAAGTGATACAGCTGGCTTATCGATTGCAAGTGACCACAGCTCTCGACTCGGGATTCATGATAATGTACCGTCTGATCGCCATCGGCCACAGCCTACCGTTATGCCACCATTGAGAACTCGAACTCCTAAAATCAACAATCTGAACTTCCCTGGTCCAGGGACTCGCATTCATGCAACAACTACAGCTGCTCAGAATGAGATCTATAAACTGGAGCGACAATTAGAGAAGGTGTTTCAAAACTATACCAGCAGCCACGGCGCTTACGCTTCCTTTATATCTCAGGAAACCGTTTTATTAGACAAGAGTCATACTGCCACCGCTCCATTGACGAACAGACTGCTCTATCCACGAAGGCAAGGGACTGGGCATTTACATGGTCCAGGATCAAACAATATACCTGCACAATCTTTGGTTATGGACTCTAAGCAGGCTAGCTTGATGCTCCTGAACAACATCGCCGAAATTATCAAAAAGCATCCAGGAGCTACAAGGCTACCCATGATGCATGATGTGCTGGGAGCTCTGGAAGCTCCATTCTTAGAGTGGCCTGTGGAAGGTAACATATCAGATGATATGATATCTCGCAAGGCCGGTGGTTTGGCAACTAACAACATTACTACCCTTCTAGTGAGTCAATGCAATCAAGCTTTAGAGATATTCGAGTACATAAACTCATCGTTTAGGGAAAGAGATCAAATGGTAAGAAGAGTATTAGAGGGCGGAACGAAAGAATTCATTGCTAACAGAGATGTATCTAGGAAAATTTTCAACTACTGCTCTGGTGTTGCCGACAACTTTGTGTTCCTGATTTCCAATTGAAGGTAAACTAACTTGTATACCTCGATTCCCTATTAATTATGTATAAATATTTACTAGTACATGTTAGATGAGAGTTATTTCGATGATCAAGTTTTCATTGGCACCGACAACGGATAACTCAAAAGTTCTCCCATCAACACCAAGTGCTATCTATAGTCTCGTGAACGTCTTGATAACTTCACTGTTTCATTTGCATGACGAGAATGGAAGGGAAAAAAACTTTGGAAACAGCACAGAGGATAATCGCCACTCGTTCCAGAATGAATACAACCATATTCGAGATAGTATCCTGGATCTTTTGGATCAGCTGGCTAACTCAAGACTCATCCCTTTGAACAATAGTTTCTGCGGACGTTACTTGGAAACCAAAGCTGGATCAGACTTTACAGATGACGATGTCAAACAAGCAGCGAAATACTGTGTTATAGAAGGCATCTGCAAGTGCTTCCTTAACAGACATGTACTTCAAGAAAGCAAGAGGATACACAGTCCACCGCTTGAACTCTCTGACATCTCGAACCGAAATAGTAGAATGTATGAACGAAAATGTGAAATGCTTTTTAGTTTGCTTGAGGTAAAAGATCACAATTTGCTTGCCACCAATTATAGACATTTCCTAATCATTGTACCGTATTACAGAGATATTGGGTACCTCAAGGTGAAAATGTTGATCCTGGCTTTAAGTTGATCGCTCATCTCTTTTGTTCAATTTGTAAGATTCTCCCTTTATCCATATAATTCTGTAAAATACATCGACCTAACACTGTACTAGTATCCGAGTCTGTTTCAATGACGACAGATGGTGACAAGGCTTCCATTGGATGGTTGGATTTGGTTTCTTTCTTCCAGAAGTATCTATCGTTCACGACGCTACACACCTGTTTTCAGTCAAGTACGGTTGAGCGCGACAGAATCATAAATGATGTTATATCCGCTTTACTACGTATTTTATCTGTAAAGTCATCCAACAGTCCTGGAGTCAATCCAAGACCTAATGACGCACGGACCTATAGCGACGATATCGAGGAATGGGATCCCCTAGATTTTGGTGATCGAAAGATCAAAGATGCCTTCACATCTACTGTACAGAGTATCAACTCGTATCTCGATGATATCTGGAATGATGGATTTAGCTCCGTAATTACGTCGTTGGTCAAAGAGAAATTGCAGCAAACGGAATGGTCATATATCGTACCCTTATACTCCAACGTCACCATCAACAGAGCCATAAATGATACAATTGGCTCATCCATTGTGAAAGAGACACTCCCTACGCTGTTCCAAAGACTTGTTGCTGACTTGCCCCAAGCAACGCCAGAGCTATGCTATCTCCTTTCACATCTCGCAGGACAATACAAACTTCAATTTTACAAACCAGTTATAGCCTGCATCGCTTCAAATTCCGAAAACAAAATTGTCAAGTCTCTCGTTTTGATCATTAGCCTTCGACAATATCTTTCTGGTGTCCAAATGTGGATGCGAGACGCTGAGATGATGAGCGTTATCATCCTTGGAGATGTTGGTAACTCGAAACCTGAAATCCAACCAAGCGATTCAGCTACGACACACCTTGGCGACTCATCAGCCTTGGGATCAGGGATTGAAGAAGTCTCGGATACATCTTCGTATGTCAACGATCATGCTTTGAAAACAGAAAGCTGGCGAAATACCACTCTTGGTCAATGTGCTGTCGTTACAGAATTCATCTGGGCAATCAAAGAGCTACGTGACAGACAAAAAGATCGCAAGCGTGATATGGAAGATGATGAGATTGCAAAGAAGTTCTTGATTGATTTAGAACGACAATTATCAATTATTTTAGTAGCGAAAGAGAAAACGAAGCTGATTTCATTGCCATTGCGAGTGTTGATTGCAAACATGTTCTTGGAGATTCGATTCTTCTGCAATACGACACACAGACCTGGCTGGCTGAGTCGTTCTATCGATTGGTGCACACACATTCTTCCTACTTCAGATTTGTATCGCTCAGCATCTATTGACGGTCAAGAAACGATGGGAGATTTTTCACACAACATCTCAGCCCTGGACGGCTTGGGAAATGCACATCAAAGTGTATTTTTGGATGATGTTTCCTTGATGTTTCAGAAGTTGAAGATAGTATATGCAAACGTAAACTCTCGACTTGAAGGTGATTTCGACACAGTTGCCTTTGATCGACCTGTTTCTGCCTTACCTCGACGACCAACCAATGAACAGCAATTGGATCCTAGTGGACCAGGTTCCTCATCTCAGTCTTCGACTGTATTGGATATAGAATCGGTTGCATTCTCTCAATCAGCTATACAAGTTCAGCGAATCAAATTTCAACCAACGTCCTCTGCTGGTCTAGCAGCACTAGATATCAGTCCACCTCCTTTAAAGAAATCGGATCAAGATAAACCGTTGTCAATTACACAACCAAACACATCTCTGAACCTCGTTACCAGCCAAATTGCCAAAAACAGACTCCTTCAAATAACAGACCTTAACCAGGATCCTTTTGGCTCTGTGCTGTCTTTGCTTGTTGCTGTCTTTGCAACTATAAACGAGCAAGAGCTTACTGCTCTGGCAGAACCGTTGTGGAGTCGATATATGGATGATAAAAAGCAGAAAGCGTTTCCAGCTGCTGCATTTCTGTTGATGCAGTGTGGAGAAAAGGTACCAGAAGTGATAGTCAACTTGACCTCCAAAGACTTGTACAGGTATGTGTTGATATATATATATCTCTTTTTAGAATTTCAAAGATGTGCGTACTGATGCGCTTGTTTAGCGAAAATCCATTGATGAGATTATCTGGTCTAAGAATTCTATCATCCTTGTTTGGGTATCGCTTTAATATTCTCACGCAAGATTACATACCGGTAACCTCTAGACGGTTACCCTTTCGCAGTGGAGCTGGTGCAATCTCGACGCCGTTCGTGTTGACAGATCTCGGAAATAGCAAGTTCACACTGGATGAACCTAGATGGATGTCTAAACTAAAGCATTCAGGCAACATTCCTGTTGAAATCAAACGCCAGATTCAGGAGTTAGGCTGGGATGAAAACGAACAGACTGAAGAGCATGAAGCCTTCCTTCGTGAGCTCACTCCTCTAACCATCTTGCCATTGTTTTATTTGGACGAAGAGGACGAAGCGGCCAATGATACAGCAGAAAACAAAGCTGTTGCCAACCAGATCATGGGAAATTCTCGAAATTTGCAAAACGCTATCAAATCTGCTGCAAAGAACCCTTTGTCAAAGCGTAGAGCGGCAACTGTACCTGCACTAAGCGTCGCCTCTTTGAGTATGGTTGATCTTCTGGATGATGTTAACGGTGGCATCTTCAACGGCACCCGTGAACTAATCGACTACTTTTTGCGTGATGATCCATCGGTATTCTTGAGAGTCTTCCTAAGTGACCTCAGCAAAACCAACTTCTCCCGCCAAAAGGAAATCTTGACACGTTTGCATCTGCTGGTCAATACGCAAGCCAAACTTCCGCCGGCATTCGCTCACTCCTTGTTCAATTTTCTGGCTGGTATGCTCAAATGGTATGCAAAAGAGGGCAAAGATCAAAGTCTTTGTCTTATGAACTTGGTTCATCCAGTACTGGCAGAGCTTGTCTTCTCTATCAACGATTTGGCTACAAGAGATCTTCGCAAGAACAAGATTGAATATTTGCTGGCCAGTACTGGTCATTTCTGGTTCAAAACGGAGCAACCTGCTGCTATGTTTCCTCGTTCAATTAGCCCAGCTAATACTATTTTGAGCTTGCTTGAACTCCCTGTTGATGTTTTCCGGGTCACTCTTTTGCGTATCAGTCATTATCAATTCCTGACAAATTTCCTACAACGGTTCCCACGAGAAGTGTATGCGATCAAGAAAACGATGACTCACTATGAATCTTTGCCAACCTTGAATGAAATTGACGGCATGAATATCGCAGTTTTAGCAGATGATGACATATACTTCCCGAGATTGACTACACGTCGGCGAACAGCAAATGTGAATGATGCATCAGAGGCTATTGCGAGCACGCAGGAAAACATTCCTGGAGGGTCTCCATTGCAAAGAAGACGTATGGCTAGCAAGCGCGCTGAAAATCTGCGGATGCTTTCAGCTCTTCGGGCACGCTGCTGGATCAAATTTGTGGATAGTTTACTGATTGGTCTCAACAAAAACTTTAACGATCGAGATGACTTGGAGAAGATACTCACTGGCGTCAATAACATTATCATTACGCATCAGAATGACTATGAATTGCTTGGACAGGCTTTGACACTTTACACCAGAGTAGCTTCAAAATTTAAACGATTGTTCAGCTCCAACCGTGGATATTATATCTTCTTACCTGCTTTATTCAAAGTATATTGCGAATGCGAAGAATACGTCCCGGTCAGATCAGCAATTGTGTTTTCCTGGTGCCGTTTCTTGGCTATCCATGAAGAAGCATTCATCTTCCAAATGCTAGGATGTCTCGTACCATTGATATTGTCTGCCAGTCAGAAATCATCGGTCATTGGAAAATGGATGACGGACAACTTGTTTGAACTCTTGAAGTGCATGAACTCACCTCCAAGACTTGGAGCTACATCTGATGTCCTTGGTGTACAACTTCAATTTGAACTTGATGAACATGGTCGCTTTGTTCAGCATCAACTGGATAATATTAACAATCCAATTGCGGTACCACTGTCAAAGTCCATATTGAAACCACTCGCTCGCTCCATGACCGCGCCGATTATGGCAATAGGAACATCCAATATCACGGATAAATCTTTCTCACTAGAAGACTCTGTCAAGCTATTTCTCACCATCATTGCCTATGATTCCGGTGCACTGAGAGCAGAGCAATTTGTTATCATGTTTAGAAACTTATTGATCTATTTCATGAAGGTGCCTGCTCTGTCGGAGCTGATTGATGAAGGGATCGCAGCCTTGATCAACGTGTTTTTCAAGTTTGCTAAAACCGCTAGGCCATCAACCTCTGTCAGCTCAGCCTTTTTCTCAGGTGGCGTCAGTGCTCCTCTTGTTGACTCCCATGGTAATCCCATAACCATGAATGATCTGAACGAACGCCTGTTTTCATCCAAGATACCTACTGAGAATACTACAAGAGGACCTGGTAAAAACTGGTTGCAGAATGATCGACTCACCATTAAAAAGGAATTTGTTCGTCTCGTTCAAGAATACTTGCATCAAGGCGGCAAACTTACTCCATATGCTCATGAGAAGATGGGACAAATTATCAAGCTCATCATCAAGGATAGTGGAACTATTCGTGGCCTAATATGTCCTACTGACTGGATTCGAGATTACATTGTCGACACAGTTATGTCTATTGGTGCAGATCCTGAAGGAGCAAAGTCGATTCACGAGCTGTTACAGAACGTATATTTGCAATTCCGGCCGCAATGGCGATTCATGGATGTTGCGGATATGTATGACGGACTGGCAATGATTCTTGAGAAGAGCGCTGCCAATGCCGTAATTATCTCTGGTGTTGGGCCGATTGCCATTGACAAATTTGTTTCTTTCGGTCTTTCTATTGCGACTAGACATGACTGGGATGTTACACTTCAAGCGATGCAAAGAAGATTCCAGCAAAGCTTAGTTCGATTGATCTTGGCACTGTTGGAGAATACATCATATAATGTTATGCAAGAGATTGAAGCGCAAATTCCCTCAGCACCACTGATCGGTGTGATTGTCATCCCAATATGTCTCCAGTATGATCTCCAGAACGACCACAATACTTTGGCCTTTAATACCAGACGCAAGAAGCCATCTGATGTCACCAATACTTGGGCCAGGCTACTTGGTGTTGTTATGCGTGCTTGTACCAAAGGAAGCACAGGCAAAGCCAAAGCTGGTGGATTTTCATTATCTGCTTTGACCAATAATAATGGACAAAGTGATATCCAGCTCAATGATGAACCTCTACCAGAGGAGGAGCAGGCTATGAGCTCTTCGACAGCGTTCAAAGTGACATTTGTTATCGGCTTCACTGCGTTGAAAATCATTCTCCTGAGAGGTCATACTGCCTTTGATACCAGCCAGAAACTATGGCTTCGAACAGCACTGTTTGCTCAACAATCATTACGTTTTGGTGAATCAATAGAGCGATCAAAAACCAGAAAAGGTGGAAATGCCATGTCCGCGTCTCCCAAATTCCCAATATCACCTGTTACCATAACTCCCGAAGCCAATACCTCAAATTATACAACGTCACTAGAGCTATCTGCAGATCACCAAAGCTCATTCTCTGGGAACGCCATATCCTCTATTCAAACAACATCTTTTGAGTTTGCTCTTTGGACGTTTTTGGAGTTTGTTGTTTCTTATAAGCAGCCTTTGATCATTTATATGAGGACTTTCATACATCAGAAGATCTATGAAGAGAATAATTTGCATATACGCCAATCCTCACCAAGAAGAAGCGAATTCTTCCAGCAATCAAAGGCTTCCTCTGGAAGTCCAATCAGCGATAATAATTCAGTACCATTGCATCGTTGGAAGAGCTGGGGTGGACAATCACCTCCCACTTTTAACATTCAAAAATCTCCATCTCTATTAAGCGGATCTGGAAGTGATCCAGAGCAAATTAATCCAATATCTTTAAATTCTCCTGTCAGCCCAAAGTCACCATTTGCTGCTACTTCGAATGCAACTCTTTCACCAGGACTACCTCCACACAGTCTCTCTCCGGTTCTATCAGATGCACCTGATCATCACATTTCTGACTATAGACGACCATCTTACGTATCAGCAGCTAACTCATCAAATCAAAGCTATATATCACCGAGTAATGCTGATCAGAACAGTAAATATGCTGCCATGCAGTCACAGGCAGCTTCTTCGTTTACTAACTTGCAGCGGTCCCTGGGATACCAAGTGACCAATACCAGTGAACCCCTTCCTCAATTGTTAGTATGGAGCAAGTCCTTTGCTCTTCAAAAGCTAATCAATGAATGGAAGTTTATCACTCAGACATACCCATACGTTTTCTATTTAAACGGCAACAGATGAGATGTAGACATGTAATTCATCTTTGTACAGCTTCATGCCCCGTCATTGTATCATTTGTTATTAAAAGGGAAGGCAATTTTTCATTATCGGCCATTAACGTTTGACCACTCCTCTCGATGATTTTTATTGTTCATCATTGTCTAGCTTTTAATACAACTAGCGTTTCCAAAGTACCATGCTATTTAAACGTCAAACCATCGAATCTAAAATAAGAACTAACTATTTCAGCTGGATAAGTATCATCGTCTGTTTTCGCCGAACGAATATTATGAAAATTTGATTGAAGAGGCAGATTCTCTTTTATCGTGTTGCTCCTATCATGATTCCATGTGTTTCTCCGGGTAATTGTTCTCACGACTTTGTTAGTATGTGTCTGTGACAATTCATACCGAATTTCTTGACAAGAGTCGTATCGACTTGTTTCATTTGTGTCAAAGTAGTACTCAAAAACATTGCTGGCCGACCAGGAAGTTGAGAGTAGAGACTGTGGTGTGACAGCTTCAAAGTTATATGTAAGGTTAGCTTCATCTTCAGTTGCTGTTTCGGGCTGGGCATCTTCACTGTAGCGGTGAAGCTCATGATCTGACGTTGTATATACTTTGTGCATTTCTTTAATCCCTTTATCGTCTCTCTGATAGTGAATGGCCCCATGTCTTTCGATCTCGCACTGTTTAGGGAGAGAATAAGGAATCGGTAGGCGCAAAGTTGGGATGTCTTGCGTGCTTATTCTTCCTGTGTCTATACATTTGGAATGCTCTCGTGTTGCAGTTGATTTGTTGGAGTGTTGTAATGCCAGGCGCTGCATGAAGGTCTCCTTGGTAGAGGCTGCATTACTTGATTCTCGGCGTTCAGCTACCGTATTGTAGTCGTTTTGACCATCAAAAGAGGGAGAGGTTGCAACTGTAGATGCTGTTTCAATACTTGACTTGCTTCTTCTACTACTCATGATGCTCAAACTTCGTACTCTGCCTTTGAATGACATGCGACTTCTTTTCATCTCCGAACTTGCCGAAGCTGCTGATATACTATCATTTATTTCGTCTAGCTTCTTATTGCTTTCTCTACCAGCAGATAGACAATGAGATGATATATGAAAGTGAGCGGATTCTTGAATAGCTTGTACCGTAATATGATTACATTGCCCGTAATCTGAGCTAGTGCTGGACTGCCTAGAAGAGACCTTGAAAGAGCTCGACAGCATAGAAATGGGTGTCTCAGGAAGTATTGGTCCATCACAATCCGCTGAACCTATGCTATCTTCATAACTTGATAAAATGTCGTCTAGTAAACTGTCACTACATTGCCGAGTTTTCGTCACTGGTATTAGAAAACTTTCACATTTTAGGTTTGTCAACCAGTCAGCTACTTGCTCGTGATCGGTTGAAGGTATGTCCATGCCGACGGTCAGATTTTCATAATTATTAACCAAACTGTTCTGTTCGAGTTGTGCATGATGTCCTGGGTCATGATCCAGATGTTCCAGGTTTAAGGCTTCAAGTCTAGAATCTACTTGACTTAAAATAAGAGACGTTCGGAATACGGAAGAAAAGGCAGAGTCTAGCGTATCACTCAAGATGTTCTTATTATCAATTTTAATCGAAAATGGTGGAGGTGGATTGTCTTCAATTTGCGTATTATTGTTGTGTCGAGTGATAGTTAGCATCATGAAAGCATGAATGGAACAAACCAGGCACCAAGAAGTAGGGAATTTCATTTATTTCAAGTCTTCGGACACACATTTTCTGCTCGTGGTCGCTTTTAGAAATTATTGAGTGACGATCGTTTCCAATAACCTTGCAATGTGCCGTCAGACCATATGAAGCAGGGATGTGACGATGGTTGCAAACACAAACAAGAACACAAATTGACAGAGTACAAGGGATCTCATAAGCGACTAGATAATTTTCTAAACGGGGCAGTTTAACACACGCTCAACTTTAGGTCATCCACAGAATGGATGCACGAATTCCAATACTCCATTCCCGAGGAATAACGATATTTTTGAAAGTGATCGTCCGATCGTGGTTTTCGTTAACCCGACTATACCTTAAGTTCTCGCAGGCTTATGCGCCGGATTGCCCGATTTAAATGCAGTTTCGTTTGTAACCCCTCTCCCAAGTGGCATCACAAGGCAGACAATGATATCATAATAAAATAATTCAGTAAGAGCAATCTACATTTCTTGGTGGTTGAAAAATCATATCAATTATTGTTAAGTCTTATGCTTGATGAAACATTCAATGTTTGGAGAGTATAAGAAGATCTCCAACCAAGCAAGCTTCATGAAAATAGCCATCTAAAGAAAATACAATTCAGCTGTTGAGCCTTCACATGCCATAGCGCTCGGCGAGCACCTTTCTCGTTTGAGGGGGGAGAGTAGTCAAAGCCTGCTCCCACTGCTCTGCTCCAAACATGTTCTTATATCCGACCAAAATCTGATATGGGTCACCAAGTTAGCATTCTATCAAGGGGGATTCACTGCTATTCGTTCAATTTGGAATACTTACATTGCCGAATGCCTCGTGGAGTTGTGGTGTGATGCTTTGGAAGTTGGCAATGGCACTACAGAAGAATAATATTTCCTGTTTTGAGATAAGTACATAGAGGTAGTTAGTACATGCAATATGGCATTTGGCTTGGATAAAATCTATAGTTGGGAATATTCGCACCTTAACTACACCTTGCGGGTTAACCTTTATCATTTCACAAAGGCCTTTGAAAGCTGATTCCTTTTCTTCGTTATCACGAATATCGTTAAGCGCCTGGAGCCATGCGTGAATGAAAAGTTCCAAATGTGGAGCAACAACAGTAGGGCAAACATAGCCTAATCGACCGATCGTAATAGCGGTATTTTCGAGAAGGGTGCGTGGTGTCTCTTGGTTGAGGACTAGTGGGAAAAGTCGTTGAAGTAATGCTTCTACATACGGTTGCATTTCCTGCTTCCATTGCAAAGCAATTTCACCAGCTGCCCAAGCTGCATTGTTACAAACCGATACATGCTCAAATGTAGGGTCAACCTGCTCCAATAGGTGTGGCAAGAATTGGGGCAGTACACTGCGCACATGTTCGAAACAAGAGATGGCCAAATCACCCAACAGTGCGTAGGAAGATTGTCGGACTTCTGGAACGGGATCCTAGGTACAAAACCAGAGTTAGTTATTGCGTTTGGCTATTTCATCATGAAGTTTATCCCAACCAGACGAGTGTACTCACGTTTATGCACATTGACAGCAATTGGACCAATGATGGACGCGCATTGGCAACCAAGCTTTCAACAGAGGTATTCAAACCTTGCACAATTCCAGATAGCAAATCCAAAGCGACAATCATGAAATCTTTATCGGGCTGATCAAGGGTAGGGTCAAGAGCAGCAAGTTGGCATCCTTCCAATGTCTTGTAAACAAGGTTGACACAGCGGGTGAAGACGGGTTCAGCAAATGGCTTGAAGTGGACGCCAAGAGCGGTACTAACAGATGTCAAGCACTGCAATCAAAAAAAGCAAATAGTGAGTCAGGATGTGTTCTTGTGAAAATGGACGTGTTATATATCAATAAAATGGTTACCTCAAGCAAAGGAAACAAATCCGTATCATTGTCTGTAACTTCTTGCCATTTTTGAATCAATGGAGGCATCAGTAATTCGATGTAGGCTGGTTCGGCAAGGGCAGGACCAACGTTCTCGGCCAAAGTACCAAGGGCATCGTACAAGATGAGCAAGTTCTTGTGCTGATACTTGCTAAAAGCTGCAGATAGATTCATAAGAATAGGCTGGAGGTACGGTACGAGTTCCAAAGCAGCCTCTTCTTCCAGGGTGGCAAATGCAGAGCAAGCCGCCTCTTGCACTCGCTTATTGTTATCCAAGGTCCTCTTGAGCAATCCTTCCACAACTGGTTCGAAGAACAATTTTCGGCCATCTGGGGTTGCCAATACATCAACGCACCAACGAGCATAGCGACTGATAGCCCAGCAAGAGATAGAACGGACCAATGGCTATTTCGGAAAAGTATTAGAGAAATTGCTCTACGTTTTTGCTTGTGCTTAAACATTTTTTTAAAAGTTATTTACTTTAGGATCGTCCAAATTACGAACAAGATAAGGGATGAGATCGGGCAAATGAGGTGCAACTTCATCCATGCCGCCTGAAGAGGAGTGAATATTAAAATTGATGTTCGTACATTGACAAGAGGCAGTAGTTTGGGTGGAAAAAAAAACCTACCTTCAGCAGCAGCTCCTAGAGCCAAAATACCGCATTCACGATGTTTCCAGTCCTCATGGAACAACTGTTCCTTGAGCAGAGGAAGAAGAATCTTGACCAAATCACCTTCGAATGCTGTAGCAAGGACGTCGAGAGCAGCGGCAGAGCACTTGCGCAAGTTCCATTCATCATAAAACTCGTCGTCGTCAAAATCATCTTCGTCATCTTCGTCTTCATCGTCCTCTCCATCACCGCCGGATGGTTTCTTTTGAGCTTCGGCGTTTCCAGTACCGGCTGTGTGTTCATGTTCGACAACAGCAGCGCGATGGAATCTGGGTTTAATATCCTGCTCACGATCTTCAACATGGGCATCGTCTTCATCGCCTCCCAATGTAAGCAAGTCCATCTCGGAATAAACCATGCCTTTGAGCAAAACGGGGATAACTCTTGGCAAGTAAGGACGAAGATTTTCGCGCAAATCGTCCTGTTCAGCGAAAGCCAACCAGAATTCGCAAGCCTCAAGTGCAACTTGTTCATCTTGATCTTGGGTGGAGAAAAGCATGTATTCGACTACATTTGGAAGTTGAGGAATAAGGGTATCAGGTCGTACTTCCAGAAGCATGACAAGAGCCGAACAGATGTGCCTTCTGACTTCAGGATCAGCGTCAGATGCTCTGCTGAAAAGAGCATTCACAAACTGTTCGATATTTATCATGAGAGACTGTGAACGCATCATAATGAACTGGTTGGTAGCAGCAATAGCATGTACTCGCAATTTTGGATTCGGATTGTCGAAGAAAGAAATAAATTTTGGGATCATGTAATTAAGTGGACGTATGCCATCAATATCTTGATCCAAGTCGCGAGGTGAATCTTCACATATTTTTCTCAACGTATCGAACGCGCCCTAATAATCATTAAGTCAGTACGAAAAAGTTCTAGTCGTATACCTTGTCACGGCAGATCACTTACTTCAACAAGGTTGGGGTCAGCACTATCCAGTTTTTCCATCAATATTTGGAGGATTTGTGGCCAGTTATGAACCTGTCCGCGAGTGACAATAGCAGTGATAACCAAACCAACAGCCTTACGAACGCTTGCGTCGGGTTCACCAATGTGCTGGACACAACACTCCTTTACATAGTCCATAACCGGGGGAGGAATGGTGTTGAAATACGTGCGGATGTTGTTTTTGAGATTCAAACCAGCAAGAGTGCGAGTGTAAGCATCCTCTTGTGGCATTTGTGTCAGAATGTAGACAAGGTATGAATTGTAATCGGGCACCTTGTTAAAATACTCCAGTTTCTGATGGGACGAGAACGATTAGTATTAAATAATTTCATCAAAAGGGCCCATCTTAAGGTCTAAGCACTAGAGAAAGATCCACATACTTCTGTGATTGCAGTTTGACTGGCATTGGGATTGACAGCCTCCTTTAGTAGCTGCAAGAGATCAGAAAGACCTTGCGGTTGGGGTTGCCACGTTGCCATGATGGACTTTGCTATAATTTGGGAAAACTAACAGTGAGAACGAGGTAAAGTTGCAAAAATTGACAACTGTAATATTGGAGAAATGAGACTCTTTAAATGAAGAGTGTCTCCTAGATAAATGATTTACTCACCTTTTACTTGGAGGTGGTCAAGCTTGGCTACGACGGCAAACCATTTTTTTTTTGGCCTTGTCGGCCAATCTAAGCCACCGGACAAATCCTAACGGCGAGGTTGATTGGCTGTTGCGGATTTTCTGGTTCAACTACCAAAGGTGGGAAGACCTTCCAACGCTAGGAAATATAGCCTCACTTTGAACTGAAGTGATTAAAACCTGAAGTTTTATTAATTACTATTCGTTGTAGAGAGTATATTTAAATAATCTCTCTCACGTTCGAAGTAACTTACACAGGGTCTGTCCGCAAGGCGATCGGTAATCAAAAAGAAACTCCAATAAGTAACGTACCACGCACCTTGTACAAATCGTAACCCTACCTTTACAACCTTTCAAAGCGGCAGGAAAAGTGCCAATTTCATATAAGCATCATCTCTGGACGCACCATCATATTGTCACTTGCCTGGCCACCAGGTTCACTACGTCATATTATGGCATTCTTTTGAGTTATTCGTGCAGACTGCTGTTTCCTTGATCAGCTTCAGTCAAGCTAGATGGTTTTAAGCAATTTTTTTTGTATTTCTACTAATGAGTAATTCAACGTCGATTATTGTAGTATTTACTCCAACGTTCTCTGTCACACTATTTTAATATATGAACTTTGCTTCATTTACAGTAAGAATATCCTTGGGGCTTGAGATAAAAGCTAGCAACACACTATGAACATGAACTGTAACCTGCTGCTTTTTCCGCTGATGTGCATACCAAATAATTCCAATTCCATTATCTCAATCAAATAAACCCTTGGGAACATATTATCAACGATATAATCGATATCGAAATGATTGTCATTGTGCCGATCGCTAGTATTATTGCACGTGACTCGGTATGTCACGTGCAATACATCGTGTGAGGTATGAGTGAAGGAATGGAGAGAATTTTGAAGATTTCCAACAGGCAGCAGTATGGAGGTCAAGGATAACAATTCGAAGAATGAAGTGAATGAACCTCTGGATACTTCCAAACAAGTAGTGGCATCAGATGACCTGTCAGAGTTGAGCACTGGCACTAGCGAGATTGAAGAAGCTCAGGCAACTCCTGCAACGCTGTCTGAATCCGAAGAGCAGATCGCTATTTCATCAGAACACAGTGACCAATTTATTGCGTCTGTTGATTTCGAACGAAAATCCATCCACAAAGAAGTCCTTGATAGTCCAGTCGATGCCATAGTATCTCAGAATGAAGAAAGCTTTCAGAACTTCAGTAATAATGCGACGCATAACACGGTTGCCGAAGAGAACAATACACCACTAGATAATGGTAGCATTTCCGAAAAGCTTGAAAGCCATAGCTACGATGAAGAGTTCGATGATTTTAAGAACAATGAATCCAACTTTGAATTCGACGAAGATCAAAATGAAGACTTTGGCGAATTTGGGGATTTCGATGCCCCTGGAGACGTACCCGATGTAGACGACGAATTTGGGGACTTTGGCGACTTTGATGAAGCCCAAGAAGTTGGCAATACAGCAGAACCAGAGCCTACTGTAGATGTCCATATAGATGGGATTGAAGATTATGTATGTTTCTTCAGCTTTTTGAACTTGTGGATGCTTGTAGCTAACTCAGTATACTATTTTCTTGATACGATATAGTTGCAATCGTTGCAAAGCAGAGATATGAACAATGTAGCCGACTTTCTAGACAAGTTTTTCGACAAAACATTGCCAAATAGTGCACCCGAAGATAATTCCAATTCACCAGAACCTGTTTCTAGTATTCAAAACTCGCTGGATCCGATAAAGTCTCCGTCTGAATCGAGTATACGCGAAGGAAGCAATGCGTTCCTGTCAACAGAAACATCGTAAGTGCTATATATGCGAAGTGGCAGTTCTTAGTATGATCTTCTAAGGATTTTATGAATAGCATGGATCTCTGGGACAAACTGTCTACGGACTCTGTATTCTATAACCCAATTACTGGAGCAGTTGGGCAATTTCAATGGACAAGATCAGAGATTAATAAGGTGTATTTACGATCTCTTGGAGTAACCATCAATGTTGACGATGTAAGTATTTGTATGTTGCTGTACTTTTGGTATATCCTTGTTAAATATTAAACTTGTGTTCATTAGGCCCTCCGTCAATCATCCTCTTCTCTCCCCTCATCGCCCTATATGGAGACGATAAGATCACCTAATGGAAGGTCAAGTCAAGGGGGATTTTTGGATATGCAGACCTCTCCACCACGTTTGGATAGGAAGAGATCTCCCAAACATCATCAACATTCAAAAGCCAATTCTTTATCTGGAATCAATTTACCAGTTCGTGAGATTAATGCTGTTGAGCCTAAAAAGCAAGAGCCTGAACCAGAACTGGATATTGACATAGCGAGAGCATATTGCGAGCTCACGGAAGGTAAGTTTCCGTTTATATCCGCTTAAGTGTTTGTTCATATATAAACTGATATCGCTATAGATACTGTTCGTGTTTTCCCTGCTGTAAAGCTTACATCTATCATAACCGACTTGACACGGCTACATCGTCAAGCTTCTGACTATTTACAATACCTTCTTGACCAACGAGAGCAGCTGATAATGGACTCGGAAACATACAATGATCTCATCAGTTGTATAGTCGGGCATGCGCAAAGATTACGTGAACAGAGTCCAAAAGACGCCAGTCCAGCAATGGTGCAGAAGAAGAAACAAGGCAAGTATTAAAAGTACATTGGGCAGGTGGTCACATAATGTATCAATAACACTTCTGCCTGACAGGGTCACTATCACTAGGAGGTATTGGTCTGAAGCGGAAGAGCCAGCAAGCTTCCTCTGGGCAGGCTGCGTTTAGTGCCTCTATGGGTGGAGGTGTTGTAGGTATTAAAAATTCGACAGGCACCGGAACACGCAAAACAGAGCGAGGTCACAGCACTGGTTCCCTCCAGCCTGTGGCAACAACTTCAACTCCAAGTCAAAAATCCTCTCATAAGGAGAGCTTACTTGACTAGATACCTGATACCCATACTTTGAAAAAGCAATAGTGTCCTTTATTTCTTCATTAATATAAAAAGTCCAAAAGATAGATAGCTTTGAAGTTTTCTTCAAAGCACATTGTAAACCAGAAATGCCGCTTCCATCGTTAAACTGATTTTATATAGCGTTTAAGACACCTTCTCACTGTACTAACAGTTTCGTAGCTCGGGCTCGAGCCATGGTATACCAATGATTTCAAACGCATGTTTCTCACTATCCACGGGGATGCGTTCTGAGAGGCTACGGTCTTTGAAAATTCCATGGCTCCCAACATGAAGTCGCTTTGCCTGATATACATTAGCAGAATGGACCTGTCACGAAACGATCCACGAATTTACTGTACCTCAGCATATGATCTCAGTGATCTCTCAAACTGACGAGATCCAGTCCACCCTAGGATTGTTGTGTACAATTGACTAGGCGGTGCAACAAGAATATCAACTTGTCTCAAAATTCCTGTACTTGGTTGCAAAAACGCTGTGTAGCACTGCAGAGGAATGGTCATAATTGTATCTACAGACGGTAGAAAGGTGTTTTTTTGATTGCTTACCGAATCTATTAAATCCTTATTGGCATTTACCATGGATTTATCTTCAATCCTGTTGGCACTTGGCTCAGAGAATCGAAGTTTGTGGACAATATACCCTGAAATTCTTAGTCAGTCTCAGTGACTATGGGTCCAATTGATATCTTATCTTACCTTTGTTACTCAAACGGTCCACAAGATTTTTCAAAAAGTTTTGATTACTAAGTTCATCTGGATGACTGAGAACAACATCAACATCTCCATTGGAGTCTTTACCCCGCCTTCGAAAATTAAGAGTAAGGAAGTAAGGTCAGTAAGAACTTATCCATTGTAATCGAGCACTCAATATGTCATTACCGGTAACCACCAACAGGGTATATGTCACAACCAGGCAATAACTCTTTTGCTTCCCTTTCTATTATATCAAGGATCTCCTTGCAATCCTTCCGTGACAATCTGTTCAATTTTTGTAAGTATTACAAGTTGAAAATTCACTCAAGATCGTTGTATACCTTTGTTCCAATTGATCGAAAAGTTCAATGCCAAGTTTAATGGTCGGTGACAGGTGTGCATTTTTGTACACATCGTCCAAACTGCGATATCCAGAGTTCCACCATTCCTGAGCCAAATTGTGCCCTACCCCTTCTCGTCAAAGCAGTTAGCAGACTATAATTCGCAAGGAAGAAGTTGAGAACGCACCCCAAACTTTCAAAAATTTTTTCATGACTTGGAATTTTGCATCTGACTCGACAGCTTTTGCTTCTGGGATAGTTCCCGTTTTGAGGAACACTCGGATGGAATGCCTGATCTTGTTCCCGATACCTATTTACATAGTCAGCTATAGCCCCGAGATAATGAACATGGATGAATTTATACCTTTGATTTGCTGTGCTTCCTTACTACTCCGAATTTCTCTTGGATATGCCTAAAGCCAAAATGAGATCAATTTTATAGGTTGACATCTTTGAAAACCCAACATCTGGCGTACCTTTATGGCTGCTATCGCATGCCTATACGACAGTGAGCTCATATTCTCACCGTTTGTATGTCTTTTCATCTCCAACAACTCTAACAAGCGAATCAGCTCTTTGTTATACTTCGCATGTAAAGGTGTCGGTCGCAAGCATTCGTGGAAGGAATTGTTGAATCTCGGATCTATACCTATTTCTGTAATAATTTGTCAATAAAACTACAGAGTACACGCTTTTGGAACAAGAAGACCAGGTTACCTTCATCACTTGAATCTGAAGTGCTATATTGATCAAGTTGCGTGGATTCCTCTATCTCTTCGACCTGTTTTGGTGACGGCAATCTTGGTGGTTTCTGTACTATGTCGAGGTGGATTTCATACTCCTTCATCGATAATTTCTTGTCTGACTTTATACAGTCGTTGATCCATTTTACATCAACTACCGGCGTCTGGCAAATTTCCACGTAAACTTTTTGATATTTATCTCCATCAAACTGGTTATAAATATACCTGTGCCGTATGAACATGGCGCGCCAGACGTGCTGGCGCTTTCATACCTGTTAGAATGATGGTTGCATTAGTTTGATCTTCGGAGATCTCCCCACCTACAGTTTTAAATAGTTTAGTATAAATATGGATATATTTTATGTTGTAGATTGTCCAGGGCCGTTTACCGTGCGCATTTATCATATTCTTCACCGTGTTCACTGAAAATGGACCCAATTTTGTTTCCACAATGTATATTCTCATTCCAGCAAATATGGCCATAGTCGGAGTCCGCAGTAAAGAAAAGTTGCATAAATCCCGAGAGCTGTCCAACTTCGGGCATTTGACTCATGAAATATTATCAGTAGCCAATATGTTGGTGAAAATTCAATTCCCTGTTGCTTTACTACCAAATGAAAGTTACAAGATAGGATACAAGTTTTCTTGATATATTTATCGGCCCACTTGCGGATAGAATGTCAACTCGATCTGGAGCTTCTCGTCCAACGGCAAGATTCCAACGACATAATTGATGTCCTATTGAGCACCAGATGTGTCATTGGCATTATACCGAGTCATTACTTGGTATGTAAGAGATCACTTTCTGAAGTTCCAAACTGTTGCTTTTTAACGTTTTGGACATCGTAGGCTCAGGTTTACGTTCTCTCGTATTCTAACGAATTTCCAAATTACATCAAGTACGAAGTATCTAAAGTCTTGCTGGTGCTTTAACGAGATCAACGAAGAAATTTATGTCAATTCTCATCACATTTTGGTACTCATTACTCATGTAATGAAGAAGTTCCTCTTTCTACTGTTTCAATCATAACTTTGCGGGCTTCTCAAGCGAGACTTGCATATTCCATTCTAATTCATTTGACTCCACGATTTTGGTAACAGACAGACTACAAATTTCAGGCAACAAATTGTTTTTCCTGACTCGCACTTCCATTCAATCGTTCTCATCTTTGCATAGTCCTATAGATAGGTCTGTTACATTACGATAGTTTCTTCATAATCAATGGAGCTTAATTTCATCCTCGTCAATATCAACCTTTTAACGGATTTAAACCACTGGCGTTTTACCGAATTTCTGTCATAGGAACGTGCCACTGAAACTCAACATGGCAATGAATCTCTCTAAGGGAAATGAAAGGCATATACTGATATTTCATATTAGATTGTAATAAAATCATATCAAACATCATTTTGACGAGTGAGAGTGGCGTGCTCGTTGCTTTGGGTGACACTTTACTTTACTTTCCTTGCATTTCCAAGTTGTAGGATTCTCGACTCACCTTATATTCAGAGCTTTTCGGCGTGTGGCGTGCTGTGATCATATGTGGTACCAAAACAACAGAATCAACAATCATGCCCACATGATTGCATGCTTGAAAAAAAAAAATTTCAAACCATCATCGCGTTCAACGTTTGTTTATTCCTTCTGTTAACGTTTACTTGGATCTCTCAAGTTGTTAGTGAATGGACGTAAGACATATATTATGGTGAGAGTGTGTATCTGATTACTTTACTCGATGAACTTTATAGCTGAAATAGTCAACGACAAAGACATACCCGAATAGATCTGGCGTCTCCAACCACAAACCTGGACGTGGTGTAGCAAAGTTTCCTGGATGGACACCTAAGCAACTTTGCGATCAAGATGTAAGAGTAAGCACATACAAGTCAATACTGACAACGTTTCAACAATTTTTTTTTGACATCTTGAACCAGACACAACTACGACACCCCTTAGCGTCGTCAGAAACGTTACGGAACCACGCACAAATCAGCTCATATCAATATGGAATGTATCAGAATGAGGCAGAGCATCATAAAATACGACAAAATGCTCAAATTTCTTATTCATATTCTGTCCCATATTCTGTACGAAAACTTCAGCCACCGAGGAAACCCTCCCAAAGTGATACATTTTCTTTTGACAGACCGAAGGAGACGCGCAAAATTTTTTCTGGTGTGAAGGTAGCTCAGCCTCGGACCATTACTAGAAAGATAGATGAAGTCTTCAGGGTCAGCAAGAATGTATCTGCTGGTCCAAGGAAGATGATGATGTCTCTAAAAAAGAAGAGTATTGATCCATCTGAAAGCATCACAATTTCCAATATTCCCATTGGCAATGACGATGCAGAGAATAAGTACAACGATCATTTGAATACTGAGGAAAGAATGGCCTATGATCCTTTTCAAATTAGAAAGCCTTTGAACAAGTACAGGCTGAAGGACCATAAATGGACTCGATGGGATGTTATTGATGATCAACGTTCGAATTTACCAATCACAGAAAACCTTAACGACCATATCGATACAAGTGAAAATAATGATGCGACAATCCAACTTTCGGAAACGAATGAGGAATGTCTTCCACAGAATGATATCGACGATATCGAAGTATCAAACGATATACCGAAGGAAGTAGAAGATGATGCCTTGCAATCTGACGACGATGTTGTAGGACCTTGGCATAAAACTTCATCTTCGTTTGAAGCAAAGTCAATGGAAATTTCATCATCTAAATGTGCACAAGAGCATGGAACCATATCGGATATAACTATTGAAAATGGAAAAAGCGTCCATGGACCCAAACTGAAGATGAAGCTTACTGATGGCTCAGACACTGATAATATGCAAGTTTTGAAGTCCACAATCAATGTTCCTGCTGTGAACTTTTCTAATTCAATGAACGGCAATGCTACCGATAGTATTGCCCTAAATTCGAAAGCTGTCACGGTGAATCGAAGAGTAAAAGTTATGGATACAGTAGCTGCTCGGAAAGCTACCACGAAGCAAAAAACGAAGCCACACCATCCTCCTACAAAGTCGTCCTATGCTATCAAAACCGACAAGAAGATGAAGCAGCAGCAGACTGCAAGTAAAGGCAAAAAGGGTAAAAAGAAGGGCAAGAAACAAGTCAAAAAATCCACTGAACCTCAAGAAGAATTTAGCACCACTGGAGCCTTCCTAACTAGAGGTACCGCGCGACAACTTGCTGGCCCTCACGGATTTCAACCAAACCCCTTCAATTACTATCATAAACAGTCTGTAGAAGTTCTCAACATCAACGGCTGTTGGTATAGTGGTACTCTAATGGAAATGAATGGTGGTAGAGTAAAAGTCAAATACACAGACTGGAAAGACTATGAGTGGATCATCGTTGGATCTCGACGTTTGCGGCCACTCCTGGAATCTACAGATACAGATGACACGACTAATATGGAAACAAACGACAGTAAACATGGATCTACATTTGATGCCGTGGGTACTCAAAATGCCGAAAACGTCAGTGCAATCACTACTGACAAGCTTGGATCAGATCTTACCGAAACAGTGACCGCCGATACATTCATACCCGATGACGTTAGTCAAACTATGCATATCAGCGATGTATCTATGCTCGATCAACACACCGACGACACTACAGAGCCTGGGAACCAGATATCTGAATGTTCGGGTTCAGCTTCACCAGTGAAGAAGCGAGTAATAGAGCCTGTGATACATGAATATAGGACAACAGGAGCATTTGCTACAAGGAATGCCTTACGAGAACTGGCAGATCCTCACGGTTTTACTCCAAACACCTACGGGTATGGGAAATTGAGCACTTGACTGATTAAGACATCTACTGATTACCATTTCGACATATAGATATCATTACCAATGCAAAGTGGAAGTTCTCAACGTCAAAAAATTCTGGGAATCGGGACATCTTGTGGCTATGGACAAATATCGTGTCAAAGTGCGATTTGATGGATGGGATGAGGAATCTGACGAATGGATTACTATGGGCAGTCGAAGGCTGAGATTGGTTACCAAAATGGACCAAGGTAATAGTTTGGAAAGTTTACTAATGTATGAATCCAACCCGGAATTACTGGATGAAGCTCGAAGACCAACGAAACGCAAAGTTCTTGGACCCGATGACGAATTTTGGATAACGCAAGCAAGGTTACATGAAGAAGCTGAGCGTAACAAGAGGAGAAGAAACAAGCAAAAGGGTGAAGAGATTCCAAATGAGCAAGCGTCAGACATGTTGACACCAGATGGAGTGGTAAAAGAAAACAAGCGTGAGCTAGCCATGTTCCCTCCAAACATATATGGTTACTATTTGATGCAACATGTGCACGTCCTACAGATGGATCGCAAGTTCTATGAAGCGCGTTTAGTTGCGATGGCCAACGGAAAAGTCAAGGTGCACTATTGCGGTTGGAGCACAAATCTCGAAGAAGCCGTAACATGCGGAAGTCCTCGAATTCAACTATGGAAAGGAGAAGATATTAATGTTTGCGTAGAGCCAGAATATGCAGCGGGAGTTCAAGTTGTACAATGCGTACCAGAGATACTCTCTCCGACAGAGGAGCTACAGCCTAGCATTCCAAGCTTTGTTAGACGTAGTGTAAGGACAAGAAAACCTACGTATAAGTGTCGTGAAGATTCTCCCGAATTCTCGTCAGCTCGTCTTTCACTTCATCCGTTTGGAATCCCTGAAGAGGAAAAAGAAATCGATGTTCGAGCTCAATTGCGAAAGAGCAGGCAACAGATTATAGAACTACCAGAATATTACAATGAGCCAGAAATGGACAGTGATGGAAATAGTAAGTATGAAGAGCAACAAATGCAATCTTCAGCCATCAAACTAATCCAGTTGTATAGTAGGAGAAGTAGCTGTTGTTATTTATTGCAAGCAGTGTAAAGTTGTCATCAACAAATTCAGATACTATTGCACGTACTGCGAAGCTCCAACTGACAGCCAAACTATACAAACATTTGACTTGTGCCTACAGTGCTTTGATCAGAACTTTCCCTTCTGGCATGAACACCCTCGATCAGGTTTCGCAGTACAAGCTGTTTTGGAGACAAAAGATGATCCTCAAGAATACATATCTCCAACATGGGAAGAAGACGTAATTGACCCAGATTACGTTCCGGATGCTAATGATGAATGTCTCCTCTCTAGTGCACCAATCGAAAGTGACGAAGGATACAAATATCTATCACAATGGAAGAAACGAAAGATATGTGCGCTTTGTAACGATGATGACACTAGCGCGGACTTGGGTGGATTCGTGGGGCCATTCATCATTGAAACATTTAATAAGAGAGGAGAAGAAAAACGAAAAACTTTTTGGATTCATGACGCTTGTGGGAGGTTCTCACCTGAAGTTGTTGTCACCAAGGAAAACAAATGGTATAACGTGACAATAGCGCTACGTAGAGGCCGTGGAGTGGTAAGTAAAAATAGGTTTATTGAGTAATCTGTCGCTTATTGCACTAAGTGGACGCTATCAAAGAAATGTGCAGCTTGTAAAGAAAAGGGAGCCACTATAGGTTGTTTTGATGGAGACTGCAACAAAAGCTTTCATATACCATGTACACGCAAGCCAATCAATTACTTTAAAAAGGGAGTCATTTTTTGGTGTCCAGGACATGAAGAATATTATAATAAGAAAGGTAGGCATTAAGGAATAAGACAAAAGTAGAAGAAGAGCAATGATGAAAATGAAAATGTGATTGCTAACACCAACGTTTTCTTATATTTGAAGATACCTACGTTAATATCTTTCATTGCGATGCGTGTTCAAGAAAAATGGAACAAAACACCTGGTTCAGCTGCGTACCTTGTAGCCAGGAATACTTTTCGACGTTTGACTTATGTTTGGAATGCTTTGAGGGAAGTGGGCGTGCCAATCATGAGCATGATGAAGACAGCTTTGAAGAAACATGTAAGTGGACACTTCAATGTCTGTGAATAGGATTAAGACCTGAATTTACTTTGTCCAAGCTATGGAGATCATAAAAGAAATGGAGGCTGAAGAAGCAGCTGAAAAGGCACGAAAGAAGGCAGAAGCAAGAGCTGCACGTTAGTATCTCACACTGTACAAATTACTATGACGATTTATTATACTCATGTCTGATTGCATCTAGGTGCTGCCAGCAAAAAATGCAACGTGTTCCCAAGACGTGATCACAAGAAGGGACTTTATTGCTCTTATTGCAATACTCAAGAAACTGTGCGATGGAGAAAAGGTTTTGATGGCGTACTTATGTGTGAAGCATGTTTCGAATTGGCTTCATTAGATTTGATACAGGATGAGCTTCCTCTGGTACTGGATGAAGAAGCCGATCATACTTATGTTGCATCAATTGAAGATTACAGCCATAAGCCATATCTCACAAGAGAAGCGCTTTCATCCACCAAGTTTGATGACATGAAATCAAACGCTATTCGCCTGACCACCTATGCCCCGGTAGAGCATCAGCTATTCTCCCTTTCCTTTGACAGTACATATTTCGATATACCTGGTAGGGCACCCCGCTGGGCATCGCATAGTGGAACAGACTACCATGGTACTTGGCTTCCACAAACTGTCAGAAGGTAGGCCAAGCAAACTTTATGTATGATAAATGGACATGTGTCAGCTAATCCAAATGCATATACAAGGGCAATCCTTAGGCATACACGTAAAGACGATAGAGTTTTATCAAACTTTCTGGGAAGAGGTACTGACGCCATAGAATGCTTCCTCTTACAAAGGCGGTAAGTTTGTTTCTAGCGATTATTTCTTATTCAACTGAAGAGAAACTAAAATCAGACATATCTACAGATGCTGTGGCGTGGATATCAATCCTGCTGCCGTATCGCTTTCCCAGAGAAGTTGCTCTTTTGAAATCCCTCCAGGACTGACAACAGCAGAGCATCGACCTATTATTGTTCAGGCAGACTCGCGTAAACTGACAGGCGCGCTATTTGCAGATGAATCTTACGATCACGTACTATCACATCCACCATACAAGGATTGTGTGGCATATTCATTGCATATTGAAGGTGATCTTTCCAGGTAATTGAGTTTTGCGTAGAGACGTCAAAAATCTTGTTGCGGATCATATATCTGAGTTGGATGTTATGTTTTTGGTCAGGTACACAAACCCAATCCATTTTCAACAGCAGTACGACAAATGCGTCAAAGAAAGTTACAGGTTGGTTACATAGGAAAAACAAAAAATGTATCTACGTGAAAGCATGATACTATATCTATGCTCTTCCAGACTACTCAAGATGGATCGAAGGTTAACTCTTGGTATTGGAGATAACCGAGAGCATTGTTTTTATGTACCAGTGGGATTCCAGTTGATCCGATTGTATATCAACAATGGATTCGAGCTTGAGGAATTGGTAGGTCTACTAAAATAGGCTTTCAATAGAGCTCCTCTACCAAGTATATTCTTATAGCTCTTTGTTGAATGACACTACTTTCATTATAGATTATTAAGCGCCAGAGATATTGCTCGGCTTTTGGACTTGGAACTTACCTTTGCGTGCAGTTTGACTTTTTGGTGTTTACCCATGAATTTATTGCAACATTTCGAAAAGTTCGATACCGTTCAAACGATAGAATGGATTCATTCGATGGTAAGAATGGGAGATGTCTTTTTGTTCTGTTATTTATTCCTTGTTTTCTTTTCTTTTCTTTTCTTTTTTTTTTTTTTTTTTTTTTTTTTTTTTTTTTTTTTTGGAGCAATTATGTTTAACACTCGTGGTTGCCTTAAGCTTCCATTTCAAAGGCCCAAATGAGAACCACATACACTTCCAGGGAAATACCAAGGTCGCCTATTGCAAGAAAAAGCGTAGTCATGGGAACAGTGTGGCTGTTCAAGCCCTCCAGTAGGCATACATTTGCCCAGTTATGTACTTCAAGAATGGTCGAGCGCTTTGGCAAGGATGAATCTAACTGGGAGCATGTTGAACTTGAATTCACCAGCGACAACGATGACTCCAACGCACAGACGACATTGACAAATAATGAAACGGACTCAACGGTTGTAGAGGATGAACAAATGTCACTCTCTAGCTATGAAATGGAACGTCAAAAAAGGATTGAACAAAATCGGCTTGCTCTTCTTCAACTGGTGAGATCTCATTATTCCCCACACCCCTCCCTTTCCCTTATCAGTGATGATTCTAACCATTTCTTTTTGACTTTGGCAGGGGTTGATATCTGATCTCAGCGAAGAATCAAGTGACTTTACGCATTATGAAGCGATGATCAGAAAGGCTCCATTACCACATCCTGCACCACTTACTGTTAGGGTGATCACACACATCCCCAACCAACTCCTTAAACCTGAACATATACCGCTATACCGAGAAAATGTGGTTCAAATAGCTCATGATTCTGTTAACAAATTATCTGTAGGTGGAATGTTCATCGTAGGAACTCAAGACTACAGAGATATTCAAGGGAAGCTGTGGCCACTTGGAATGCTGATCATGGAAGATATCAACCGACATATTGGTGAAAAATATCTCAAACTGAAGGAAATGGTAGTTACAGTCCCAGAAGGTTACTCTAAAGACCGCAACAAGTTAATTACATTCGACACTTACGAACCTGAAGTTTGCCTATTGGATGTGGATGAGGCGCAAAAAGCTAATTTAGACGTACCAATTGTTCATGCGATCTATCTAGTATTCATGAAGATGGACACAGCAGCTCAAAGCCTCTGACTCTGCCATGCATAGGCTTCGCAACAAAAGTAATTAAAAAAAAAAAAAGAGGTTTTCTGTTTAATAATAACTTATCCAATACATCAAAGGCTGAGGTAATAGCTGATAAGTAAGCTGTTCGGGTTTCATGTTGCCGTTACAGCCGAAGTTTGGGTCGGTCGCTGTGTTTGGAACCGCAAAAAAAAAAAAGGGTCAATTACTAACGGTTGTTTTCTGACCAACAAATTCTACTATCAAAGTGGAAAAAAATTGGTTTATACGATGAGGCAAGACAAACTGATGACATTGGCACGCATAGCACAGATTGGCAGGGCAGGGCAGGGCAGGGCAGGGCAGTTGTCCCTCTTCCAGCCTCCTCCCCCGTTTATCCTTTTCCACGTATCGGCTATTCAATTTCAGCCGCAAAGCCCATCTGCCGTCACGTTTCCTCACATGTACAACATTAGCCAGATTTCACCGACCGACCGACTGAAACTTTGCTTTTTTTAAAAAGAAAAGAAAAAAGGATTTTACGGAGCTTGCTGCTAGAAAAACCGCAAGTTTATTTTCAAACTTGTCTCTGGTCTCCGCTTCGCTTACTTTCTACTTTTTCTCTCCTCTTGACTTATCTCTGCTTGCCACTTAATTCACTCTCCAATCCAACTCAATCATGAAGTTTGGTGAGGAATTGAAAGACAACATATTCCCTCCATGGAGGTTGGAATATCTTGCTTATGATACTATAAAATACGATCTGAAAGCTCGCCAAATGGACCATTCATGGAACACTGAAGATGAGGCGCATTTTCTGCGTACTTTGGAGTTCGAACTCACAAAAGTAGACGATTTTGTCTCACGAAAGCTTAGAGAGATCGATAGTCGTATTTCATACTGTGAACGAATCCTTAATAATGCTCAAGCACCGTCGATCTTCGATGCCATGGATGACACTGTTACCGAGATTTTATTCGATGTGAACGATCTCACCAAGTTCACCCGCTACAACTATCTTGGATTCCAAAAGCTCCTGAAGAAACATGACAAATATACTGGAGGCAATATGCGCCAACAATTTGTACCCAAATTTCAAGCAAAGCCTTTGGATAAACAACGCTTTGATATTGTAATTGTACGTATTTCTGCACTCCATGATCTCTGTCAACTTAAAGGAGAGGCTCGTACAGGAAATGCTGCAGCGGGTGGTGACCAAATTGCTTTTGAACGAGCCACCGCAAAATACTGGATTCACCCGGATAACATTACTGAAGTAAAAGCAATTATTTTGTTCCACCTTCCTGTATTGGTATTCAACCAGGATAAGCCATACGAGGCTTCTGACAGCGCTATTTCAAGCGTTTATTTTGATAATGAAGATTATGATTTGTACACTGGACGTCTACAACGAGATGAAGGAGCTGAGGCCATTCGCTTCCGTTGGTATGGTCCTGTCGAGTCTCCCAATATTTTTATTGAACGAAAAACACACCATGCGGCTTGGCTAGATGGGGCTTCTGTCAAAGACCGATTCAGACTCAAGGAGCACCAAGTCAACAACTTTGTGTCTGGCAACTATAGTGCAGATCAAATTGCTGAAGATTTACGGAGAAAGGGTGATATGGATGAAAACGCTGTTGCAGAGGCACATTTCATTGCTCAAGGTATTCAAACATCTTTCCGTGAGAAACACTTGGATCCCACGCTTCGCGTCTTTTACAACCGCACCGCATTTCAAATTCCGGGAGATCAGCGCCTTCGTCTGTCTTTGGATACCGACTTGACCTTCATTCGAGAAGATAATCGTGACGGTAACCAGAGAAGAGATCCTAACAGTTGGAGACGGGAAGATCTTGGTATCGATTATCCATTCTCATATGTTACACCACAAGACATTTTACGATTCCCTTATGCTGTTCTGGAAACCAAACTTCAAACTCATCTTGGTCAAGAACCTCCAGAATGGCTTACAAAACTACTTGATAGCTCTCTTGTTCACGAAGTTCCACGATTCTCAAAGTACCTACATGGGGCTTCCCACTTTTACCGTGACTCTATGCCTCTACTTCCATGGTGGCTGTCTGAGATGGAATTGGACATTCGAAAGCCAAGAAGCAACCAATTTGGCTTAGCCCGATCAAAGAGTCTTAAACCTTTAATTGATGGAAAGTACCGAATGGGCTATTTGGAATCACAGTTGGAATTAAAGGTTTTAGAACGACGTGATTCTAAAGCTAACAAAGACCTTGCATCATATCGCCAAAACAATAACGGCACACCTATTGATGAATCTATCACCATTGACATCTATTCTGACAACAACGCAAGGGATACGCAACCTTACAACTCCAATTACTCTGAGGCAATGTATAGTCGTGACAGTGGTAACTTGTCCTCAGCTATGCTACTTCCTCCATACAACAATGACAGCACTGGACCAAGAAATAGAAGTTTCTGGTCTAAAAATGACAAAGGTTCAAGGGAGAACCTTGTACCGATGGTGGACCTCAACTTACCAAATACGAACCTAGACAATTCTTGGAACAACAATGGTGGCGGTGGTAAGATGAAGAAGAAGAACAAAAAGCCAAAGGCCGAACTTATTGAACCCAAAATCTTTTTTGCCAATGAACGTACATTCATCCACTGGCTTCATTTTGCCGCTCTCTTGTTGACGACGGCCTTAACTTTGCTCAATTTTGGTGACAAGACTTCACGAATTGTTGGTGGAGTATTCATTGGACTTGCCCTTGGTATCGCCATTTATGCTCAGCTTAGGTTCCAGTACCGCGCATGGCAGATTCGTCACCAGGGGCATTTACGTTTCGATGACATTTATGGACCTGCGGTGCTATGTTTCTTAATTGTTGGTGCTCTTGCAGTAAGTTGATCAGTTTTATGTCATTAGTCTTGAACCAACAAACAGCGTTTTCTAAATGCCCATTTACATATTTATTTTATTGTAGCTCAACTTTGGATTACGATTTACGTCTACTGCACCTAATGGCAGTTATCTTGGCGTCGGCAACTCCACAGGTGGTAACGTAACCGCACAAGCAAACATCGTGTCAAACACTGTTTCAAACATTGCGGCCACCATGACCAACACATTGAATAATGTTCAACCAAGCGCAACTTTACCTGACGCGTCGCTTCCGGTAACAACAGCCACCGATACTGCAGTCGCAACTGATGTAAACGGAAATCCGATCAGCACTGACTCAAATGGCAACCCTCTTCCAACTGGGTAAAAGAAGATACCAACAGGCATGACGTATACCTGAGCAAAACACCCCACCAGCATTCGATATGTCGACTTCCTAACTAGACTTCCTTGCTCTTTTTTATATTCTTTATATATATTTTTTTTTTTTTTTTTTTTTTTTTTTTGAAAACGCATTTGATTTCTCTTATTCAATGGATTGTAAGAATCAACCAAACCACATCTAGCCAAACCACTCAAAGTCGTATTTCATGTCCAACCTTACAGTACGAGTGATATGTATAATAAATCCGTGGCACTATTAATAATGTCATCTCCAAATGATATATTTTGTATGTAAGGAGTTGATGGCGGTCCCTGGCGGTTCCCACAACCTGCCTGACCCAAGAAACCCACACAACTGCCTAATATGGCAGGATTAACCGATGGCAAATGTTGGAAAGAAAAAATGGTTTTTGTTTTGAGACATGGAAAAAATTTTCCATTTGCAACTTTTGATTAACAATCAATCGTAATCGTACAAAAAAATTTGTAAGAGCTATTGAAGTGTTTCAGTTGATGCGTTAAAGCACTCTGAAAACCCAGACGTTACCGATCGTTTCCTCCGATGCATCCCAGTTACTTCAGCTAAAAAGCCAGCTGGCTTATGTCAAGCGTCTTTGGACGCTTGTGTAACGTATACAAATAGCAAAAGCGCAAATTTGTAAACATGCTTACGAATGGCTCATAATGCGACTGAAAAGGAATACCACACGACATCGCGTGCGGATATCGGGATTTTTGTTTAACAGCTGGGCTTTTTACTGCATTGTCTGTGTTTGCAAAACCTGTGTCAGTTCGATTATTGTTACAGGTCAAAAATACGGCAGCGTCGTAACTAAGAGGAAAAAAAATAATAATAATATTACTACGTCGTCGTCTGTAATCAAAGACCAGTTTAAATATCGAAGCTCTCTGTGTCTCGATGTCTTTTTTTACTTCTTTATATTTCGTTCGTCGAGAGTTTCACCTTTTGCGTTTTATTCCCCAAATATGAAATACGGCAGTGAACTCCAGGAAAATGTCTTTGCTCCATGGAGATTATCCTACATCGCATACGATGTGTTGAAAATGGAGTTAAAAACTCGTCAACTTGATCATGAGTGGAATGATCAAGACGAAGCTGATTTCATCCAAGTAAGTTTTTTCCTCGTGACAGAATGCGGTTACCATTGACTTGACTGATTGACGCTTATTTACGCAAAAACAGCTTTTACATAACGAATTGAACAAGGTCTATGACTTTGTTACCGCAAAATTGAGAGAAGTTGAAGCTCGTATCACTTATTGTGAGAGAACCATTACGACCTTTCAAAAAAATCCTAGCATGTCATCAGAAGCCAATTGGGGTATTATGGATGATGCACTTACCGAGGTGTTATTCGATGTAAATGACTTGGCCAAATTCACACGAGTCAATTATATTGGATTCCAGAAGATATTGAAGAAACACGACAAATGGACTCACCGAAATTTGCAACATTCTTTTATTGAAGCTCTACGCTCAAAACCATTGGATAAGCAACGCTTCGATGTCGCTATTGTTTATATATCCTCATTACACGATCTTTGCCGTCTGCGTGGCCATCCACGTAATGGAAACTCTGCAGCTGGCGGTGACCAAAACGCTTTTGAACGAGCAACTGCAAAGTACTGGATTCATCCGGATAATGTCACTGAAGTCAAAGCTATCATCATGTTGCACCTACCGGTGCTCGTCTTTAACCAAAACAAGAAATATGAAGCCAGCGATTCAGCTATCTCTAGTGTATACTATGACAATTATGACTTTGATCTATATACTGGACGTCTGCAGCGAGATGAAGGTGCTGAGGCTATCCGATTTCGATGGTAAGTTAACAATACAGCGATGCGATGAAAGTAAAAAAAAAAAAAAAAAAAAAATAATTTCTAACCTTCTTTTCTTTGGTAATCAAGGTATGGTCCTTACGAGTCTCCAAATGTTTTTATTGAAAGGAAGACGCATCATGCAGCCTGGCTGAACGGAACCTCAGTAAAGGATCGTTTCCCTTTAAAAGAAGACAAAGTTAACAGCTATGTTGCTGGCGAATATACTCCCGAACAGATTGTTCAGCAGTTGAAACACAAAGGCGTAACCGATGACGAAATTATCAATAATGTCGAATTCATATCCACTGGCGTTCAAACATCCATCAAAGAGAAGCATTTGACTCCCATTTGTCGTATATTTTACAATCGTACTGCCTTTCAGCTTCCGGGTGACCAAAGACTACGAATTTCTTTGGATTCAGACATGACTTATATTCGCGAAGATGACATTGATGGTGGGAAGAGACGTGAGAATAATAATTGGCGACGAACCGATGCCCATATTGATTACCCATTCAGTGACTTGCCGCAAAAGGACGTCTACCGTTTCCCTTATGCTGTATTAGAAACAAAATTGCAAACTCATCTTGGACAAGAACCACCACAATGGCTAACTACTTTACTTGAATCTCATCTTGTCCATGAAGTCCCTCGGTTCTCCAAGTATTTACATGGAGCATCATACTTTTATCAAGAACGATTGCCGCTTCTTCCTTGGTGGCTTTCGGAAATGACCGTAGATATTCGCAAGCCAAGGTCCATGAACGCCGGTTTATCTCGTTCTAAGAGCTTCAAACCACTAATTGATGGTCAATATCGTCACGCCATGGAGGAAGAAGAACGTCGTTTGGAACGTCAAGAGCGTGTATCCAAGTTAGTTGCTGCCAGCGATGGCTCCAGTCTGACAGGTAGCACAGTGAATTCTCAACAAACAAATACACCAGCCATTTCTTTCCATCCCGCTGACGCCAATGGCCAATCACAAACATTATTAACTGGAAAAGCGAAAGGTGTAGACGGGACTAATAGATCTATCTCACCTCCAACATTCAACAGCAAGGATGAAAAGACTATGATATATCGTGGAGGTAATTCAATGCCTATTGCGATTGATACACGCGGCGAAGCTGTGGCAATTGATATCGTAGACAATGGTGGAACTGGTAAAGACAAGGGCATTGCAAAAAAGAAGGTGAAAGTCAAGGTTGAGCCAAAGGTCTTCTTTGCAAACGAACGTACATTCATTTCCTGGTTGCAATTCTGTGCCTTGCTACTTACGGTTGCTCTCAATCTTCTCAACTTTGGTGACTTTGTATCCAGAATTTGCGGTGGTCTCTTCATTGGTATTGCTGCTGTAATGGCTATGTATGCTCTCTATCGCTTCGAACGAAGAGCTTGGATGATCAATCGCCAGCACAATGGCCGATATGATGATCTCTGGGGTCCTGCTGTTCTTTGTGTCTTTTTGGTAGCTGCTTTGATTGTCAACTTTTACCTCAGATTCCGATAATCCCTATGATTCGGGTTTCTTAATTATTTTTGTCACTTTCTGTAAAGTCCATGGCACTATTTTTTCAACTCGTCATACTTGGACGTTTATTTAATATTTCATTTTCTGTATTATCACTATCAAAGGGTCCTCTTTCAAGTCGATATTTATTTCTACACTGCGATTACCCAAGTATAACCATATCATTATGCATCCAGCCTGTTTATTGTATAAAATAGGGTCAGAAAGACACCTAATGTTCATTTTCAAAAACTTCCGACACATTGTCTCTCCATTAACAGTGAATGGTAAATGTGTATCGGTATCATTACGGCACCCAAAGCATTTTTTATTTTTTATTTTTTCAAATTGTCTCATAGCACTCACACAGATATTCTTACAGATAAGAGACAAACATCATCCGTGCAACAAAGATCGTATTCAGCTCAATACGTCATGGTGGCGGCGACAACATGTTTAGATCTAGTCTATGTCGGTCAGGTTTATATCCAATACCGCTTGCTTTCTTTCTCGTTTATTATCAAGTTCAATTACTTGAATCGTCAAAATGAGTTTTTGCCGACCTATTCATTAGGATAATCCTCCTAGTTACATGCTATGATCTCAAGAACCAAAATAGAGAATATCACCAGTCTTACCTTCAATGTCATTAACATCACTCTCTATGTACTTATCACCACTGCTGCCGTAACCAAATCTATTGGCGGTAACTTTGCAGATATTGTAGTATGTGTGTATACTGCGTAGGTAAAACTGACTTTACAACTTCAAGCGATTTAATGAGCTGGTATAACTCTTTTCTTTTTTTTTTTCTTTATGTAGTGTTGCAACCACATTCCTCATTCTAAATGAAATACGGTCTCCGGCATTTGTTAACGAGTACTTTCGCTTCTTGTGTATAAATCAAGGTCGTGGTTTATTATTTCTATTGTAAGTTTTACAACCAACCGACAATATAGTGAAGCCAATATCTTGCTAATCAACAGTTTTAGCTTTGGATGCGTGATACTGGATACCATCTCATTCAATATCATCGTGGGCATTCTCAGCTGGACAGTAGGTCTACTGTATCTTATTATTTCATTTGCACCGGATCGATTTCATCCGAATGCTCTGATAGTAAACTGGCAAACATGGAAGGACTTTTCAGCAGAGGGCCTTGATCTGGCCAATCCAGCCACTACACCGCGATTGACGAAGGACCAGAGCTCACCATATACACCAGGATATATGTTCAGCTCCAGTAGCAATCGCTCGTATCTGCACGTGGACCAAATTCGATCATCCCCAAACGTCAGAAACATTGAACGCCCCATTGAAGCTACATCCATGGGCCGCCATCAGCCATATTTTGGCATAGATAATACTCCAGATCTGTCCATCATTGAAACCATGAGGTCCATGTCGCTCAATACCAAGTAATCCCTCCCATTACCTAGTTCAACTGGAATCACTACACTCTCTGGTAGAGTTTATGTACCCAGATCCTTTTTTTTTTTTTTTTAATAAATAAATACAGTTCATAGATGCTTGGGAAAGATCTAATTGATGCTATAATGTTATTATTCATCTTGATGCTTAAAAAAAGAAGTAAGGAGAGAGAGAGAATGGTATGTTACATGGCATAATGCAATGGTGGTACACACATATGTGTTAAAAAAAGAACAGAAACAGAAAAACAGGTATTTAAAGGGCATCAAAGTTTACAATGTGCAAAGCTTTTCGCCGCTCCAAACGATCTTCTCGCTTTTCCATCCAATTAAGCGATGCAACCACAGTCGCCAAAATGGCAGCTGCACCGGCTAAGACGACAAATACCCATGGGATGTAATCTGCTGGCTGAATGTATAGTTCTACTTTCCATCTAGCAAGAGCAAACCGTCAAGAATTAGCGGCTGGTTTAATGAGGAAAGACTGTTTGAACGAATAAACTTACGTAGATGAATCTTGAACATCTTCTGGTTGATACGGGATGAAGATTAATTGGGAGTTGGGAATAACTCCTTCGTAAAATAGGTAATTCTGAGTCTGTATTAAGCATATAATAGTATTAGTCTGTCTTATCCCTCTTTGACCAACTGACATACTCTGTTCTTCATTCAAAAACTCACCTGGTGGCGAGTGGTGCCAGCAAACATTTCTTCAATATAATTGTTGGTTCGACCCAATCCAAACAAACTGTATGGGGTCTGGAGGGCAAGATATCCGGTTTGAGACAGTTGTGGAACTACAGGAATGAGCCGGGTGTGAGTGCTCAAAAATAGTTGAGTGTCAATCAACCGCCAAACCCAATAACATACCTTGGTGAACACGCTTTACGCCTGAAGTGTCTAACACGGTAAATTTGAATGTTGCTCCAGGGTAGTTGACACCATACGGCTGTGATAAAATGAAACCGTTAACATATCCATGTCTTTAATGTTAAAAACCAACCAGTCATACCTTTGGATTCGGGAACCTTGGTTCATTAGGGCAATAGCCTGGACATACTCCATTGGAAACTGTTTGTTGGGAAATAATCACATTTAGTACCGATCTATGGATGATAGGTGATGAGATTGTTTTCAGCAAATTTGCCAACATACCTAGCCCTTTCAAAAAGAAAGCATCATTAAAGTAGTTGTTTAGGACAAACTGAGCAGTCCTGCCCAAAGAAGAACTCGATCCTTCGACTTCCAGCACAAGTATATCCAGAGTACCCTAAACCATGAAGGATCAGTTTATGAGTTGCATTTGCCATTCATGCATTAACTAGCCGAATTAAACTTACATCTTCAGCGATATCGAAAAACGTAGCTTGTCGTGGATTTGATATGTCATTATTTAGAACATCGGCTCCAGTGCTCACCAGTCTGAACGATCTACGATATGCATCTGTAGCACTAGGTGTGCAGATACCTGAATTGCAAAGTACCGACTCAAGAAGTACCACACGTTTGCTTGTGACAATGAGGAGATCGGGATATCCATCCAAATTATAGTCGCCTTTTGAAAACAATTAGTACTTTAGGTCATATAAACATATCAATAGAAGGCTACACACCCAATCGAATGGGGACCGGCCAAGACCCTTGAAAACCGGTGTCGTCTGTTCGGATGTACTCTCCGCTGTCCAAAACGCTGCTCATATCAAAAACAGAATAAGACTAGAAACAAGTTAGTAAGCTTCATTTTCAACAATGCATATTTCTCGCATTTGTTCAATTACCTGAGTATGGCTACTATCAAAATCAAACTTAAAGTTGGGATCCGCAACACATAGGTTTCGTGCTTGGCGACAAGTGGTTGAGTTATTATGAGAATCTTCAGGCTTCGAACACAGTGGTATCTGTTGATTATACACAACGTGAATCTGACATTTTGAACCGCTGCACACAGGAAACAAAATGTCGATCGATCCATCACCATCTAAAAAAATAACAATGTCAGTTGTACAATAAAAAATGTTTGTGTGATTGATCTTCACGAACCCATATCGGAGAAGCTCAGAGGACCAGCTCCGTTCGGCAAGATTGCTTGTTGGACCATTTTGAAACCTTGATCGCGGTTATTGACCCAAAACTGTACACTCTTTTGTCCGTTGGATCCAGTGCAAGTAAATACAAGATCTGGAGATAATAATAACACCAAAGAGTCAACATACTTGATAACATGACTTTTTTCTTCAAGTTAGCGTCTTATACCTGCAAGACAATCGCCGTCCAAATCCAAAAATGCATTCGAATGTGGCGAGGACCATACACATTTCTCAGAATCTGTGGTATCGAACAGGTTCTGAGCAGAAGAGCTGTTTGACGCTAGATCATTAGCTTTATATTCTCAAACAAGGTTATTATAAAGCACCAGGCTACTTACACATTGAAAAGAGTTGTGCTATTAGGGTTGGCTGGATCTGCAACATTGGTCCATATAGACAATGTTGGTTGCGATGACTTGTCGTCCCAAGCATAACCTAACAAATCTGACTTCATATCGCCAGTAATATCCGCTACCATGGGCTGGGCTGTCTTTGCCGAAGGCAGAGTGATATATTCGGAATCTACGGATGATTTGAGTACAATTTGTATCAGCTTACTGTGCACACAATAACGGTTGTATCTTCAAAATCCTCTTTACCAATTGTATCGTTTCCATTTCCCTTGTATATTCTCATTAATATTTCATCATTAGCATGACTTGGGTTCTTGCGTCCCATGACGAGGAGATCAAGTTTGCCATCAAACGTGAAGTCTCCGGGAATGATATTTTCGATTACAAAATCAGTGTTGTGGATTTGTGGTGCGTTGGGGCATGCCTTGAAGGAGAAACTGTCTAATACCAAACTTTAGCTTTGACCTGTTCAGTCTGCTTTCAACATGCATGCTACATACTTTGGTTCCAAGTGTATATGGTTATGGATGCTTGATCAGTGCCAAGCACAAATAAATCAGTGCTGTTACAAGAAAATGCTGTATTAGATGCTGTCAATATTCCTCATTACATATAGATAAGCGATGACTGTACTATTTATCGCCATTAAAGTCTCCAAATGCTGCAATGGTTCCTGCCAAGTTATCGATGCCGAGAGTGTCGGGGGAAAGCTGGTAGAGCTTGCTTTTTGTGAACGTTGATGGGTATTGAAATGCGTATACAGTGTTAAAGGGATTCGAAATACAGCAAAATAGAGCTAGTGCTTCTATTATTTTTCTGCTGGACCTCCACCGTAGCATGATTAGACGACGATGGGCACAAGGAGTTTGCCAGTATCAATGCCAAAAAGGTGAGTAGTATTAAACTCCGCCAAAGAGCCTGTAAAAAAATGTTTTCGGCCGTGCCACAGCAAAAAAAAAAAAAGAAGGCGATCCAGACTTGTTCATTCAACACCCTCAGCGATCTCTCGGAAATGCGGGTTTGTTATTATGAGCTGCTTAATGTACCAAGGACGGCTCAACCAGAAGAGTTAAAAAAGGCCTATAGAAAGCAAGCATTAATATGGCACCCTGGTATACTTGCATTTCAAGAGCGTTTTAATACTCAGACTTGTCCACCACCATACTGACTAATCCTGCTAGACAAGAATGCTGATAGAATTGAGCAAGCGACCGAACATTTTGCTTTGATTCAGGAGGCTTATGAAGTTTTATCGGATCCACAAGAAAGAGCTTGGTAAGGACAGCCAAATATTAGCCTGCAAAGGCATAGCTGTCAGCAATAGGCTGAACATGTTTGTTATGCAGGTATGATGGACATCGAGATGCTATTTTGCGTGGAGAAGACGCTGTTGGCCAGAAAGACAGTTCAGCGGGAACATCAGTCGATGATCTTATGAGATACTTCAGTGTATCGCAATATCACGGATACAATGACGACCCCAAGGTAGTAATGATCTCGTTGTCAAAAATGCATTCTTGGAATCATAAATTCTGAACAAACCTGGTTTCTATCAGGGATTTTACCATGTTTACAGAACGTTATTTCAAAAGTTGGAGGACGAGGAAGAGCAAGCTGTTGCATCGGGAGCGTCAGACGATGTTCATTCTTTCACACGATATCCATCATTTGGTTCATCAAATACTCTGTTTGGTGATGATAACGGATACTTGGGTTATGGTGCATACGCCAAAGACTTTTACAATGCTTGGATGACATTTTCTAGTGCAAAATCGTTTTCATGGGCGGACAAATGGAGGTTGTCTGAAGCTCCTAACCGATTTGTGAAGCGGGCAATGGAGAAAGAAAACAGGAAAGCCAGGGATACTGCCAAGAGAGAATACAATGATACCGTTAGAGTAAGTGGATATGCTGTGATGGTATTTAAATATATTACCTAACCTAATTTTATTATTATTGTATAGAATTTGGTTGCGTTTGTCAGAAAGCGGGATCCAAGATATAAGGCATATCAAGAACTACAAAAAGCAAAAAAAGACGCACAACTTGCGGAGAACAAGGCAAGAGCACTGCGAGAACGCCAGGAATTGCAGGCAAAAGCTGCTGCATATAAAGAACAAGAATGGTCAAGGAGAGGCGAAGATCTAGAGAGTTTATCTGAAGACGAGGACGAAGACGAAACTGGAGACTATGATGATGCGTTTTATTGTGTGGCGTGCAACAAGTATTTCAAGAGTCAACGACAATTTCAAAATCATGAGCAAAGCAAGAAGCATATCAAAATAGTACAGGATCTTAGAGAACAAATGCTTGCTGATGAGGAGGATCTAGATTTACAGGCCATTCCACTGCAACCCGACGATATAGAAGAGGGTGAGGTTATCGAACAAGTTGATTCGCCAGACCTGGCTGACGATAAATTGCCTAAAGAGAATGAATCGTTGGATGCTGCTTCTGAAGACGAGTACATACGGATACAACCAAGTCCAAAGAAGTCGAAAAAGAAGGCAAAGAAGAAGACACCAAATTGGGGATTCGATAGTGAAGAGTTTAGCGAAAGCACTACACCGATTTTTGCTCAGCAATTTGAGGAAGAAGATCTTTCTACTCTAGCTGCTAGACTTGCACTGGAACAATCCAGTCGACGAAAAAAAGGAAGTCGAGCAAATACTCCGCGTCAACTTGATAGTGATGATGAAAATGGGTCATCAGCTAAAGCGAATGGAGACATCGACTCTACGGCAGACAGCAATACTGAAGCTGCTCCTGTTAAAGAATCTGCCAAGGCTAAGAGAGAAAGGCGCAAGGAAAAGAAGAAGCAAAAAGAAGAAGCGGCAGCTGCTGAGGTAAATTTTTCACAGAGGCATTCTAACTTAGGGATACATAGACTCAATGTCAATGTAGAAACAACACTAATACTTTTCTTTTTCCAGCAAATGCTCAGCTGTAACGTTTGTAGTGAGGATTTCCCAACAAGAAATTCGCTATTTGCGCATATCAAAAGTACTGGACATGCACTAGCTGCTCCATCAAAGTCAAGTAAACGGAGGTGAAGGGAGATGTAATATGTTATTTGCCGTTAATATACAATTGTACTGTACGTAGTCTAGTTGCTGTGGATGTCTTGTGTTTGCACAATCAAAAATGGAAATTTGGTTTTCTATGTACGAGTTTTCAGTCTATCATCAAAGACACTTGCATCCTCAAATAGAACTTTTGGTCGTAATGGCCACTCATCAAATTTGCGAGCCACTTCATCGATCTGTTCTACACTTAGCTCCCCTACCAGGATATCTGGGTTGAACGATAGTCTTGGGGTAATGATTTCCGCTCCAGGACCGAGTGTTCTACAACTAGTTAATGATAATGTTCCGCTCAATTCCAATATTAACTTTCAACTCACTTGATTGCTTTTGAAAGCTTTTGCTTCTTGGTAACAAAGATGTGTCGCAATACGTATTCGAATACATCCCAATCAGCTGAGATTACGGTCAGTACTAGGCTGCAGCAGATGGTTTTGAGAAATCCGTAATTTACTCACTTTGAATTCTCTTTTGAGCCAACGGTACAATATTAAGGAGTTGGTAATCGTTCTACATAAAAAAAAAAAAAAAAATTCAATAACCTATGGGGGAGGTGATACCATTCCTACTTATGACACTTACGGGAGGATAAAAGTTTTCTGGATCGGGGGTATTGATGACAGAAATGTCTGCGCAAGCGTCTCTTACAATACTTAATTTACATCTCGCTGCGTCGCCTGGAGGTGCTGCGATTTTCTAAATCAGGATATTTCAGTTAAAGCAAAAGTTTGCTTTCTCCATCACATTCTTGCAATACTCACTGTGTAGAGGGAAGTGGGGATCCACATGGCCATTTGTATCCGTCCAAGACTATGCAAAGCCATTTTATTGATGATGCAGCCGAATAACTGTGCAAGTAGCTGCTCGCCTTTGATGCTTTTTGGTATGGTTCCGGTAAATAGGATCTCCTTGTGAACTGTCCACGCCATTGGATAAGTATGATGGTAACAACTTGGCATCAACCCTCTAACATAATTTACCTTCAGACCAGTCTTGATCTTCTTTCGACCCTAAGATATTGTCCTCTTTCAATTTCAAGTATGTTGACCAGTCATAGCCATCAAGATCCATAGCCTCAACAGCACCTTCTGATCGTTTTGCGAGATCCTACCCCAAATTCCGTTTCCGGTTAAAGATATGGCTTCTCTTTATAAATTCGTCTTCCCGCTCTACTTACCGAGATATACGGAGAGAATTTGTTGTGTGGCTCAAGCGCCATGACTTTTCTAATTCCTCCATTGACCAATGCACTCGTCCATACACCAACACCTATAAAAAGGTGGAGTAGTGCAGTTAGTTGGTACATGTTTTGAAGTCGCACAATATCTCGTAGTGACGAATGAACTAAAAGTCAGATATAATACCTGGATAAAGTTCAACTGCAGTCATTTTATTTGGAGCTTTCAAGTTCAATTCTGCCATTGCTCTGTCTAGAATTGGATTGAAATGTGAGAATCAGTACAAGCAACACAGCAAATCAGTTGGGAAGATCTCTACCTGCGGTAGCGACATTGACTAGATTCAAGCGAATGGCCGACTTGGAGCTAACTGTTGCTTTGAATAGCTTTGGCCATTGCTTAAGAGCAGGGACATTCGGGACGAGCCTTGGTAGTGCCATGGATTGAACCAGTGCTCATGAGCTCTTTGTTCCTGACAATTTTTTTCTAGTTAGAGCGGAGTTCTTTTTACCAATTCAAAATGTCAATGGATCAGAAAAAGCACAAGCTTTTTGAACATTGATGGAAGTGAATTCATTTTTCAATATACCAATATACACGTACAAATAATTTTAATGAAGTATAACTTCTCAATTTTTCATTACTATACGAAGGTGTTTTATGGTGTTCACAACTTTCTTCATCCGTACTACAAGAGACAGGTAAAGATGACTCTATTCTATATTAAAATGGTATATTTAAATTATACATATTGATTACGGGGTGTCTCTGGCTATTAATGGTAAATTACTAAAGTCGGATCTGCAGTAAGTAAAGAATTCAATTTCATTCAGTACAGTGCCGTACTTGTCTGAGTCGATGTTTTGTGTCATATCAATGTAGGTGTCCAAGTTCATCTGCATCTCTGTAATAAAGTATGCTTAGGACATTTGCTGAGATTAGGAAGTAAAAGAAAGAAATTGCTAAAGTACCTGGTATAGATATGGCTTGGTACGGTGGTGGTGGCATGATATATTCGCCATCTTGAAGCTAAACACACATGCACAAATAACAATACACAGCCACTTTGTTAAATCAAGTAAGCCAATTCAATACCAATAAGTGCCTGTCAGCTTACCATATGTGACCTATCAGACGCAAAGAACCGTAGGAAATCCTTACAAGGGATCAACCGAAACCATCTACAAATTGTAAGAGGACTGTTTTCGAAGAGCGGGCTGTACAAGTCAGCTCATACATACCTCTTGAATGCAGTAGCTAAATCTACACTTGGCCGGAACGTCCGTGAAATGTAGTCGCGGAAAGGTGTTGGAAACGGTAAACGAGAATCGAAATCATAGATGATACTATCAAAGGTATTTGTTCAGCATGGCTTAGTGTACAAAGTCTTGTCCTTTATGGTGCTCCGTTACACTTACCCATCAGTGCCGTCTCCCACGCATTGCAGCAAGATAACATGATAGTCCTTTGCAAAAGGGTATAATTAATTTACATCCTCATCTGTTATCCTGTATTTAAAACACATACCCAAATTACAAAGTTTCCTTCGACAGCACTCGACTGTTCCCATAATGGTACCTGGACAAAATGTGTTTTGTAAGTACAAAAAGTCATACATCAGTAACACCAGAATATCACTTACTCGTCTGTCCGGATTACTAATAAACACCACTAATATGTTATCTAAGTCATTTGCATGCCTTTCCTTTACCCATTCACAGAGTTTGTATATGTTTTCTTCGCAATAGCATCGAGTGTATGCCAGCTCCGAACGGGGAAAGAACATTAAAAGGAAGAAAAGTTTGCCTTTAGGTGTCCAGCTTAAAGCCAAAAAATTCGCAGGACCTTATTGCAAACACAGTCACGAAAATTTGGGCAGAATGGAAAAAAAAAAAAGTTGAGCTCTGTACTGGCTTAACAAACTATCGACACACCGTTTAATTTACCAAATGGTAAAGCATTTGCTGCTGCTACTCAAAGATAGAATACTTAAGAAGAAAATGTCTAACTTCATATTATATAGATACGAAGGAACACTCGTCTACGCAGAGAATACCTCTACCGAAAATCGTTGGAATCAAAGGAGCGAGCCACCTTTGAACGAAAGCAACAGATCAAAGAGGCAATTGAACGTATGTACCACTTGTCGACTTCCCTTACAAAATTCGACCTATAACTGAAAATACTAATATATGACGATAGAGGGTAAACCTGTTCCTACCGAACTTCGAAATACTGGCGACACCATGAAAGCTGATCTTCCATTCGACGAGGCTCAAACTGGTAGGCAATACCATAACATAACGAGGCAAGAACATGTCATGATAATGGATAACTAACGAAAATTTCATTGAACAAAGAACCCACTTCTCATGTTGATGATGAATATGCTCGAGCTGGTATTTACGACCCAAAAATTTTGATCACCACTTCCAGAGATCCAAGCAGCCGACTTCAACAATTTTCCAAGGAAATGCGACTGGTGTTCCCCAACTCACAGCGTATAAATCGTGGTAACCACGTTATGAAAGAAATTGTGGATGCGTGCAGAGCAAACGAGGTCACCGATTTGATTATTTTGCATGAACACCGAGGTCAACCTGGTAAGAGAGATCAACCTTCATAGAGCAATTGTTCTAGCCGTAAAACACTATCTAACTGTTAATTCCATTACAGACGGAATGGTAATTTCTCACTTCCCTTATGGTCCAACTGCATATTTTTCATTGCACAACGTTGTGCTCCGACACGATATTAAAGACCAAGGCACCGTGTCTGAAGCATTCCCCCATCTCATCTTCCACAACTTTAACTCCAAGCTCGGAAACAGAGTAAGATTAATAATGATTGCAATGTTACAGCGGCAATAGTCAGAACTGTGAAATTGATTACCAACTATCTGGCTGAATTAGGTTACAAACATCCTCAAATATCTCTTCCCTGTTCCAAAAGAAGATAGCAAGCGAGTGATGACATTTTCAAATGATAGCGATTTCATATCATTCCGACACCATGTGTTTGTCAAGACTGGTCATAAAGATGCGCAGCTGGCTGAAGTTGGCCCTAGATTTGAGATGCGATGTAAGTCAAGATCTGAATGGTTCGAAGTTTGAATGACGATACAATTTCTAATACCTCTCAACTCCATAGTATACGAAATTAAGCTTGGAACCGTCGATCTTACCGACGCAGACTCAGAATGGCACCTCACACCATTTACAAGAACTGCCCACAAGAGGGTTCAACTTTAGAATTGTTTATATATTCTCAGAACTTGATTATTTTCGATATATATTCGCCTCCATGTAATTGTTGCCATTCATTTTCCAAATCCTTGTTTTTGCATTACTCATGTCCGCAATCAATACCATAAAACACCTACACGAGTTTTATTCCACAGTGAAGTGAATGGCGAAAATTTTATGAAAATGCTAGCTACTTTACATTACATTCTTTTACAGCATGTACACACAGTTATACAGTAATTTGAAGGGAAGTTACAGAGGTACTCAATAGATTGCATCTGTAATGAATTGAGTGACCAGCTTGATGGTAGCGACGGACCCATCATCCATATCTAAGAGGTATTCATGCCATGGAGGCCATATTCGAACCAGATGGCTTTGGTTGAAACGTGCGCGCATGGCTTGACTAAGGGAAGAGTTAACGAAAGAAAAATAGACGATTTGAAGAGGGCTGGTGTCGCAATCATCGCATTCGGTAGGAGACCATGCAGTTTGATCATCATATTGCGATTGATTTTCTGCCGCCGACACATGGTTCCATACTACTTCTTCTGGAGGCTCTGTGATCGGTACGCATTCCGCGTAAACCAAGCCTTTGTCGTCCAAGATATTTGCAATTCGAAAAAGTTGTGTGTTGGGGTATATTGGTCCCAAGAAAGCCACGGAACCCAATTGCGCCACTTCACGAACAGACATTAATAATAGATTGTAAACGTTTATAATGAGAAATAATGGGGACTTACTGTAGCCACGGACATCGGTATCCCATTGTACATGTGCTTGGTGATCTGCGTCGAGCACAGTCTTTGCCTTCATGGCAAGCCCACCTCTGCAGTACATATTTAATATCAGCGTTGAGTCAAGAATCATCAATTAATAAGATCGTTAGCCCACTTACTCGACTAGTTGTATCTTTGTATTGTGATCATTTGATATCTGGTTATGTTTTCGCTTTGAAGACTCAGGCTTGACATTGGAATTTGAATTTAGGATGGAAAATGCTGGGGACTTGGAGGAAATAAAGACTGGTGCTTTATGTGCTAGGTTGGAAGGCGTAGCTATGGGCAAGGCAGAAGCGATCTGTTGCTTTGGTATGAGGTCATCATCGAAATCTGAATTCGCCCACTCGACATCATCCAAGTATTTCAACTGTTGATTATGTCCTTTTGAACGACCAACACCATTTCGACTATTGACGTCTTGGTCATTGTTATCCAAGTCGTCTTCGGAGAGGCTTGGAGACAGATCACCCAGGATGCTACTATAGCTGCTGTTGTCATCTATTTCATCTCGAGAATTCGCTATTTGAGAAAAGAGAGCTGGTTCCCTGAAGTTCCTAGGTATGAGTGTTGGCTCATCCACATCCTGACTGAATGCTCCTATAGACCAACATCCACTAGTATCAATTGCTTCTTGAACATCTTGCTGACTATCTCCGTTTACTTCTTTGCTATCTTCATTCCTTAAGCCATTAATTCTGATATCGTCATCATCGTGTATGTTGCTGGAAAGTGGACTTGCTCGCTTGTTGTCACCTTTGTTGAGAATCCCATTCAAATCATGTTGATTGGACGCAAGTGTTTGCGAATCGCATTTAGAGGATCCTTGTTCTATATTGTCGATCTGAAACTTTACTTCTCCCTCGCTATCCGTGTCCTGAGATGCCCGAGTAAGTAGCCATTTGTTAACGGTTGGCATGTGAATTCTAAGAAACGCGACAATTTTTCTGACGCGACCCGGATTTTGCAAATTCATAACCGTCACGCTGAACAGATATATCGCACCTTTGCCTCTTACAGCTACAGAGCAGATGCTACCCGAGAGGGTAGAGGGTGTGTCCCCGATCAAGCTTTTCTCTGACGGCAGCTCTGATGATCTACCTTCGCCTCAAGCATTAAGGGCAACAATCTTTTCCGAGCAATCACTCTCACAACCTAAAACTCCCAGCAAGCACTCATTCACCAATTCCAACGTCATTATTCTTGACGATACTCCTCCAAGTCCTAAATGCAAGAGAATTTCTTCCAAGACTACGCTTGAACATGCAACCGATGACTCCTTGAGAGACAGTCAAGATTCCATAGACATGAGCGTCTCAAATACTATTATCAACCCTCAGCCAGTAAGATTCGCTTTACCGATGTATATGAAAAACGGACCCAAGGTGTACTAACTAGATTTTCACAGAGGTCACTATCTAAAATACTGGAATCTATAGCAGAAAGTACGAGTGATAGCGCAGCCGACATATCATCTGGAAACAAGAAAAAAGGAAAGCGAAAACATGAAGATAAGGACATTAGAGCCAGTCAGAAAGAACTGAAGGAGCAGATACGATTAGAAAAGAAGAGATCACGGGAGATGGCAAAAGTGAGTGAATGGTTACTTGATTTGGTTTTGTAATTGGGTACTAAGGATTTTATGATAGGCACAAAAAGAAGCAGAAAAAAGGAGGCAAAAAGAGTTGAAACAGGCAAATGCTGTCCGCAGTGTGTCCAAAGACAGTTTACATGACACGATTCTGTGCCTAGGAAAAAAACTGTATGACTCGGAACTTGGAAAGGCTATCCAATCGCAATTTGAAGGAAAGGCTGCTGAAATAGTTGGAATAGAAGATGAATTTGAATACATCATACGATGGCAAACAAAAACCAGAGCAGAATGGGATTCTCTCTCACAAAGCTTCATACCGTTTGAAAACGACAAGACTACTATTGTCAATAATAAGCATGTGGCCGTATGGATGAACATGCAACGACTGACGACTATGATTCAAAGTGGAGATCTCATAACATTCTTGTCAGGAATTCGGGAACGACATGCTGGCTGTCAGATTGTGCTGATTGTAGAAGGATTACAAAAGTATTACAGAGATCAAAAGAATCATCGATCAAGGGTGTTTCAAAACTCAGTACTAAAGGGTATCGCTGACGAATTTGGTGAACAACGGAGTAGACCTTCCACCTCAAAAAAACCACGTCCCTCAAAGACTGACTGGATTTCCGATGGCCCAGACAAAAATACAATAGAAGAAGTCATGCTCTCACTTCAACTTGGCGAAAAAATCATGATTGTACATACTGCCACTGTGGCGGAGACTGCCTCATGGGTAGCATCACTCTCAGCCACTATGGCTACCAATAATGGGTATGTCATACTTACTTCTGGTTTCGTATACATACTCTCTTTCATCTGCACGTTTTAATTTCAATTGCTGTAGATCTTCGGAATTGTTAGATTTCTGTATGGATGTTCGAGCCAAGTCTGGGATGGATTCTACAGATACGTGGTTAAAGATGCTGCAAAATATCCAAAAGTGCACTGACGCTGTGGCTAAGGCAATTGTGCAAGAGTACCCCACCATGTACTCACTTTACGAAGCATATACCCAAACACGGTCAGTTGAGGAGGCTGAGATGCTCTTGGCAGATATTGAGGTAACGAACTCCGGCGATCTGGGCGCGAGGAGGCAAAGCTTTCGCCACACTGACCACCTTTATGCTTTATTACCAGGTACAACGCTCAGTTATTACCAATCGGGATCGGTTTATCAACAAAGCCATGTCCAAAAAGATTTACAGCATCCTCATGTCGGATGACAATAAATTAGTAATATCATGAGCTATGCCACTGTTCAATGCCACAGGCCATTCACCATTTAAGGATCACCAACCTCCCCCCAGCCCATCTTTGTGTAAATAATTACGAAATCATATCCATCATTTTAACTTCTTTTCACTAATTCCTTGGCTACACAGCATATAGCAATCAGTTACAATGAATGTCAATTTATTTTGCATTCTATGTGATCATAAACGTGTAAATTTCATTTAGCCTACGAATTGAAAGTAATGTGGAAATAATAACAGGTTTTTCAAGGTGCAGAAGTGGGTATAAGTACAAATTGGGGGGTTTATGGTTGTTGATCACAACGGAAGCGAAATGACTGTTTCCCGTCATAGTTGATCGGTATCCGAAGATGATTCAAGCATTGTACAGATTCATTTTGTGTTCCTCTCTGTTGTTCAAAAGTCATAAATTCCTCGAAACGCTTCCAAATTTCTGCTATCGCAATGGGCAGCAAGGTCTTGTCGATTCATCCTACAAGAAGGGAAGGTGTTACAAAGATGATGTACGCAAAAGTTAAAAATAAAATCTTAACCAAGCCCAACTTACATGAACATCACCATTCGAAGGCTATCCCACACATTATCTGACATGCCACCGGGAATAGGATATTGATTTCCATTCTCATCGATCAAAGGAGTTTCGGTGGCTGTGGAGTCGCTTGATTGTTGCAAAGCTAAAGCCGTTAATAGATGTTCGGCTGCCTCCTTGTGTTGACCCAAATTGATACAGCTGATGGCTAAGTTGTATCGAGCTCGAATGTACGAAGGGTTTATTTCAAGAGCATTAAAATATGCATCTATGGCTGCAGGTGTTTCATGGGAGTTGGCAAGAGTTGCACCAAGCTTATTCCACAATAGGTAGTCCTGATTGGAGAAAGTTTTGAATATATAGATGATTAATACATTTGACTTCGGCTAATCTATTGCAGCAACCACACCCCATCTCTAAAGTTTCAATTGAAATTTCTTACCTGTGGTCGGCTCGCAAGAGCAGCCTTGAAGCAGTCTACAGCTTTTTGATATTCCTCGGAAACATTGAATAAAACTCCAAGACCAACTTGAACATCAGCATCCATTTCTTCACCAGGTGATGACCGGGCAGCTTCCAAAAATAAGCTGGTAACATACGCATGACGGTCAGCACCAGCTATCTTGCCCTTCAGTCCCTGAGATCTGGATATGTGCTTGTATTTTTCATTGTTCTGTAACCATGCCTCTAGACAATCGTAAGCATCAGCTCGACAGTTTTCGTTTGTGTAGCTGACAGCAAGAGCGAGCCAGGCATCGAGTAAAGTTGGATCCATCGACACAGCTTTCCTTAACGCGGCAATGGCTGCACCATCTCGCTCATTTTCCTGTTGTCGGAAACCAAGTTGCTGCCAAGTTGTAGCATCAGAAGGGTTAAGCTGTAAATTGGCTTCCAGCGCCAGAATAGAATCGCTCAAGTTGTTTGCATGATTGATATCGATAGGCATTGCTCTTGAAAGGTATGGGTTGTTGGGATGGAATCCATATTCGTCAAACTCGGGATTGTTGGCTCTGTATCCTAAACCTTGTTCCGGCTTGTATTTTTCCCAATCCTTTTGCATTCCTTCCCATTCAGCGTCTTGGGCTGTTTTCAGGTGAGCAATATTTGCATGGTATTGTTGGACCCAGTCCTGGAACTCGGTTCCTTTGGCAAATGCTTCCTCCATTTGCGCAGCATTGACAGGGTCGTTGTTAAATTCGGTAGCCCAGTCATCCGTGACGGGAGGATTGTCAACTACAATCGTGGAAGGTCCAGAAGTCGACGTAAAATCTTCAACCCATCCACGCTCAGCTCCTTTGGCGAATTCCTCAGACCACATATTCCCATCTTTAGCACCCTGTATACCTTGGTTAAATTCGTTGGCCCAGTTACCAGATTTTGTTTCACCACCAGCGAACTCGGATGCCCATGATGAATCCCCTTGAGTAGGAACGACTTTGCTACCTTCAATGGACACTTCGCTATCTCTGAGTTGTCGCATAAATTGTAGGAAATTTGAACTTTTGAACTTTGGATTGGAGTCAATGTCGATAGAATCTAAAAGCATGCCTGCTGTCTTGGCAAGAGCTTCTTTTTCATCTCCAGCAATGATATTATTCTCTGTCTCTTGCTTAGAAAACTCTGCGGCCCAAGAATCCTCTTGGTTTGCAAATTCCGTTTCCCAATCTACACCACAACCTTAAATAGGTATATAAAAGTTATTATGGCTGTTATGTAACGCGCGTTATACTTCACTCATAAAAATGTACCTTGTTTTGCCTCTTCAAATGCACGTTCAAACGCTTCTAATTCCTGCGGTGCCAGTGCATGATTATGTGATTGTTGGAAATTATCAAACTCTTGCTCCCAACCATGATTGCCTAAACGGATTTGGCGGTTGGTAAGCGACAATCAAATCAATTTTTGATCCCGCCAAAAATTTTCCCAAGGGCACCACTTCCGCCCGTGCGAGCCATATGGACTGGCTCTCACAAATCAAGACTTGTCCTTACCTTGTTGTTGCTGATGATGATGAAGATGATGTTGTTGGAATATATTGTCGAACTCTTCCATTTGACGATGGTCGTTCATGATCATGGGCTGTTCTCGCATAAAGTCGGCTGCCCAGTCGGGTGGAGCATCCGCCATACCAGGATGAATGTTCTCTAGTTCCTTGCCAAGTTCACTGAACTCAAAGTGGTTATGAGGGCCCTTCTCTAATGCTTCCTTTCGAAAGAAATCATCCGCTAACTGATGCCCGAGAAATGCTTTAACTTATGATCTTGTTGGGCAGTGTTGGGAATCTCTGTCTAATCCTTCCAAAATCTTACCTGAGAACCACCCATTGGTCTCTTTTGGTTTCTCGACCGAAATGCTGATCGCGAGCTTTCACCAGCTCTGTCTTGTACGAAGCGATCCTATATATGATTGGCATGTTGGTTAATAAGGAATTCGCAGTCATAGCTTAGCTTCCATTGTCTGCTTGCCTGTTGCAATGAACGATCTTGGTGAAATTGCTTCATGAGTCCTGCCATAGGATTCGACGGACCGCATTCGGCCCCATTTCCAGCTAACTGAGAGAATGCCATTATGTGAAAACGAGAAAGATTGGTTGTTGCTTGAGTTCGTCTTTGAATCTGACTAATGGCACGTGAAACGTAAATTTTGGCTCTCTGGCGGAGTACCCTTTCAGGGGAGAGCCAATTGAAATGGGGAGAAATGTACCCCACATTCAAGAGGGCGTAATGCAGTCATTTGCATATAATGCTTAGCTGCTATATTACAGCAAAAATAAAGTATAGGCATGTTATAATTTAGTTCTTGTGAAAGATGCAGGTCAGCAGTGATTGTAGCACTCAGCTTCTCGGACAACTTGGTTACGGACCGCCTTTGGAAAGTGCGTGATTCCAGTAAACAACCAAACGAAGAATCCACCTCTCAGCTGGTATCGGTATTCCGAGCAATATCTCCATTTGGGAAGGAACGATTACAGCACTACCATATCCAGAAATAGTTTGTGGTGGATTTCTATGGCAAAAATAAACTAACGATTTTATTACAAAATCTTGGCACTAGTTTGCTGACAAACGCTAAGGTCGAGATTGTATTTTGCTGAATAATAGAAACCATAGAACATAATTTAAACCAGGTTTATCGATACACTTGCTATGTGATTCAAATGTGACCACAGTGCTGGATCCGTATTCTAATGTCATAAATACACGTGGGTTAATCTATAGAGGCAATCCCTTGAATTCCAAAATAACAATACATTTTGATGGGTTACTCAGCAGGCGATATACATTTTCAAAAAATCATATATTAGAAATACAAATATCTACAGACAAATTCATTTTCAATGCCGACACCGATCTCTTGATTATTAGTTCAATAATTTCGTATGACAGTCTTCCGTACGTTAGACCGCTTGCAATTGTCTTGCAATGCGGTAATCCATGGCTCCATAGCGCACAGTCAGGTTGCCAGCATCTACATAGACTGGATAGCCTCCAAAAGCCTGAATTCTAAGATAACCTCTCGTATGGTTGAACCACCATTGCTCAATTTGCTGATTAGCAATAGGATCAAGTGGAATCCACTGAGCACCAGCCTCTAGGAGCCATTGAACTCGTAGAGGGCGAGCACGAATTCTTCCCATGATTGAAGGAACTTGAGTGAATTAAATGATAATGATGTAGATGAAGGCGGGAACTTGTATTTGGTTGGTGATAGTATTGAAATTGAATGTTCTTGCTTTACAACTCCAAAGTCTTGATATATCGTGTTAGTGTCTTGAACACGGCGGCAACCTTGGTAGGAAGAATGTAATTTATATCGTAAATGCATTTCTTCTAAATGCTGATGAACTTTTACGAGCTGAGCAGCGTAAACTATTCGGTAGATTCGATGGACATGGCATGAAAAGAGAATGGAAGCATTTTGCGCTGAAATGTGATGATGGACTTCGCAGACATCAAAAGCTTGGTTGGAAAGTACCATATGGAAATCCAGATGAAGAAACTACCAGCGAACATAAATCAAGGAATATTCAAACGAAATGATCGATCTACTGACCCGGCGTAGCGCTTGGATTACTTGAGCTGCGCTGTCATGCCCTCTCTCGATGCATATATCGTGATGGCATACTATTGGCCGAGCAGTTGACTCCGTGCAAGTTTGTCTCAGCTCATGCAGTACCCTACGGGACAACAACTAATCTTCTAATAGCGTCACATCAAGCTAATAAAAATGCTGAGTGATTACGTTTATGCAAGCACCGGGCAAAAGTAGCGGCTTTTCGCTTTTACTACAAGAATTATAATCCGAATAAATCTGAGCTGTTGTATTGTTTGCAATCCCGCCAACATAAATGGTAATTTTAAATGATTTTAACGCCGCTACTCTTATTGCTATTTTTGCGGATGTAGGATGAAGCGCGATATCCCTTCAAAAATGTTCTCAAGATGCGGAGCTGGCAAAAATATAGACCAACGCTTCCTTCACCGGGTGGTCATTTACTGACTAGGGAAGAGGCGTTTTGTTTGCCTTCTTTGCCACTTTGACGATGTTGTCATGAAGGCCACAGAATGACCAAAGATAGAAGTTAAAACTCAATACTGTGTGCGGCCTCAATTGATCGAAGTGAATGTTAAAACATGTACCTGGAAAACATGGAGACAGAAAGATCTCATTGGATACAGCTAGAAAGCTCGCTAAGTCAACGTCATGAAGCCTAAATGCAAAACTGCTAAGCCTAGATTGCTGTGGCACAAGTCTCCTCATCAGGAACGCTAACGCCGCCAGTAAATTCATTATGTGGCTGGCAGCTCGGGCCGCATGTCTCCATTTAGGGACTGTTCCTGTACAGTGCTACGAAGGGTTACATAACAATTGGCTTCATTACTAATGTATAAGGGTTGAAGTAAAGCGTTCATCAATCCCCGAGCCTGGTCACGTCGATCGAAAGGTTTCTGAATAATTTTTTAGTCAATGGAGTCCGATCCGGTGGCGGAGCTGCAATGGCATTGACACGATTGGACAGAGCCTCCTCTCCCCTTTGAGGCTATGCTTTACTTTACTTGCAGTGGCAACAACAATGAAGAATGGGTCGAGCTGGCTGAGATAACGAATGGGGAACGAGGCGGTGTGACATATTTTAAAAAAAGCAAGAATTAATGGTCCATTTTCATATATAATGACCCCTCAACTTCCCTTTTCTAAGAACATTGCAACTTAATACTGTATTACTTTGTCCTTCCCTTTCTCTAAATTTCAGCACATATAGACAAGAAAACAATTAATAATGTCATCTTTCCAATGGGTGTACTCATCCGGGTGCAATTGGATTCCATTCGACACAAAAGCTAACCGAGAAATTGAGAGGCTTTGGTTCAATGGTACTTGTGGCGGATGGATTTATTTATCCAACTTTGGTGGCCAGGCTTATATCAACACTGCATCTTTGTACCTACAATGGTGCGGATACAATTACAGGATCGCCAGAAGATTGCGATGAATTGTGCAGTCTTGTCAACGCTTTTATTATCAAGCTACAACCGATCATCTTATATTTATTTTATATCTTCTCATCTCTTTTCATCCATTCGTACTTGCCGTCTCCAGAAGTACACTTTGCATCTAGAAGTCTATCATTCTTCATTTCCAAACTCATCCCTCTCACGTCGCATTGTAAAACTCACTCTCCACTTTCATTCTCCATGTATTCTAGCCATCGTTATGAAAAGTACAAATTGTAGTTAGAATAGAAAATTCTTTATCATAACCCATAAAGCAAACCACGTTTACATTTACCCAACTAGGGGATTTGGTCCACCAATTGGATTCCGCCCCAAACGCTTGTAACAGCGCGTCCTTTTACCATCCCCTTGTACTTAACACCATCAATCATCATGGCAGAGGAATTGCCAAAGGATCTTAAAGAGACAGAAAAGGCTGTCGATGATGCATTTGAATTCGATGATGACGAATCATTTCAAGATGTAGTGGAATCTCTCGATGCCGAAACCGCTATCCCCACAAAAGCTATCCCTGAAGAAAAATTATTGGAACCCGAGGAACTTTCCCAAAATTCAGAATCGATCTCGGAACAAAGCGTTGAGCAAGTTGATCAAAATGTTGAACCTGATCTCAATCAGCCAGTAGACGAAGAAGAAAAAGCAGAGGACGAAGAAGGAAAGCATGAAGAACTTCAAAACGTCGTTAACGCTTTGCAGGATTCTTTCCAACAATTATCAGCTACAGCTGCTAAGGATAAGGATATGGAAGAACCCGAGCCCGAGCTGGTTGGTCTTGGACTTATGATTAGTGATAGTCCAGGTGGCGACGGCAAAACTGAAGACTCAGTTATTAATGGTCCCCCAAAGATTAAGACAGATATACCAACCACGGAGAACGAGTTTGTTCCCCCTACTCCGGGAACTCCACCCAGCAGAAGCCCGTTGGAGCAAAATACATCCGTGGACGACTCCGATGATATCGAGACTTACAGCGCCAATCTCTTAGCATTGAACAAGGTTGATATCAAGAATATTGGTGCAAACACTCTTGATGCTAGAGAACAGGAGAAAGCAGGTGGGTTTGAAAAAGGTGATTCATTAGTTGTCGATAACCATGAGAAACTCATGTGGTTTTTTGGCGCACTAGATGAACCTGTTTTGTTGGGAATGGCACATCTCTTCAACAATAGATTCATGAAAGCCAAACAAGTGTTTGAATCCAATGCGGATACCAACCCCTTGTTTGGTTTCGGACTGGGATATATGGCATTTCTGAAAGGTAAGGCAAAAGGCTTGGTAATGAGTGAGAAGCGATGAACTAGTAAACTGACAGTTAGACTAATGGTTTTGTTATCTTCCAGCTGTGATGGTAAATATGATTTACGCTTTTTCCAGAGCATATTACAGAAAAAACCTAAACCATTTCCTTTATTTCATTCCATGTAGACATTCGAAGAGAAGGAAATCAAAGTTGCCATCGACATCTTGACACAAACCTACCTTATTGCTGGTGCCCAGATAGATGCGGCCTCCAAGAAGGGATTTGGAGGATCAGTTGCCCACTATGTATCCTCTTACTATACTTACATCAAACATACACGAAGCAGAAGTCTCCCGCATGCCACACCTATGACCAGTGAGGAAATTCTGAAGCAGGAAGTCAAGTTCTTGCCAAATGGAGTATTAAGAGCGCATGTTATTAAGGCAGAGTGCTGTCTCCAAATCGCCATACTCCAACTCGCACAAGAAACCGTTGTAGGATATATCAAGTGTGGCGTTAACTTGAGAAGAGGTGAGTGACAAATTTAATGAAAAATCACTATACTTTTGCTGGCCAAAATTACGGATATCTAATATGCCCTTGCAAATTGTAATACAGCATATACAAGTTATAGCTTGGTATGGCAGGAATATAAGAGAATGGGCCAGACCTACAATGACTATATGGATAGAGACACAATCTCTGGTATCCAATTTGGGTAAGATTATCGTGACGTTCAATGACTTTAATTGTTTATGTTACCGAGTTTTTTTTTTCTCACAAAAGTATCTGTTGTTAGCATTGGCGCGGTACACCTTGTGCTATCCACACTCCCAGCAAAAATCCTTAGCTTGGTATCCGCATTTGGTTGGAAGGCTGACAAACACTTGGGTTTTGCTTTGATCAAGTTGTGCCTTGATAATCAACGCATTCGGTCACCTACAGCTTCCATGCTGTGAGTAACTCAGCATAATCTGTGACTGAATGTATCTTAAACCAGAGATTATTGTTAACTAATGTTTTTTTTTTTTTTAAATCCAACTACACAGCCTCCTCGGATACTATACTGTCCTTACCACCTTTGCACCTCAAATTTTATCACCAATCTATACACAGCCTGCTATTGAGGTGATTAAGAAATTTAATTCAAATTCTCTGGAATCCTATTGTATGACTTAAACTAACATCCGCTTTTGGCTTTCAATCAGACTCTGCTGGATGCTCAGAAAAAATATCCTAATTCAGCATTCTTCCTGTACTTTGCTGGACGTACTTCGCGACTAGCAAGAAACCTTCCACTTTCGACCCAATCGTTCAAATATGCATCGGAGATTAGCAATGCTGAGTGGGTTGAAGTGGACATTCGGCAAGTGTGTGATTACGAGATTGCCACCAACAATATGATGCAACTCAATTGGAAAGATGCAGCTCAGCTTTTTGAAAAATTATGCTCTGAAAACTACTGGTCGCCTATTCTCTTCAAGTATTTGCATGGTGTTTGCTTGGAACAAATAGGCATGCGAACAGAGGCTATCCTTGCGTTTGCCGAAGTATCACAGATCGCAGGTAGAAAGACTGGCAGCAAGTCTAATATCGAACAATATGTCTTGAGAAAGGTGGAATCATTCCAAGCCGCTGGATACCAAGATTTACCTATCACATGCCCAGCTCTGGAGTATCTTTACATTAATAATGCATTTGAGTTCATGGAACATAGCCTATTAGCTGAAGCCATGGATGTTGTGGACACTGCCTTGGACGAGATTCAGGAGAGAGAAAAGGCTGAATATTTGGTTCGAGCTAATGAGATTATGCCAACCTTGGATCCTCCCGATTATTATGCACAACGTGGAACTTTGCTCCTCATCAAATCGGCTATTCTTAACTCCATGGGACGCCATCAGCAATCCATTATCCATCTGAACTGGATTGTTGATCACAAGGATCGCATGACTGACGAAAAATGGGTGGTTCCCTACGCTTTCTGGCAAGTAGCTGACAGAATCTGTAGAAAGCTTATGCTTGTGGGGTACTATGTTTGCTTATACTGTAGTTTCTATTTTCAGGGAGGCTGGTCTGGTGACTTGGGCGGCTGGAGACAAGCTGAAGAGCCGTTCGTTGTGGGAAACTGCCTTGAGTCAATCCAAGTTTGACTTTGAATATAGGCTCGCTGTTGTAAGTACTTTAATAGACTTGAAAAAAGAGCGAGAGATCAACATCCACATGCATAATGTGTATATGGTATCTCCCTGCTGTATTGTTTAGTCAGTCACATTGGCTAATGTTTACTTGTCTTCAATCTTAATAGCGCCTGAACCTTGCTATTTCGCGAGCGGAAGATTTGGGCACACCAAAACCTGAACGACCAAAACCTCAAAAGGGTCCTAGTACCAATGGTCGAAAGCGACTTTCACTAGCAGCGATTCGATCTAGCCCTGTTGTTTAAAGCATGCTGATTCTCTATACACTTTTTTGATTTTCTAATAGTATTTATTCTCTCCTTTGGTCCATTTGATTTGACTTCTGTTGTTATTTTAGAAGAGTTAAAAAAAAAAAAAAAAAGAAAAAGAAAAGGGTACTATTACTCTTAGCTTTAGTTTTAGCACTAGACCAGCACTGGAAGTTTTTGGTAAGGAGAACAAAGTGCGGAGAGGTAAACAAGAAATAATGAGTGTTCTTCAACCCTCTCCTCAGGCTGCCATATATAGCACACCTGTCAAAGCACGACATGCTTCTCGAGGAAAATTGCTTGCATTTCATTGTGTAGCCCACGATGTAAAAGCCTATAATGGGCAATAGGTATGCCATGATGATAAACGAATTTGGTATACATAAGACACTGCCTTGATCCTCGCGTGGCTACCGTCCCCGCGCAAAGGGTATACCATATCAAATTTCCATCCATTACATCCCTCTTACTCCGCTTCTCCACGTGAATCATACCATTTACAGTGATGACGTTACAACAAGAGATGATAGCAGGTGGGCTTGGCTAAGGAAAATCGAAGATAGGGAAGCATAATCCATGATGGCATGCAACATATTATCATTGGCTTTGTATAACTACTAGACTCATTAGAAAAAAGCTTACAAAGTATTTACAAATAGAAACCGTGGGTCTCCCAATCGACTCTCCCCTGAAATAAATGGACATATACAATGACTGTATAAAGACATTATATTTTTAATGGATTAGTTGTAAAGAAGCCAATGGAAGAATACAAAAGAAATGAGAAATGTAAATGTAGCTCGCACACAATGGGCATGGATCTCGTTACTAGGGAAGATGGAGTTTTCTCTCCCAAAAACGCGAGTTTCAATAATTTTTTTTTTTTTTGATCACCGTCGCACCAGCAAAGCTGACTTTGTCGCACACACCTAAAACTATACAGTATTTTCCTCATCTCGCACTCATCCTTCTACCATCAAAACTATGCAAGCTATTAAATGCGTCGTTGTTGGTGACGGGTATGTCCTTAACTATTTCTCATCACTAGCCTTAATGTTCTCCAAACGCTGATATCCCATTCCCCTGTGGACCATCATTTCATCCAGTGCTGTAGGTAAAACTTGCCTGCTCATCTCGTATACTACAAATGCCTTTCCAGGCGAATATATTCCTACAGTGTAAGCAGAACAATCTATCAGCATGAACCACATGTCTTTAATAGCTATATTGTAACCACCTTTATTTCATCCTTTTTGTTCAACTCATTTCAACCACTCAGTTTTGATAACTACTCTGCTAATGTAATGGTTGACGGAAAACCAATCAATTTGGGTCTGTGGGATACAGCTGGTCAAGAAGATTACGATCGATTGCGCCCTCTCTCCTACCCGCAGACTGATGTTTTCCTCATCTGCTTCTCGCTTGTGAGCCCACCTTCTTGTGAAAACGTGCGAACAAAGGTAAGCCATTTGGGGGGTATTGGATATGGCCAGCGACTATGATCTATCTCTCCGCTCTGTTTTGTTATTATTTTGCTCTTCTCTCCTCGTTGGTTTTCAGAGGAAGCAAAAAATAATTATGGAAGCGTAGTAACTGCCATATGTATTCATTCTCATTTGCATATTTATTTACTCTACCATCTACCAATAGTGGGTTCCAGAGATTTCTCACCATGCACCAAATGTGCCTGTCATTCTAGTTGGCACAAAACTTGATTTGCGTGAGGATCGCGACACAATCGAAAAATTGCGCGAGAAGCGCATGGCACCTACGACGTATCAGCAAGGTTTGCAGATGGCCAAGGATATTGGTGCCGTCAAGTATCTGGAGTGCTCTGCTCTCACACAGAAAGGTATAATAAAAAAAAAAAGGAAAAAATTTATGTGATGCCTAACCGAATAGAGATTAGGAAAAAGCTAGACTAAGCTCGGTTATCCGAGTCAGCATGTTATATATACTGTTGCTAACGAATTTTCTTTCATCGTTATAGGTCTCAAGAATGTGTTTGATGAGGCAATTCGTGCTGTTTTGTGCCCTCCTGTAGCACCCAGAAGGAAGAAGGGCTGCTTGATATTGTAGAGATAGTTTTCTGAATATCCGATATTTTACATTCACCAGTATTAATAAAAGAAGCGACCAGTATTTTAGTTTTTACCCAACACCAAACAAAAAAGAACCGCCAACTTTTTGCCCTTTGTAGTTTTAAATGACAGACGACATTGACCTTGATAACACCATGTCAAACAACATTAACAATACTATTGCTCTAATCATTATTGATCCTGACCAACTCCCCATTGAAATCCAAGATGGCATCTTCGAGATCACAAGAAACTATCCTTACAAAAACCTTACAACCGCTGACGCTATGGGTGACTCTGACTACAGCTCTATCTGGACAGTAAGGTAAATGGATGTGATGTGACCTGATCTTAAAGCTATCGTTTTCTTCCCTCCTTACCGCGTTTTTCTTACATACCACGCCACCACCACTCTACTCCAGCTTTCTGAATGATCCGGAGCTTCAGGCGGGCCAACTTGTGGTGTCGGCGAATCATTCAGATAACTCAGACTCAGTGCCAGAATCCCGGCTGGACATCATGGTACGATATCATCGCAGGATTGAAGGTACTATTGTCATTTTTATTGTTAGTGATAGAAGTGTATGTGAATGTAAAGTTAATTTTAAGTGTGATTTCCTTCCTTCTGATGGCAACAGCATTTCGAGGTCTAGGGCGTATTCTTGGCGCAGCTCGTCAGATAGATGATGGTATGGCTATACCGAATTTACTCAACTTTTCAGAAAAAGCGCAACTTGACACCAGAGGGTATGTGACACGCGATATATGTCATTATACGGCCTAGGGTTACTAACTGGGATGATTTTCGGTATGTTAAAGGCTTATGATCGACTGCAGTCGAAACGGTGTTCTCAAGCCTGAAGCTGTATATTTCTTTTTACGAAATATGGCCTTGATGGGTTTGAATATGCTGCAGCTGTATACAGAAGATACGTTCGAGGTTGAAAACGAGCCCTTCTTTGGTTACTTGAGAGGAAAGTATACCTCAAAGGAGTTAGCGGCTATCGATGACTATGCATATGATTTGTACGTGATTCTCTACAACTTATCGCACAATACTAAACGTGCTCACTATGAATTCATTCTGTAGAGATATTGAAGTCATGCCATGTATTCAGACCCTGGGACATTTAGGTCAAATCTTACAATGGCCCCAATATGCCCATCTTCGTGATAACTTTGAAGTTCTATTGGCGGAATATGAGCCTACTTATGAATTTTTAGAAAAATTGATTAGCGCTGCAACCGCACCATTCCGATCAAAGCGTATTCATTTAGGCATGGATGAGGTAAGTTTTCATCAAACAATGGAAAGAAGAATTATTTCCTACCGATTATTTGTTTTAATAAAACTACTTTTTTAGGCATATGGTGTTGGTGAAGGCAGATATAGACAATACTTTGGGTATAAAGAGGGCACGAGCATCTTTGTAGATCATCTCCAGCGTGTCAACGAGATTTGCGAGAGACTGCAAGTCCAACCCATAATTTGGTCCGACAGTATGTTACTCTACTAGGATTACGTAAATATGTTAGTTTGCTTTGATGCATGAATAGCTTACGCTAGTGCTTTTTTTCACAGTGATATTTTGTTTGGCGGCGAAAAGTAACTCCTTACAGGGTTACTATGACACGAATAGTAATCCAGCCAATTTACCAGAAGTGGTAGACAAGGTACCACCTAATATTGATCTCATATTCTGGGATTACTATCATACCAATGCCGATCTCTACGAAGAAAAACTACAGCACCATCGTGATCTCGGCTGTCTGCAACCTTGGATGGCCACTGGAGTATGGACGTGGAGTCGGTTTTGGTCCGCTCTTCCCTTTACATTTGAGTCGGTGCGAGCAAGTACAGTGACAGCAAAGAACCAGCAAACGGGTGTGCGAAATGGCTTTATCACAGTTTGGGGCGACGATGGCAACGAATGTGATATGTAAGTTTATGTTGTGTTTTTTTCCTTCTGTGGAACATCACCAGACCCCATGTGCAATTTTTTTGTTTATAATATTGTTATTTTTTTTATTCTGTATTTTTCATACACACCTAGGTATTCATCTTTACCAGCGATTCTGTATTATGCTCAACATTGTTATACAGACCAAGATGAAGTAGATATCGCACTGTTGAAACGAAATTTTCAAGGGATTTGTGGAGCAGGATTTGACGACTGGATTATGGGTTCCAAGGTAAAGCAGACGGAACAAAAAAGAATTCCATAAACACATAATGTATCAACTTACCAGCTTTTGATTAACATTGATCGCTCGATTTGGCACGGGCCTTGGTCTGTTTTAGGTTGATACGACGCCAACTGGGTCACACATCGTCACTCGAAGTAACTTTGCAGCAAACACCAGTAAATGGCTACTATGGGAAGGTAAGAACAGGGCTATGTCAATTTACGCTATATCGTTTTAGGTTTACTAACACAGTCTCAAAATAAAATTATTTACTCACTTTGCTGTGTACACTCACTTACCGGTCCGACGCTCATTTTGGTTTGTTACGCCTCCTTACTATTGGGCGTTTTTCAGATCCCATGATGGCGTTTCTCTCACCACAATATGCAGGAGAGAACCTGGAAGAACACTACGAAACGATAGCAAATGATTTAGGTTTAGCGATGAACCTCTACGACAAACCATTGAATTGTCGTCTGGAATTACCTGCAAGATTAGCGCGGGTATTATCGTTAAAATGCCATTTACGCGAAAGGATTCAAAATGCTTATCGAAAAGGTCGTCATGAAGAAGTTCAAAGTCTTGCCGAAGGCCGGTTGCAGCAACTGCGGCAGGAGGTCGATGACCTATGGCGTTATCACCGACGCATGTGGATGAATATGTACAAGCCATTTGGTTGGGAGAATATTGATTTGCGCTATGGTGGCCTACGAGCTCGTCTAGAAACCATGCAACAACAGTTACTAGAATACATCGAATGGGTCAAACAAGGCGGCGGAGAAGATGCTTGTATACCTGAATATGATGTGGATCTTGAGTGTATTTATGTTGGTTCTCAAACCAACTTGCTGCTGGACTATACCCGTGCATGTACTCCCTCGAGATAGATAGATTTCCCTCTCATTTATGTATGCAAGAAGAAAAGAGACAAGGAGAAACAATTGTACACAACACAGTAGCAAAATGTCAAAAAACGTGAAATATACATATGCCCTTTGATATGCAACAAAGTATGGAAATGAACATGAACGAATATTCAGACTTTGATTTTCGCAACTGAAGTCATATTTTTTATTTCAAATAGCAAGATAACAACGAAGATAAAACCTATGTATAAGAAACAAGAAGAGTTTGTATAACCCAAGTCGCTAATGTACAGCAGTGGGTGCGGAAAAAAGAAAATGTTAAGCACAAAAAAAAAGGCAATGATATATTCATTTGAAGAAGAGAGAGAGTGGCACCTGCCGCAATCATTGATACTTTAGTTGCCAGTTGGATATTGTTCTGGTTCTTGGTGATTCCATTTTTTTTTTGTTTTTTGTTTTTAAAAGTTGCAGAAATTTGCAAGCTTATCCATTTGATAGGCGTTCGGTACGATACAGAGGGCATGATAGTATTCGGTATATGTAGTATTTATATATGTATAAGACGTGCGGGAGGTAGGTGGATAGGTGGGGGGTTATTTCTTCAAGCAAGATCTTTTCCTCGCCTTGCCCTGCCTACGCTTCACTACATCGAATCCTCCGTGCTGCCAGCAGACATGGATCGGCGACGTACGCCTTCAAAGGTACTGTGGATTGAGAGAGCAGTGGGTAAAAATCCTGGCACATAGCGGGGAAATAAATCCGAGGTTTGCTGCGGTGCAGTAGAGTTCTGTTGCTGCGGTAGTTGCTGTTGCTGCTGGTGATGGGCTTGCATGTAGTTTGTGAATCGATTAGGTGGCGATGCTGAGAACGAGATCATTTGCGGTGGTGATGAAGAAAGAGAGGAAGTATCACTGTCTCGACGATGGAAACGAGCACAAGCAGAAGTATGACTTGCAAACGAATCAGTCTTTTCGAAGGTTTGTCCGCATTTACATCTGAAGGGCATTTTTTTTTAGAATAGCAAAGTAAAAGAGGGAACAAAAAGGTAGTCTAGGGAAAAAAAAAAAGCTTCGGAATCAATTTATGCATTTTTTTTTCATGGGCAGTGAGCCTCTCCATTGTGGGCAAAAATCAAAAAAGGTCACGAGGGAACACCAGATAAAGTAATTCCATATCCATTGGCTGGAGATATCAGCCGGGGTTTCAAGGTAAAAACTCTCGTTTCAAGTTTAATTGAAGTCGAGAACTGACAGCTTCAAACCGTAACATACAAAGGGTTAGCTGGTTGTTAAACGATAACACAGCAGCGATAGCTTTCAGTACACAAAGTTTGTGGCTCTTTTCACTGTCGAGTAGTTCTTTGGCTGTGACTGCTTGGTCGTCAATTTTGATAGCGCTGTCAAGGTTCATGCATGCCAAGTCACTGATACCGTCCAATTTGACAACTTTGGCCATGTTTTCGAGTTTTTGTCGTTCAGTAGGGCATAGTTCCATTCGACATCGGCGTTCAGCTCCTGTATGAGGATAATACAAATAAAATTCGGAAAGTTGTATTAACAAATTATGAGGATTCTCTTCTCGCTTATATCTTATCTGATAAAAAGCTCGCATATCTTCAGCGTCTGTAAACTCGGGTGACTCTGAAACTTTCTGCTCTTGTGCTTGACTTGGCATAAGGTTTGTCAATCGAACATCTTTCAGCCATAGAAGAACTTCTTGTGTACCAGATTCTCCAAATCCATCAATAGTTTTCCTGGCTGTCAAAAGCTTATCCCTTAGTCGTCGGAATGAATAATACTGGGCATCCTTGAGCAAATTCGCACGGTGTACTTCGTCTCTGATTTGTATGGAATATCCTTGTAAATGGCTAACGATTTCCGCAAATGTATCTGGGTTTCGATCAATTATATATGGGGGGGCTTCGGATTGTTTGATATGCGTATAGAATAGATAGTGTATCAAGGGGCCTGTGAAAAAATTGCCCGGTCCGTCTAGAACGGGTGAAGGACGTGCGCATACACAAACTCAGATTAGCCTTGGATTGGATTTGACAATTAATTCCATACCACTTACTGACCTCGAGTAAAAAGATCCTTTGATAACCGAAATACACGACCGCCTACATTAAGGAAGAGGGTTTGGCGAAGGAACTGAGTAAGTCGCTTAAGACCGTAGTACCTCGCGTCATTCATCAAATTCTGGTTCTCGTATTCGTCATTTGGTCGAATCTGGTATCCTCGTAAATAGTGTAATATAATTTTGAATGTTTCCGGATCTCTATCGATACGAACAGTCCGTGACTTTGGGTTTCGAGTGAAATATTCAATAAAGAAGTTGGACGGTCCATCCGAGCAGAGTGTTTCCCAGCTCATTCGGAAGGCTTTATCAGCTACAATGACCGTGAATACAGTTTGCTTGGGTATAGCTATTGGTTGGGATGATACAGCTGCTGCAGCTGTTGTTGAGGTTTCAGTAGCGTCATTCTGGCCAGCTGGTTGGCCTGCAGCCGCTGGACATTGCTTTGTAGCCATGGTACTAGTTTCGTTAGGCTGGTCATTCGCAACCGCTGGGCATTGGTTAGTAGTCATGTTACTAGCTTCGTTAAGCTGGCCGTTAACAGATTGATTGGATGGACGGCGGGAATTTGTATCTGATAACGCAATTCCGTTGTTTGCATTACTTTGCAAAGAGCCGTCATTCATAGTAATACTATTAATGACATCGACATTGGAAAAAGAGAGGAGGAGATCCGATGTACCAGGTTGTAATAAGTCTTGTTCAGTCAATCCCAATGTCCCACTGTCATCGACGAATGCATCAAAGTTGAAGTCGTTAATGAACGCGTAATTGTTATCGTTGCTACCGTTGTTATCGTTGCTTGCCGCTGGAGTTGCAATTCTAGGTCGCTTTCGGGATATGTTTCCGTCCTCTGCCATGCTTTATAAATGTAAATTGTTAAGCCGACCAGCTGAAGCAACGGATAGCGGGAAAATGGAGCCCGTTGTGACTCGCAAAAAATGCAAGGATAATCGTCAATGGCTGACCCCATTGCTGAACCTCAACATTGATCAGTCTCGAAATCGCTAATGTCGTTTCTGCAGAGATCTGTTCCCATTTTAACTGCGGCTGTAATTGGTGTCGCCACAGGGTACTATGTTTTCCAGCCGCTTTTGCGACAATACGAAAAGTAGGTGCTAGTCATATAATTCAATTCCTAGCGCGACTTTAGCCTTTTGTTAATGATGCTGTACTTAGGGATACAAATGGTACTTGGAAAAAACCAGGCGACGACGAGCGCATCGAGCACATAAAGAAAGAGTTCCCAATTGTACAGAAATTAGAAGGCGAACCTAAGAAGGAAAAAACGGAATCAAAATAAAAAGTTTATCGGTTACTGCTTAATCCAACACCTTCCCCAGGCATTCACATATATGATCGACCACAATACTACTATACTGCTTTTCGTTTTTCTGGTAGTTTTCAATATAAATTATTGTTTTTTAAAGCTATATTTGCTGTTGAAACTGGTTCAAGATGCAATTCAATGAAATTCAATTGTATATGGAGACACCGAATCGTCAATAAACAGGCGCATTACATAGAGAGGGACAGTATATAAAGAAATAAGGAATGTAGTATATGATACAATTGCGGTCTGTAAGGAGCAACATAACAACCGTCTCATGGACCTCTCAAAGCTTCCAAACGCCGCTGTAATTCTGCATCGCCTTCCTCAGCGGCTTGCGCAGATTCTTTAATTGGATTACTGGTTGGTACTGACGCCATCTTGCCATTGATTGAAATGCCAATCTCATCCAACACCTGTCAGTGCTCACAGTTAGAATCATGGTGGCAGCCATTGTTGAACTAATTTAATCCTACCTGGTTCATAATATCCTCGGACTCTTCTTCGTCTTCTTCTGAACCCAAGACGTCGTCGATAGTATCGTCCACTAAAAATATCTGCAGGTTAGAGGAGACTGTCCCTCATCCAAAGTCAAATTGTTGCATACATACTCATTTCTGCCGTCATATCTGCCTGGAGGGACTGTTTCTGGAATTCCATCATGGTTTTCTGCATCTGTGCTGGGTCCATCACCTTGCTACTTGCTGCCATTGCCTGCGTAGCCCCTTTCATGGCATTTCTATAGAGAGATCAATGAGCACTTAAAATGATAGATAATATTCCAGCAGAATACGCTTACCCCATAGCAATACTGCTTTGCATGGCTGTGGTACGATGAGACATGCCGGATATCTGGGACTCGACTTTTTGATTTTTTGTCTTTTGGTTGCGAACTTGAATGAGTTGCTGAAAGGGTCAAGTTTGAATGGACATGAATCTCTGAAGAGAAGAAAATCTAGAAGCATTACCTTGGCAAGAGACTTTGCAAGACTGGTGTTTCCTTGCCGTGCTGCTCGTTTGATTTCTAATTCTAACTGATTTTCTTGTCTTTGAAGCTGGAGTTGATCCCGCTTTAAATCCCTTTGTACCGATCGGAATTCGCGCAGACTTTTTCGCAGTTCCTCTATAGAAATTCAAAGGTAAGATGAGATGCAATCTTATGAGTAACTGTTGAAATTCAAAAGTAATAATAACCTTTAGGTGAAGGCTTTGTGAAAATCGATTTTAAAGGTTCCATAATGTTTTTGATCAAAGCCAAGAGAGGAGAGCCAAGAAACTGACACACCTGTTCAGGAACCGCTTGCTCGAAAGTTTTACTCCGCAAAGGAATCATCATGACATTTTACTGGAATTTTTAAATACAAATGGTTACGCTAACTGTAGATCTCCTATTCTATCTATTAAATGTAACCTTGATGCTGTATTACAATACACCTCCTAAAAGAATTTCATTGTACGTCGTCATAATATCGTTTAATGCCAGCAAAATATGTCCACAGAGTTGCTTGACTTCCTCCGTCGAACTGTCGACCAGAACTAAAGTAATACCCGGCAGGGCAAGATGGAAAATACTAAGTATAATTTATATATATTCTCGCGGTTATGTTACCTACACCTACCTATAATCCAGTCTTTGGTTTCTACTAGCTGCTGGGCATACTCATTAATGAGTCTAGTCTTCTGATCCTTCATAGTAGTATTGAGGATTGTATTAATTCCCGTTAGCGCAGCCTGAATTACACTAGGTTCGGGACGTCCTTGGAAGGTAAGATATCGAAGAGAGAGAGAAAAATCCCAATACTCTTTGACAATGTGCTGATGCTGGGGAGTATGAACTAATAGAGGTAGAGTTCCATTAGTCACTTAATGATGGCGGCGAATGCTCAAACGGTTCAAATACTTGCTAGAATAATGCAGGATGATTCCAAGAGTGAGGACAAACCTGGACAAGAGTCTAGGTGATTGAGTAGCCATAACCCGGACTGTATGGTTACTGTGGTAGAATAGTCAAAGGTGAATCCTGCCATTCCAGGCTAAGGTCAATATTTTACATCAGATGCATCCTACCTCCAACCAGTTCTTGTTCCTTCCCACCATCCTTGCATTAAAGGAAAGAAGATGCACGTACTAACAATACCAGCGAGCTTGTTCCGTGTAGGTTTTGCTCGCTTACGGTCTACTTCGCTCTTTCTAGAAAATACTCTAGTTTTACCTTTGGGTTCTAATGTAGTGTTACTAGTACTATCATCTGGAAGTATAAGTGTATTGGCGAACGCTTGGTTCAGTGACTCAATCGATCCTGCAGCTGAGTCTTCTTTTGTCTGTGACATATACCATGAGTAAATCGATTCCTAAACGACAGTTTAGCATATCAGAATTACATGACGCCTTACCTTCGTATCTCGCCACCCCGCTAACTCTTTGACAGCGACACTGATACATCTTAAAGCCAGTGATCGCTGTGAGTCAGAAGAGTTGCGATCATAAAATTCGTCTATTAGAACTCTACAATGACAACGAATGTAAATAGCTGATATAGAACAGTAGTTTGTACCAAGCGGTGCTGCACTTACTTGAATGATGGAATGGGTGAAGCCACCAATAATGCTACTATGGCGTCTTGCTGACACTGATCAAAATTTTCTAAATGAAACGTATCTTGCAACGAAAATATCGTTTTGGTCAGATCTTCCGCATTTTCCTCTGTTATTCAGCCAATTAGTCCATATCATAGCGAGATTTCGAATATCTATTCATGCAGTTAATAGCTGGTAACTTACCTATCTCAGTCCCAACGCCTTCTTTCTGCCTAATTAGAGCTTCAGCTGACGCTAAGCCAATCTCTTGCTTGATCGGATCATCTGGAGTCCGTAGATATTGAAGGAGGTCGTACACATACCTAATCAAGAACCCAAAAAGGCAAATTGTCAGGACGAGGGTTATCTCCAACAAACTGGATGTTATTACACTGAAAAGGCCATACATAGGTTTGCCAAGCTTTTTCTTATCTGATGTCCTAGCATCTCGTTCATCATCAGACTCTTGGGGCATAGAGTAAGGCTCTAAATCGGAATCTTCGTCTGACGTATCGTCCTCTGTGTTTGTTCGGTCAATCTATGTTTAATGTCAATTAAGCTATAACCCAACGAAGGGAATGTATTGTGATACCTTGTCCAAAAGTGAATGGGGCGTCAGGGTCTATTTCTTCCATGCCTTGATCATCATCCTCGGATAAATGTTCATTTTCAGCAGCTTTAACAGATTCCTCAAGAACTAGAGTGTCCAATACGTCTTTTTGAAAGAATAAGTAAGAGCTTTTTTTGATATTCAACATGAAATTTTGAAGTCTCTCTTACCTTCATGCTGTAGAGCGTCTCTGACGATGATCAAGTTCCGTAACTTTAGAAGGTTCTTATCTGTTTCCGATTCGAGTACATGGCAATCCAGTCTTTTATCAGGGTCGTCCATCATCATCGATAATGTTTCTGCCACCAGCTACGAGAACAGAAATTCCATATGTCAGTATATGAACACGCGTTCTTTCTCCTAGGGATATTGCCAGTTATCAAACTTACGATGCCTATCTTCGTAGTCTCTGGATCTCCACTCACAAACCATTCATGTATATGCCTAGTCATTTGCATAGCTGAAAAAACTTCAGCTATAATAACTTGATTAGGTAGGTATCCGAGAATCACGAAAATGGCCGATGTAACACCTATCGAGCATAGTTATGGACATTAGATAAGCAAATGGATAGATAGAGATTCATTTCACACACAAAGACGCATACCGAGTTGTTTAAAGTAAGGAGTATTTCGAACAAATTGCCGGTCGCCCCACATTGAAATAAGCTGTCGAAGCACCGACAATAGAATATCTTGGGTTCTCTTCGTGATAGAATACGAAGAGGCTGGGTTTATGTGGTAAGAATGTGGGCTTTGGTTGGGGTGGATACAGTTATGACTCGAGAAATGTTCTTACTTACCCTCTAGACCAAAATTCTGGGATTCTTGTATCCCCCCAGCATATACTAGCAATGCAGCCAGTGTTCTGGTAGCACCAATACTTGGCGACGTGTGAGACTCTAACCATCCAGTTTTCCAAAACAATTGCAGCACATCATTTGAGCTATTGACAGGCTCAGACCCAAAATACATTGCAAAAATTCCTTGAGCAAGCTGCTGAATGTGACTAGATGTAAGGTTGGTTTTGGATAATCTCTGCTCCAAGTACTGGAATGTTCCCGAAATCAATTTCGTAAGGTCAGGCGAAAGCATTAAATGGTGCAACATGATATGTGACCACATCTTGCGAGTTATGGCAGAATGTGGCGATTGTGATGTAACCAGCGGTAGTGTATGAGGATACAAATTTGCGATGAGACTAGATGCATAACCTTGCCGAGCCATCTTCCCTATTAATTGGCCAATGGAAGCAGCCACATTATCAATGAATTGCTGATTGTCCATAGGCGGACATCTCTGTGCCGCTGCGTCAACGTAACGAGCAATGGCATTGGCAATAATGGCTGAATATGGACTGATCACAAAGAACAAAGTAGTCAGTGAAAATAGAATTGGGATGAGTATGGAAGGAAAGAGGTTTAAATCCAACGTTTAGCAAATTAAACAAGCGTACTACGTACTTGTCAGTATACCAATCGTCATGCGTTGAAGTTTGGCCTATAGCATTTGCGACTCTTGCTGGTATTGAAACAATTGCAGTGACTAGACTTCGCCACTCAGCATCATAGCATTCTCCAAGCAAGAGGTCCAGACCGCCTTCCTGCATCAGTAGGCGCAATAATCGTGTTGAAAGCGCAAGGACTCCAGTGGGTGCGGTTTTCTGTGTTAATGAGTCAACCAGGATCATAAGCGATTGTCGAGCCATAATGGTTGCGTGCTTTGACCGAGTGTATGGCACGAATGTAGCTTTTAGTAGTTGAAACCTCTGTCCGTCTTCAAATGCATAGCTCCAGTTTGGGATCAGGGTATCTACCACAAAGTGAAGATGACAAGACCAAAATGATCCAGTGGTGAGCTGATCAATCGATTGGTCATTAGGACCTTGCCACGATTGAAAATGCTCTAGTTGTGGCGGTAGCGTATGAACGCGACTTAAAGGTTCAGACAGAGCGTTGGTGGCAAATGCTAAAGTGGCAGATTGTGAATTGCGAACCCGATTATGCAAAGCATCCAAATGCGACTTTTCCATTCTGGCAAAAGGGGGTATCTCGAAGACAAAGAATATAAATATCTCAGTTCGACCAGACCAACAATATAAAATGAGCAAGTGGTATTATAATTACAAAAGGAAAGAGGAAGTGGAAAGGAAAACGAATCCACACAACCAGTCAGGACCGAAAAATAATAGAATTGCCTAGCGTTGCGTTGTGAATTCAGAAGGAAAGTACTATGGTAGAGAGAAAGGAAAAAAAAAAAATTAGGTATTACACCTTTTTTTTCCGTCGTCATAGTGGTTATCATTCTTGCATGTCCACGTCAGGATCCATCTTTTCAGCCATCATAGCAACAATAGCGGCACCAACAATTCTTGAGTGTTTGACAATTCCAACTGAAAGCTTTGATGCAACATCATCTGGAATTAAAGCTTTAAGCGTTTCACAAACTCGAGGATGGAATGAAGGATAGTCTTCGTATAGATCACCGCTGATAGCTACAGAGAAGAAATCAATCATATTAGAACACAAATGTAGGCAATGAAATTGCCAACATATATTCTAGTCCACCCCTCGTTAGCCAATTCAGAAAAAACAAATCACCACTTACATATAGCACATCCCTCGCTGGCTTCTTCCAGTCCAATACCATGTTCAACCATGTAAGTAACAACACTAGCTATTGCAGCACCTACCAGCATGGCAGAACGTCTTCCAACAATTTCGCACACCTTTTGCACTATTTCACAATCAGCAAGGGTGGTAGGACCGATCTTTAGCATGTCTTCGAGGATGATACGCGTATCTTTGTAATTTTCAGAAATATCGTCAGCTTCAATTACATACATATAGCTGGTGTCGAAACTATAGGGAGTATTTAGACCCTCTGAGCTTGATCCTGAAAACAGTTTGTCGTTGTCTACAAGGTAGACTAGTATATTTCGAACCAGTTCACCAAGATACATGCCAGTGGTCATTTTTTCAAAGATATGCACAGAAGGATTGTTTGATTCTCGATCAAGTTTTCGATCAAACCAAGAGTTAGGAAGCCACCGCTTATGTGAACCAAAGTTACACCACTCGGTATTGATAATCATATCGTCTGAATTTTTGTCCTTGAAAGAATTTTCGAGAGAAGTGATATTGCTGACCTTTTCATAATAGGCACAGTTCGTTCCAGCGCTGTGTACTATTCCAATTCGTGTTGAGGGATGTTGATAAGCATGTGCCAATAATGTGCATACAGTGTCTATAAGTATTTGAGAGGGGTTAGTTTGAGTGGGGTATAAAAAAGTATGACGGTGGGAATATTCATATTCCGCTGCTTGTGCTTACCGTTGGCCATAGCAACGACTTTAACGGCTAGGCCCTTCGCCTTGAAACGAGAATGAAAAAGTTCCACAACATCACAGCCAACACCATTTTGATAATCGAAACCGTGTTCAAGGGCCACAATGGTTCCCTTGTTGAGACCGGTTTGTTTGACAGCGAACCCCACGCTAACTGCCATAGGATAAACGAAAAGGTCTTGTGTTCCAACTCTGACTAAGAAATCCGAAACGCAGTCCGCAACGTAGTCTATCAAAATCGACATATCTTCGCCAGCCGTCAAGTTATCTGGAATCTTGTATTGATATTGGTTGATAGCCAATTTGCCACGTTCGCCTTTCAATTTGACTTGGCAAACATAAATATCCATGCCTGAGATTTCCAATGCTAGGTAAACGCCTTTTTCATTTCCGGTTGGATAGCCTGATAAAGAGGAAATAGAGCGTGAGTAATAGATCGAGACGAAGGGTAGAGAAAGCTAGTGGTGGAACATAGATGGGGCTGGCGAGCGGGGCAAGAAGTAGCATGATAATAATAAGACATAAAAAGTCCACTAGATACTTGTGAACAAAACTCGATCTGGCCACGAAGATTGGACGTGCACTAACCTGTTACCCAAGAGGGTATCATCTTCAGATCACAAGATTGACCTTGAGCCCGTAACCCCGCGCTCATCTCTTCACCAAGTCCCTTTACAATCGTTTTGAGCTTGTCATCTGACACCTCAAAAGCTTTTGCTACTCGATCAATTTCGTCTTGCTGTTCTGGCGAAGCATGTTCTACCCGAGACGAAAATGTAGAGTTTCGTCTCGAGGTCAGTGGTTCCGGGTTGTGATGGATAGTAGTCATGGTGGAGTCGAACAGTGGTGGAGAGAGCGATAGGAAGAGAGTACGTGTGTGATTTTAAGTGGAAAAGACAATGTTCACCAAGGAGAGATGGTTGGATTAAATGAAGAGGAACAACAAGACAATATCAAGCAAAGGAAAGACGTAAGGTATTGGTGAGATAGCTGGGTTGGGGTTTTTGTTAGAGTTGCGTGTGGACCCCCAGGAATAAAAGCACAAGTGTCTGAAATTTTTCTACATCGTATTGCTACTCTCCCCCGAAGAACATCCACCATAAACAGCCACAACTTTTTTCTGTCTTGTCCGACTCACGCCATTTTCTGGTGTCGTTTCTTAGCCCACTCTCACTCACCTTGGCTGTTGTACAAACTTCTATGCTTAACCTCTATATTAGCTTGTTATCAAGCTCCCCAATTGTTCTTGATACATTTAATTATCACAGTGAAGTGGTCAGTGAGAAAGATCACGTATAACGATGGGTTATTTAGAACATAACTTCAGTGATAAGCTACATAAAACACGCCATTTTGGATGCAGCATTGATCGGGTGATGCCAATATAATGTAAGTATGAAATATGGATACTAATATGTGTCCAACAAATGACATAGACTTACCTGTATTCATCCTTGCGCTGTTGATGTGATGGCCACGTACCACTATGACAAACTCACTCAGATCATCATGAAGTTCGTGATTATAAGTAACACCATTGGTTCCATCCCGTCAAATGTGACTATCCATCCTGATATGAGACACTAATTGCTTGCTGTAGCTGGGTTACCATTAATGTCGGTTATGGTCAGCTAGTTCAAAACTTTCCTTTCTCACACTAGTCTAATAATTTCCACTAATATAATAAAAGAAGCAAAGGAGATAGCTATCTCTGGAGATACACATTGTTATATCCATGTGTTAAGCAGGCCATAATTGAACTAACCGTGGGGGTGCTGGCCCAGCCAGCCTATCTGGTTTGATTTAATGTTTCGTCGGGGTTTCAATGGCAAAGATAACCTACCAGAGTAAGCAATCATCGTATTGAAGACTTCCATTATCTACAACACAATTATTAGCATAATATTGCTACTGAACGATTTTAAGTCTGTCAATCTAGTAACTCTATCGTTATCTATACATCATATTATTCTCCATATGCAAAGCTTGGTTTCTTCTGAGTGGCACCTGTACCAAAAAAAAACTCAAAACATTGTAGTTGTGTTACGCAGCGATCGGCGACTTTCTGTTTGAGACTTTCTCACTCACTTTCAAGCTGATCTAAAATCTACGCAGAAGGTAGTCTTCTGTCTCTTTCTCTCTTTGACAAGATACTTATGGATATATTACCCACGCCTAAAACACATTATAATGTCACTTGAGAATCAGCCTCCGCGGAGATACTCGCTCATCGTTATCTTATCCCTCCCACCGCCATATAAGATACGCCAATTGCACCAATTTGTAAATTTACCCGACATATTATAGATACTCAACGGTGATGCTATACCTTGGTGGTGTATCTTGCAATTATGACAACGCCATGTATATGAATTTGCATGTTTGTGGTGGTAAGTAAACTATCACCTAACACCCTTCACCACAAAATTTTTCCATACCATCACATGTAGTTCATGGCTTTATGCTGTATACTGCTTTGACAACGCATAATGTACACGTATGCTTGCATATGTTTTCCAATTTTGTAATTTGGTCTTTCTAGTTTCTGTAGAGTGTGCATATTATATAATACGCGGAAAAGAAGTAAAATGTTTAGTTATGAAGACATCACAGGTTTCCTCGTACGCCTATTCTCAACTCTATTATCTACACGGTTATGTTTCTTAACGTACCCATTGGGTTTGATAGAACTTGTATTTTATAGTGAGCATCCTCCACACAGATATAGTATAAATATTCAAGCGGTGGCGCTGACACGGTAAAACTGGTCAAGCAACAGAAGGTCCCAAAGTTGGGAGGCAAGATGAATAATTGGTGATGCTATCTATATCTGGGCGGAAATTGACTAGCACACTGCGTTTCCGCTCTATCGGGCATACCATATGCGCACCAGGAACCCATCCGATGATCCAGAACAAACCAACCAAGATTGGACATTAGAGAAAGCCAAAAGATGCCATAATTGTAAATATCTTCCGCCTTTTGACATTGGGCTCTAAACCTACGTCTCCTATTCGCTGGAAGTTTGCTTGCGAAACTTACCATCTCCAATGTCGCCAACCCAACATTGAGTAGGTACTGAGTACCATACCTATCTATGCTACTACAAATCACACTACTTACTCCCATAAATGGCTTATACTTGAATGTCCAACTGAAGTTTATAGATAATTTGTATCACTCACAGGTAAAATGTAGTAAATGTGTGGCCGGTTCTACTCTCTAGCACTATGTTCTAAATGCCAAGTATATTCATGTAGTTCATGGCTACTCTCAAGTACAGCAATATTAGCAACACATCCATGTATTGTAACGAAAGTAACTTCTACATTATCTTCGGTCCATGCCAAGACAAGTAAAGTACTTAGTGTGAAGCGAGTGTAACTCTTTGGGGGTCAATGATGTAGTATAAATCACTTGCTTTGAGCACCAACCGTTGTAATCTACAATGAGTGGTATTTTTGCTTCCAGTGCGGGGATGTACCTAACCAATTATGGCATCCCAGCCATTTGTTTCTTTCGAGTGCATAATTTTCTGTCACCACCCATTTCAATGTCGAATATACCGAAATCACTTGAGGAGTCTTAAACACTACAACCCTGTAACACCTACTTGGTAGTACACTTAAACTTGCATTCAATTCATAACGAGATGCGATATGACGCGACGTGACGTGGGCAAAACGCTTCAGTGTCACAACTACCTGTCATAATTCGCTTGTCTACGGATAGTGGGAAGAAGTACCGCTTTGTCCATTTTAGGTAAATGACCATGAGCCGATATCTCCGTTGTACAGCTCATAATTGTCATTAACTGAAAGCCAGTGCAATCACATGATGATAGAATACAAGTTGCTTCCTGTGAAAGATTCTATGCACGCAGATCCAGGCATGAGTAATTTCACCCTACACATTCATTATTACAATGAGTTGCATTATGGAGAGTGCAGTCAATAAGCTTACTAAGGAGCAGTAAGTACAGTATATGAATTTGAAGGGATAATGACACTACCTGTACTCACCCCACAATTTGATCCCAGAATGGCTCAAGTGATGAAAATTTTACTGACAGATTTTCCTGCTATTATCCAGCCCAATATTTTATTCTACTATTATCATTTTCTCCTATCTAGATTCATTGTTCCAGTCTATATATATAATTGAATCAATTAACTATAAAGTTTCATGAGATTCACAATTACGAAGTAGATGGAAGATATCTATGCCCACCTCATGATATATAAGCAAACCTTATACTTTTAATTATCGAGAAATAGTAGGGCAATTCAATCCAAGACAATGGGAGAAAGAGCGAAAAAAGGAGCGTCTAATAAAATGCTTATTCCGAGCTATCATTTGGCAGTATAAAGATGACTCCTAACAAGGGAAGGGCAAGAAGAATGCGGATTGTCGAAGCAACGTGAAGGAAACAGTTGCTTAAAAAAGATAAACAGTTGTCCATTAACTTATTTTGTTCAATTCAAGGAACTTCAGTGCCTTTTATCAAGCAAGGTACAAATACGACGCTTCGTTTAACTCAAACTCAATCGAACCCATCCTCCATCTACTATGGTCGCTTTTGTAAAGCTGCTTCTTGCATGCTTTTCCATTGTTTCTTGTGTCTTGGCTACACCATTACAATTGGCGAAACGACAAACCCGCGGAGTTCAGTATCACTGCAAGCCAGGTCACTTTGCCTTGACATTCGATGATGGCCCATATAAATATACAAGCAAGTTGATTGATCATCTTAATGATAGAGGCATAAAGGTATATATTTCAATAGCTGACACTTGGCGCAGCTTTATTCCATTCTACTGACTCCCTAACGTTTGCAATTTGACATAGGCCACATTTTTTGTCAATGGTGATAATTTTTGGTGAGGTTCATTTCACCGCCATGTGACTGGATGTGCGCTCCATGAAGGTGATTATCCTTCGTACTTACATTGTTTTAAAATATAGGGATTTGGATAATAATATTCACGCCCAAAATGTGATTAAGCAAGCCTACAGCTCCGGGCATCAGGTAAGGGGCGGACTTATAGGGAGTTTTTTTTTGGGGTCATCGGCAAAGGAAAGTAATCTCACCTCCCTAATATCCCACTGATGAATAGATTGCCAGTCATACCTGGAGCCATGCAAATCTTGATGAACTCTCAAGAGATGAAATTGAAAATGAAATTATGCGACTTGAAAATACCTTGATGAGGATCATCGGTGTCAGGTGGGTTCAGCTATCAGATGCTGTCGAGGACTATGAGAAAATGCATGTTTAATTCTGTTGCTCACTTTTCCATCTTTGACGTTTAATGCGTGCAGACCAACATGTACGTTCTCTTCTGAATTAATTGCGTTTGATTATTTTAACATTGGACATTAATTGACTACCTTTATTTTTCTAGTTGTTCGTCCTCCTTATGGTAATTCTGATAAACATGTTACCAAAGTTTTGAACCACCTTGGCTATACAGTAGTGAACTGGTCCGTGGATTCCAAGGATTACGAAACTCATAGACTATCGAGTGAGATGCACAATTATCACAGAGGGCTAGGTCCTAGTGATGATTCCAAGGGAGGCATTGGCTTGGAGCACGATGTGAGTTTTCACATTAGAGAGAACAATTACCTAAAGTGTATTGGTCCTTGAACTGACGTTAGGAGTTTTCTTCGTTACTGCCCAAACAGGTATACAAACAAACAGTTGAAGAACTTGCTGACTCGGTTATTAATTACGCGCATCGACGAGGATACAAACTTTCGACTGTTGCTGAATGTAAGTCGTAACCAGCCATAGTTTTTTTTTTAACTCATAAATGGAACCTTTTGTCTACTAAATATGCATATATATATCTAGGTTTCAACGAGGCACCTTACCATTAGAGATGTATTTATACCAGTTTGCGGTGCTTCAAGATAGATGTAAATTTTCCACCCCTGGAAAGAGAGACTTAAAGGAATGGGTATTATTAATAAATAATCATCTTACGAAACCATTGACACAGATATTTTCGGATCAATGTTACCGAATACGCCGAAGTGTCCGCATGTTAGTTCTCAGCCTTTGCCGACTGATGTGCCGATGGAAGGAAAGAGAAAGTGGAGAAGTATATTTTCGGCTGGAAAATAAAAAATTTTCCTCCATACGCATTGTACAATATGTTTCAAGGCTCGCCCGAGAAGATAAAATTAAACTGCGATAAGCATTTTCAAGCTACTTCAATGCACATAGCTTCATTTGATACTTTGAAAAGTTCATGTGGCATACCAGATAATTTTTACTATCTCTTGTTCATTTGCCATCGATCGTGACTGTGAAAGTAAAGAGGTACGTAAAATCTAATGTAATCGGACTTCACGAAGAAACAGGATGACAGAAACATCTAGCGGGATATTTAAGCATCCATTGGAGCAGCGAACTCAGTTTAACATGATATTTCAGGAACGAATAAACAGACCTGAAGATGATGCACCCAGCAGTACTTCCTACTTCTGTGCAGCTGTATGGAATGTAGCTCCTTCTCAATTGTGGCAAGAGAGAGCATGTTGTAACCGATTTGGAGAATCAACAACTGTTCAGCATAGGTCGGAGTGCGCTCTTCTCCTCATTGTTCAACCCCTTGGCGGCGGTCACACTGAAACTTTGCAACGCCTTCCTTCATGCAGACGTGACATAGCATATGTGCCTTGGAACAAAGATAAATACTTTATCTGTCAAGATTATAAACATTGAAGTCAGATAAATTGATTTAAGCAGGCATCTATGTAAGTGGTATCGTGTTTGAGGACCGAAGGAGGTATACGTGGAATAGAGTGATGGTGTGTGCATCTTCGGTAAAATCCCTTTCGGACAAAAATCCCAAACTAAAAAAAAAGTTGGGATCAGATGGCGGACCATCCGTCTAAAAAAAGACTGATGATTTTGCTTGAAAAGAAAAGATATCAATGGACCAGGAGCTCTATATATACCGGCGATTATCACCATTTCTTCTGCATTATTTTCAAGTAACTACACACTATAATGCTCTCTCTCATCAAGCCTCTCTCCGCTTTAATTTTATGTTTGTCATTGGTTTCGGCCTCCCCTTTAGCTAGACGAAACACTCCTGGTGTTCAGACTAATTGTAAGAAAGGATACTTTGCATTGACATATGACGATGGTCCATACGAGTACACTAGTGAATTGGTTGACAAGTTGAACGCAGCTGGTGTCAAGGTCGGTAGATTTGAACTTTGTTACCGACAGTATAGCATGAAATTTAAACGTGTCATCTTCAATCAGGCAACTTTCTTCGTCAATGGTAATAATTGGTGGTATGGTATCTTCTTGACCTTTATCTACATACTGTTGTTTGAGACGAAACTAATAAATATACTAATTGATAACAGGAATATCAAAACCGATTCTTCTGCAGGTGCTGCTATTAAAAAGGCTTACGAATCTGGCCATCAGGTAAGAAACTGGGCAAGAAAAGGGCCATTTCCCAAGCCTTTGATATTTTTTTTTAAAAAATTAAAAAAAAAAACCTCCTCTAAACTTTGTTATGTCATCTCCACAGATCGCAAGCCATACATACTCTCACGCCGATCTTGATACGTTGTCTGCTAGTGGAATCGCGAAGGAAATGCATGATCTTGAAGATGCCTTGAAGCCATATATCGCCCAAAAGTAAGTACCCGAATGTCTAGAACCATAAAGGGGTTTGGTTAGAAAGGGTCTCCGCATCCCAAGTGCTCTTATTTTACTCCTGTGTTTCTAATTCTGTCTTTATTTTTTTATTTTTCAGGAAACCAGCTTGTAAGTGTTTACAGCGCAACGTGGTAAATTAAAAACAAGCGACATTTTGTCTGATGTTTGACATTTGCAGTCATGCGCCCCCCCTACGGAAACAGTAATACCGCAACTACTAAGACTCTTAACAATCTCGGATATACTGTCGTTACCTGGAATGTCGATTCCAAGGACTACGAAACTCACGATCTCCAATCTGAAATGAAAAATTACAAGAATGAGCTTGGTCCTGTTACTGGACAAAATGGCGGTATTGCTTTAGAACATGATGTAAGTGACTGTACGGCTGGTTATGTTCACTAACGTGTGATATTGACAATATTATTTCTGCCGCGCTCCATTAGGTCTATAATCAAACCGTTGATGAGCTAACTGACGCAGCAATTAAATATGTGAAGGACCAGGGTTACAAATTTGCCACTGTCGCCGAATGTAAGATGATGTATCTCTTTGTTGTAATTTCTACTTCTAGATCTTTCCTAACATACGAACATCTTTAGGCTTTGACGCCAGTGCATACAAGTAAATAGGTATTCATATGCGGCTAAGCGCTATTTCAAGAAAAGACTCACTATTCTCTTTATACATCAGCAAAATTAACAAAAATTTTCCATGCTTGGAAAGAGAGGTTAAGAGCATATTTTATAATTAGTAAATATTCATCCCATGTATCCATTGGCATGCACACTTTCCAAACCATGTTACCGATAAGTCGTAAGTTGATCTCAGACTTCGAGAACAACATGTCAATTGAGGAAGAGCCAAAAAAAAAAAAACCAATAAAAAAGGGAAGAGCAAGCGATAATGCATTGAAGTACCAATTTCAATTGGTGATCCTGGTTCATTTGAAATATCAACGAAACGAAATAAAGATACTAGTTGTTAGTGTGAGTTTGCTATCGAGATGAAGAAACAATCTGTATTGGTTATATACATGGTGGTCATTAAATCTAAACTACTTATCGGCTACCATCTCAGCTACCATCTCATATATCCAGCAGACATTCGATACCGAAGCATCACAAGCTTTTCCAAAGACGTATTACCAAGAAATACAAACATGCCGTTGAGTGACCGCATGCAAGTTCAATGATGAACAAATATTGAACTATTCTGGATCATTGTGGTTATAAGTAGGTACAATCAGCTGCTTCAGATATATAGGCTAAATTTATTTACGTCAAAATTTATTTAAAATCATACAGTTGTTCCGACTGTAGAAAGGACTGTAGTACATCTTACCAGTTGTTCTATAGGAATATGATAAGAGAGGATATAATTAATGAATTCAATATTGCGCCATTAAACACTGGCCTCTTGGTTCTTGTTGTCTGTCTTTTGTGTCTCTTCCCACGTAGGGTAATCGACATATCCGACTGGGCCCTTAGAGTAAAAAGTATCACGGTTGTATGGGTTCAGAGGGAGGTTGTTTTCCAGACGATATGGAAGGTCAGGGTTGGCAACGAAGTGACGACCAAAAGCAAGTAAATTGTCGGTCTCCTCAGCAATTTTCAATGTGTTTTCACGGTTATCACCATTGCCTCCAGCACTAATAAAAGCAGATTTCCAAATCTGGGTAGAAATATAAATTGGACGATTGGTCAATGACACTATTTGGATCCAGACAAGCTTTATTCTTTCTTTGCTTACCTTTCTAAATGCACTGAGACTCGGTCCCTTGTTTTTGTCAGACAGATCAACAACATCAGGACGAGGTTCTACAAAATGGAGATATGCGAGTTTGGGATGATTATTTTGCAATTGCTGGGTCAGATAGCTCCAAGTTTCCAGAGGAGTTTCATCGCCCATATCTTGAAAAGCTCCCCATGGAGAGAATCGAATAGCAGTGCGTTCAGGACCAACAGCCTTTTGAACCGCATCAACTACTTCCAATGCAAAGCGAGCTCTGTTCTCAATGGAACCTCCATATTTGTCGGTTCGGACGTTACTGTTTGTGTTAATGAATTGATCCAAGATATATCCGTTAGCACCATGGATCTCAACACCATCAAAACCAGCTTTAATGGCATTTTGGGCAGCCTTGACAAATTCTTGGACGACACCAGGAATTTCGCTTTCTTCTAAAGCACGAGGAACCTCATGAGGCTGACCTGCCATGTTGTTGCCCTTGATGGCAATGGCTGATGCTGAGACTGGTTTAACGTTATCAGGGAGGAAAATGGAAGAAGTAGCACGGCCAACATGCCACAATTGCTGGAAGATGGCAGATCCTTGATCATGAACAGCATTAGTAACCTTAATAATACGCATATGTTTGTTAGTACAGCACAGACATAAGATGTAGGTTGTGTTGATTCTATTCATGATAAGTAACCATATATAGAACAATTACCTTCTTCCATCCTTCAATCTGTTCTTCAGTGTAGATTCCTGGTGCACCAGGAATACCACCAGCCGTGGGTGAGATCAAGGTAGCATCAGTCATCAGCAAACCACCTCCGTTTCCAGCACGTTGTCTGTAGTATTCGACAACAATATCAGTAGGAACATGATCCTCTGAATTTCGCACACGAGTCATTGGAGCAAGCACAACACGGTGCCTCAAGGTGACGTTTCCAACACGTAAGGGATTGAATAGCTTTGAGACAGTCATTGTAAATGTGCGTATAGTATTGTTGTGATAATGCTTTCATTGTTATCAAATATCCGACATTTATATGGAACTTCAAAATTTGATATTCAGACCAAAAATTTGTAATGCTGACAAGAGCGAAGCGGATAAATTTTTCCATGCTGACGGACACACATGGCTGACTTGTTATGCTTTGAAATCGAAAATTTAAACTTTTGGATTATTAGACCAGCTTGTCTTGCAGTTTCCAAAGTATGCTTGGCGGAACTCTATAATGAATGTTTCTGTTTCATTATTTAATTATAAGAAAAAAGTGAAACTAAATTTAACAATCGTCTATTCGTCTATGTAATGGAGACAATTGGAGATGAACGACAGGGATGAACGACAACCACTCTATTGTATTGGGTATTCGTTTTGGGTAAAATGATCCTCGCGAGCAAAATACCAAGCGGGTGACAAGCACACCATTAAAGAATATCCCACAACTTTCGATAGACTTGCAAATGAGACATGGAGTGTTTACAATCTTGCATTAATACTTACTAAAACCAAGGCGGTAAATTCTGTTCTTTTTTACAACAAGTTAAATGTATCATCAACAACTTTCATCTCGTTACACCAGGCAACCGTTGTCCATCACAACTAAGGAAACCAAATCTCTACCCGTATCAGCCACAGTGGCGGATACGCACATTATCACAACGGGACAACGTTCCTTTTCTTTTCTTTTCTTTTTTTTTTTTTTATTTTTAAAAAAAACTTTCAAACTCCAATATTTACATTTCAACACATCGAAAATGAGATTGTGCAAGAAAGAAGCAGAACAAAGTGACATTGATGAAAGAAGTAAATAAAAGATTTTGAACAGTGATGCACAAACCTATTGCTTCGAAACATCAAGCAAGAGAGGAAAATGAATGGAGTTGATAAGCAAAACAAATGATATGCCAAATACAAGTATAAAGGAAATCACTCAAAACGACAAAGTATTATGCGCGACAATTCTATCTACTCTCCCTCTCTTTTTTCATACGACTCTTCCTTTGGATTTTTTTTTTTTTTTGGTTTTCTTTTAAGCCCGCCTTTTTCATTTTTTTGGGGTTTTTTTTAAAGCCTTTTTTCATTTTTTTTTTTTAAATGGAACGGTTTAGCACTCATCGTTGTCTTTGCAGTTATGTTCTTTTTTTAAGTGTGTATGTGTAGGTGTTTTCGATTTCAAAGAGTGCCATGTGTAAAAGCTTGGTATTTTTTTTCTTCATTTTCTTCTTGAACACATTTTGGGTGAAGGGTTATTTGCTGAGATATGAAAGGAGGTGTTTCTTGACTTCTTTTACTTGGAAGAAGGGGAATTAGCTTGAGCATTAGATTGAGATTTGTTGGTATTGTTACCCTTGCGGTCCCCTCCACGTCCAGCATTTCCACGTCGGCTACCACGTTCGTTCTGTTGTTGCTGCTGACCATCGGCTTGTTGGTTGGTCTGCTTGTCACCGCCACGATGAGCTCCACCACGACGGTTTTCGAAACCACGTCCTTCACCGTTCTGACGACGACCTTCAAACTGTCCACGGCCACCTTGGGGACGACGTTCCTCAGCAAGTACAACAGCAGAGCCAATGTTGACCTTGTGTTGACTCAAAGCTTTGTGTGCACTCTCAGCATTGTTAAAATCAAGGAACGCGCAGCTTTTGGCATGTACAACAGTTAGAGTCTTGATGGCACCAAACTTGCTGAATGCTTCCTTCAACTGTTCTTCAGTCATGGTCTGCTGTACATTCTTGACAAAGATGGAAATATTCTCAGACTTGCTTGGCTTATTCTGAAGTTGTTGTTGCTGTTGCTGAGGAGACTGCTTGGGAGGATTGACGGGAACAGAGGCAACAGGACCTTTAGCTTCTGCAACTTGAGTACCCCACTTTTCAGAGTCGTTGGCAGCCAAGTTAGCCCAAGTCTTGGGAGCATTGCTCTTGGCAGCACTGGCAGGTCTGTCGTGTTGCTTTTGCTTTTGCTTATCACCATCAGCCTTAGACTTCTTTGGGCGCTGTTGCTGTTCCTTGGCAGATCCATCTAAGACAACACCATTTGCAAGTTCCGCTGCTTTTTCGTTAGATTCCTCAATCTTGCTAACAGGAGCTTCCTTGACCTCGGGAACAACAAGAGAGGTATCTTCTTCAGCCTTAGCTTCAGCCACTTGAGTTGATTCTACAGCAGCGGTTTGCGCGTCCTCATTACTGGCAGTAAGCTGGTCCTGGGCTGGCTCAGATGCCTTTTCCTCAACAGCAGCGACCTCTTCCTCGGCGACATCATTTTCCCATTCAATATCCTCTCTCAAAAAGCGGAAAATGTCATTCAAGACGTAATATCCCTTTGGCTGCTCAGCTAAGAAGAAAGTTTGCGCAAACTTTCTTGCTTCGGTGCCTTGATTGGACATTTCGCCAAGAACTTGGACAATGATACCGTTGTTTGCTGATGACATGCTGTCAACGCTAGAGACCATGACCATACAGTTATTCAAGTTGAGATCAGTAATGGCCTTGCGGATTTGCTGCAGACAGTGAGATGGGTCAATGTTAGTCATGGCCATTTTGTTTCCCATGCTAAACTCCAAACCCAGTAAAACCTAGAAGCTTACCTGATTACCATTGACCAATTTGACATTAAGATCGCCTTCCTCACCATGAAGATAGCTCGAGTTCTTGTTGTAGAACAAGTGCAACTTTTGGGGATCATCATGCAAGAAATTATAGTATTCGTGGACAAACATCATGCCAATTTCTTGAGGTGTGACCAATGACTGGGAGCCATTTGTATCATTCCCAAGGATGGCGGATGCGGTGGTCTGGTTGGCGTTAATGGCAGTTGCAGTCATGAGAGTATTGATCTATAATTGTAATGATGGAGCCAAACCAAAAGAAAACACGGTGAAATTAGGACGTGACTGATGGTTGCGGTGTGTCAACTAAATCAAAACAGATCTGAGCTCGACTTACGTGTAGAAATTAGAAGTGAAGGTACCAAGAGGTGTGGTAGGAGAAGAGCAGTAATAAAATGAAATAAAAACAAAGAAGAAGAAGAATGAGGATGGAATGGAAGTAATAAAAAAAAAAAGTCAACAGATGTTGCCTAATTGCTTGTCTTATTTTTTTTTTCACTTTTTTTCTTTCGTTTTCTTTTCCAATTGATTCTCAGCAAAATTCAATGCTGGTATTCCCCATTGCAAGGTAGCGTACTGAATATTGGAGCCATTTAGTAATATGAGCCGTCTTCTATTGGACCTATCAATTTTTTAACAAAGAAAATATACAGCTTGAGCAGCTGACCATTTGTTGACAGTTGCGATCATTTACAGTACGTGATGATTTTATGCCACCTTTTTCTAAACCACGTTTTGCAGCGGCCAATTGTAACAAATACTGCATAAAAAAAATATGCAAATCGTAAGTCCATATTAAAAATACCGTACTTAGCAGATGCGTATCTTCCATTATGGTCTACAGCAAGCATTTATGCTGTATTCTCAATTATAAAGATAGTTTACCTGATACAATTTTCTGAGTCTGTAAAAGCGTATAAGATGAGGACTTTTGGATACCCTTTCCATTGTCAATTCAATTGATTCTTCAGAATAATATTTCTCGGCTATTGAAAGTGGTTGCTGCACAATTTCACAGTAGTGGACTAAAAATTACCGCATCCAAATGCCTACCCACTCAGTCCTACAAGTGTGCCTATTCTCAAGGTATCATTCTGCCCACCCGCCCCCCATGTATAGTATTCATGCCTTATATATGCCATTGCTAATTGTCTCTTACATTAAAATGAAGGACTAAAATCAGGGATGAAAAGATGTATAAATGCTATAAACTACAGGTGATGAACAAAGTTAAGTGGGCGTGAGGGAATCATGTTGAAGGATTAGTATTAAGCTGCTATAGTTAAACTTTGACGGACAGATAATGATAGAGAAAGGAGAGGAACATAAAATATGAAAGGTCTACAGGTCGATTTGTGCAAGTATGGATGGAAATTTTTCGTCGTAAGTACTGCAGATATTGATGAGTAGAGGTATATCATTTTCTTCAACCCTATAGCACTGATGATTAGACTTCCATGTGCAATACATTGCCATATGTAGGTATGAATGGTTTACCTTATTTCAGCTGCTAAAGACTTGGGGTCGTTGAGAAATCGATGTTCATCGAGGACGTTATACCCATTACGCCACTGATATACCGCTTCCTGTAGAAAAGTACTACGAAGGTATAGTAATTGTAACTGATCTTCAAACCATCCTAAACACTACAGTTTAGATTATCTGTTAGATCACAGCTTGACGTCGATTCAGCCAATCACACTGACGTTGGTTCATACCTCTTCAGCTCCAACGCCTCCTTGGAATTTTCGCTTGACATCCGTCAACATTTGGTGAACTAAACTTGACATTTGTGTAGACCGCCAATCGTCCTTTCCAGTATCAAAGTCATTGCTATTATAGAATCATATTAGACATTGGATGGTGATAACACAATGAAAGTGAAATGCGTAGGTAAATGGGTCTCACATTGTTTGATCTGAATCATATGGTCTTTGGTGAAGAGTACGGCATCGTCTATAGCAAAAGCATCATTGGTAATTAGTCCCAAACATGACATATCAAAGTTGCCAGCCAAACATCCGCTATACATACGAGGTGTTGGTATCAATGACAATGCATACCGCTTCGGAGGTATCATTCGTAAGTGAATATTGAGTCAATGTGTCCCGCATATCTGACTCCAAGGCGTCGATGAAGGAATTGTTAGGTAAGCCCATCAAAACGAAATCGGACTTGTATGAGTTGCAGTATCCAACCATCAGTGACCGTCCATAGGACTTTGCAAAAAGCTCGTCTGCTGCTGCTGATGGCACACCCGTGTCTTTCGCTAGTGTAATATCCGGCTCCATGTGGTATATGTATGATCTGTGCGAGACGTTAGCTAAAATGGGCATTAAAAAAACAAACAAAAATAGCTAAAAGAATTTTGAAACTTGCTTTGGCATAGAAAGCGGATAGCAGCAATCGGTGTCCATAAATTGAGATCTTGGATTCATGGAAAGGGTTCTAGAATCCGTATACGTTTCCTTTTCTTGTCTCAACTCTCTAGTTTCTGCTGCAATGGCACTGGCAACTGCAGTCGTTTGAGCAGCATTGTCAAAGTTGACTGGAATAGGTGGTATGTTAGACGAAATACGGCGATGATAACCCTGGCTATCCTCTTTCGTTGGTGAAGTAGTGTCTATGGAAGACGCTTCCGATATGTCCTCTCGATAACTGGTATCTTCTCCTCTTTTTCGTGGTATATTGATGGATTTACTTTCAGCCGAACCCATCAACTGCTGTACAATATGATCCTCCATTTCGCCATTAACGTCATCCATGGGGAATTCCTTTCCAAAAATAGAGTTTGAGTCTGTATCTGTGGCTAGAATCTCCATGTTGTCGTAGACTTCGTTACATCGAATGAAGTAACTCAAGACATAAATTATCCTTCGTACGACAGCTGTTTGTTGGCCAACGACGATAGTTCGTGCCATGCGAGTTTGATTACCGACATGACCATATAAGTCGCTACCGGATGAAGAAAATAAAAAGGAAACGGAAAAATTGACAGGTCAACAAAATGCTTGTTTGTGTGATACACTCCACTAATGCAGCCCCACCAAGGTTACAAATTGCCCCCCCCGCCCCCATTCACATAGAATTTTTTTTTTAGCTTACCTAAGTTGCGCCCAGAGTGGATCATAGTAGCCATGATGATATCCGCCTAAATGTGGAGACTACATGGGTAGAATGGAAATTTTAGTATTATTTTCAAGGGTACAATCAGTGAAGCAACGGTAGTAAACTTACCCGGCTCTCTTCAGGCGGCCGTACAGTTGGCACCCATGAAAGATGATATGTTAAAACGGAAGTAATCATTGTGGAGATCAGAAAATTTTGCGCCCGATTGTCGTACAGGTCCATCAGGTTGGTTAACTCTCGCAGAAGACTATTCGCGTACTCGGGCCGACGGTGTGAAAACGTTGACATGTTCAGCCATAGAGGCTCCTACACGTAATAATGGAGTGAGTGAGATACACAGTCTGCATGAATGAATGACATTCCATGTGGCTTACCTGAATTCTTGGGGTGTTATATAACGAACATATCGAGTCCTTGAACTTGGCAACGGCGTCCAATAAAATTGGGTCATTTTGAAAGGTGTTCGCTGACAAAACAGGCAAGCTTCCTCGACTTCTCCGTTGTGGTTGAGCAAATATCTAAATAAACGTTGAAATAACGTTAGTATGTATCGCAATCCGGCCACTTTCCCAAATGTGGTATGCCTCCACCAGACTGTCATCAAAGTCCACGCACGCGATATAATCAATTTTTTTTTCTTTTTTAACTCACTGAATTAGGTCCGGATAAATGCATTTGCCTCGGAGAGGATCGTCGAAAGTGATTGCAGAGTAACTTGAAAGCTACAACTTGAAGTTGGTGGAGTTTGTTCTCAATAACAGCAAAGTGAGAAAAAATAAGATCCAAAAGGGGATGTGTCTCCGAATTATCTAGAGTAATGACCACAGCTAATGCATATTTAATGGATCTTGAAGGATGGCGTACGGTCTGTCATTTATGTTGGAGGAGGGTGAGGTTAACTGGATGCGGTGGGGCCCATTGACTGAGAATGTAACTCACATTGGATTCGACTACATCAAACGTGCGTGTATTTGGCAGCGGGGTTGGATTAAAAGTTCCGTCTTCTATGCTGGTTTGACTGAAACGACGAGATCGTTTACTATTTAGAGATCTTCGGGATTTTGGTGACCTTCCATACAACTGTTCAGCAGAAGGAGAAACGGAAGAATACCGAGAAGATTCATCATCACTCGACAATTCAGGGCTGTCATCCAAGATTGAATGAGGCCGGGATATGGGTGGGCGATGCGATAATCGAGGCCCAAATATTGTAGTGCCATCCATATATGGGCCACTTGCAGACGATGAGAATGACATATCGCTGTTGACAGATGAAAATGATCCACGGCGCATAGGTTGATTTTCAAGCTCACGAGGATTGATGGTAAAAAGGTTGGTTAAGATGATTTGTGGGTGCTTATCTCGTTTGTAGTGTATTTTGGTGCTTGTTCCCTTATAAGCTAAAGGAGTGGCTCCAAATATCATGTCTCCAATGATATCCAATTTCCGATATTGCTGTATGGAACCAATTAGAAGCGTTGGGTTAGCTCAACCAACATATAGGTACATTGTGTTTTACAAGATAACGGAATAAGGCATTAGGATTCTATTTTTGTCTTTTACCTTGCGTTGCTGAGAGATGCCATCATGACTTGACACAGTTGGTAGAGTCTTCACACTGTATGATCGAAAGTCACTACTTCGTCTGCCTTCAGCGAGGGAGCCTACTATCTCATTTGCTCTGCTAGCAATGGTATGAAGCTGACTTCCATTCCATGATCGAGACATATCGTTCGGTATTCGTACGGACACCGTTTCATTGGAAGGAGGATTATGGGAGTCATATAATGCAAACTTGCTGCTGTTGCTTCCTTCCTGACAAAGTAAAACTCGAATTCGGTCAGCGTCAATAGGGCCTAGGTTCCACCTTTGAAGAATATGGAGTGAGAATGAAGTAGATTTGACATAATGACAGATTGTTGCTGTAACGTACCGATCAGGTTCCAGCAGAGTCTCTGCAGCCTTATCGTCCAGGTCCTTTGCCGTTGACTTGCTGCGAAAGAGTTTCTGTAACATGCGGCAGTAATCGTGACAGAAGATTGGAACAAATGCTTTTAACAAAAAGCGGAGGTGAGGTGAGGTGAGTGGTGGAGAAAGAAAGAGAAAAACTATAGAGGGTGGTAGTAGCTTGTAAAGTTGAGTAGGGGTAAGGGTCTGATATATAAGAGGGGTTATGTTTTTAACTAGGTTGGAGAGTCTCTTGAGCCTTGTGAATGCCCACTAAGGCTCATTGAGGTCGCTCTCTTCAAGGTCAAACGGAAGCTCAAAGGAACAACAGCTGACAGCAAGTTTCAAAGCCAGAGTGGCCATTCCAATGTCACACGCCCTTTCAGCCTGTCACAATTTTTTTTTTTTTTTTATACATGTCGTTGACCCCAATCTGCGGTACCACTTGTAAGCTTAAGGCTGGGCTGAATGTCATAAACACCAACGTATTCCTGCTCCTCCTTGGGTTGCCAGGAAGAAAAACAACCTCCTTCTTATTCACTGTTGAAACAAAATATCTCTCCTGATAATGTGCTATGACCCAACTGTGCCTATAGCGACAACCGGATTTGAGTTGGAAAATGGATAAGTGTTGGCCAATAGCATGCAAAAGGGGTGGAGCTGAAAATCAGTACTGTATAAAGTACTTGAATTTACTCTCGAATAGTACGGATGAAATACTGGAGTGGTCTTTTGGACCTACTACACACGATAAGCATGAATACACTATTAATTGCCTCCTAAAAGTGGCGCTCTTTCGCCACTCAGACGATCAGTTAGTCGAGTGAAACGTTTGTTAATACGTTCCATGACGTCCGGAACAGTAGCACGGGCAATAGCGCTGACAAGAATACCACACACAACTAAGGAAGTAACGTGGGGTACACCTGTAAGGAACACAGCGGCTGCAAGTAGGATCCTATGGACCAAAATCAAATCAAGGAAGACGAAACGATGAAAATTTGTAGATCAGTAACATATTGGAAGGGGATATTTAAGGGTCTGCACGTGTAGTAACTAACCATGAGGTGGTTGCAGCGTAAATCCAATCCTTACGATGAGAATAGTCAACGAGATGCAATGCCACGAATCCAACAATGATAATGATAATCGTATGCACCTGTGAATGTCAAGTATCACAAAAATAGTCAAGTGATGATTAACAAACAAGTTAGATTTTATGCGCCATTGCGGAAAGGGGGGGATCTTACCACAGGATGTGTTCTGGTGACTTCAGAGAACCAGAACGTTTGGAAGAGCACAGTAAATAGGGTGAAAGCGGCATAGATGGAGAAAGGAGCATTGACGAATACCAAGTCAGCAGTATTTCTTGGAGGGAAATCACGAAGCCGATGGTATATGAAAAACACGGCCGCCAATAGCCATAATAAGCCAATGTACGCCAAGATATTAAGATGGAAATACTGTTGTATAGTGAATATAGGTTCAAATCACATCCTTTCTACAATGAAACAGAGCTTACCCAGAGAAGAGACTGACCACTGTGGATCAATGCAGTCAAAAGATACCAGAAGCCGATGGCCTCAAATGCGTCTGTTGTACATACACATATATTGTTAGAACACCGACTCCGCCTTTTGCCGAGTCAATAACACAAACATACCTTTGGGAGCACTGGGAAGCCATTGATAGATGGTCAAACCGATCAACAGAACTTCCATTACAATGGAAAGAATAAGAATGAAATCACGGCCACCAAACTTTTCAGGATGGTGAATGAACCTACAAGCATAATTCGTAATGTCAAGTCGATGGAGTTAATATACACCGTGTCGCGTGCCACACAAAAATAAATGTTCTTCTTTTCGCACTCACCAGTCTTGAAAACTAAAACCATGTGAGCCTACAAGAATAAGAGTGGCGGCTGTGTTAGCTAACTTGAACTTGATGTCGAGATTGGTCATGGTGAGCAAGTCAAGGTGGGAATTGCGGAGATTTAATTCCTTTGATTCAACCAGTTCAAGAAAATGCTTTTGAGGTGTGCCGACGTTGACTGCCCTTTGCTCTCGACCGTCTTGTCGGCTTCATGTCCACATCCCATTTCTACTTGCCTTACGGATACAAAGAAGCTCCTCCATGGCCATCATTATACTGGCCATTCGGTCCTAACTTTAATCCCCAGAGCTTAATTGCTGACATTCCCCATTCGCTGTATTATATGAAAGGTACTCTTTCTCAATTACCTGCTACCCAAAAATATTAAAATCTCTAATATCCGATTAACCATTGTTACCTGTTACAGACATTTGGAAATTCACCGTTCTTTGGTCTCTATTATTATCGATAGCCGTCTATCTCCCAGCAGGTAAGTCTTATATCTCCTGGTATCCCTACAGACTCCCCTCGCAGGCTTAACGGAACACTTTATTAGGTATCTGGGCCTACTTTATGTTTCTTAAATCGCATACTTTCAAATGGTATATGCTGGTCCTTATACCATTAATTTTTGTGTTGGCTGGATGCCTTTCTTCCTTTATTATAGGAAGTATTGTTGGTATGTGAAGAATGTTTTCTTTTTCCTTATTTTTTTTTTGGCGCCTGGTCAGGTGTGCTTTCCATTCACATAAAAATTATATCATGACCTCTATCAACTAACCACCCTCATCGGTCCGCTATTCAGGTGTTGTATTGGCCATCATCTATAATGCCGGATTCTTTGTCATGTCTACATGGATTCCATTTTTGTGGGCTCTGATTCAAGTCCTGATAGTTGTAATAGGCAGTTACTCGACCATCACCACCATCCTCTAGTATAATTATCTACTGTATCTTACGTCGTTTAGTCTAGCATAGCACACATTTATATCAGCATATTCACATCATGTAATATACTACTTCACATTTCCTTCAAATATATTTTGTGCATGGTATTGGTACCCATGTACGTCATTACCATTTTTATTATAAGCATTTATCAGGTCTGGAAACTCAGCTCTTGGCCTTCATCTCGCACTCATGTCAGAATTCCACTCCCTTGCTACCCTCATCAAGCGCCTGGAGGTAGCTACTACTCGGCTAGAAGACTTGGCTCTTTCAGGCATGTCTGCTTCTACCATCAAGGCCACCAATCCACCTCTTGCCCCTACGGCTCCATCTGCCCAACCTAAAGAATCTCCAGTAGAGGTGCCTCGAGCTGTCGAAGCATTTGCTAATGCATTGGACGCCTCAGTCAAGCAGTTTATTGAACTTTCTGATAAGATCGGTGGCCCTGTTCAGGAACAGGTGAGTATTGTTTAGGTATACTTCCTCTGCATTTTTCGTAACCGGTAGTTGTCTGACGTGCCTTCCGTTTCTAGGCTCAACTCTTGCAAGAGCTCGTTAACGCTCAACGAGATTTTGTTCATGTAGCTTCTATTGCCAAAAAGCCTGATATGAGCTCACCCTCCTTTGCCAAACTAGTAGAACCTATTCAAAAGCCTCTTATGGCTATCACTGAGATCAAGGACAAGAACAGAGGTCATAAACAGTTTAATCATTTGAGTACTGTAGCTGAAGGTGTTCCTGCTTTTGGCTGGATCGCGGTGGTGGGTATATGATATTACGAAGTGAGAAACGACACGATATGCCTAACTGTCACATTGTCCACAGGAACCTACACCTGCACCTTACGTCCAGGAAATGGGTAACGCTGCCCAGTTCTATTCAAACAGAGTTGTGAAGGAGTTCAAGGACAAGTAAGTCAAGGTGTAAATCATGATGTGTCTGATGATACCTTCCTGTTGCTCATCACCGGAATTTCAGGGACCCTCAACAGGTTGAATGGACCAAAGCTTTCTTGGTCATTATCAATGATTTGTACAATTATGTGAAGGAATATCATCGAACTGGGCTTGTGTGGAATCAAAATGGTGAAAATCCAGAAACAGCTTTCAGCAAAATCTCATCTCAATCTACCGGATCTGAAGCACCTACTCCAACTGCAACTGCACCACAACCAGCACCTGCACAATCTGCTGGCGGTCCACCACCTCCTCCTCCACCTCCCCCAGTCATGACCGATTTCGAAGATACTCCGGCTAAGCCTGCACCTGCTCCCACTGGCGCTTCTGCTGTGTTTGCCGAATTGAATAAGGGTGCATCAGTGACATCTGGTCTACGCAAGGTTGACAAGAGTCAGATGACTCACAAGAATCCATCGCTAAGAGCTGGAGGTACCGTCTCTGAAGATGCAGTGAAGAAACCGCGCCCACCGACCCCAAATAAGCCTGGAAAGTACGTCTTGAAGAAACCTGCAAAGACAGAACTACAAGGAAACAAATGGGTTGTGGAAAACCACGATAGCAACAGCAATGTTGTGATTGAAGGTGAAATCAATCATGCAGTGTATATTTATGGATGCAAGAATTCTACTATCCGCATCAAAGGCAAGGTCAACGCCGTTACCATGGGTAAGTTGGATTCGATATGTGATAAACGATGAGATTTTTGCATATTCTAATCATTTCTACCAGATTCATGTACCAAGTGTGGTTTGGCCGTAGATACCATTGTTTCCACCGTCGACCTTGTCAACTGCAAGTCATTTGGTGTGCAGATTTTCAAGGTCACCCCTACTATTGTTATTGACAAGTGCGATGGTGGTCAAGTTTATTTGAGCAAGGAATGCCTGGATGTAGAGATTTTGACCGCAAAGACATCGGCGGTCAACATCCTTGTACCTGAGAACGCTGACGAAGACGCCGAGTTTGTTGAACTTCCAGTGCCAGAGCAGTTGAAGAGTACCATCGTTGACGGCAAGGTAGTGACCACAGCCGTTGAACATGCTGGTTAACCCTATATATTGTTGTTTTAAAACATACATCCATTAAAATATTGTAATTGTTTCTTGATCCTGTTAGATTTGGTGAACAATGATGGATAAATTGTGAAAATGTGCTACTACTCTAATATACCCTAACCCCAACAAATGCGCGCTCTTCAAATTTCATTCACCAACTTTGTAACGAGTTTTTTTTGCCGGGTCGACAACCTCCATTCATTCAATGCCAGCCCCGAGCTCAAAATCTGGTAGCTCATCTGCTGACGATGACCAAAATGAATCAGTTTACTATGACCAAGCAACAGTGTTGAACCTGTCTCCCCATCTAGAGACACAGGTATCCTCTATTCTTCAAGCGAAGGATCCGCTAGATGCTCCGCAATTCGATCCTACCGAGTACATCAACCGTTTATTCCCCAATGGTTCGTCTTCCATTTACTCGAATATGATATGTAATATAATGAAATAGTTTGGTAGAGAAACATAACATTAATGAAATTTTTGGACGGTTCAGAGCAAGCCATGACATCAATGGACAATGTACTCGGCGTCCTCCGATCAAAGCTCGACGAACTGGGAGCCGAGATCAAACGACTCACATCAGAACAGTTGAACACTGGACCAGATAATGCCGAAGATTTGAAGAAATCTAGAAAGGCTATTGAGGTACATGATGGATTTATGTCGACGTTAGTGCAATCAGTATATACTAAATTAATGAATGAAGGATCTATTCATCAAAATTCAAGATATCAAAAAGAAAGCATCCCAATCAGAGGAAATGGTACAGGAAATAACGCAGGACATAAAATCCCTCGATTTCGCAAAGAGGCATCTCACTCTCTCTATCACGGCACTTAAACGACTTCAAATGTTGGTAACTGCTGTAAGCCAGCTCGAAGTCATGATCCAAAAGCGGCAATACAAAGATAGCGCCCAGCTCCTTCAGGCAGTACTGCAACTGATACAGCATTTCAAAACTTACAAAAGTATACCACAGGTGGCTGAGCTTTCCAAGTCGATTGCCGCGCTACAAACCGATCTGAACGATCGTTCGCTGAAAGAATTCAAGTCTGCGTAAGTGGATTGCAAAAGAGATTGTGAATTTAGTGAAATTTTCTAACCGAGGAGTACAGATTTAATGCAGACGGAGCAATAACAGGCTATACAAGTGTATTACAGGACGTTTGTTTGGTTGTCACCGTTTTGGGTAACGACTCTATGTATGCATGTGTGTTTTGATTAAGTCAATGAAGTAGCAATTGTTGACTTTTTTGATTTCATAGAAACTCTATTACCGATTGGTACGTTGATTTACAACTTCAGACTTATCGTGGACTATTCCGACCAGGATTTGAGGTAATGTCTATCATATTGGGCTGAAAATGTCAGCATGGTTAGGTTAGGTTATTAAACTGTATATGCAGGTATCAGATCTGGATAATGTATCCCGTCGCTATGCTTGGTTGAAGAGAACACTAAATACCTGTGATGAGGAGCACGGCACAATATTTCCACCGTCATGGCATGTCAGTGAAAAGATATGTCAGCGTTTTTGCAAATTTACCAGGTATACAGGGCGTTCACCTTTCTTTTTCATTGACAAGAAGAACGCTAACTCTTTTACCTCCGTGAATAGTGATGACTTGAAGGAAGTCCTAGCCAAAAAGCAACAGCAGATCGATGTAAAGGAGCTGCTCAAAGGTTTACATTTAACCATCGAATTCGAAAGTCAGTTGTCGAAACGCTTCAACCAACAAAGTCAGACAGATGATACCCACCAATTACATTTCAAATTTGAGAAATCTATATCTTCTGTCTTCGAGCCATATCTTGGATTGTATATTGAAGCAGAAGATGGGTACGTTTATTATGACTTTACGTTCATCTATCATACAATTAAACAAACTAACACCACACCATAGTGCACTGGCTGGAATGATAGAGGAATACAAGACATCTGATCGAAATATAGAATTCGATGCTACCACCGTGGTTTTGCCTTCCAGTACTGATCTTTTTTACTACTATCGTGAAACACTTGTCCAGAGCGCCAAATTATCAACTGGAAAGGCGTTTTTTGGTTTGTGTAATCTATTTGGAAAGCACCTGGATAATTACTGTGCAGCCGTACTGCTAGGTAACTTACCAAAGTAAGCTCACAGATACCTTCTGCTTTAGTTAATAAGCTGGCAATAATTAAGTTATGTCTGACGTTGATGTTTGCCGCACATCTGTAGGGAGGAGAAGCGGCCGTTGGAAAACGAGCAGATACGATTTGCATGCTACATTTTGAATACGGCAGACTACTGTGGAATCACCACGTTACAGGTATGTTTTGTGCCACCCTTCATAGCGTGTCATAACAATAATAATAACATGTACATTAGCTGGAAGAGAAGCTTAAGGATAAGATTGACGATGAATGGAAAGAGAAGGTGGACCTTCAAGAACAGCGTGACAACTTTTTGAAGTGAGTGCAATAACTCTGACAATATTTTTGATACGTACTAACTCATTGATTATGGTTTCCAGTGCAGCTTCGGTTTCAATTGGAGCGCTGATAAAAGGTGTACTTGGTCAATTCGAACCTGCATATCAAGCTATGACCAAAATATCTTGGGGTTTATTGGAGACAGTTGGAGATCAGTCGTCATACGTCAGCGACTTGCAGTCATGCCTAGTCAATAGCATCACTATAATAGGAAAGACTATCGGAAGCAAGCGTTATTTCAGGACTTTTTGCGACCGCTTTGTAGAGTAAGTGAAAATCCGAAATATTGTGTAATATTTAGTACAATGATCACTGTTATGCTAATACTGAATGGTTTATCAAGGGCATTTGTTACTCGACATCTGGCGAATATAGCGAGATGTCGGCCGATTTCAGAAGTCGGAGCCGAGCAGGTATACATTGGTCGCAGGATTCAATAATCATTCATGTGGCTGTCACTCACAAGTTATGTAAACTCTAGATGCTTCTTGATACCCATGCACTGAAAACAACCATAATGGATATGCCATTTATGGGAACAGAAGGCTCTGTTGCTGTACCAGCGTCGTGAGTTTGATTTATTAGTACAAGTATACATATATGTGTGTCATACAACTCTCATCCATCATGTCACCTCCTTTATACAGATTCGCAAAGCTTGTAAATAGAGGATTTAACAAAATGGAGACCATTCTCAAGGCAGTCATGACACCATCTGATCCCGTGGAAGGATTTATCGAAAGCTATATGTTCCTGATAGCTGATAAAAGCGCCTCTAATTTGCAGAAGATCATGGATATTAAGGTGCGATAGCGTTGAATCGAATACACCAGACAAACCATGATAAATATTTATTTATATCTTTTGCTGTTACCAGGGTATTCGAAAAGTGGAGCAGCCTCTAATGATAGAAGCTTTCCAAAAACGCATAAGCGATGCTGAAAACTTGGCTGATAGCTCGGATATACTGGCCAAGCTAGATTTACCAGCAACCAATGTGCTCCCAAGTTCAATCTCGACGTCTTTCAATACAATTGCCAATACAGCTAGTAATTTTAATGCCACGCAATTTCAACAACTGGGAATACGGGGAGCGGTAGGACCCTCAACGTCCAGCAATAGCCCCGTTTCACCTCAAGTCGATGGTACAGCCAAAGGACGATTGAATGAGAACTTTAGAAAGCTTGTAATGACTGGTATGAATTTCCGTAAGGATCTTCAGGAGAGACGAGAGAGTGCTAATAGGCAAACTAAGCCAACGTGAGCTGAAAATTCACCAGTAAATAAAAAAGTGTCAGGTTTTGTCATCATATGGTCCCCCTTTTTTTTGGGGTCTCAAATTAAGTTCGACGAGCTTGCGAGCAAAGTCATTACAAAGCCTTGTACATTCATCTTCTCATTTCAGCTAATCTCTTTGAATGTCATAGCATTTAGACTCCAGACTTGCCTCAGTATATTGCAAAGTAACAGTTTGGATGATTTTTGCGTTGAAATCACCAAAGTGAGGAAGTTTAATTGTTCTCACCAAGCTTCAATTAGCCCCCCAAACTCTTTATATAACGAACCTCACCAAAGTATGATAGGGACTATGACTTATGCATATACTGACGTATACAAGATTACTGACAATGATTTTACATACCACTAGACTTTTTACATTAAAGCACAATGACACCAAGCGAACTCCTCTATAAAAGGGAGATTGGCCAGAAATTTTCTGTTACACATTTGCTTGACACTACAGTAACACAAGTGCCAACCATTCTCAAAGAGTATCCTGTAGATATTGTTGGAAGAGACAAAGTATTCAGCTCATATTGGCTTAATGATAATGATATACTGTTTGGCACCAAAGACGAAATGGTATGCAGTGGGATAGTCATACATGAGTGGATGGGACAATTTCGCTGCAACTCATAATACAAACATATTGATTACATTGTTTACAAAAAGTTGCATGTTTACAACCTCAATCACTCCAAATTGTTTGATATACCGCTGGTCAAACCTCCCAATTTTCCTATCCCAAAAGCTCACAAGGATTCGATCACAGATTTGAGAGGTGGTCATCGAGCACAAAACATATGTTATGGCTATGGCCTATTATCCAAGGACTTCACATCACTGGCTGGAATTCGAGCTATTGCTGGTAATCCGTGCGGTACATTAATAGCAGTTGCTTGCTGTAACCCTTATAGCATACACATACTTGACTTGCCCTCACTTTCAACAAATACGATATTACAAGGACACACAGATGCCATATTCTCTATGGCTTGGATAGACAATACAACCATAATCAGTGGTTCTAGGGATGGGACTATGAAATGCTGGAAATTAGATAGATATAGAAACAGGGTACAAAGCATGCAAGACGTGACAAATCGACCAATCGAAATTCTTGAACCTTCATGGAGCGAAGTCGAAGCGGAGAATCATCGAATACGCGATTTAACATATATCGACATGAAAGCCGTTACATTATCTACCAACGGAAAATTAGGCTTGTGGGATTTGGACAAACAGACTACTGTAAGTTTAACAACACCGCTAGTCATTTATCATCTTGAATTAACGGAATCGATCAATCAGATCAAGGCTATTTGTCTTCCATTTCCCCTGGAGGCTGTTTGTATGACTGGAAATGAACAAAACACTACAGTAGCTATTGGATCTCAAGCGCATGTGTCTATTTTGGATATTCGATGCGGTTCCTTTGTTCACACGTTTCAGTCTATCAATGAATACACTGGGGTACGGTCTGTTGATTTTTACGAGTATATCATTACTTCTGGAGGAGGAATGGGGCATATTGGATGGTATGACTTGCGAGCACAAGACTACCTAAAGATGGATGGACAAGATTTTCGCTGTGCGAGTACAGGATGGTTTGAAACGGAAAACGACTTGCAAGGTGACTCAGAAGCATGGCGAGGAAATTCAATTAGCGCTGTTTATACACTCAAATACAATCGGCAACGCACTAAACTATTTACCGCTGGTGGCCCCCTTGAAGCCAATATCAAAGGTGCCAATGCAGGAGTATGGATGTAAATTTTTACTTACCCTAAAGCCCATTAAAAAATGATTTTGACTTGTGTGTGCGAAAATCGCGTGGAGGCGTGGTCCGGACCACGCCAGTCACAGGTTAAGAATTCTGTCTCACCCCATCGTGGAATCCTAGCTCTCCTGTTCGTTTTCTTTGCAATATTCTAAGTTAACTTCACTTAATGCCCATTGTACGAGGTGACAAGCTTAATGGTAGAGTATTCGACTATGTGGTGATAGGAGGTATGTGCAATAATTCTTGCCCTCGATGGTATCCAGTTATTGAGGGCTATGGGACATTTCAAAAGGTGGTACTGCAGGCTGCGTTCTAGCCAGTCGACTTTCTGAGGATCCGGTCAATCGAGTACTTCTGCTAGAAGCTGGTTCCAGCGATGGAAATATTTTGGCAGCTAAGATACCGATGCTCTACCCCCGTCTACACGAAGATGCTCGCTATGATTGGGGTATCACCACCGTCAAGCAAAAGTATGCATATGATCGAGAACTAATTTGGCCGCGTGGAAAGCTGCTCGGTGGGTGTAGTAACGTAAATGCTATGATAGTAAGTTTTCCATGGTTACGGATATTGCATTCATTGAGGTGACGGTCATTAATCCATGTGGCAAACAAAAAAAAAATAGTTACAGCAATGCGCTCCCGCGGATTATGACTCGTGGGGAATTCAAGGATGGTCCTTCAACGATCTGTTGCCTTATTTTAAAAAAGCGGAAACGTTTAATCCTGCTCAAAATATACCATATCACGAAGAATTACATGGTATGTTGTCACAGATTGTCTTTATAGATTGAATGTGTACTAAGTTCGTGGACGTCGTGGCTACAGGCAAGGATGGACCATGGCATACAACTAGTGTGGTGGAGCAAACCCCATTGGGTCACGCCTTTTTGGAGGCGTGTGAAAAGGAAGGCATTCCACGAGTTTATGATATCAACGGCGACACCAGTTGTGGTGCTTTAACCTTCCAGACTTTCTCTTTCAACGGTCGTCGCTCAAGGATCTCTAATGCATATTTAGGTCCGACTGCTTTGGCAAGAGCGAATTTGACAGTCGGTCTTGGGTGCTATGTAACTAAGATAATCTTCAGTGCGGATGGGACCATTGCGGAAGCTGTTCAGTTTCAGACAAAGCAGAATGGCCGAACTTTTACGGTGAAAGTGGCCAGAGAGGCTGTTTTGAGTGCAGGCGCTATTCAATCTCCTCAGGTACTTGAAATGGATTGAACTATCTTGCCTTTCATGCCGTTACTCATTATTGAGTTTAGATATTGATGCTCAGCGGTATCGGACCAGCTAGTCATCTGGCAGAATACAATATATCAGTGGTCCATAACCTTGCAGGTGTAGGTGAAAATATGGCTGATCACAACAGAGTTCCAATTCTATACGAGACGGTCCCTGGTTATTCGTTCAATGGTCTGCAAGCTTCCATACCCAAACTGACCTACAACATGTACCGTAGTCTTGTACACAATGATGGTCCGTTGACTCGCCCCATCATTGAGGCAGTAGCGTACGTTCGAATCCTGGTAAGTGATACGCACTATCTGAATACGGATCACAATGACAGTAAATGTTCATGATACTCATGAATAGGGTGGACCTGATAACGCTAGTTCGCCAGAATCACCGCATTTCGAAATATTTGAAGCTCCTTACCTTATCAATCAGGATCCAGAGGCTCTCAAGGACAAAGAAGGAACCTCTATTCTAATTGTTCTGCTCAGCCCATTTTCATTAGGTACAGTGCGGTTGGCCTCCTCCAATCCCTGGACCAGAGCGCTTGTGGATCCCAATGTTTTGTCGGATCCACGAGATGTGGAATTGTTCATTGCTGCATTCAAAAAGACGAAAGCCATAACAAATCAACCTGGATTCACCAAATTCTTGAAACGAGAAATCCAACCTGGTGCTTTATCTACTGATGAGCAAATTGCTGATTATGTGCGTAAAGAAATCGTAACTACGTACCATCCTGCTGGTACTTGCAAGGTATGTATGCTGTCAGTTAGGCACATCCTGGATCAGAGCCGCTAACATCGGATATCTTCAGATGGGATCTAAGGAAGATTCTACCGCGGTAGTGGATTCAAATTTAATTGTGCATGGAACAAAGAACCTCAGAGTGGTGGATGCTTCTATCTTTCCTCGTATTCCGGGAGGTCAAATCTGTTGGCCCGTAATCGCTACCGCTGAGAAAGCCGCCGACATCATCAAACACTATAAGCTAACAGTGAATCCACCTCGTTATACCCGTGAGGCTAAACTCTGAACGCCATACGGATCATAATGTATCCCAAATCAAAGCTAGTTTAACTTTATGTTACTATAAGTTTATACTTACTTTTTATTTTTATATTATTCCATGAAACGATTTTGACAGTCTGGAAGGACAAAATACAACGAGACACTACTTCTCTCTACTTTCTCAAATCAGCCACTCTAATAGCAACCGCATTACGATGAGCTTCTAAACCTTCACGCTCAGCAAGCTGCATAACAGTATCGCCTAGCCGGTTAAGGCCATCTGCAGTCAATTGTTGTGAAGTTATATGTTTAACAAAGGTCAATGTGTTAACTCCAGAGTACATGCGGGAGTAGCCATAAGTAGGCAAGGTATGGTTAGTTCCAGAGGCGTAATCACCACAGCTATTGAAGAAATTGAAATATATACAGATTAAACTCATTAGCAAGGATTGTTCTGTACAAGTGAAGTGTTCTTACCTCTCGGGGGAATATGCACCAACGAACACACTACCAGCATTTTGAACAAGTGGAATAGCATCTTGAGCATTGTCAATGTGCAAGATAAGATGCTCTGGTGCATAATCATTGGAGAACTCCATAGCTTCTGTTAGATTTGCTACACGGAGAGTATAGCTCTTTGGAATACTTTGTCTGACAATATCAACTCGTGGGAGTCGAGATGCTTGAATATGGATTTGTTCTTCAATCTCTGCCAATTTTGCGTCAGTGATATCGGCAGCGACAAGTACGACTTGAGAATCGACTCCGTGTTCGGCTTGAGACAAGAGATCGGAAGCAACATAAGCTGGGTTTGAGTTCTGATCAGCAACCACAAGAACTTCAGAAGGGCCAGCAGGCATATCGATGGAAACTAGGCAAGAAGAATCGTTCTGGGCAATCATTTTGGCAGCTGTGACATATTGATTGCCAGGACCACAAATCTTGTCAACCTTGGGAATGGTTTCGGTACCATAAGCCATAGCCGCAACAGCTTGGGCACCACCAGCAGCAACAATATGAGTAGCGCCAACCTTGTGAGCAACATACATGACGTCAGGAACAATGCTTCCATCAGGGCGAGGGGGAGTGGCAAGAACAATTTGCTTACAACCAGCAACCTTGGCTGGAATGCCAAGCATCAATGCTGAAGAAGGCAAAACGGCAGTACCACCAGGGACGTACAAACCAACTTTTTCGATAGGTCTAGCAAATCGTGAGCATACAACACCAGGCATGGTCTCCACAACCAAAGTTTCTCTATCCATTTGAGCGTCGTGGAATTTATAGATGTTATCGTAAGCTTGATCAATAGCTGCCTTGGTTTTCTCATCCAATTGCATGGATTCAGGTGAGAAAGGTGCTTTAATGACAGTAGCAGGCAATTGAACACGATCGAACTTAGCAGTGAGCTCAAGCACAGCGGCGTCACCTCGTTCGCGAACAGCATTAATAATTGGGGTGACTCTGCTCATAATATCAGAGGAGTTGATGATGGGTCTCTTCAATAGCTCCGTTCGATCCTTCTGCGAAATCTTGCTGCTGTCATAATACTGCATCTTGATGCGGCCATTATCGGCTACAACAGGCTGTGGGGCAGGAACTGATTTTTCGGATGCGGCAGGTGCGGCCTGTTTCTCGTTGTTGTTCTGTGCTGCTTCCCACTTGGGCTTTGCATTTCCTGGTCTACGAGAGATCTTTAAAGCTTTCTTGTCCAAATTCTTCTCAATATCACTGACCGAAACTCCTGCAGCAACACACTTCGTGATGGCGAAATAAATCAAATCAGCTGCTTCCCATGCAACGTCCTCCTTTGTTTCAGCTTCACAAAGTTCTTCCGCTTCCTCCATAATCTTTGCCTTGAGAAGCTTAGGATCGTTGAAAAGACGTGCAGTGTATGAGCCTTCAGGTGCATTTTGCTTGCGCTTGAACAAGGTCTTCTCCAATGCACTGATACCGCTTTCAGCACCAAAGCAGGATTGTGTGTTGAGATGGCAAAATCCACTTCCATTCTGACGTACGGTGAACTGAAGAGCATCAGAGTCGCAGTCGAACTGGACGTTCAAAAGAGTTTGGGTGGCTCCCGAAGTGGCTCCCTTGTACCAAAGGCCACGGCTTCTTGACTGGTAAACACCAGTACCAGTTTTGATGGATTCAGCAACACTCTCTACACTGGAATAAACAAGACCCAACGCAACTTTGTGTTCGTCAACGACCATGGTAGGAAAGAGACCATCAGCGCGGTCAGTAACGGCAGAGGCCATAAATGCTTGACCAACATTGAGTTTTCCAGCTTTTGCTGGAAGGGATGTAGTCAAGAACTGTTTGGGAACGATAATATCCAAGTTAAGCTTGTCCAAACGAGAAATAAACTCCAATTGTGGAGCAGCATCTGTCAAAACGCAGATGCGTCGAGCACCGCCTTCTGGCAAAAGACTCTTCTTAGTTAATTTGGCGAATTCAATAATAGCAGCATCCTGAGAGACCGTTTCCAAGTCGCCAGCCAAAATATAAACTGAGGGTTGATGGGCAGCTTGTTGGATCTTGCTCAGGGACTGACTTGGACCGATGACAACACCAAGCCTTTGCGATGAAACATGGTTAATATCGTTCTCAATTCGAAGGTAAGTATCAAGGTCGAAAATAATCTTGCCAACACCAGCGTCGAGAAGTTTCAAGGCGTCGTCCACGTTGGAAGCACACAACCAGTATTGGGACTTTAAGCCGTTTCCAAGAATGCTTTCGTAATTAGTGATGGTGACATTTTCTGCAAGAACATCCGAGAAGACAGCTAGGAATTCTTTCTGTGAGCCATTCGACTCGTCGAAAGCGGGAATGATCATATTGAAAAGGAAATGTGGTTGAAAGGCTTTCCAAGAACTCAAAAAAAAACCACTGAAAGACACTTCAAAATGTGTCATTGTAGCTGTGACTGCATTTCGGTATCTCATCAATTTTTATTATTAAATTCAATTACGCTTCGCCATTAGTTTCGTCAGGAGGAAATCCATCATCAACCTTTCTTCTGAATATAGTGATCTCCTGCTGCTTGAAGTAACGTCTGTTCTCCTCATCTATGAGAACTAGGTTAAGGTAATATCTTGTGGAAAACTTCTTGTTGATATCTGTATTATTGTACAAATTTTGTAAGTATGCTACCAATCGCAAACTTGTAATTACTATAGGAGCTTTTATGTAACTTACCGCGGAAAGTAGGCGTTAGCTCAAAACCTCCCAAGAACAATCTGATAGGAATGGTCTCTCCTGTCGCGGTGAGCAGTAAATTGTTAGAACTCAAATATAACAGGAAATACCATGAACTTGAAAAATACCAACCCCGGACAGGAGCACCGTCCATGATTTCAAACTTGGTGATGGTCTCACTTTCATTGTAAAGGTTAGGGGCTATAGCACAACGTTAGTATTTTATCCATTCATATTCTCTTCATATTTCCCTTATAACGTACCAGCACCAGTAGTTTCTCGTCTGATGATAGAAAGCTCCATATGTTTGATTTTAATACGAACAAGTAGAAAGTAGATTTTACCAACAATGACGTCCTTCATATGGTACCTGGTCGAGAAGGAATAGATTCAATACACGCTCCCCTATACTGATAATATCAATTCACTTCATCAAAAAGACTTACATTGACTTGTTGTATTCAAATTCAATGTGCAAGCAATCCTCAATACCAACTTCCATTTTAATCGAATTGTTAAGGTCAGCCGGCAATGTGTATGAGTAAACCCACATATCTCGCTCCTTGACTAAATCTGCCATTCTTCGTGCTGCAGTTACACGAACAAAATATCTATATCGTGATTGTGGTGTTGGTCAAGACGTATGTCTACGTGGTTATGACACGCCACGTGCACCTACCTCAGCTTGGCATTGATACCATAGTAACATTCATACTGTTTTTCGACATTTTTGAACTCGAAGTCAAAGTTTGTAGCTTGTCTCATGTCACCAGGAGCAGCTAATTCTTGAGATAACGCCAAAAACTCGGTCGTTTTGCTACCGCTTTGAGTGAGGTCTGTTATGTTGCTCAAGAATTAGTCAACAAACATATTTCTAGAGCTTTTTGACAAGTTGCACATACCTATGCTGCCAACAAATTCAATTTTGATGCCATTATGCTCGAACTTTTTGCCGTCTCTTGGTCTGATTGTCACCTAAGTTCATACCTAGCTGATTAGTGTTACATTCTTGGCATCCCACTAATTCGTGAGCTGGTTAGAATGGAGTTCAACTATAAACCCAAAATGACTGTACCTTCCCTTTGACAGTCTCTCCATCCAAATACAAAGGCATAGATTCACGATGGTCTTTATCAACCTTGACGTCTACATGCTTTCGGTGTTCCTCGCCTGCGAAGCTGATATCAATGTCCACAGGGGTGGAGAGTCCAAATAAACTCTAAACAATTATTATAAATATGTTAATATTTGCCAGTATTCATGTGAACCTGAGGCTGTTAGAAATACATACTGCCATAGCCATCTTGATTGAGTGATTGTGGTGTAATGGATATCGAGCTGTATGCAATAGCTTGGGCGGCATTTGCTTCGCTGTGCGGAGTTGTAAGTCACCTGATTTTGACTACAACTTCGATCATAACATTGACGAGTGTGTATTTTCAACGTACAGCCCTCGGAGAATATATGTGCTTGTCGTATTGGAGACCTGAAGGATCCATGTTATGATCTTGGAAATACCTACAAGACGGATACAGTATCCTCAATCATCTATATATCGATAAACGTGCACAATTACCTCACCTCAGCGAAGACGAAGAGTTCATCCCCAGATAGTACATTAGATAACAATTTACAAGTCAATAGTATAATTAGAAGTAATTTGGGATAAAGTAGCTCTGTGTTTTCATATGCGATAATAGAAGAAGGTGTTTTTATTATGTGAATGGTCACCTCTTTTCCCGATTGGCTACAAGATTTACCGCTTTTAAATTTTTTTTTTTTGGAATTAAAACCCTGACAGTCAAAAAGCTACTGAGCGAAACGCTTCAAATCCCAATGTTGACTATAGAAACCATTCCAGAGCCAATATTAATAGAGTTAGCATTTGCCTTGGATCCTGTCGACATTGGTCGTTTAGCACAAACTTGTAAAACTTTCTCGCAAATATTTTCAAGCAATGAGTTATGGAGAAGGTAATTTGTCTAACTCCACTCCAATACTTGACGTTTATGCAGACACATTTACCATTCGTACTGCTCTACAGCAAAGTTCAACACGACTTTGGAAACTTATTTGCTGTGTATCAGATCCTCATTACTTCAGGCTTGGAACTTGATCCAGCTTTAGGCGCCAAATTTGCTTCAGAACCGAATAACTGGAGACAGTATTACATCGAAAAAGATAATGCTTTAAATGGAACAGACGCTCAAAATAAGGCCTTAATTGACGAAGGTGACGAAGAATATACCAAGGCTCAAAAGGATCTTCAATCTTTCCAAGACAGTCAAGACGTGACTACCCTGAACCGCGTTGCTTCCAAGCTTGTTTGGATTCTTGGTACTGTGAAAAAGCCTCTCTCCAGATCTGTTGCTAAATGCATCATTAACACTTTTTTTCATCAAGACGTGTTTCCTGGCCATGCAGGTTGCTATCATCTCCTTGGATTTATTCTGTTTGTCCTCAATAGATTAGAGGAGGCTATGATTCTGTTAGAATTTGGTCGAACTGTCGATCCCGACTATGAGCCTATTGATGGTACGTACATTATGCCTTTTGAAGAGCAATGGCATCTATCGACTTATATGGTGATCCTACTTTAGATTTGGAAGAGGAAATTTCAAACATTCTAAACGGGTACAAAGGAAGTGAAGGTATAGTTGTAGTACCCTCTTGGCTCACATTGCCAAAATCAGGCATGTACTAACTTTACGAGGCGGAACTAGAGGAAGAACCATTGATTCAGGATCATGAGCTGACACCAAAGCTCACTAACGTGTTGAGCGAGATATTCGACGAATTTGATAACGATCACGATGGTGCACTTAATAATCAAGAACTTAGCAAGTTTATCTTTACCACAAACGGATCTCATCCTCCACCTCAATTCCTGGTTCAAATTGCTCAAAGATTTGGTGGAACGAAACGCGATTGGCTTACAAAAGATGGATTCTTGGTAATTTGTCTTCAACGTATGGGGTTATTAATGAAATCGGTATTCCAATACTAATAGCTGCATCGACCGTAGGCATTTTATTTGGAGCAAACGTTGGATGATCCTTCAGAGACGCGGAATGATTTATCAGTGCATGGTTATGACGGGCAAACGCTGCAAAAGATGATGCAAGAGTAGACAAATTTCAACATAATTGCATTTTCTAGAGTAACCAGGTTCCTTCCTTTTTCATCAGTTTACATTTGTTTTGTTCACCATCACACTTCACGTTTTACAACCACATAACAATTATATATCGTTAGTGGCTGAATCCATAAAATAAGCAATAATTCTAGGTTTTTAATATTGTCATATCGTTGTATTGGTTTACTTCTTAATGTAAGGAGCAAGCTTTCTAAGAGCGATAACAGCTTCTTCTAAAACATCATCAGATTTACAGAAAGCAAAGCGAGCGAAATTTTCGGCGAGGTCACGGTTTTCTTTTGAGTAGAATTCAGAAGGTGGAATGGCAACAACACCAATCTCCTTGGCTAGCCAGTAACAGGTCTTGAAATCTTTTGCACGAGACTCCAAGATATCAGGGAATTCATAGTTTTCAGGAACTTGTACCTTAGTGGTGTTGACAAGGATAAAGTAGGAGCCATCAGGTACGGTATAGGGCAAATCAAGTTCATCAAAGACAGCTGAAAGAATTTGTCTCTTCTTGACATATGCCTCGATTTGATCTTGAAAATAAGGCAACTCCAGGCTTTTTTCCAAACCAATCGCGAGTGCCTCTTGGCAAGGAGAGTTAACACAAAATACCACTCGAGTGTGTGCAGCCAGTGAGTACTGAATGAGTTCCCTAGGACCAATCAGCCATCCAACACGCCATCCAGTTGCTGCAAATGATTTGCCTCCAGAGCCAACTGTTATCGTTCTATCCCAAAAGTTCTTCAAAGTTGCAATGCGAACTTGCTTAGCGGGTTCGTAATAGAGGCGGTCATACTATATTGGGATTAATGTCCCGTCATTAGAATACCGCTCAGCAAATATCCATTAAATGTGGCATTCGATACTCACCACTTCATCAGATAAGATTATCAAGTTATGTTCTTCAGCAACTTCGCCAATAGCAATCAGTTCCTCTTCGTCAAAGACCTTTCCGATCGGATTGTGAGGGGTATTGATCACAATCATTCTCGTTTTGTCTGTTATTTTGCTGCGAAGCTCATTGATATCAAGCTTCCATTCGTGCGACGAAATATTCTCGGTGGTAGCCTTGGCTGGGGCTCTCAAAGGAACGTAAACAGGAACACCGCCATTCATGGTGATGTTGGACTAAACATTAAAGGTGAGAAACAAATCTCCTAAAACAGAACACTCTATTTCATGCCATCACTTACAATATATTGGTCAAAGAAGGGTTCCATACAAATGACTTCATCTCCTTCATCCAAAAAGCCGGCAAATGTAGCAAACATTCCTATGTGGCGTATGGTTAGGTACATATAGATGGAACGGTTCGCCAGCTTGAACATGGGCTGTGACAAATGCAAATACCTTCATTAGCACCAGCAGTAACAATGACTTCTGATTCTGGATCCAGCTGTCGTCCGAACAGCGGGCTGTACGAATTAGCCAAAGCTTGCCTCAGTCTTGGGCGTCCTCTAGGGTGGCTATGGCAAAATATGACCTTAGTGATTCAGTTCAAGCCTAAAATAAAACGATCGAACATTTATGATCAATACCTGTACTGGTTGGAACCAACATCATGAATGGCTTGATTGGCGGCATCCTGTACAAAATCCGGGGGATTAAAGCTGAACAAACATTAGTCAAAGTCCGTTTATGATGCAAGCATAATAGATAGAGCATACTTCATAAACCCCTGCCCCAAATTGATGGCTTTTGTTTCTACAGCCAAAGGCGTGAAAATAGACCAGACTAAAGTACCATAGAAAAGGATTGAAAGGTAACGTTAGCAATTTTGGAACCTGTAGCGTGACAATTTGGGGTAGTCTTTGTGAAAGTTAAGCGCTAGGACCAGGATATACATACCATCTCTTTCGAAATGAGCGACCTTCTGGGAAGGGCTAAAACCTGCTTTCTTTGTAGGAGTATTAGACATAATAAAACGCTTGAATGTCAAGGATTGGCTCGGTCTACAGGCTGGATATGCTGCACAATTTCCGAGGCGATGGGCAGTGCGAGTAATGTTTCTCAGCATTCAAAAGACGACTTGTCAAAAGGTTGAACCAACAGCTGTCTGCGGAGTCATAGTGACTGCGAATGGTGCAACCCGCAACGCAAAAAGGAAGTTCATCAAACTCTATTGGAACAGCATTTGACAGGCTATTGACAGGGAGACAAACTTTCTTGCCTGGTTCTGAATTTTAAAAAGCTAATATTACACCACTTCTGTCATAGTGTATGTTTTCATTAATGCCTTTGTGTTAAAAGCTATATAACATGATAAATCTAACGCGAATACCAAGAAAAATGAAGAGACGTCGCGTATAATATAATTATATATACAAGTATGTTACGATTACGATGTGCGGAATATTTCTCAAAAGACAAGGGAAAAACAAAATGTTTACTTCTTTGGAAGATGTTTTGTATGGATATGCTCCATTCCGGTGTCATCGTAATTTCCGTGGCAAACCGGGATCACTTGAACCCAACTATCCTCTAGCACTTTATCGATGGAAGGCCGCTCAGCAGCATTGGGATCCAGCATCTTGTACATAACATGAATAGAATCAGCTGGTAACTTTGTAAATGGATCGAAAGCTTGGGAGTCTCTGGCTTTGACATACAAGTGGTAATTCAGGTCATCCTGTTTTGATACTCTCCATGGAATAGATCCACTCTGCATGCTATAAAAAATTATAGCGCATGACCATACATCAACCTTGAAGCCATCATAAGATTTGTCCGTCCATATTTCTGGTGCTATGTAAGGCTCTGAACCATATATGCCTTCACTTAGATGTTGTTTCTTTTCCCAAGTCATCTGCACAACATCTGAGACACCAAAGTCGGTTATCTTCACGCAATTGCCGGCCAGCAGCAAATTTTCGGGTTTGAGATCTCGATGCGCCACCCCAACTGAGTGCAGATACTTTACGCCGTCCAGTAATTGTCGGAAAGTGCAGTTAATTTCGCTCTCTGTCATCTGGCCAACCCTGATGGCAGTGAACAAGTCGCCACCATAGCACTGATAACAAATAGGTTAGAATGAATTATATGCGAAGACACGATATTAAAAACCCATGACATACATATTCCATCACAATGCACCAATGCTTCTGTTCGTCCATTACTAAATCGACAGTTTCTACAACATTCCTATGGCGGAAAGTTGAACTTATGCAGAATTCGCTGGTTAGCTTTTTCATATACGCCTTTTCGCTTTCTCCTTTTCGTCGCTTTCGATACTCCTTGACAGCATAGAGCTTTTCCGTTTTCGAATTCTTATCTAACTTGTGTGCTAATCGAACAACAGCTGTTGCTCCTTTGCCGATACTACCACGTTCGCAAACTCCATACTTTGATAACAAAGAAGTGCTATCGACAGCCGATGCAACGCTTGCTGGACGAGCAGCTGAAGTTTTGTGGTTGTTATGATGGAGATCTATGGAGCTATGATCCATGGTCGACTGCCTTGACATAGATGGTGTTCCAATCGGATGTAGAAATTTGTTCACAAAGCTAGGTTTCTTTAGATGTTTTGGTTTATTGGGGTCCGTTGAAGATAGTGTACTTGTACGACTAGAAGGGACAGCAGCACCTCCTTCAGAGGGTCGTATTTGGCCATCCTTATGGGGTTCTGGTGATATTCCTCCCATGTATTGATAGTGGGTTATTGACAACAATACCGATAGATAAAAAGTTAAGTAAACAAGAAAGGCGAATAGGTAAATTTTCCTCAGTTTGACTAAAATTCGTGGGACTTAAGTAGTCAAACGAACGTCCTCCAGTACATTTTCCGCGTGACTAGTGGGTTTAGATGGAATATTTCAAACCAAAAAAATATGTCTTAGATCCATCTAACCGTCGAGGAGGAATAAATAGCTGTTATAATAGAGCCACAATATTCACAGGCACTCGGTTTGTTGGATACAATCGAGAATGCATCTTAGAATAACAAGTAGAGCGATAATGACTCCAATCTCATTGGACGCCGAGAAAATCTGACCAATGGGCGGACTCATCTGACAAATAATGCGAGTGAGCTTGATTTTCTGATTTCCCACACCAGCTGTCCAGTATTTAAGGTCCTCCGTCTAGAACTCCTAGCATCACACCCTATGCTTCACTCACTCAGAAATCTAAAATCCCTTTCACACAAAGGCCATCTGTTTCGAATAGCTCTAGCTTATCAGCCAGTCAGATTGTTGGCTACTGCTGTAGGAAACGGAAGAGTCGGAACTCACGCTGGCGAAAAATCCTTCTTTCCAGATGAGCCTGAAGGACCGTCTGTCAAAACCGCTATCCCAGGGCCCGCTTCCAAAGACATCATGAGCAGGCTGGACCAATATCAGGACACTCGTTCCGTGTTCTACATAGCAGGTATGAATAGATACAGCATATATTTGTAGGTGAGCTGGTCAGTAAGTTGAATTTGACACGTCTGTCAGATTTCGCCAAATCAAAGGGCAATTATATCGTCGACGCCGATGGAAACGTGCTCCTAGACCTGTTTGCACAAATTGCATCCATTCCTATTGGATACAACTCACCAGCTTTCTTGTCACTGCTTTCTTCTCCCGCTTTGCAATCTGCACTCGCCAATAGACCAGCTCTGGGTGTCAATCCTACCAAGGACTGGGTCGATACGGTGGAATCTGCTTTCATGAGTGTAGCTCCTAAGGGTATGACAAATGTATTCACAGCTATGTGTGGTAGCTGTGCAAATGAGAATGCATTTAAGACGGCATTCATGTATCAAGCCGCCAAAAATCGTGGAGATAAGGATTTCAGTGTAGAGGAACTTCAAAGTTGTATGAAGAATCAAGCTCCAGGCTCTCCTAATATGTCCATTCTCAGCTTTAAGCAAGCATTCCATGGTCGTCTATTTGGATCTTTGACCGTCACTGCAAGCAAGGCTATTCACAAAATTGATATTCCAGCTTTCGATTGGCCAAAAGCACCATTCCCAGAGCGAAAGTACCCATTGGAGGATAATGTCGAATACAACCAAAAGGTGGAGAAGGATTCTCTTGCTGAAGTTGAGAAATTGATTAAAACATGGAAGAGCCCTGTTGCCGCCGTGGTTGTTGAACCAGTTCAGTCGGAGGGAGGCGATAATCACGGTATGTGGAGTTTGTTGGCCGTTTGGGCTGATAAGTAGACAGGTAACTAATGAGATTTCACAGCTTCCCCCGAGTTCTTCCGCGGTCTTCAAAAGATTTGCCAAGAAAATGACGTTCTTTTCATTGTCGACGAGGTTCAGACCGGTGTTGGTGCAACTGGTACTTTTTGGGCTCATGAAGCATGGAACTTGCCATCACCTCCAGATCTTGTCACCTTTTCCAAGAAGTTCCAAGCAGCTGGCTTCTATGGTCATCCCAAGTTCCGTCCTGCTCAACCTTATAGATTATACAACACTTGGATGGGGGACCCAGTCAGAGCCATGCAAGCTGCTGCAATCGTTCGTGAAGTGCAGGATAAGAACCTACTGGAGAATGTTAGTCGAGTAGGCGAATATCTTCAAAAGGAGCTGAAGGACATTAGCCGCAAGTATGGTAAACTCCAGAACATCCGCGGTCAAGGAACTTTCATTGCTTTTGATTTACCTACTCCTCAAGAAAGAGACGCTATGATTGCCGACATGAGAAAGAATGGTGTAAATATTGGTGGATGCGGCGACAGGTCCGTTCGTTTAAGACCAATGTTGACTTTCCAATTGAAGCATGCTGATATCTTCCTTGATACTCTGGAAAAACTCGTTTCTGCTTAAGCGCACATTTATCAGCAATAAAAAAGCAATAAAATGATGATATCCTGTATGGAATTATAATACGCATATTAATGTCTGCGGCGTTGTCATTCATTCATTGCCCTGATTTTGCACATAACGCGACACAAAAAATTATCAAATTAAATTTCAGCGGGACTGGACCTTAACTCCCCCCACCTTCTCAGAAATCTCCAATAAGCTGGTCACCATGAGCAAAAAGCAGAAGGAAGGAGATCTCAAACCGAAGTTAACTTCGGCGCATGACTACAACCCATATTTTCGTCAAGTCCTTGATGCCAGCAAAAGTCAAAAGTTTACCGAATTCCAAATTGCAGCCTTCCTCACTGTCATTGCAGGAATGGTTAGATTGTACAACATTTGGGAACCAACGTCGGTTGTGTAAGTGCATCTTCCGAGAATCGTAGCCTTCTGATGCAATTTCAGTTTGCTCAACGAATATTCTAGGTTTGATGAAGTGCACTTTGGAAAATTTGCCGGCAAATACATCAATCACACATACTTCTTTGATGTTCATCCACCGGTAAATCCTTTAACCACGATATAATTAAATTATCCGCCAAGTCTCTCTAACTTCATTATAGCTTGCGAAATTAATGATTGCTGGTGTTGGTAGCATAGCAGGATACGATGGTGTATTTGATTTCAACAGTATTGGAGAGTAAGCAAGATCTAATGAGCGTTTGATCCAAATCAAAATCAAATATCTAACAAACTCCCACAGTGACTACTTGGCACCGGCCGTCCCCTATATTCCTATGAGACTCCTCTGTGGTATTCTTGGACTTCTTACGATACCCATGAGCTATATAACCATCAAAGCTGCTGGTCATTCAACCTCAGCAGCAATCGTTGCCGCGTCTTTAGTATGCTTTGGTAAGACTTGATTCAAAAATGTGATAAGAAACGGAGAAAATTCCCTGATCCAAGGCCTATCAATAGAGAATGGATTCGTGGCAAATAATAGATTGATATTACTGGATTCTCCTCTTCTCTTCTTCATTTCCTTCACAACAATGGCGTGGATGAAGTTTTCTGATCCTAGACTGCAGCCGTTTTCCTTCCAATGGAAACTGTGGCTATTCCTTACGGGCCTTGGTTTAGGCTTTTCCATTAGCTCAAAGTGGGTGGGTCTCTTCACAATAGCAACGGTTGGTTGTTCGACCATCAAAGGCTTGTGGGATATTTGGGGGGATCTATCTATATCTCCTTCAGGATTTGGACGCCATTTCATCAACCGAGCTTTCTATCTGATCTTGATACCAGTACTTATCTATATATTCACATTTGGCATTCACTTTGCTGCTCTTCCATTGCCTGGAGATGGTGATACACACATGTCAGCAGCATTTCAGCAAACTTTGACAGGAAACGAAATGCCCTCAACATTTGCAGGTAAGCATTGAGTGGTAGGTGTACATGGGTTTACAAGCTTCATGACTAATACTAGTCAATTCAATTCCTAGATGTTGCTTATGGATCGGTCGTTTCCATTCGACATCTAAAAACTAATGGTGGATATCTACACTCTCACCCATCCCGATACGAAACTGGAAGTGAACGTATGTTGAATTTCTATGTTATGTTGTTTATTTCTTGTTCTGACAAGTTGTAAAGAACAACAAATCACTCTATATGGCTTCAGAGACGACAACAACAAGTGGAAAATCAGAAAAGGCGGTGAAAATTTCGTTGAAAATCCCGATGAATTGGAGTGGGTTAAAGATGGCGATATTATTCGTCTGGAGCATGTAGCAACCAGTCCAATCATGCTGCATAGTCATGATCATAGACCACCGGTTACTGATGCAGAGTATCACAATGAAGTCAGGTAATATTCGAATCGAAACATCCATTGGAAATTCATTCAGACAACCTTATTGGAAGCTGACTCTAGTGTTTGCTAATTCAGTGGCTATGGATTCAAGGATTATGACGGAGATGCTAACGACTATTGGCGTGTGGAGATTGTGGATCACAGTTCATCCGCCCCGGCAGCTGGTGAAAGACTACAGGCACTAAGAACAGTATTCCGCCTCATTCATATCAATGAAGGCTGTGCTTTGTTTTCACACAGCGTCAAATGTAGGCTGTCATTTATTTCTGAGAATTCAGATACTGTGTACTGTTTGTGTCTAAACTATGCTTTTTACAGTGCCAAAATGGGCTTTTGATCAACAAGAAGTAACCTGCATTAAAGGCGGTACTAAGCCAAAAACCCAATGGTACATCGAACAAAATGAACACACTCTCCTTAATGAGTCTGCCGAACATGTATCTTACGAAAAACCAGGATTTCTGAAAAAGTTTTTGGAATTGAATCAAGTCATGTGGACTTCCAATGCTGGGTTAGTCGAAAGTCATCCTTATGACTCTCGCCCACTCAGTTGGCCAATCTTACAACGAGGTATATCGATGTGGTCGAAGAACGAAAAGCAAATATATCTTCTAGGTAACCCGTTTATCTACTGGGGCACGACATGGGCTATATTTTCATATCTCATTGTACGCGGAGTTCTCATCCTCATGCATCAACGTGGATACTCTGACAAACTTGGAATCGCAGGACGATACTATGAGGACACTATTGGATTCTTTGTTGCAGGGTGGGCGTTCCACTTTCTACCATTCCTTTTGATGGGTCGACAATTGTTTTTGCATCACTATATGCCAGCCTTGTACTTTGGTATCCTTGGATTTGCAGCTGTCTTTGATCTCTTGACCAAAAAGTTTCCACCTGCCAAGAAAATACTAGTTACCACTGTACTCATTACTATTATCATTGCTGTATTCATGGTTTACGCTCCTATTACCTATGGCACAAACTGGACCAGAGATGACTGTCTACGCTCGAAGGTCATGGACAAGTGGGACTATAGCTGCGACACTTATCTAGACAGCAATCCTATAAAACATTCTGTCCCTGTCGCTGATGCAGCGTTTATTCATCAACCGGAAGAGAAAGTCAGTTTTGTTGATGATACGGATAATCAGGAAGTAGCAAATGGCGAAATTTCTTTAGATAACCCAATGCAGCCAACCCCAAGTGCCCCTATGGATGAGCATAGTGGTGAATTCTTTGATGAGGAAGATGATGATGAGGAGTGGTATCGTCTGAACAGACCTGATTATCCTGAGGAGGATGAAGATGAAGATGAAGATGAAGATGACGAAGAAGAGGAAGGAGAGGAGGATGAAGAAGAGGAAGGAGAGGAGGATGCATAGAGTACTATAGAATTCCCTTGGAAAGTGATATAAAAACAATTAAATAAACCAGTTTGAATACCCAATGAGACTGTGTATCAGAACAAAAAAGCATCACTCTAATATATATGTATATATACGTAAATGTATTCATCGTTTTCATCATGTTTTTATTCATTTCAACTTCTGGAGAAATTTTGTAGCATGATGGGATGCATCATTGTACTCTTCTACTAGTATTCTATCTTAGTTCTGGACATTGAGTTCCGGGGACATCCAAGTATCGAAATCTTCGGAGTTCTTTGGGTCTCCATACATCTTCAATGCCGATATTCTGATGTGATACTTTCCATTCTGCAGAGCTCTTACGTCTGTCATAACCTGACTATGCAGGGTTCTATTAGATGCAGTTCGAAGATTGTGATTGAAGGAAGAGCGAAGAGTCCCGGTGGAATACAAAGTGGGCATCAGCTTGTTACGAGAAGTAGCGGCCTCAAAGGACTCTGCAACGTTTCCATACCACTCCAAACCAAGCATATCATTTAAATCCTCAATATCATTTCGACCTAAGAATGTATCGTAACCTCCAGGAATTGTGCCTAAGGTCTTTGATTTTTCGGCTGCGCTAACGACATCAATAACGACCATTGCACTGGCAGAGGACAACTGGAACACGATAAGAGCGGGGTCAGCTTTGCTTACGATCTGTTTGGTTGGCAACTCTACTGCTGGAAACGTCGAATTTTGCAGGAGGACTCCCATGTCTTTTAAACTAGCAGTAAGTCCGGCGTATGGAACGTGCGCCTCATAGTTGGTTCTTTGATCATGTACAACTAGATAGCCAGAGTATATTGTTGGAGGAACTGAGCCGGAATTTGATGGTGGACGAATACGAACCGGAACATCGACTTTGCCTCCTGCTGGAACATTCACAACGGATTGTGCAAAATCCACTGAGGCTTCGGATTCTTTATCCGTCTTGTATTCTGGCTTCTTTAAAGGAACCAGCGTTTTAGAGAAACTGGAAGGACCATAAGCTTGTACACTTGATGCCGACATATGTGTGAGTTTAAAGTCGGTTGCCTCTTGTCCAGTGTTTTCAAGGGTAAGCTTGTACTCATTATTGACAGCCAAATGTTTGATATCTCCAATCGCAATGCTCTGAGGTTGAACTATAAGTTTTGTATTGATTGCTTGATGAATATCCACCAAACCAGCACCTTGACGAGCAACAGAATCTAGATTATCCTTCTGGAAGACTTTAAAAGGCTGAGCATTGTTCATCATCAAATTACGTAATGTCTGTGAATCCAAATTTCTGGCACCGCCTCTTGCTTGTCGTATGAGAGTCATAACACCGGCAATGTGAGGACATGCCATGCTGGTACCGCTGAGAGTAGCGTAAGATCCCATCTTTGTTGGGAAGCTTAATTTGTATTTCCAACAACAATCAGTACATAGTAAATCAACAAACACTGAGTGCATGCATTTTCATCTTACGTTGAGAATATCTGTCCTCCAGGCGCACTTATTTCAGGTTTTATGTCCAAATCTGCAGAGAGACCCCAGGAACTGAAAGAACTGATGAGACCTAATCAAATAGGAACATTAGTAATTCGAACAAGTGTTACTCATAGACTTTAGATACATACCAGCTGTTGGTACAGAAAACGACCGATGTTCCTGTGGAGTTTCAACAGTAATTTTTGTTGAAGATTGGAGCATTTCCAATATAACTAATCCATCTTCCTTAGATAGTCCTACAACAGGAATCTTCAGTTTTGCATCATGTGCTGATGGAGTCAAAAGGCCAATGTCGTTGTTGTAGATGAGAACGCCTGCAGCACCTGCCGCTTGAGCATTTAGAGCCTTAATATAAAACGATAAATGCTGTGAAATTTCTTTATGATGTATGTCATAGACTGTTTACCTTTTCGTCAAAAAAGCATCCTCCTCTACTGATGAGAGCAAACTTTCCAGTAAGATCAGTTTCAATTTTACTACAGCCATCTCCAGAAGCGTTGGGTTCTCGTGATGTTGGTACAATTCCTGTCGCGCTGGCATTAATTGGATGACCCGTCTCTGTTACATACGCTGAGAATATTTTAGAACGTCAAGCGGAAGCTTTCGATCTGACCATTATATAAATCACTTACAAAACTCTTTTCCGTTAACTATTATGGCAAATTGAAGGACCTTTGCGTTATCAACACTTGCGACAGAGATGACATTATGTCCAACGGCTGGGGCGCCGACTTCAAAGACGCCTTTATCACCAGAATTTCCAGCAGCTGCTGCCACCGCCATACCCTTGTCTGCCAAGGCACTTCCTAGGATAGCTGTAGGAGAATCAGCCCATCCTTGATCTCCTAGTGACAAGTTAATCACGTCCTGACGTTATTTGGATGGAATGATTAGTTAAATAGAAATGGATAGACTTTTTCAACTACATCATTTTAACACATGTTCTCACCATTCCGTCATCATAAGCCATTTCCATAGCCTTCATGATAATATCATCAGCTGTACTTCCTATACATCCAAAGATACGGTAAGCTCCAAAAACAACTACGAGGTATCATAAGTGATTAAAATGGATATTGTATCAATTTCATTAATACATGTGGAAAAATTTATACCGTCCGGCGCCACTCCTACAAATCCACTTTCCGGGTCGTGAGCCCCAATAATTCCTGTTCCAAGGCTCCAGTAAATGTTTGGTAGTCTATCGCTCTTTCCAATCAAATGATCACACCTACCTGCAACATGAGTTCCATGTCCGTTACAATTATCCATGGGATCAGAATCTTCTGCAAAGGAATTTGTTCCGTCGTATGCATCACCCACAAAGTCATGTCCATAAGCCACTCTACATGAAGGGCCAAGACAACCTCCTAGTGCAGGATGGCTATAGTCAACGCCTATCGTGTTGAAAGATATTAGATCTAGAACTAATGGCCAGAGAGTGACATATTAAGTTTCAATTACCAGTGTCAATAACACCGACTTTCATTCCTTTGCCAGTTAAGCTGATGACAGATGCAATAATACGACTCAGTACATGAATGATGCATCAGTTCAATACACATCTACGTACCCCAACTCTTTTTGAACTCGAAGAACTCCAGTCATATTATTTGCCGCTGTCAGGGTACCAGAGTCACCACCGCTCTGTATTTCCATCGCTGGTTTTGAGATTAAGCTCTGAAATTGGGTAGTAAATAGTTAAAATCATAACAGGTTCCCTTTACAGCACTAATTATAACTTACCACTGGCCAAATTCGTTTAACGTCATGCAGAGTCTTCAAGTACTCAAGCGCTTCCGATGGCTTATCTACCTCAATGGATATGGCATTAATGTACTTAAATTCATGACGAACAATGTGATTCAACTTTTCGTTTTCTAAACGTCGATACAAATGTTGACGCCGTCGCATGAGATGTCGCTGAGTCGGTGCATACTTGAATTCAATCATGAAAGCATTTCTTAGAGTTTGTTGAGAGTCTGCATGAACATTGGTGAAGCTGAGCACACACAATGAAAAACATAATATCCCAGCTTGTATTAATCTCATCATTTTGCGCTGGCTGTAACTGGACAATACTTTTGAGAAGCGATCAAGATGTCTGCTGTCAGATACACCTTTGGGATGGTCGAGTATCAATCCAGATTATTTGACATAACAAGCCGAGTATTTATTTCTATTCACTGTCATCAATTGTTGCTTCGTAAATTAAGTAGCTTACATTGAGAGACCTATAAACTTCCCCACTAAGCTCATCCTTTGTGTTTATCAATTCGCCCCTTTGCCCGTACCGGAATTGGAATCCCAACTAATACAGTAAGCGGCAATTTACCTGTATGGACCCATCACCTATATTTCTCCGGCAAATTCAATACTTGATATTTACAAAGGAGATGCAGGTAAAAAATTATTGGCTTGATGTCATTTATTCCATACTTTCATTACCTTGAATTTTCTTGAACTTTAGTTAGACTGAGTGTAGAGACATAATTTTTTTCCAAACCAAGTAATTTATATAGCACATCACAGTGAATGTTACGATTTCGGTAGTGTCGAAGAAACAAACATTCAATATTCAACTTCCAATACTTGCTCCAACTTGGGTTGTGGAAACAGATGCCACATCAACGTAAGTCAACTGTGATTGTCAATGTCAATGGTAAGTTGCCCTTTTGTTCGATGAGCACAAGAATCTTTATTGAAGGGTATTTTAAAAATTTAAATCAATAAATCGAAAAATAAGAGGTTGAAAAGCTTCCCTTCAATACACATGTTGCTCAATGTACGGGTACTTTGCCAGTCATGACACGGGAGGCAACTGTCTTGTAAATCATGCACCTTTTTGCAACTTGGATAATTTGGCGGAGATTTTGAAATCCTACACAAAAAACGACAGCTACCAATTTGAGCTTGCGTGTACTGTCAGAATACCATGAGCAATACGAAAACTCTTCTAGAGCTCAATCAGGTGCTAGATCCTCGATCAGGTTCTACGCGGCAACAGTCTGAAGTTGCACTTCAACAGCTATTGTCTACGATTGGAGGTAACTAGTAGAATGACCTTATGTTCACGATTTAAACAAAGCATTGCTAAAAGGAATCTTAGAAACGCTTACCTTGGAGCAATCTAATAAAATTCTCGAGAATATATCCTTGGCCAATCTTTTCTACCATGGTGATTCTGAAGAAGACGTCGGAGCATATGCACGAGAGGCTATTCGCAGAGTGCTATGGCCCATTCCCTATGAGACTATCGCCACAACGGAATACAAGTCGTATCTCGTACAAGGCCTTTCCCATTTTTCCCCAGATGTGAGAAAGCTATCTCTTCAACAGGTTGAGAAATGTTTGGCCAACGAGCAAGCCAGCTCTTTAATGGTAAATGAACATTGCTTATGTACTGTGTGTGTGTCAGCATTGCGATGTAACCGGAGAATGTTAGGCCAAATCCGATATATTTGTCTTTGTTTTGACAACACTGAGCTTTCAAAGTTCAGATGTAGCTGAGGAAGCGTCAGAGTTAATATATAAGGTGCGTGTCTTCCTCACCATTTTCTTTTGCTAAAAAAAAGAAAAGCTCGGCAAATGTACTAACACGTACTGCCTTTGTGCCAACAGGTAGCATTAACCGAGGATGGCCTCAATGAATTCTTCAGACAACAGTCTATAGGCATATTAAAAGCTATTTCAACCATGTAAGTATGAGTGATGACATGATTGATATGTCAAATGGCAAAGTACTGAAATTTTCTAGCGACGAGACGATCAAATTTCGAGTATACGAACTCATTATAAAGGTGGCAGGTTCGTCAGAAAAAGGATTTGAATTAGCGGAGAACGACATGTTATTGGATAATGTAATAGCCGAAGTGAAGTCGGATGACATCTTGATCAAGATTAACGCAATAGAGATGTTTATGGAGGTATGAAACGTACAAGCGGTGATTCGGAGAGTGGCATCAGAGTTTGACCGTTACTCTGCAGATGGCTACATCCCCACCTGGTTATCAATTCTTGAAGAAAGCCAACCTATTAAGCTATTTAGTTGGTTTAATGAAAAATGAAGATGGTTCCGAGTCATCTGTCACTGTGTGTGCTGCTATCAAGTTCTTTGGCAGACTCGTGTCAGTGAAGGTATAGATATATTTTCCATTGCCATCGACCATGATGGATTCTAATTGTGCATCGGTAGGGGGTCAATATAGCCGATATAGACGCGGATCTTGGGATAGTCGACATATGGAAAAATATCCTATCGAATGCTAATGACGATACGCTGGTTTGTATTCTATTCACAATCGCCGTTGACGTGCTTTTCCTTAGAAACATAACTACCCTTCAATGCAGATTGTAACAATCGCTACAATTGGTCTTATTGGAACATCTGCCGATGCTGTCAGACTCCTGAATGAGAGAGGATTACTTGACGAGTTCAGCAGCAACTTCAGATCTTCGGCAGGTCATATAAAAGTAGGATACCTTCAAAGTCTGTCACAGTTGTTTGCAGTACACGCCCTACAAGAGACAAACTCAGATATTGAAAAAATTACTGAGGCCTTGTTTCATAATATGGGAGGTAAGATCATCACCTTCCCGTTGTTATTACATTCAAGTTTTTCATTTTATGCTGTCTAATATCCTAGGATCTGCTGGACCGGTCGAACTATTAATCAGTCTGGCACAACAACCTCTGGAAGAAATGAGAATTGCCGTGTTTGCTGTACTGGAATCCATTGCAACACACCAGTGGGGACAGCGCGAGTTAACTCAGTCAAGAAAATTCCTGGATTATATCTTGAATCGGACAACCGAGACTACGCATGCTGGAAAGGTAAAGAACCTTCCAAAGAATATGTTTGATTGATGACATTAGGGTCTAATGATATGCTCTCTAACATTTATGTTAATAGACCTGGAAATTCTCGATCGTAAAGGCGCTCACAATGACACCTAAAGCAGAGGCTAATATTGAACCAATGGCTTTACGACGGCTAGCTGAATATGTTAAGCAAGGTCCATTTTATATACATAGGGAGGCAGCTGTTGCAATGGAAATGGGATAAGATAGCTATAGTTATTCAAATAAAGTAGGGAAAATAATTATGTTGTATTGCCTCGTACTTCTCTCATGGAAGCTCCAGCAACCTTTTCGTTCATGGCAAAATTTGTTGACGTCACAATTTTTCGGGAAAGCTGGCTAGCCTTCCAGAGGCTTTAATGGCTGCCGTGCGACGAAAGTGAATCTTCCTTTTTTTTCGTTGCTTAGGTGTGTATCCTTTAAATGATGGTTGGGGCTGTTCATGGATAATCATCTGCGGCATTGGCGATGATAGATGGATGGAATAATGGATGGAATGGTGATACTGACTTAAAATTTTCTTCTCATTAGCCATGAAGGTAATTTGAATTTTCAAAAACTATAGAATCACAATATCCACACGAATGGGACAACACAATCTATAAATTCGATCAAGCAAGTCTGTCCGTATGTGATGCTATTTACAATTATCGACTATTTTAACGGCGATGTAGAAAACTTGTGTAAAGCATTTCAGCATGGCCATTTTACCATTTTCCAAAGCATACCTTAACGACCGAAGCAAAACAGAAAACGAGGAAGCTCAACTCAGTACATAATTACTGTCCCGGAGCAGGTTACTTGAAATTAATAACCAGATCCACTTACATAATTATATTTTTTGGTAAATAGGACATCTACAAGGACGACGAGCTCATCATTCCCGAGAACGTTGATATCACCATCAAGTCTCGCATTGTCACTGTCAAGGGGCCTCGAGGTGAGCTCACCAAGAACCTCCGTCATCTTAACATGGAGATCAAGGCCGTTGGTGAGAAGAAGCTCAAGTTCGTTGTCTACCACGGCAACCGCAAGCACGTTGCTTGCATCCGTACTGTCCGCTCCATCGTCAACAACATGATCACTGGTGTCACCAAGGGTTTCCAATACAAGATGCGCTACGTATATGCCCATTTTCCCATCAACGTTATTGTGAACGATGATGGTAAGGAAGTTGAGATCCGTAACTTCTTGGGACAAAAGGTCACTTTCCGTGTCAAGATGTTGGAGGGTGTCAATGTTGAGATCTCTGCTACCCAGAAGGATGAGTTGGTCATCACTGGTAACGATCTCGATGCTGTCTCTCAATCTGGTAAGTAGTCGTTCGACACCTCACTGGTCTGGCATTGAACCTGTCACTAAATTTTACTTTTCCAGCTGCCAGCATCCAACAGGCTACCCGTGTTAAGAACAAGGATATCCGTAAGTTCTTGGACGGTATCTACGTTTCCGAGCGCAACGTCCTTGAGGAAGCTTAAGGAACAGGAATGTCCCATTGTTATTCTGAATAAAAAAATCGATATCTTGCAATCAATCCAATGCACGTTTTATCATGGACCCTTTTAATTGTGTTTCGGAGTTGTTGAACAGAGTTAGATTGAGTCATAGGCTACTTAGTAACTTTTATAGCTCCTTTCCTTGTCACTTTTCAGACTTCAAATGTCAAGTGCAGAAACAAATGGCGGTGCTGAACTAGGTAAATCTGTGACGAATGTCGTATACAAGCTAGTCAGAAACATTAGCTAACGCTTCTGCAAAGCACGTACACTGCTATTGAATCCCACCGTAAAGATCGCCAACATTGAAGTTGTAGCTAACAAATTGCAAAAGCTCATAAACAATGGAAAGAATGACGTCCATTTCATTTGTGGTAAGTTCCTGTATTGTTATTATGATTTCATATAGCGGTTTTTACAGTGTTTAATTGTAATATTTATTTGACTTAGATTTTGATATGACTCTCTCACGCCACTGGGTCAAGGATGCAGACGGAAAGCCAGTGCGCAATAGTTCAACCCATGGAGTATTAGGAAAATACAAACGTTTGAGTCCAGAGGTTAGAAACGGTACTGATGCAACTTTGAAAAGATTGAGCTTTGTTGCTAATTGCTGTCCTTCATAGTTCCACACCGAGACGCAGAGACTTTACAATCATTATTACCCAATAGAAATAGATCAATCGTTAACTTTGGAAGAAAGAGTTCCTGAGATGATTGCCTGGTGGGAACAAGCTCATGCAGCTCTGATCGGACAAAGTATCACTAAACAAGGTAATTTGGATTATGTTAATGGTAAATAGTTTACAAGATGATCTCACCTTGATCTCTATAGATATTGCATTAATGGTCAAGCAAACCTATGTCGAAATGCGACCGGATGTCGAAACATTATTGAAAAAGTGCGCTGTGGCAGACATTCCTCTCCTCGTTTTCTCTGCTGGAGTGACCGATGTTATCCATGAGGTCCTCAATCAGCACAATATGTTTCATCATAATATGCATATTGTATCGAACAAGATGGGATGGAATGCCAAGGATGTTTGCGACCACTTTGAAGAGCCGCTAATCCATGTGTTCAACAAGAGTGAATTTTCGTTGGAAAAAACAGAGTACTACAACAATATCAAGCACAGAGGAAACGTCATTCTGCTTGGAGATTCTATAGGTGACGTGCATATGAGCCAAGGAATTCAGCATGATATCTGTTTAAATATCGGATTTCTTAATCATGATGTTGACACTCTGATTGAAAAATACTCGCAGCTTTATGATATTGTAATAGTTGGCGATTCTAGTGTAGCACCAGTGTTGAGCATATTAGAACAGATTTAAATTATTATCAATAGCAGTGAAAATGTTTAGATGTCTTTTTTTTTTTTTTGTTGACCCAGTGGTGAGGCGCCCACTTTAGGTAGATTGTAACAGTTAACAGATTAAATATGACAACGGCAGCCATACTTGCTACACCAACCTCTCCACCGTTGACTCCACCCTCCAAGCGACGTAAATTAAGGATCTTGAGCGACTCCGATGATTCTGACAAAGCAATTGAACAAAGCAATGCCATAGTAACACCGTCTGGTAACTCGTCGGCAGGTAAAATGAAGAGGCGAATAGTGAAAAGACGACAACCAATACAACATACACCGAAGAAAGACGCGGCTGTTGAGCATATAGACAAGACAAAGTCGGACACCGACCTTGCGAAAGACTATGATTCAGTTACAAGATCCCCCAGCAATGATCCCACTACAAATACGACGAGAAGGAGACCAAGAATCCATAATTGTACTTGGCCACACTGTGGGAAGATATATGACAACAAGACTAAACTTAGTGAGCATATACGAACTCATACTGGAGAGGTAAGTCAGCGAAGTTCTCAATTAACAGATGGACTTGCGACGAGGTAATAGTTAACTTACTGCCATTCACAGCGGCCATATGTCTGTCCAGTGGAGGAGTGTGGCAAATCGTATATGAAGAATGGTCAACTACAAGTACATGCTAGAACACACGACGATAATGCCAAAACAGCATTTCGATGTACGGTCGATGGATGTGGAGCAACATTTGCGGCAAAGCATCGCCTGAAGAATCATCAAAAATTGCATGAACGACCGCTCGATTTTGTGTGCGATTGGGAAGGATGTGATGCAGCGTTTGCAAAACCCTTTCAATTACGAAATCATATGTGTACTCATACCAACAAGAAACCATACCCGTGCACTCAGGAAGGTTGCGAAAGTAGTTTTGACACACGACCCAAATTGGATGTCCATGTGGCAGCGGTTCATAATACCGAATTGCGATACCTCTGCGGCCACGAAGGGTGCAACGCAAAGTTTGCGAAATATTCCGAACTCCAACATCACACCAAATATGACCACGAACACAAGTGTTCAATATGTGGCAAAGTCTATGAAACACGAGGCAATCTTACCTATCACGTCAACACAGTACATCTGCAACAAGATCCGTTTGTTTGCCACTGGGATGGATGTGGAAAGGAATTTAAGATGGTATGAACGTGACTTATGAAATACCACCCATTTGATGGAGGCTAATGTAATATTTACTTAAAAATAACAGCAATCCAGTCTGAGATTTCATATCAGGAACATCCACCAGAACATCAAGCCCCATAAATGTGAATATGATGGCTGTGACATTGCATTTCCTACCCCATCTGCTCTACGCCGACACATCAAGAACCGGCATGAACCTAAAGAAGATCAAGGAACGATTCCGACAGCAGCTGATCTGTCTGTACTTACGGGTTACAGTGAGAACGGTAACAACAAACAGCGTAGTTATAATTGTCCTTTTGACGGATGTGGCATGACATTTTGGCGAGAATATGATCTCAAAAGGCATATCGAAAGCAAAGTGCATGAGTCTGATTTGAGTCAAGAAGTACAAAATGTTGATGCCTCATAAAATACCCTATCCTAAAGTCTGAAGTAGCGTAGTGACTAATATGATGACAACGAACTATGGTGACACGAAGGTAATGACCCAGTCTCAAGTCCCAGGTACGGTTCCCAAGAAAAGGCTGATAAATGTTTATGATTTAAAAATAATGAAATATGGTCAATCACCGTACGCTTTGTAAATAAATTACAGAATTATTCTTTGCATTTTGATACGGATCTCCAATGATTTTTAGAAAGTAAAAAAGTTTCGCCCCTGTACAGTTGTTACCTCCTCGTCTCTCCTTAAAACCTCCCAAAGGTCTTTTTTTCTTCGTGTCGTCTTTCTCTGTCATTCTATATATTTTATATTTTCCCCTCTTGTATTCATATCATACTATATCCTTCTAAAGCACTTTTTCCTGGCAGATCCTCGAACATTCTTCCGTCGCTTTTTACCGTTCTCATTCCCTTTTAGCAAGTCTTACGGTACTCATGGCAGCAGAAATCCAAGCCCAACAGCTCACTGCTCAGCCCACGTTGACGGCAGAAGCTGCTCCCGCGAGCAAGTTCAAGACCGGAAGCCAAAAGTGTGCAAAATGCCATAAAATCCTGTCTGGTCATTTTGTTAGAGCACTAGGTACCACGTGGCACTTGGAATGTTTCGTCTGCATCGTACGTTCGAACGTCTACAATTATCTTGATACCATAAGCTAAAGTAGATAGCCATTTCATGTCAATGTACGCTGACTGCTTGTCTTAGGATTGTGAGGAAGTGGTTACTTCGAAATTCTTCCCGTACCCTGTCGAGTCTTCAAGCGGGCGCCATTACCCTCTCTGTGAACGCGACTATTTCCGACGACTCAAACTGGTGTGTGCCCAATGTGGCAGCGCCTTGAGAGGCTCATACATTACGGCACTTGACAGAAAATATCATATCGAGCATTTCACCTGCTCTATTTGTCCAACCGTTTTTGGTCCTGACGACTCCTATTATGAACATAACGACAAAGTCTACTGTCACTATCACTATTCTATTCAGTTTGCTGTACGTTGTGCTGGATGTAAAACAGCCATCCTTAAGCAATTTGTCGAAATCAACCGACATAGCGTTGATGAACACTGGCATCCAGAGTGCTACATGATAAACAAAGTAAGACTTGATCTAGCAAATCAATCATCTCTGCTTTCAGTTATTGACATAATATCTAGTTCTGGAATGTTAAGCTATCCCTTCCTAGTGTTGATGGCGGAAATTACTTTACTGACGGCGAAGGTACCTTAAGAATATCCAAGGTGTCATCCTCAATGTTTCGTATTAATGATCAAGAACTTTTTTTCTCCATTTAGAGTGGAACATGACGCCAGAACAGTTGAAAGAGGCGCAGGTTTCCATAGAAGAAAAGGTATATCAAATCTGGACCGTGTTGTCTGCGTTTGAGGAGTCGGCTGCAGCTTGCATATCAGATATGTTGCTACATGTGTCCAACGGAGCGTGCGTCGAGGGTGTCAAAATGGCTGGAAGCTTTCTCACACATGTGGATGTGCTGTTTAAGGCAATTGATGATCTTTACTCACAATACGCAAACATCCAAGATGCAGGTACGCAAACATTTAATATTTTTACCCGTGATTAGTAAATCAGTACAATGACAATGTGGTATAGACCTTCATTATAGCAAAGATGCCAAGCTTCTCTGTCGAAAAATTATTACCTTTTTCTCTCTGTTGTCGCATACGCAGGAGACAGCTTTACGTCGTTTAGGTATTACTCAAGAATTGCTGTCGCTAGTTACCGGTCTGGCGCATTACTTGAAGAATTTGATCAGAATAGCCTTAACTGGAGCATTACTATTGGTAAGCATGAGACAAGGCGCTGATGTAAACGACTAATCTGATACTTAGCTCATGATTTATTTGATCAGGAAAAGAAATACAATCGAAAAACGGCTATATCTCGATTCTTGAGTAAACTCATGGAGCTTGCCAGTCGTGATCGTTCTGACTTCCTTGGGTCAAAATTGTTGCATGCTGAAGTAACTTCCGACTTGTGTGTGACATGTAAATCCACTTGCGAAGATCAATGCTTAAAATATGATGATTATCGTTGGCACTTGGCATGTTTCAAATGTAGCATCTGCAAGCGGCCTCTGAATGAAGAATATGACACTGCGGGCTTCTGTCAGTGGAATCTTTCATTACACTGTTCCAAGTGCTCGCTGTCAAGGAAGGACACTGTGTCTGGAGTCGTCATGATATCTCAACTTGAGCAGTACACTTACCTTTTACGGATAGCTCTCCAGAGACTATACATTTTGCTGAACGTGAATGGTTTGTATATACTGAATTTATAATGGACAGGGATGAATAGAGACACTTATTTGACTTTCAGAAAATGTAGAGGAAGAACGTTCACCTGTGGAACCATCGTCACTAGTCAAATCTAAGATGACAGGCCCTGGGGCTCTGAGACTGGATACCCGATCAAAATCCTATAGTGCAGGGGATAATCCTTACGAAGTAATCAATTTAGGAGATATCAAGAGGATGAAGTCAACCCACACAACTCAAAAACTCAGCAATTCCAATCGATTTGGGAAAAGATCCACATTGATGGAGATCCCCACCCCTACGGCGGCGGCTATATCCGCCAAGAGTGATTCTCTAACCCAAACTGTAGAAACCGAACGAAACATAGTATACCACGAAGAACCTGAGCAAATCGACCACCAGGACTTCGTGTCCAAGGCGCTTGCGAATATGGATAGCGTTGGCAATAGTGAATCATTAGTCTTGAAAAATATAGTGTCACCGGACCTATTAGCGATACCGAGGAATTTGGAAAGAGGAAGACACAGTCATACTGACTATAGGAAATCAATGGCAAAGGCGACAGCATATCTTGCCGAGCTTGGTGCTTTGGATCACTTTATGGTCAAACATATCGCTGTCATCAACATTGAACCGTTCGTGAAAGACCACTTTTCTTTGGAAGATCTTTTGGAACTGATCGATGATAAAAAGGCTTCGACTCTCTGGGGAAAGTTCGTAACTGGTTTACGTACTGGTGGTAATAAGAAAGTCGCGCGACCAAAAGGTATTTTATATAATTGATGTTATGGTAAAGTTTGGATTTTGTTTAATCGGTATACTTCCATAGCAATAGGTACTTTCGGCGTTCCATTGGATTATTTGGTGGAAAGAAATGGTACAGAATCTAGTTTAGGTGCTGGGCCCTGCCGCATTCGAATTCCAGTATTCGTCGATGAGTGTATAGCAGCTCTAAAGCAAATGGGTAAGTTTGCTTGGTATGGATACACAATAGCATCATTCAACTTCTCAAACATATTCTATATAAACTTCATAGATGTATCCGTTGAAGGAATATTCCGAAAGAATGGAAACATTAGACTCTTGAAAGAGCTGAGCGACGAAATTGATCGAAATCCAACCAAGGTCAATTTGGCGATGGAAAATCCCATTCAAGTTGCTGCCTTACTAAAAAAATTTTTGCGCGATCTACCGGACCCATTGCTAACATCAAAACTGTACAACCTATTTATAACTTCTCAGAGTAAGCACAAATTTAACACCACATTGTTGCATGTACGAATATCTAACGTCATCGGTAAAAACAGAGCTCGAAGATCCTGAACATAGGAGAACAGTACTACATCTGGCTTGTTGTCTGCTGCCCAAGCCAAATCGAGATTTAATGGAGGTGCTATTTGTATTCATGAAATGGGTAGCATCTTACTCTCACTTCGAAGAAAATGGAGGAAGTAAGATGGATATCATGAATCTCTCCACCGTCCTTGCTCCAAATGTTATATATGCCAAGGGTCGTGATCCTACGAGAGAGGAATCACTCTTGTCCATCGAAGTTGTTCACATGTTGTTAGCACATCAAGAAGTATTCAGTTCAGTAAGTCAGTGGTGTCACAGGTATAGATTTTGTATTGGATAGAAGCAGCTGATTATTCTTTTTATGAATACCAAAGGTACCTGACGAACTACTGCCGTTTTTACAAGATGCAGGTTTAGGTCAAGGTGACATGAGTCTGGCTGCCAAAGATGTACTCAAAAAGTGTGAGAGCCTAATGAAGCTCAAAAAATCTCATTCGACGAACGTCGTGCCCGTCGACAGAATGTATGGCCATAATGAAACAAAAGAACTTAGTACGAATCAAACCGCACCTGATTACTTTTCCACAGTTCCAGGGTTATGATCGGTTTATTTCTAGCAGAGAAAAAGGCTGTTGATTCAGAAGCAGGTCTGCCTTTACTTTTAGCTCAAGCTGGTGATACACACTCGCCGCTTTATACCCACCACCCAGCCACCCACTCCACGACCAATATGTAACTATGTGAAATAACTGTATAGATTCCTACCACTTGGTACATCGACAGAATATCTGAAAAATAAATTGGTTTTTTTTTTTGGGTAATAGGAAAACGTAGACAGCAACCTAGTCCTCTTCAGCTTTGACCTTGAAGTAATCGAAGTCGGCATGGCCCATTGTTTCATATCCATTATCTGTACAGTACATAGCAACATATACACCGGTGAAATGAAGTCTGAGAGGTTCAGTTCGCTTGAACCACTTAGTACTCATGGTACCCAAAACTTTGGATTCACCAGTTATACTGTTTTTGTATCCAAATGAGTAGGTTGTTGGCTCAGCCTTGACGAAGAGCTCAACAGGCTCATTGTCCGGAAGTTCTTCATAAGTCAAAATTTCGGCCTTCTTGTCTGTATTGAGTTCATCCAAATCATCCAAATCTGATCTCCAAACTCTTGCGAAAACACTGCGTCCGTGTTCCTTTGTGAATGTGATACCAACCTCTGCATGCACGTGGTCATTGGCATGCAATGTTAGACCAGCTTCCTGTTCCTTCTTTTTGGGCTTGAAGTCAACTAGAGTGTTAAATTCTCCACGGAATGATTGCTGTCTACGTCCAATCCATGATGGAGAGTCTACTTGACCCAAAGATATATGTGAGGTGAATAATCGGAGCCATCCGGATCTCTCAGTAAGAGAATAACTATTAGGATATGGGTTACGGATGAAGTTGAAAGACTTGTCTAATTCTTCATGATCAAAATTGTCTTCAAAGCTAAGATCTCGGTTCTTGATATCTTGCTTCAACGATCTGCGTACATCCATATTGATGGATATTGGATTTCTGTTATTTACAACCTATCGTGTATTGGTCAGCAAATGCACATTAAGAAAACTTATGAAAATATGCACTTACTGGCCATCCATCTTTCCATTCCACAGGAGCGAGGAAGGTCTCACGACCCAAGTGGTCGTAAGTGTCAGGGTAACGACGAGTTCCCAAAAAGATAATCCACCAATCACCTAAATGATCTTGGAACAAATCCCCATGACCTATCATAGAATTCTTGTCAGCGCATAGGAAGTGTGCGTTTGGGGAGTCCATAATTACTAACCTGTGCATCTAATAGGCTGTTCTTCAACAGACTGACCGTAGTGTCGGACGATTGGATTTCCAGGACAAGCCTCCCATGGTCCATATGCATCTTCGCTACGGGCACATGTTACCATGTGTCTCTCCTCCGTGCCTCCTATAATGCTCTACGTTATCTCAACAGTAACTAGTAAGCAATTCATTGCTTCGACAGTACTTACCCTCAGCAAGCAGCAAGTAGTACCAGTCACCAATGTGGTATAGATGGGGTCCTTCTGGCCTCTCTTTACTAGTTGCTCTGAACGTATGTCCCTCCCACAGTTGCTTGCGCTCAGACAAGTGTCTTCCAGTTTTGATATCAATCTCACTTTGATATATACCCCAGAATCTATCGATATCGTTATTGAGACCTTGGGTGGTGAGGTAGACTTTGCCTTCGTCGAATAACAGAGATGGATCAATACCTCTCTGATTTACAAAGATTGGTTCAGACCATGAACCATAGATATGGATGTCGGATGTGGAGCAATAGAAAGTTCGACTGTACTTCCAAGAGCCAGGTCGATAGTCTTTCAAATTAAGGTATCAGTTATTAGTTTCCATGAAATTATCTTACCATGTTTCATGTACTTACCACGTAAGGCATTCACAATGACATAAAACTTTCCTTCGTGATGGCGAATGGTTGGAGCCCATACACCTCCGCTGGAAGCGACACCAGAGAGAGAAAACTGGGTCGACCTTGTCAAGACATGACCGATGAGTTTCCAATCGGCGAGGTTCTTGCTATGATAGACAGGAATACCTGGCCAGAATTCAAAGGTAGAGTTGACTAGATAATAGTCTTCTCCAACTCTGCAAATGCTAGGGTCAGGATGAAAGCCAGGAAGAATAGGGTTTTTGTAAGGCATACTTTTCTCAAGTTAAGCTTCACAGGACCTACCCCGCTTTATAACATGCTGGATTGAAAATAAGGTTTATGTTAGAAGCGGACAAACTGTTGCGTTGACTGGTTTTATTGCCCGACAGGTCCCATCGCACCATCTCACAACTATCCATTTCCCCGGCTAATTCTCCGTATAGACACTGCTTTCTGTGCAGAAGATGGCAAATGGGAAATTAGAAATGGCACATTATCCGAAAGATTGTAAAGCAAAAGTCGCTACCAAAAGTTCTATTTTTTAATTGCAATAATATAATGATTATCTCGGTCATATCCTGACCGACTAATATCTGCCATGCCAGATTCTACCACTAATTCATCTAATTCTCCCTGAGCAAAGAGGTGATAGTATCTATAACAAGAGATCAGTAAAAATCCGCTACCGAACATAATCTTTATTATGTAAAATACTACCTTTGATACACTTGTTTGGATGCATCTTCTTCCGCGGCCGTGTCGTTGTTAGGCCGTGCCGGTGAGAGCATCCACGGTACAAACACATCCTGCTGTGTCTTATCGAAATTTCGTTTGCTGAACTTAGATTGTTCCAAGGCCCAAACAAAAATCAATATGGGACTACCAGGTTTGACAACGCGCAAAATTTCCTACCAAAGCTCCAATTAAACGGCTGCCCAAAATGCAATCGGGTGAATGTGTTAGTTAGCATACCTTAATGGCCGATAGCCGGCGCTCGGGTGTTGAAAAGTGGTGTATGACCGCTATAGAAATTGCAAAATCCTAAATAATAAAGCTATTTAGCAACTTCAACAGATGTTAGCTACCAAGCGAAGAAAGCCCCTACTTACAAAAACGCCAGTTCTATATGGAGTGTCAAGTCCATCGCAGACCATGCCTTCATGTCCGCGATCTCGCACAATTTGGATTAAGTTGGAGCTTCTATAATATCAACATTATGCTTAGTACCATCCAATGATCTCATTACAGTTATCTACAATACTTAATTTTATAATACCTGTCTGAACCCAGTATAAAAACATTTGGGTTCACTCCAATGTATTTTCCATTCCCGCATCCTATATCAGCTCCTATACTTCCTGATTCCAAGCCATTTAAGAATTCTTCGACCACTGGCCAAGGCTGCGATTAAGTTGATGTTTAGGTGGTTAATGAGTTGTATAGGTAAAGTCAGCGAATATCACGCAGTATGTCCACTTCCTACCTTGTACCGAGTGTCACTAAAATGGGTAGCAATGGTCTGATAGACACTGTGTACATGTTCTTCTTCGTATGAATTCTCGTTCTCGGTAGGAGTAGTTACCGCAACTGGCTGCGGTTTTGACATTTTGAGAATATGTAGAATTGTTCGAGATCAGATCTATGGCAAAAAATTCTGGGTCCTTTTTAATGAGGTGACTGCCTGTCAAACTTGAGCTGAATTGGTCTCCGTTCTATACTATCTGCTTGCACTGTACATTGCGAAACAGACGCGATGAATTCATGCTGAGTTCAATATGCTTCCAACACCAATACTAAAGCTAGAGAAGGAGGAATCTTCAGCCCTGTTATCGTAATCCTGCTTTTCATTAGTCTAACCTACATTGATCGAAGGGGAATACTCACTAGTAACGTTCCATTCTATTAGAAACCTCAATATATCCAGTCTAACGCAGTGCGTCTTGGAATTGCTATACAACGGTACACGATACATTTGAAGAGGTTACTGGTTGCTCTCTAGGTTGTGTTACTGAATACGAATAATTGGTAGCTCTAGATGCAGAGGCAAATAGTATATCCGTTGGTGTGAATACCGAGAACTATTATGTGAATGTCCAGGATAATGGTCTTGGTATCCGTTTACAAGACCTTGAAAACTTAGCTCGCCCGAATTGTACGTAATTATTCATATGTCCGCTTGGTGAAATTGATCCACTGATGTTAGAGTAGACACATCAAAAATGCGCTCATGGGAAGATATTGGCAAAAGGCAGACTTATGGGTTTCGCGGAGAAGGTATGCTACATCGTGATGTAGATTAATATACAAAATATGATTGCACTCCTAATATGATGAGTATGTAGCACTTTCTTGTATCTCTCAAATGGCTACTCTGGAAGTCATCAGTAGACACGACTCTTCTGGGCAAACCTTTCATGGCATTTGGAGAGTGGGTTTAAACCATACGGCTGCAAAACTTTCCATTATAGCAAGTAATTAACCAATATATACTAGGATGGACAATTGATATCACTTTTCCAGTCAACAACCGATGTGATGGCTTCGTCTGGGACTATAGTCATCGTCCGCGACCTGTTCCATAAGGTATACTTAGCGAAGGCATCAAGGACAGCATTTAAGCAAATATTAATGGTTGATTTGATTATAGCATCCTATAAGAAGGAAAAATATTGAGATCGAAAAGATTCGAAGAAAGTCAACAAGCAGTGATATAACAATTAGTGGAATAAAACGCTCTATCGAAAAGCTGGCTCTCACCAGATACGATGTCGCTTGGTCTTTGAATGATCTCAGTTCCCGGCGTAGAATCATGAATTTGAAAGCGGTAGGTATTCGTGAGGTACAATCAATGTTTGACTATAGTATCTGACCTTCAATCTAGTACAAATCGTCCTTGAAGATGTTTCAATGTATATATGGTCACGATCTTGTAGAGGTTCGTCTACTTATGTGTGAGTAGTATGAAACTTCAATTATTAACGGATTTGATTGAGTAGAAGTGCAAAGAGAATGTAGAGATGACGATGGATATGAAGATAGAAGGTTTTATTTCTTTGAAGCTTCATAATAGCAAGGTATTTCCTTCGGTATCCGTTGCATTTAATCGTACTCTCTCATACTAACACGGCACGACTAGATTCATCGATATATATGTTAGTAGCTTCTCCAACGTAATTGAGTTATGCATGGAATCTTGCCTAAGCCTTTCATTTCATAGACCTGAATGACAATTTCGTACGGTTTGGCCCTGCATACACCATCGTCGACAAATTAATCCTCAACGCAAGCCTTCCTAATGTTGCTTCAGGCAAGTGTTGAAAGTAGTGTTCGACCATTTCCCATCAATCTAATTCCCTGTAGCGACAATAGGCTCAAAATATACAGCAAAGTTTCCAATATATTTGATTCGCGTGAAAACGAATGTGAGGAAGAATGACGACAAGGATATGCTGGAATATTACTTAAACGAAGATGAGGTAAATAATGTATAGTTAGTTTCTCAGATGGAACTTTGATATATTAATATGTCTACTAGGAATCCAACCCTATAATATTTAATATCAAACAATTTGTATTGGGTATTTTGAGTGCTTCATCATCACAGCCTAATGAGGACCAAATAGAATTGGATAATCAGCGACGTCTTGGTAAGCGAAAAGCAGGAGAACTACAATGGTTGGGTAATGTTTCGAGTGCTGGGAAGAAGCTGTATGTCAACGAAGCAAGACATATAACGGTAAGATGTTGATGCAGTTTTGAAAATTTGGAAACGATATAGGCGATAATGTAACATTTTCCTCTTTATGACAATTTGAAAGGTAACTGATATTGGCGACTACGAACCCCAGGTTATTTGGTCAACACAGGTATGAGCAGACACCATCCAGAATAATGTACATAACGTGTTGCTGCATACTAATACTATGATAGGAAACCGAGAACACACCACAATTGGAACAAGCAGCCAGGAGTGCCTCTCACTTGAACACCCAAGTACAGACCGGATACCCAGCGAATGAACATTATCAGTACCCAAAGTTATTTAAGAATGATGGATTATCAGAAGTTCTATCGTCAAATCAGCTCACAAATGCAAAAGTTATTGGCCAAGCCGACAAAAAGTTCATCGTGTTTAGCATACCAGTACCTCTGGCTTCCTATGATGTAACCGTGGACAAATCGATGATCATAATTGCTGACCAACATGCTATTGATGAGAGAATTATCCTGGACAAAATGCTCAAAAGTATTCTCGGTGGTACAAGGATATCTGATCCGTCAAGGTGCTTAGCTTCAGAGAACTGCATACTGCTTTCACCCCCAAGAAACCTCCAAGTTTCTAGTTCAGAAGCAGAAAAAGCGCTTCAGTATCGCTCCATCTTCAATCAATGGGGCATAGACTTTTTTACTATCCCTTATTCTCAGGTCTCAGTGAACCCGCAGGAATCTAATACCACATCGGATTCAAGGCACTTTCGGCAACTGCGGTCTGCAAGTAAATACTTTGACCAAAAGTCATCCATTCAGGTTGATAATGCCCATTACATTCAAGTTACCAAAATACCGAGAGTGATCTCAGATAGGTGCGCGACCAACCCAATACTCTTGAAGCAAATAATATGTGACCACATAGGGTGGATTGAGTCTCAAGCCCCAGCCCAACAGTTTGATGCTTCAGAACCAGATGACGACATTGGCGCCTGGAGTCGTTATCTCAGATACTGTCCTAGAGGAATTGTAGATATTCTAAAATCAAAAGCATGTCGTAGTGCAATTATGTTCAATGACAGTTTAACCCATCAACAGTGCCAAAAGCTTATGGACCTTGTCTCAGATTGTGCATATCCTTTCCAATGTGCCCATGGAAGGTAACGTAGCTACAGAATGCAATTATTTTAATTGAATAACCTGTATTGAAAGCATTATTTAATATTTCAAGGCTATCCATGGTTCCATTGATAAAATATAACCACGGAGACGGAAGAGAACGATCAAACCAACGGCCAAGTTATAGAAGAATAGTCAATTGGAGCCGATTTGAACGCCCGCAGCATTGAGTTTGGGGTTGCCACTTCTGCCCATTTCTCGATACATTCATGTGCGGACGATTTGCATGCTCGCTCAGTCGTAAGGCCATCAAACAAGGCTTGCATGAGAATGGCATTAACCCAGACGAATGGATAGATCAAGATAAATATGAAGGAACTTATAACGTTGCCCCAACATACTTCATTCCCGTGGTCAAACATTCTGACAATACATTCCAATTGCAATCAATGGTAGGTCAGTCCTTTGCACATGCCCAAGATATTCAATAATGCTCACCATGGATTAATTAAAGCGATGGGGATTGATACCATTTTGGAGTAAAACCAAGCCCAACGTCCCGGTAAGATATCAGATCAGTAAATGTATGGCTGTTTTGCAAGTTTTATTAACATCTCTATTAGACAATTAATGCCAGAGACGATTCTTTGACCACAGGAAAGTCTATGTTTCGGGTTTGCAGGAATGATAAGCGCTGCATTGTCATTGCTGAAGGGTGCGTTTATTTCGTGAATCCTAGAAGACGGTTATGCGCACATTTTGACGAGTAGCAATCAGGTACTACGAATGGCTGACTCCCAAGTCTGGTGGAAAGAAGATTCCACATTATGTTACGAGAGTAGATGGAAGCCTAATGTTCTTTGCGGCTCTTTATGATCATGTTAAATTGGAAGGTATGTAATTCATGTAAGGGCATATGAAGTGATTGCAAAATTGACCGGCTATTCATACACTAGGAGGCATTGACACGATATACAGCTGCACCATTGTCACAACATCGTGTTCTAAGCAACTTTCATTCCTACATGAACGAATGCCTGTCATACTCGATTCCAATTCTAAAGAATTGGAACTTTGGTTAGATAATACCAAACCATGGGATAATGCTACATTGGGTACATTGTTAAAGCCTTATGAAAAGAAGCTTATTTGGTAAGTTATGCTCTAACGTCCGCAAAGGTGATGTCAAATGGCAGCCCTAATGTTTCATTTGTTTTTAGTTACCCCGTCACACCTGAAGTCGGTAGGGTTGGCAAAAGCTCGCCAGATTTCGTAATCCCCGTTAGTGAAAAGAAAGGCTCTTTGGGAAGCTTCTTTGCCAAAGCAAACAACGCGCAGAATTCAAAACAGAATGAAGATGCCAAAGTTAACACGAATGTTAAGACAGAAGATGTAAACATCGATCTCCATGAACAATACCCAATGAAATCTGATGACACCAACATTAAATCAGAAAGTAGTAGTCAAGAAGCGCTTAATGCAAAGCAAGAAGATGATGATATTCAGAGAGCGATAGCGCTTAGTCTACAGGATCAGAAAAACTATGATGAAGCGAGCTCGGCTTCAACCATCTATGGCAATAACAACAGAGGTGTGAAAAGAGAAGTGGAGGGAAGCCGATCTCCACCACAAGCGAAGCTTCGAAGATCTGATCCGGCGAAGCAAATGAAATCTCCATCAAAAAGTCCAGCAAAGGGTGGTAACGATAAAGGCAGCAATAACAAAAAAATAACGAGTTTCTTTTCAAAGTCGTGACTGACGGCGATAAAATTAATGCTGCATCATTGAAATACGGCGATTGTGAAGCTTCCTTCATTACGAATGATTATCTTGCTGTAGTAAATTTTGTTCCTTTGTAAATAACCTTTCAATTCAGTAAAAACAGACGTTATATCCACGTACTAGCTTTCCAGTTCAATGCTGACAGTTGAGTATTGTGACTTGTCTTCAATCTCGGACACATCACCAAGACTGTTTGCACTGTTAGCGATGGAAGAGACAAAAGCAGCTCCTTCTGCCTTCGCTACGCCTCTCGCTGAAACATTCTAGTGTGAGTTCACCATAGTTCAGGTCTGGGCTGATTCGTTTGTAGCATATGTCATACCTCCTAAGCAGAGACCGGATTCATCCGCCAGTAGCACTCCTTTTACGCCGTCCTTTTCACTTCTAAATCAATTTAGAATAGTAAGTAATATAAACATAGCTAGCGTGACCGTGATTGCTTTGCTTGCTTGCTCACATTTTATCAAGCACTTGCTCAAGCGAAGATTCCATAGCCAGGTGAGGTTGTGTCTCCGCGCCATTGCAAACCAATTTGTACTAAAGCATATTCCACGTGATCAGTAAGTTTCAGCTTTCTTCTGTCCATTATCGAATTGCGTCTGCCTAGTCAAGTACCATCGGTGCCTGTGCAATGTCCACGGCCGAAAAATCAGCGGAAACAAACAAACCAGAGACATGGGAGACGTGGGTTCTCATGTCAAAAATATGGAAAGATTTTGACGACCTAGCTTACGAAAACGCACTGCGACTTTGCGAGCGACTTTATGCCATTGACGTTACCAATGAGGATTACTTATACCTATACGGTTTATGTTTATTTCATTCAGCCGATTACGATGGCGCATACATGGTTCTACGGAACGCTGAATCTATTAAATGTCGATATGTCTTCGCCATGAGCTGCTTGAAACTAGGGACACGAGAATATTTGATGGAAGGATATGCTGCAGCCAACCAAGCACTTTTACTACATCAAGAAGAAAGCGACCCAGAACGTAGATGGGGAGATGGTATAGTTAAATGAATATGCATGGTGATTTCTATGTACTGTTATAAACTCACCCTATCAATTCGAAAGATGTACGCAGTGTCAACACTAGGAACCATACTCCTACGCGTGCCTCCATATGCCACTTATTAGGGACGATTTCAATGTAAGATATGGCGATATGGTAGAATTAAAAATCTAAATTAGTAATCTTATTTAACCCTGCTCTACTAGAAAACTGGAGATCATTCAATCTGCAGTTGGACATTTGCGAGAGTGCCTTGCTGACGACTGCTTCAAGATAACAGCATACTATCAGCTCTGTGATATTGGCCCAGACGGCAGAGGTTCAAAGGATATTGATAATCCACAGGCCATTTTTGAGGATTTACAATATAGTGATAAAGTTCTGGAGAGATGCTCACAGCAGCACCGACCACGATATCCCGCTACAACCGCTGAAAAAATCTCAGAAAGCATCATCTTATCACGACAGCAACCTGATTTAAAGTGGAAAGACTCTTTACCATATATGCCAAATCTTGAGGCATACGACTCGCCAGTTACTAAACGGCATTTACAAAAAGCACAGTCAGCATTAACAGCAACCAACCCAGCAATGGAAGAATTCCGACAACGTCGTCGATCTGTGGAACTGCAAAAGGACGAAAAGATTGGTGAAGTCAAGAATGATATCGAAACACTGAAAGCCGAAGCCGAATACAGAAACGAACATGGATTGCACAAGAAGCCACCACCGGACGTCACCAACGACATTAAGATTAAAGAGATTGATACAAAGGCTGAGAACGCCAAATTGATAGAGCAAACGCCAGCGAGAGGATACAGATCTGCTCCTCCAAGTTTGAAATCAACAAATAGGTAGGCACTTTGACTAGATTGGACAGATTGTTTACGTTACAATGTCCCAACATGTTCCTCTCTGCAGCCAACCGACAGAAGCTGTAACGAGAAAAAGAAAGGCAGCTACAATTACGAAGTAAGTATATTATACAACTGGTTATTGACAATGTGTTACACTCTAACAATTATAAATAATAGCATAAATGATACTAGGATGACGGATACGAGGCAGAAATCGGCGATTGCTCGTTCTAATGTATGTACAATGGTTAGTCACAGGAAAAATGCAGTATATACTCATTCGAACACTGAAATTTATGTAGACTACTGCCTCACGCCTAGCTAAAAAGCGGTCCATCCCTCCAAAGACAGTAGCGATGGACAAACGACAAAAGGTATGAATCTCATTTTTTTTAGGTCAAATTTGATGTGCATTGTCATAGATACTCACGTATTGAAAATAGACATCTGTAACTATACAAACGAAGCCAGCTACAACCAACACAAATTTCATGGATCCGACATTACTTGCGGAAGCTAACCAAGAGCAAGCAATGGGCATCATAGCTGCAATTAACAAAGTTATTGGTATACTACGAATTCTTGCTACAGGCTATCTACATGCTGCAAATTACCAGTGCAGAGAAACATCGCTGGTCCTTCAACAACTAGACGATCAGCAATACGAAACTGCTTGGGTTCAATGTGCAATGGGCAAGGCATATTATGATGCCGGTGACTATCCTACGGCAGAGCGCCTGTTCAGTAGAGCGTTTCTTTTGTGGCCATGGTACTGTGACGCAGTTCCGTATCATTCAACATGCTTGTGGTACATGCAAAAGGAACTGGAGTTGAACTTATTAGCTTCGAAAATGCAAGATAACAGGAGCCACCAGTACGAAGCATTTATTGCAGCCGGTAATTGGGCTAGTCATGCTCGTTCAAGTAAAGAAGCAATATACTGGTACCAACGTGCTGCTGACACGGATCCATCACGCTCTTATGCACATGCATTGTTGGGTCAAGAAGAATGGGAACGAGAAGAGTTCTTAGTCGCAATGACACACTTTAGGCAATGTATCAGCTCAGATAGACGATCTTATACCGGCTGGTAAGCGTATGCAACTTGCGCAGATTTTTAAAGTGCAATATTGGTTTACTAAAGTATTTTCGCTTTTGGAACAGGCACGGTCTCGGTTTAGCATATGAAGGACTTCAATTATACCCCAAAGCCAAAGCTGCTGTTGATGAAGCCGTTCGATTACACCCTCGTCATCCTTTTGCCCTATGTACCTTGGGAGATGTAAGTTTTAAAGCACTACGATAATGCAAATCTTCTGTCACACTTACTAATGTCAACCGTATTTAGATCCTTGCACATTTAGGGAAAGATCAAGAAGCACTTTTGTATCTGGATCAGTCAATGAAGATGTTCCCTACCCACCAAGCGTGTAAATTGAGAGCTCGAATATTCGCCCGACTGAAAGATCCTGAGGTAAATATTAATGTGCAGTCTTGTACACCTATGTTTTGGTACTAATGGCTCATCTTCAATCCTAAAGCGTGCTTTGGAAGAGCTGCTTAGGCTAATAGAACTTGATCAGTCTGAACTGGAGTCTGCCGACTTTAGATACCAACTAGGTATTGCATACTCACAACTTGGAAAAAGAAGGGAAGCTATCACTCACTTGACAGAAGCTACTTCTCGGCTTCGTCCGTGGGATTATACCAGTATGCCCAAGATTAAGAAAGCTTTAAGCGAAGCTGCCTCTGTAGAATAGTACAACTCAGTTTTTATTGTCATTCATCTAAAAAACGTATTCTAAATTGAAAAATTAAAAAATGAAAAAAATCGGCAAAACTTATAAATTTTACGTCAGCCAATCAATTGCCAATTTACTTAATCTGTTTATTGGAGTCACTGCTGGAAAGGTTTTAAGGTCTTTCTTCAACCAACAATGTCAACTACTAGTAAACCTCGACAATGGGGCGTAACAGCACCAATATCTACAGCTACACCCACTTCGCACGAACTACAACTCACTGAAACATTAGTCGATGCTTTGAAAAGCTACAACCTGTTTGAATCTGATCAGGAGGCTCGCAAACGGTAATTTCATTAGTGCCATTCACCTGATTAGATCACCTTGATTACTACAACAGATTCAAAATTGTCTAACCACCTTTGTTTCATTCTCTCAGTGAGGTCGTTCTTGGGAAGTTAAACACTTTAACTAAAGAATTTGTCTATCAAGTGAGCAAAAAGAAAGGGTTTCCCGAATCGCTAGCACGAGAAGCTGGAGGCAAAATCTTCACATTTGGTAGTTACCGCCTTGGAGTCCATAATGCTGGTATGTTATCACTTTCTCAGGAATCATACTAGTTACCTACATTCATGCTAACGGCCACACTTGTAGGCTCTGATATTGATTGTTTATCCGTATTACCTCGTCATGTTGAACGAGAGGAATTCTTCACCACCATGTATGAAATGCTCAAGGAGCAGAAAGAAGTTACTGAAATTACGGTAAGCTAGATTCTTTTTGCAATCATGGTTATCTTTTCGTTCCCCAATATCTCAACATACTTTAAAAACTATAGGCCGTTGTCGATGCTTATGTGCCCGTTATAAATATGCACTTTTCGGGAATACCAGTGTGTATCTAACCAGTTCATGAGATCAAATTCAGCCCATCGACATAAATAAGCTAACCAATCAACAATTATAGATCGATTTTGTGTGCGCTCGATTATCGCTTGCTCGTATTCCTGATGATCTCGAATTGTCAGACAACAATCTCTTGAAGAATCTTGATGAACGCTGCATCCGTAGTTTAAACGGATCTCGGGTAACAGACGACATTCTGCGACTTGTACCAAACATTCCGGCTTTTAGAATTGCGCTTCGTTGTGTCAAGTTATGGGCTAAGAAACGAGCGATCTACTCGAATGTTATGGGATTCTTGGGTGGTGTTGCGTGGGCCATGTTGGTTGCTAGGATATGCCAGTTATATCCAAATGCATGTGCTGGAGCTATAGTTAGCCGCTTTTTCCGCATTATGTATCAGTGGAACTGGCCACAACCTGTTTTACTCAAGCATATGGAGGATGGTCCTTTACCAGTACGAGTATGGAATCCAAAGGTATAGTACTCATGATAACAATTGACAAAGCTTAGTTGAAACCAAAAGGAATGTTAACTTTGGCCCACAGTTATATCCAGCTGATAAAAGTCATCGAATGCCCATCATCACCCCTGCTTATCCATCCATGTGTGCTACACACAACGTTACCGATTCAACGCGAACCATTATGATATCGGAATTCAAGAGGGCAGCAGAATGTGTCGATAAAATCTTCATCGGTGCAGGTCAATGGCCTGAGCTTTTTGAAAATCATTCCTTCTTTCAAACATATAAGTACTATTTGCAGGTTATTGCCAGCTCTGATTCTGCGGAAAGTCAGCTTAAATGGTATGTTGAGCCATAATTTTCGAACTAGCCCCTGTATATGCATTGACAATCGATATTTCATATTCCCTCCGATAGGTCTGGTATGGTGGAATCAAGGTTACGACAATTGGTGCTGAAGTTGGAACTTGTAGATATGCTTGTACTTGCGCATCCGTATGTCAAGCCATTAGATAGAGTACATTATTGTTTGACTGATCAAGAAGCATTGGATGCGGCGTACGGAGTGTTCAACCCGCAAACTACATTTACTTTAACTGAAGGTAATATGGATGCTAACCATATGGATCTCCTGAAAGAGAACGCCGAAAGTACCGAAGGTTCAGACCCACCACAAGAGCCAAGGAAGGTGTATACAACTACGTTTTTTATTGGGCTTTTTATTGAACCAAAAACAGGTTAGTTAGTGACAAATCAGTTTACAGATATATCAAAGTTGATCCTATTAGAGTGGTTTGGTAATGGCTTGTTTGCCTGTTCTTTATCTAGCTGGTACTACTGGAACTCGTAAGCTCAATATATCCTGGCCATGCGCTGAATTCACGAAACTGGTGAAAGCATGGGATAAGTATGATGAAGCAACTATGGGAATCACCATCAAATATATCAAGAGGTATGGAAAGCAAGCTGATCGTGTAATTCAGTAATGATTCTGCTATTTACCTCTCTTTTTTTGTTCAATTTTCAGCTCTATGCTTCCTGCCGATGTCGTTGAAGGAGATCCAAAAAAGTTGAAGCGACCGCAAAGCAAGGTAAGTTGATGTTTTAAATTCAAAAATTTCGATTATGATGTCTAAGCAACTATACACTTCTTTATATTATTATTTAAGCAGAATAAGAACGGCAATCCACCAACAGTCAATGCTGAGAAGCCAAGTAAGAAAATGCGAAGCGGTACTGAGGAGCAAGCTGAAAGTCCATCCATCAATAATCCAGTAACAACTGGGAACGGTGAGGACAGTATGGCGACGGCTCCACCTGCAGCAGAACCGGTTTCAACATGAGTTGAAGAATCTTCCTTCTTGTACAAATTATCATTTTCTTTTCTTTCTTTCTTTTTTTTTCTTTTTCTTTTCCAAGCTATTCATTCAGCTCTGAGACTGTTTTTACTTATTATCAAGTAGGTCTGTTTTAGCTGTCGCGGATCTGTGCTTATATCACTTGCGAAATCATCTCCATATTGTAATTGGTTTTTTTCACGGAATGTTTATACAGAGTCTTTTGACGCATGATATGAAGTCATATATAACAAAACCTCAAAAAAAATTGAGAAAAAAGAAATAAAGGCAAAAAAAAAACACTGTAGTTAGGCATTGTTGCATTGCACCACGTGAGACCGTATAAAGTTGTTCTCTCTCCTCTTATACGCCCCCGTATTAGTCACCTACTTGTGCCCAGCACTTTGAATGCTGGCATTGCAATAGCATTATCTATAGTTTAGACATTATGTCTTTTGATCAGTCTTCTAGGTATATATTAATCACGATACTGCTATTGTAATCACAAATGCTATTGCCATGCTAACTTCATTGCAAGCAGCCTGTCCCTCGATCATACTAATCACTTAAATACTTTGTCTAATAATACCGACATGGGACAGAACATAGCCGTGCCTAGATTAACGGAAAGTGAGCTTCAGCAACAAGATAACCGAGAGGTTGGGACGGATGAACAGACGGCAAATAGTCAAGACGACGGCGAATCAATCATATCAGATTCAGCAGCGACAGTGTCCTCTCGAGCAACGACTACACATCCCAACGAACAAGAGACCCTAACTGGTTTCTATCAAAACCGTTCTTCAGGAAACAGTATCCACCAATACCCTTTGTTAGCCCATTCTCCATCAGCTTCAAATGGCACAGATCATATCGTCAATGCACCTCCCCAATCACCACACCATACTGAGCGCTGTTCGGAGCATAAAACGGAACCTTTCGCCCTCGCCTCCGAAGTTCCCGTATCAGCATCACCAAGAGAGTCATCTCCGTTGCGGCACTCTTTCACAAAAAAATATCTTATATCGAGTACCAATCCACCAGTAAAACGTACCATTTATAGGCCACAACCACACCAAGGCTCAGTATCTATACCACGACCAGTTGTTGCTAGTCATAGATGGGCAAACCCTTCGTTACTCGTAGAAACATCGTTTGCTAGTTTGGACGATACTGCACCACCTTATGACGGATACCCGTTTTTATATGGAATTTCAAAAAAAATGCCGATTGGGATACGTAGTTCACCGAGAAATTCAATGTCACCACCGCGTTATAGAGATGTGAACAATCCATCGCGTGGCAACCAAGACTCAGTTGATGTGATTGATGTCGATGATATTAAATGGTAAATCAAATCATTGTTAATATATTTATCTCAATATTAAGCTGATATTTTCTTAAACTTCTAGTCCAATATGCTTGGATAATATTCGAGAAGCATTTATCACCAGATGCGGTCATTCATTTTGGTAAGCATTTGGAAGAAATTAACTGAGCCAGCTTACCACCTTGAAATCTAATTCTTCTCATAAACAGCTACAAATGTATAGTTGAACATTTAGATCATCACCAATCTTGCCCAACGTGCCAAAACACTCTTCTTCGTGAACATATATACCCTAATTTCCAACGTAAGTGTTACCAATTATCCGTGTACTTTGTAGTGTCAATTCCCAAATACTTAATCCTTTGGTATCCAGTAAACAAAATTGTACAAAAGGCCACCGCATTCAAATCAAAACATCATGTCGGCAGTAGGCGACACACACCGCATTGTAGTATAACCAGCTTGGACGAAGTTAATCAATTACTAGATGAGCGAACATTTGCATCCAATGTCTCTGCGTTGATTGGCTCAGGAATGAATGGAATAGCAGACCTCGATGCTAAAGGTACAGTGAAGTTAATCATCTTGTTTCTATCAGCTATAATCAAAGAAATCTTATAATGTACGTCCGATGACATTTTTAAATACCAAGATGTAGATAATGTGCTTTCAGTATTGCTTGCAAAGAAGAGACAAATCATGCTTGAAGAGAAGAGCATGGAGGCACAAATTCTCAGAGAGTTCCTGTTAAAGGTCAAACAGCAAAAGCAGCAGGTAGGTGGGTCAATTTCAACTATAACGCTCGTGCAGAATGATTGATCAGTTTCCTGTCAAGCTGTTGGAAAGAGTTAGCTCTGAACTAGCTTGCGTTGACAACGACCTTGTTGTCGTTCAATCAGACATTAGACAAGACCGTGATACCCCAGCCGAAACGTCCACTTCAGCAGCACAGGACCGTTCGCTATACGCCGAAAACGATGAAGCTGAATCCAGCGATGGGGACCGATTAGCTGCACCGGAAGTACCTGACGATCGTGCAAGAAACCAGAATTTGGTAGGGAAAAAGCGAAAATTGGACGAACGTGAACCATCACCTGATAAATTTCTTCCAAAACAAAAGTAAGTTCATTAGTGCCATCAACCTATCCAATAATAATTCATCACGAATGCCTTATGCTCTTTTAGACACCTAAAACTGGACCTGCAAAGGCAACGCATGGACGATTTTTTCGGGGACCTCGAGGAATGCTATTTTAACATGCGAATGAACGGTACGTACGACAAACAACCTATCCAGAAAGTGAAAGCTTGGTCACCAATATTTTGACTAACTTGTAACGTCGTCCACTAATTGCGAAATTGCCTGAAACAGCTCAAGCGAATCAACAGTCACTACTGGACTTCTCATCAACCATCAACAAGTTTGCCAAGCATTCACAGTTCAAAGTTGTGGCTACGCTACGCTATGGTGATATTTCAAGCACGTCCTCCATCGTATCAGCCATTGAGTTTGATCGAGATGACGAATATTTCGCAACAGCAGGTGTAACCAAAAAGATTAAAATATTTGAGTATGCCAATATTGAACAAGAAAGTTATGACTTGGCTGAAGAGGATCACCGTGGCGAAGAAGAAAGCTCACTCTATTACACACACAATTCTGAATTTTGGCCACGGTCTTCGATGACAAATTATGATGGAAAATGCGGTCTTTCCAACGATGCGGGCTACGTTGGCCGCAGTCGAAGTAACATGGAAACAGTAATGAGGTATCCAATTAAAGAGATGGTATGCCGACAAAAGATAAGGTAAGGAAGGCACAACGCCTCTGGATAATTTACGTAAAATTTCGAGTGCCGACAAGACTAATTTGGTTGTCATTCACTAAACGTTGGGGTCTCAATAGCTGTCTATCGTGGAACTCTTACATTAAAAATCAGATGGCCAGTTCGGACTACGAGGGCATTGTTTCAATTTGGGATGCCACAGTCGGCCAGCTAATGCAGAGCTTTGACGAGCATAAACGTCGGACTTGGAGCGTCGATTACTCCAGAGTAGATCCTACACTATTAGCGTCTGGTAGCGACGACTCCACAGTGAAAATATGGTCGATAAACCAAAGAAATTCTGCATGGACTATAGAAAAAAATGCAAACATTTGCTGCGTAAAGTTTTTGCCAACTTCAAGCCATTTCATCGCTATGGGCAGTGCAGGTAAATACTTCCGCCACAAGCAACCTTTCTCCGCCCTCGTTCGTTGATTAATAATTGATGTTAAATACTTACTGTGCAACGTGTACCTTTTATCTTCTAGATCATCACATACACTATTATGACTTACGAAACACTAAAGAACCCGTTTCGGTATTTCGAGGTCATCGAAAGGCAGTATCGTATGTCAAATGGCTCAATGAAAACGAGCTGGTTTCCGCGTAAGTCTTCTAAAATGTTAGATATCAGTGCGCAAGTGGCACATGGACCCTTCATTGTGAGTTTTGGATGTTAACATTGTTTTTTTTTTGGTATCTTTTTTTTTCTTTCTCAATATAGATCCACTGATAGCACGCTTAAACTTTGGAATATCCGTGATGGAGAATGTGTTCGAACATACACTGGACACGTCAATGAAAAGAATTTTGTAGGATTATCCAGTAATAGTGATTGGATCTCTTGTGGTAGTGAAAATAATGCGGTCTACACTTATTACAAATCTTTTCGATCACCACTTGCATGTGTCAAATTTGGCGGTTTTGACCCATTGACTGTAAGTTTAATCACATTTACTGGATTTATAATCCAAGATGCTTTAGTTTCTATCTTTTATTTGCTCCGCAGGGCCACAGCACGGAGGAAGATGATCCAAGCCAATTCGTCAGCTCGGTATGCTGGAAACGAAATTCAAACACATTACTAAGTGCCAACAGCCAAGGCACTATCAAGGCCATGACACTGGTTTAACCCTAGTAAAAAAAAAAATTTGCTCGTTCACTTTAATAAAATGATCGTTGCACGTTGTTGCAGCATTCGGCAAAATGCGCGCCGAAAAGACAGATGAAAAGGTCTCGTGTCTAGCTTCACGGGCCTGGGAACGAAGCACATCCTAATTGGGGATGTTAGTGACATTTTTTGTGCGGGGACGAACAAGGTATCATGCTGTTTTCAATAAAGCAACATAGCCAATTGACCCACCACAAGTTCGTACACCGAAAAATAGTTATAAATACAGGCCGCATTTTGAATACTGATGCTGTTCATTTCAACCGGCGTCACTTTTTCGACCTTTAGTTAGAAATATGCACGATACTACCACCTCTTCCGACCTGCAGTTAGAACAAACTGCCAAGGCTCTCAATACGCACAGTCTCCCAGTTAAACGTCAAACAAGTCCTTCTCCTCCAGCAACTCCCCCAGCTACTGAATCTTACCAGATCATTGATATTCGTCCTCCTGAAAATAATCAGACCAGTGATGCGTTTTGTGATTCTAATCTGGTGGAATCAATTATCTCCGGTCTTGATCAACCGTTTAATAACAAAAAAATACCAACTCTGGTGTTATATGATAGTCGTGGTCTGCAACTGTTTGACCAGATCACTTATTTACCAGAGTACTATTTGACGAACGCTGAAATTGACATTTTACAACGCAAGTGTAGTGAGATCGTGGCTAATATCCCCGATGGCAGCGCACTTATTGAGCTTGGCGCTGGGTAATGTTTCATTTTTATATTTGTGGGATGCTTGTGAATGTCTGAGGAGACACTAACTTAGTATGTGTAATCAGTGCACTCCGAAAAACGTCACTCATACTTAATGGTCTGCAAGAGAGTAAACGCAATATCACTTATTACGCGTTAGATCTGGATCTACAGGAACTAGAAAGATCACTCTCCTCTTTAGGAACCTTTGACAATATCAAGCTCATCGGTCTACTAGGAACTTATGACGATGGTATAGAGTGGCTCTCCACCAAGTTTGACCAAAACACTCCAAAAACTATCATGTGGCTAGGCAGCTCGGTTGGAAATCTTAACCGGCAAGAAGCTGGTGAATTTATTGGTCGCGTTCAAGAACAATGCATGAGAGAAGGTGATAACTTCCTTATTGGCATTGACCAGCGTAATGACGCAAAGAAGGTGGCTTTGGCATACAACGAACCTGCAGGCATTACTAGAGAATTCATTATGAATGGACTTGATCATCTGAATGAAATGCTTGAACAGCCTTTCATCGATAGGAACAATTTCGAATACATATCTGATTACAGACAAGATGAAGGTCGGCACGTGGCACACTATAAGGCTGTTCGGGACTGCGTACTCAATTACCGCCCATCCCATGGTGCTGTGACTGAAATTACAGTTTTAAAGGACGAGATGATATATGTTGAGAGCTCGTACAAGTACTCATCGTCGGAAATGGATTCCCTACTGGATACCGCAGGACTAGACACCATCGGAAGATGGACTGACTCGAAAAATCAATACAGCTTGCTAATGGCTGACAAACGTCCGTTTCATTTTGTTCGCGGTACGGAACTGAGACAAGAACAAGATAAGGCATCATTTCCTGGGGTCCCTTCTGAATACGCTTGGGATCAACTCTGGAAATGCTGGGATCTTATCACTCAGACAGTTTTAACCAGGGATATGATGTTCGAGCGACCGATAGCTCTGCGCCACTATTTCATATTTTACATTGGCCACATTCCAGCATTCCTCGACATTCAACTTTCCCGTGCCCTTGGCGAATCATATACAGAACCCGTGAAATATGCAGATATTTTTGAACGTGGTATCGACCCTGACATGGACGACCCATCCATTTGCAATCCCCATTCTGAAGTACCCGTGAACCCTGACGACTGGCCGAAATTGGACGATATTATTGAGTATTTACATACTGTACGACAAAGATTGCGATCGTTGATGCAAGATGGCGCCACTGGAAAACGTCATATTACGAAACGGCTGGGTCGAATTATATGGTTGACGTACGAACATGAAGCCATGCACTTGGAAACACTGCTATATATGCTCGTGCAGTCCCCCAACATTGGTTCTCCGCAAGGAGTCAAACCTACTATTTGGGATGAGCCAACCACTACTACCCTAAGTAGTGCGCCACTTCATATGATCAACGCGGGCACCGTCACAATTGGACATGACGACATTGAAAGTTTGGATGATCAACAAGACTTGTTGCCTGGAACAGAATTTGGTTGGGACAACGAAAATCCTAAGCGACAAGTTTCTGTCAATTCCTTTAGTATTCAATCCAGACCAGTCACCAATGGTGAATATCTTCAATATTTGAAAGAAAACGATCGGTTGAACGAGATACCGTCGTCCTGGCTTCGTCTTGATGATGGTCAACTTCTGGTTAAAACAGTGTTTGGCCCTTGTCCTTTGGCAGCAGCTTCTGACTGGCCTGTATGCGTTTCAGGAGAGCAAGCTAGCGCATATGCGGCTATAAAGGGAATGCGATTGCCAACTGAAAAAGAAATGATGCTCTTCAGAGATCAATACCAACACTATGCTGACACTAAACCACCTAATATTGGATTCAGCAACTGGCACCCTACTAGTGTTGATAACAACACTACCCATTTGCTTGGAGACGTCTGGGAGTGGACTTCAAGTGTTTGGGATAGCTATGATGGATTTGAAACCTCGGTAGTTTACCCTGGTTATTCTGCCGACTTCTTTGACGGAAAGCACAATGTCATTTTAGGAGGTAGTTGGGCAACCATCCCTGCCATTGCTGAAAGACGATCTTTCCGTAACTGGTATCAACGAGCATATCCTTATGTATTTGCAGGATTCAGATGTGTTTTATAAAAATATCTTTCTATCTCTTGTGCCAAATGAATTGGTATAGGATGAACCGTAATAAAGAAATATCTATGAATACGTGAAAATGGAATTATTAATTGCCTAGCGAGATAAATTTCATATAAATTCCGTATGAAACCTTGCACCAAAAAATACTGTATTTTCCACAAAACTTCGCGTTGTCTTATGAACTGTTTTGCTTTGTCTTTGTCATAAACTTGCGTATGTTTATTTTGCTATTGGCACTTTGTATTGAGATGCGAAATCCGAGCGTTTTCGAGAGAAATTAGATTTGAGATTATGGTGCTGAAGGCTCATTATATTATGAATATTGTCGGTGTTTGAAATTCAAGCTGAGCCGAAATTGAAAACCTGTAGTCTGAAAGGTACCAGATTGGTGTTTGACATGGAAACCAGTTAGTTTGCGAAGCTTGACGGCACAAACGCTGGTAAGTAAAGAAGATAATGTTATGTCAATGGTATATGACATGAGGGATGCTGACAGTAAGCATGATTACTCCGTTCAAGATGCGGAAATGCAAACGGAGCCTGCACAGAGCTCGCGCCTATTACCGCTAAAGAGATTTATAGATGTTGACGGCTTGGCCACTGCGCATGAGCGCGTGAATGACGTTTTCTTCACCTCACCTTCAATATCAGTTAGTACCTCTGAGAAATTGAGTAAAAGAAAGTCTAGAGGACCATACAGACTATATACTGCCAGACAAAGTGGAAAGATTACCTTACCTGGTAATCGAAGAAGGGCTGACCGCCAAGGCTACTGCACTTGAAACAGGTATCAACTGGTATCAAACATTCGGGAAGCTCAACATTCTGTCAAAAATATAATGATGACGAGGAAACGCGTTTGCCGTACAATGTTAAGAAGGGCGCGAAAACCAAAGCTTGCGGAAATTCAGTCTCAGTTCTTAGTGAGTTTTGTTGATTCTCCAGTTTATTAGCTTTGCATCAAAGTGTTCTGGAACTAACAACCTCCACATCATCTTTGCACGGGCATTTAGTGCAAAAGTATAGGGTAACGTTGAAGAGACTGTATAGATTGCCGCAGCACAAAGTAGCAGTCGAGCAGTCGACATCTAAGATTACGTAAAGGTAAAATGGAACAATGGGAATCTATCCCTGATTTGGATTTACACTGACCTTTTTGTTTATTGTGGAAGCAGGTATTAGCATGCACACACAAAGAAACTATGGTCGCTCTCGCAAAGGCACCCCAGCAAACAGCACCATACCAACTTCGAAAAGGTGTAACAACAGTTATGTTAGGTGCCATACCACATGCTGGGGTGATAGCTATATCTTTGAGGAAATCGCAAACTGTATCAGTATCCAAGAAAAGAAAGGCAAATGATACAACGGTAACGGTGGTAAGTAGTCAGATGTGAACAAGGATCGAGCATTTTCTTGCTTATATATCCAATGTGATGGATGTGCTGGATATGAACCATATGAAGCGGCATATATAGTGATGGACAATGCTACTATACACTCGCCATATCTAATTTAACACCAATGGGCGGCTCTAACATACGAGGCATTTGCTGTGGTATTGTAAACTATTTGTTCTTATTTCTTTTCCTGTTTTGCCGTTGTGAACTAGATAAAGAACAAGAGAAATTGAAAAATCCAGTTTCGGAAAGCGCTAGGGATGATTCTTGACTTGGGAAATCCTGCCATAATGGATTTGCTTGTTAAAGAGATACTCGTGAAACTCACTTTAGAACAAATCGTGGAAGCATACAAGCGCAGGCGTCATTGACAACCTGTTGTCATTTTTTTTGGACCGTCCTTTCTTTGTTTCAAGTTTGTATCCTTTATTTTCACGGTTAATGGCCGTAAATAACAAACTGAATCCCATGCTTTGAGTGTGGCTATGAGGCACCATGAAAATTTGGAAGTAAAGGGGCATGTGCCACGTAATACGACGTATTTCTTTGTCTCCAATTTGCTGTCGCTGTCAATCTCTGTCTATTTCGTCTCGACAAGATGACCCGCCAGTATTAACAGGACATTCTCTTCATTTATTTCTCATCCTACCTGTCTTGACCCATGAGTTGTGTTTTTTCCCAACCGCAATCTATCTGACTTGACTTTGGCCTGATCGAAATCCAAAATGGAAACTCTTTCATTTTTCTGTTTGAAATAAATCCCATGTGTTTTTATCAAAACAATCAACAATTTCATACGTAGATAACTCCTTTGTGTTATATCAGAAAATTCACGCATCCAAGACCGTGATTGGCGTCATTGATTAATCAGCGGAGATGGAACGATACATTTAAAAGATGGAGTGTTCAGAAGTTGTCTTCTTTCATGGGCTCCGGAATGACAAAAAGTAAGTGATTTTACATTTGATCTTCGAAAGCGATATGAATGCTAAAGAATTATTACTGTAGACTAATAAACACGTCCGACTCAAAAGCAACCGGCGATGACTTTGCCCGCAATCCGTATTTACTTTGGACTGATAAACCACTAGCAGGTATTTCATTGAGTTTTTCTGCTACTTTTCATTCACAAACCAGGGCATACATTTCTTCCAATTATAGCATATCCTTACTGAATTCATGCTCATATTGATAGCCTGGCAGTCTATATCCAAACTCATACCTCACTTCTGTGCGTACTTTTTTTCCTGAGGACTGAAATCCGCTGGTGAGTGCCACATACAAGCGATTTAACCAACACATCCAATGTATGCACGATCCTCACTGACTTGGCACAAATTGTCAAAGCTGCAGTCCTCCCGTAAAGGGGGGTTTTTTTAAACCCTCGCGTTTTTTTTTTTCGGTAAACCGTGAGCATCAACTTCTGATCAAAAAATTTCATACTTATCACACATTAATTCGTTTTCTCTTAAAGGTCCTCTCACCCCACTCATCCGAACACGATGTGGCGGCTAGCACCCTGGCTAGGCAAGGAGTACCAATGATCCTTCGGGGAGGGTATGTATAATCATTTTTGTTTGCATTTTTAACCAACATACACTATTTAACCATTGCCTTTCAAAATACACTTACATCTTCACTATTTTGCTACTTTATTTGTGAGTATCTATGGTTGAATTTCTTTCTCCTGCCATGTTTAACTTACTAATGATTACGAGAATAATTTCAGGCTCTCTCCTCTCGTATCTTTAATGATTTTTTAATAACGTATAATCATAATGTGTTGTGGTATAATGATAATCTCATTGGCGCAAATTGATTCGAAATAAACAGTACACTGAGACACAATTACCAGGCAGTGTGGGTTTTGCATGGTCTTTCTTTTTTGTCAGACCACCCATCTTTGGCATGAGTGACAGGGAAAGTAAATCCACACCCGCATGACCTTCTCGTTATAGAAAATTGTATTTTGGACACGCTGCCTTGTCTCATCCCTTTTCCCCTTTCTCTTCTCTTTGATTATCTTTTTTCCATTCACAGGCCCTTACTTTCACTAAAAAAAAGCAAAAAATTACTAATTCATATGGAATTTACCATGGACATATCATCGCCTATCCCAACTTCCGATGTATATACCTTTGTAGCATCTCCTAAACAGAGAAATACGCTGCACAACACGGAGACCCATCGACGACCTAGCACTACGCTCCTGTGCGACAGTGATGCAGAACGAGGTAATGGCCGAAACATAATGCTAGACGATATACCTTTCATGCGTCATAATACTGACGACAACGTTTTCTACGTTGAATAGGTATGGCTTCGACGACAGCAACTACAGCCATCAATTGTGCTCCAGTCGAATGTATATTTTCGTCTCCGTCGTCAAGTGTCTCTTCATTGGAAAGTGCGACATCACGGTTTCAAGGATATTTCCAGTACCGTCCGATACCAAGTAGTCCAATTCTTCGAAGAAAAGACAGTTTACAACTTGTAACAACAATACAATCGGAGTTTTCGGATACTTCAACATTGGCGCCAAGCTATTTTCTAGACGCCTTATTCGAGGACGACGAGGACCTGACAGTTTCAAACCTATCCTTTACAGAGAGCTATGGCCCAGACTCACAAGTCACCCTAGTATCGGGAGATATGCAATATCATACCCCAGGATTTTTAATACCACCGATCTTGCATACGGGGTCAAGCGATTTCCTCAGTGTAATTAACGAAAAAATGGCTTGCAGGGTAAGGCACAAAAAAAAAAAGTTTCTTCAATTTACAACCAGGTATAAAACTTAATACCATTGCGTTGCCTTTCTATTAGCTGCGGGACTACCTGCCACCCAGACAAAATCTCAAGCAAAACTGGAATCTGGAATACAGTTTGGATACTCATGGTATCAGCTTGTCGACCCTTTATACACAAGTGCAAGGAAAAGGGCCTTGTATATTAGCTATTCGGGATGAATACGATGGAATCTTCGGGGCATACATATCAGAATACCTGCATCCCAATCGATACTACTATGGAAGTGGTGAATGGTAGGCTCATAGCTTTGTTTCATAGACGCATTTGCCAAAGGACTTGACCTCACCATTTTATGCCTTGATATTCGACAGCTTTATGTGGAAATTAAACTCTCACGATGGCTCTATCCGTGTTTACTATTGCACTGGAGAGAATACTTATATGGTCCTTTCTCAAAAGGACTTTATCGCTCTTGGTGGCGGGTGAGTATTTTTAAACCGATCCTGGTTAGGAAAACGACGTGGCAACGTACTTAAACAAAAATTTACATTTTGATAGAGATGGCAAATTTGGCCTTTGGATAAATTCTGACCTTGAGCATGGATACTCTGGGAGTTGTAAAACATTTGCAAACGACGTTCTAAGCTCGCATTCAAACTTTCATTGTATCGACTTGGAAATATGGACGTTTTCAGACTGATCCAAATTGTGCATTTCGATAACCCGTGTAAATTTAAAAAAGTTATGATACATTACAACCATAGTATTATATAACATAGTGCACCAAAAACATATTGTAAAAATATTTTATCTCCTCGACTGTACAATTTATGACCCCGGCTAATTTGTCATAGAAGCGGAAAACAAGGAAAAAGAGAGACGGAGAAATGAGAGGATGAGATAACTACAAGTCTTCTCTGTTAAGACCTACTCCTAATTACTGCTGACGCTTTGCACGGGCCATTGGTACACATTTGCGCCAGACCTGTCATAGCCATACTTTCTAACAAAGTCGTCCAGTTCATCTGGACCACGAGATCCGTACTTGTATTCCTTTGGCAAGACCTTCTTACTCTCAATTTCGTGCAAGATAGGAGTAAAGATCTTCCATGCAGCATCCAATTCATCATCTCTGACAAAGTTGGAATGGTCACCGCGAAGGACATCCAATATCAAAGCCTCATAAGCGTCAGGGATCTTGAGGTCAGAGTAACGACGCTGGTAAGTTAAGTCCAAATCGCTTTGCAAAGTTTGGTAGGAGAGACCTGGGTGTTTGTTGTTGAACTTCATGTAAACTGCCTCGCTTGGTTGAATACGAAGAACAAGTTCATTGCGAGGTGTATCCTTAAAGAGATTTCCAGCCACGTTGCGGAATTGGAGACGGATCTCGACCTTAGCTTCGTTCAAAGCTTTACCAGCTTTCATGATGAATGGAACGCCTTCCCATCGCTCGTTGTGAATATGAGCAACCAATGCAGCAAAGGTAGGGCAGTTGGTGTCTTTGTTCTTCAAGGAATCATCTTCCTTATAACCAGGTCTGTCACCGTTACGGACGTACTGGCCAAGGAGGGCATCCTCCAACTTGAGAGGCTCAATGCACTTCAAGACCTTGACTTTCTCGTCACGGATGGCTTCAGCATCAGTGCCGATGGGTCTTTCCATAGCAACAAGCGATAAGACTTGAAGTAAATCTATTTTCGAGAAAATCCAAATAAAATTATATTAGTCATTTATTAGTAAACTGGTATTTTATGCATATGGAGATTCAATCGGGGGCTGTACTTACGGTTCTGCATAACATCACGGATGATGCCAAATTCATCAAAGTAACCACCACGACCTTCAGTTCCAAATGGTTCCTTGAATGTAATTTGAACATTGTCGATATTGCGACGATCCCAGACTTGTCCAAAGAAAACATTGGCGAAGCGGAGTGTCATCAAATTTTTAACCATTTCCTTGCCAAGGTAATGGTCAATGCGATATATCTGTGACATCATACATGGAGGGATGGCTTCCGATTAGAAGGATTATTGATCCAAGGGTTCTAGTATAGCTATATAAATTACCTCATCTTCCTTGAAGAGCTTGCCAATACCTCGGCCGAGTTCTCGAGAGCTGTCAAGGTCCTTGCCAAACGGCTTCTCAATGACAATGCGGTTGATGAAACCGTCAGAGTAACAATTGCCGCGGACACCTTCTGCGACATCCAAAAAGACAGACGGTGGAAGAGCGACGTAGAAGAGGCGGTTCTTGTACTGAGCATTGCCTTCGACCTTTTGGATGTATTGTGCTAGATCTTTCCAGCTGGCTTCCTCGTCGTACTTGCCAGAGTGATAAGAGGTAAGTTCAAGGAAACCATTTAATTTCCTCTTTACTTCGGGATTCTCTCCGATCTTCATATACTCAGTAATACGCTTGACAAACTCTGCATGATTCATTTTGGTACGAGCATATCCAATGATACGGGTTTGCTTGGGCAAAAAGCCATTGCGGTAAAGTCCAAAAAGCGAAGGGAATGTCTTCTTCTTAGCCAGGTCTCCAGAAGCTCCAAACACTATTCCAGAAAATTTACGTTAGTACATTGCGCAATCGTCATTTGGCATGACATTACATGGTGTCTCGCCGCAAGGTATCGAGGACGTATGAAGGCGTAGACAAATTATATGCCATTTGATAGTTTCAAGTAATACTGCTAGTATCTAGAGAAAAGTCATCCGCTTACCAACAATTGTGATAGAGCTGTGAAGCTGGTTATCGACTTCTTGAATGAGTTGTTGAATGGCAGAGGAGGCCATAGTCTACTGTGTAAAGTTAAAGAGTTATGCAACGGTGACGGGGGATTGGGGTTTTTGTGGATCGGCTCACTCAGATAAACAGCCGTCACATCTGAGTGCTGTCATTGTTGTGTTGTTATCTTCTTGTTTTTCTTGCTGCTATTATGGTAACCAACTCTGAATCCAGCTAATATGAATATGTAAGCATGCTATTTTGTATTTATAACCCATACTTTGTTGAATATCGAGAGCCATATTTTTTGACAATTAATGTGTTCGTAGTCCGGTCGTCTTGCGCCATCGATGCCGTTACAGTCTGGGAATCAAAATTTTGCCCAATGGTGTACACAAAATGGTGCGCCCAATCATGCGGGCTGCTCAGGCTGAGAACATCCAATCAATAAGCCCACCAAGGCAATTTTCACTACCGCCATACGGAGCATTTTATTTAGGACATTCCCTTTTTTTGGTTGATTCAACGGCACAAAGGAATCCAATTTCCGCCGTCGTGCTAATAATCAACTCGTTTAGTAGATATAATTCTACAGTTCAATTACAAGCGAACTATGTCTTGTTTTTTATTGAACTTTTCAAAGAAACATGTTGGGTAATGAGGACTGTTGTCCGCGTAATGATTGTCATAGCATGCAAAGAAATTTTCTGAAGTCTATGTGCAAACGTTCCATCTTGATACATTATCTCGGAGTTCTACCTGATAAGATGTTGAAACCACGTAAGTAATATGATGTTTGAATGTTGCAGGTTAACATTTGTTTCCAGTTGTATACATGAAATTTCGATAATAGGCGATACCAGAGAGCGACAGTCAGTGGATACTTCCATAAATCTGCTATATAAGCAGCTCTACAGCATATCACTCTTAGATAAAAATATGTATTATCAATGCAATGGTTTTGTATAAACAGCTATTTGATATGCAAGTTGGCTGTTGTACCAAATTTTAAAAACTGCTGTGAACTCGACATTGTATTAGTCACAACACCTGCCGAAAAACATGGATCAAAACAGCGATAATACGATAAATTCTATAATTTGTGTGTTTTTATTTTATTTTATTTAGTTTTCTGCATGGTTTTTGTTTTGATTGACGTGAGATGGTAGTATACTGATTTAGGCTTCTTCCAAGCTGGAAAGAAGGATCTGTGTCTCTGCAATCTGTGATACAAAAGATATTTAATCAATTTTTAATGCGAAATGGCTTTGGTGATTTCTTACTAATTTCCCAACTCACCTCCAATGCTTGCTTAACTTCTAAATGTCTTCGTGCTGCCTGTATCCAGTCCATGGCAAGCTTCTTGGGCCAACCAGTAAGTTGGTTTAACTCTCTAGCAGCATTCTCTAGATCTTCCTCGTGGAGATAATATTCGGCTCGGGCTAAGCGGGACTCGGCATCATCTCCCTCTACCAAACCTTGCTTCTTGAACATAAATTTGCCAAACACTTTGCTAACTACATGACTAGGCAAACCTCCATCTTGTGGGACCAATGCAACATTTCTAACCTCATGAGCGACAGTTTGGAAACGGTCAGCGAGATCAACAATGGTGTCAACACCTTCTTGAGCAACTTCTTGAGGAATAGTATCCAAAGCGGCTTGTATAATTGCTAAATTGCCTGTGTTGCGGCGAACAGCTTCCAACTCGGCTTCAAAAGGCTGCTTGTGGGGGGCGGTAAGCTTGTCTCGGAGAGTTCGAACAGCGATGTGACCCTTGTGAACTTGTCGAGAGTGGTCTATACGCTCAGCATTGGACAATGAAATTTGTTCCAAAGCTTGGAAGCGTGCTGTTATTTGATCTAATCGAGCAAGGCGACCGGCTCGTTCTTGTTCAACACGATGCTTGACGTCTCTAATAAATTGTCGTTGCATTTCTGTGGCTTGCGTTATAAGACCTTCCTTGAGTTCCTCCTGATGAGCTTGTTGTTGTTGGGTAAGCTGAGTAGTAAGGGTGGTGTTGAAAGTCTCGTTCAAAATGGCACGCTCTTTGCTGAATTGCTCCTTGAGTTCAGCTTCCTTAGCCTTCACCTTTTCAACTGTCTCAGCAGCAGCCTTCTGGACCAAACCTTGTGAGTCAGTAGTGTACTTGTCAAAGTTGGAAGCAAGTTGATCACCACGCTTGTCCAATTGAACAACAGTAGAGAGGACAGCATCTTGCTCTTTGCGCAAGTTTTCGAATTGCTGGTTCAAGCCGTTTAGCTGAGTTTGAGCTTCGGCGACAAATTCCTTGCCTTGTTTTGCCATTCCAGCCTTATTCAAGATGTCTGCAAGTTCACCGACCACAATAGATAGCTTAACAATGGCAGGTTCGTCGGATTCTACTTTGTTAACCTTGATCAATTGCGTAACCACCTTGACGGGGTCTTTCTTATCATCGTCAGTATATAGGGAAATTTTTCCAGGTTTGGTTTCGACACCCTCGGCGATCTTCTTTGATGAATCAACTGAGCTGTCTATCTCTGTTGTTCTTCTCTTTGAAACTGGAGCAGGAGCACCAGGTGGGGGCAAACGTGATGGCTCTGACTGGCCAGTCAATTTGGCGATGGTATCGCTAGCATATTCATATGCGTCTACAGTAGCATCCTTAGCCTTCAAACCATATTCTTTGGCAGTATGAGCATATTCCGAAGCTTGCTTTGTCAGATCACGAGCTTGCTGACGATAAGCTTGAAGATCTTTATTGTTCTGAATATCTTCAATGTAATCCAAAACCTGTTCACCACCGGGAACATATGTCGTAAAGGTATCATGGAAAGGTTCGTTAGTTAAAGCATAATAGACTGCACCAGAGTATCCTGCAGTGACCAACAGAGTAGCTATTCCGATCTTTCTCGGTACAGAGCTTCCAGTTGATACTGTTCCAGAGGGGGCTGTGGTCTCGAAACGCTGAAATTTACGAATGAGTATATGAGAGTTATCAATTTATGTTAGAAAATCCTTACGAATCACCTAAAAACAAAACAACAAGTAGTAACCGATGCATACCTTGGCAACTAATGAAGCTTTACGCGTTCTAGCCAATGGCGTAACCGACCTGACAGTTGACTGCAATCGTGACGCTCTAAGCATGATAGGAATGGCTGGTCACTATTGAGGTGTCGATATCAGTTTAAAATTCGCAACAACAAACTTCACTGCACCGAAATTCGCTAGGCATCTACGTCATCAAATTTGTTACAAGCATACAAAACAAAAACTGCCCAGCGAATAAAAAAAAACACACACATTCTCGATAACTCATTCAGTTACTTTCGTCATGTCCTTCGTTCGTGTCGCCACTCGCTCTCTTGTAGTATGTTGTATTTCCATGCTTTTAGACTGCATTTCTTTACTTGATGAACATTATTATTGAACCAAATTCCTGTTTACTTCAACCAGGCTGCTCCCGTCAAGGTTGCTATGCGCCCCGCCCTCCCCGTCATGGCCGTCCGCACTTTCATCACACCTTCCATGCCTCTCCAGAAGGGTATGTCACAAAAGAAATCGCAGAACATGTTATAAAGATTGCTTCTAACAAGCGTTTCTTTCTATACGCAGATGTCATTCAGGACCTTTACCTCAAGGAATTGAAGAACTACAAGCCTGCTCCCGTTGTACGTATCTCTCCAAATGTTCACACTCTGGTGGCCTATGTGCCAGGAGTATAGTCATGTATACGGTTTTAGTTCTATTCAGTTGAAATTCTAACTGTTATTTTGGTTTTATAGGCCAAGGGTGCCGAGGAAGGTCAGGTCAAGGACCTCAAGCTTCCCCCTACTCCCGCTGTAAGATATCGGCTTATATATAATAATACCATTACTCTTATGACAAACTACTAAACCAATGCCATAACTTAGGCTCCTGCTGTTGAGGATCTTTCCGAAGAACTCGCTAACTACGATAAGGAGATTGAGGAGCCCGTTGCTGAAGAAGCTGAGGAGGCTACTCATTAAATTTGGATATAATACTCGGTCGACCCTGGTAACAAGTGCAACATTAGAAGTTACAAATGGACGGTGCGCATGTTTAATATAACCAACCACCAATGTTCAACAACAACCCTCAAAAAAAATTGTTCAAAGCTTCAGCATTTTTTTATATAAAATGTCATCATTTACAAGTTAGAAGTGTGTGAGTCTTTTGCCTTAAACATGTCTATGTAAGCGATAGAGATCAGCTACAAGATACAATGAGCCACATAGGACAATAAGTTCCTCAGATTTTCCAACGGTTTCCAAAGCCAATTGCAGTGATGATTGTACTGTACAAAGGCCAGTGGTGATGGTGGCGGCGATTTCTGTGATATCAGAAGGCTCCATTGGGTGTACCCATGGCATGCTTTCAGGCTGTGTAAATGTCGTAGCAGATACCGAATCTTGACTTCGTAATAATATATTGAGCAGTTCCTTTACGTCTTTACCTTGAGTTGAAGCTAATATCCAATGAACTTTGTTTATTCGTCGATGTTGAAGTTGCTGATCTACGAACTCTCTCAGTACTTGAGCTGCTGGAGGATTATGGGCTCCATCCACGAACATTTCATCTATACCGTACATTTCTTTCAACCATGGATTCTGTATCTTCGTCAGTAAGTCCAAACGCCCCGGCCACCGAGTACTTGCCATACCATCCTGGATATGCTTTACAGTAATCCTCAAGTCTAAATCTGGTAGTGTGTTCTTCAATATATGAATAGCAGAAACTGCGGTAGCAGCATTCACGAGTTGATGATCTCCATACAGTGGTATCTTGAACTGATATGTTGTTGTTGGTTTGGATATCGGAAATTGAATATTCATCGTGGCTGTGGTATTATCTTTGCTTGTTGAGTACCACCTGGCAATAGGGGATATAACAAGGGGACTAGAAAGTTTTCGTGCTGTATCTATCATCACTTTCATTGCATCATCTTCTGACTGAGGCGATACTACCACTGGACAATTGGGTTTGATGATACCGGCTTTGGTAGACGCGATCTCAGCAATGGTGTTTCCGAGTATACCGGCATGGTCCATGCCAATAGGTGTGATGACACTGGTAACTACGACATCAAACACATTTGTGGCATCTAAGGTTCCTCCTAGACCAACTTCAATGACTGCAAAGTCGACCTTGCTCTCGTAAAACCAAAGGATAGCGGCGGCTGTTGATAATTCGAAATTGGAGGCCCCACAATTATTTTCCTTATCAACGGTAGCTACTCGGTCACACAGTTCTTTGTATTCATCTGAATTAATGCTTTCTCCACATATTTGCATAGCATCCATTGGCTCCAAAAAGTGCGGTGAGTTATAGCGGCCGACCTTGAATCCAGCTGCCTTGAGAATGGAGGCAATGTAGGCACACACGGAGCCTTTACCGTTAGTTCCAGCAACGTGGATTACTGAAAGTTGCTTCTCTGGATTACCCAACGCCTTGAGAAGATTGTGTATACGGTTTAATCCGAGATCCATTTGGATGAATGTCGAAGCTACTTGACATCTTGGTGAAAAGTGGTATTATCTATTGTTGGTGGGATTCACGTGACCTCTAAAACATCCTTTGTTAAATTTGACGATATGACGAAGGTACTGTTTAATAAAAAATATTACGCATATATTAGAGTATGAGTTTATGGCAAGTAAATATTTAATTTTGGTTAAATAGATGAAAAAGTTTATGAATCAACAGAAGTCAAGTTAGTCAATTGGTTCTATAGTCTCACTACATTTGTTGTCCATATCAAACTGACTAAATGTATCCAACGCTGAGATAACGGTAACTATCTCGGACTTTTAGACGACCGTACGAAGTATGGCAGCTTGGAAAGCCTATAAGAGCAATATGTATTACAGGCCAATGGATTTCGTGTTACAACACTCACTGTCATGACTTACATGCACGGCCGTCTTGCTGGGTATGACCCTGGATACTTTATAGACTGGGGAAGAGGACTTTGGATGAACTTGGAGAGCTTGAGAACTTTTAAAGATTGTAGAACTTGCTGGGTAGGATCCTGATACTTTGTGGACTTGGGATGAACTTGGAGAGTTGGAAACCCAGGAGACCGTGGAGAGCTTGAGAACTTGCAGGAATTGCAGAAAAATTATGGAATGGATGCGTTCGAGAAGAGGCAGCTTGACGCAAGCTTTATACTTGTCTCCCTCGCCAAATCATGGGCGTAAGAACATCCGTTTATCCCTAATTGCATTTCCTGAACGGGTCCATGGCTATTACGCTATCTGTCCGCAACGAACAATGTTGATGGTGATCATTTGCCAGAAAGGAGATGATTTATTTTATAAAAGTCCTTCCAAAAAGGGGAAGGGGTTTGGTAAACTGCCATTCCAAACAAAAGTTGTTCTCAGTCCGGTGGCCCGCCCCGGCGGATAATAAATTAATTCTATAGTGTGAAGACGAGTGTTCGCATCAAACAACTCTTGATCTTTACTATTCCTTCCTTGATCAAATACTACCTTTTGGTTACCATTTTTAAAAACGAATGACTTATTGTCAGTGCTTTATCGTGTGAAAGATCCCCGTTCACATGGACGATTCCTTTAGTTTTTATAGCCCTTTCTTGGCGCAATTGGAATCGGTACGCCTACGTTACCCCAAGATCACTGCCCCTAAGACCCGATTTCTGTAGAAACACAGCTCTTATTTTGTGGGCTCTATCCTTTGCGACATGGTGATCGTTTCGCCACCGGTGCCTCCAGATTGCTATACTCCATGGAAGAAATTTGGCATTTCACTAATACCCAATGTCCGCACTTAATTTTATCAGTTCTGCCCTTTATGACATGGTGATTGTTTAGCCCGCCTAATATCCGAACCTATTTATGCTCCTTAATTGATACTAGGTATCACCTAAAGCAGTGTTTACAAGAAAGCATCTCCTTATCTCATTCACGACGCCATCTACTTCCTAATATCATGTCCCAGTCATCTCATGGCGAGAGCAATTGACAGTAGAGACAGCATTGATAGGAATAATGCCGTTAACAATATAAAGTTGTCTCAACAAGTATGAATCAACACTTTAGAGTTAATGCTTACAGAGCAAATGCTTGGCGAAAGGGGGAGTTTAAATGGGGACTTTATGGCATCAGAATTATAATTTTCAAGAAGTGCATTTTACTTTTAACTCCCATTTCAAACATGAGTAATAGCGAAACCACAGCAGTGAAGAAATCAATTTCTAGCATATCAGTTAAACCTCCCTATGCCAGATCTCTGGAAAACTTACTCCATTTGCTAAACCTCCTGGTCACTCATACTTACCAATCTGTGAAGTTCATTTTGTTGTCCGAATTGCACAAGAACGAATCGTTCCGAGCGGAAGAAATATTTTCTATCGACTTTATTCAAGAAACTATGGATAGTCCCATAGAGAAAATCCGTCGAAAGCCTTTAAAGAATATTATACGGATAATATACAACAATTTCGCTCAATTTCTGGATGCAGCCCCATAAATCTACCAAACTCACATCAGATAGTGGTATACGAATCACGAAAGATTTATACAGCATACATTAACAACATCGAATGCCAGTTGGGCCATTGGATTCGTGGCGTCTCAAACGATTTGTTGAAGGTTAAAGAACGGAAGAGTGCTTTGGTAATAGAACTGGAAGCAAAGGGCCTTACTGAACAGTACCGGCAAACGTTCTTCCTCATCGTCATTGTATTTTTTTGATGTAGTGTTGCGCTACCCTAATATTGATCCTAGTCAAAAGGGCGGCGTCTTTCGCAGTCTTACCCTGCTTGATCATGCAATCAAACAATTGCTCAATTTGATGTGCGGTGTATCGTCGATATGGCACTCTTGGTTTTCGTGGGACGTACCTTCTCCGCGTAGGATTCAACTGCTACAGTGGGTGCTGCTGATGGTACCTGTTGCGGTTCTACAATAGTATCATTATCCATCAAAGTTCTCAACGGTATCAGAAAACTGTCATCGATTGCATCTTCCTCCTGTGTGTCCATCGGTTGGCTTACCTCATCCATCAACGTTTTCACATTTTGCATATTAAACACTGTTGAGGTATGTGTTCACACAAAATCATGTTTTCGCCTTCAATAGAAGCAATATTATGGTGTTTCATGTTGTATGCTCATTACACATGTGATCGTACATTCAATTTTCTTTATATTTCTGGATTTGCTAACTGTTAACGATTGGTCAAAACAAAGAACAAGGCCGGTACAAAACTGAAGTTCAAGACAGCGTATGCATATTAAACGGTCCACGCGAGGTATTTGGAGAATAGCAGTAGGTACGAGATATAATGCGAGCAATAAATGCTGATGAGATTATAAAGCAATTATGGAATTGAAATCGTTTACGGTTAATGGTTTTCAGCTAAGGCATATGGTGATATGTGAATCATTTTTTGTCATGATTATGAAGTTTATAAACGAGTGTGTAGCAAGATGCCGAGGTCTTGGGGGTGGGGGGAGTATGTTAGTGCAACACTCACCAGATCAGGAAGTATGTTACGCAAGTTCCAGGTAATCGGTGATACGAGGGAAGATGCCTAAATTGCGACGGCAATTACCTCCTTCATACATAAGCGATTTTACGAGAAAACTACCAAAGATATTGCTGGGCATGCTCATAAAAGTGTGAGCTAGCGGTTAACAATGTAAGGAATGTTTGTAGTAAAGTTTCTTCCCCTTACTGATTTGTTTTGAGTCAATAGTCATGCTGGGTATCTTTTACCCCATCTCCACCCTTGGTGTCAATTATTTGGATTGGCTGCCTGTTTGTTGACGAGTGCCATGCAAACCTGCATGAAATCATGTCAGGGTTCTGTAAGAAAGGATAAAAATTCATAAACATATCGGAAAATCTGCTGATTTCTCACCATTCTAACGGGATTTATAGATGTTTTTACCTTGGTAGTTGACCTTCTGTCACACATTGATTGTCCAGCTGTCCCATAAACTAATTACCTAACCCTGAGAATGTGAGCATAAATTGACTGCGGCTTTCATAATTGTGGGGTTTCTCTTTTTGCTTTTACCATTTTACTATTCAATAACAATGGCTACGGATGAAAAGCAAGATGTAGTTCAAAGCTCTTCAGACGAGTCCCCAGATCTAACGGTTGCAGATGATGACAAACTGCACATGTTTCCTCCAGCAGAGGTTGGTATTCCCCTTACCAAGTTCCAATGGGCATTTACATTTGTTGGGTAGGTGCATTTGCATGGTATATACCCTACAAACTACGCCTCACCTTGACTAAACATTGAAATAGTCTGAGTCTTTCCTTATTTTTGGCTGCTGTCGACACGTAAAGTCATCCTATTTCTCACTGCAGCATGCGATCTGCTTCGGCGAAGTGCTTCTGCGAACTGATTCTGCGAATTAAGTTATTGAAATGTTAACGCACTTGTCATAATTGTAATGAATAGAACGATTGTATCTACAGCAATCCCGAAAATTGGATCAGACTTCCATGCATTGGAGAAGGGATCATGGATTGTCACGGTAAGCTCAGCGGCGGAAATTCATGGGGTTAACATTTTTAAGTTCGGCGAAACTCACGCCCCAAACCTGATTGCTGTATATAGGCATACATATTGTCGTTTGACGCACTTCAGGTAGACTATCTTGCATGGATTTCTGTCTTTGTGCAAGATAAATACTAATTGCTCTATTTACTGTCGATATTAGCCCATGTACGGCAAATTGAGTGACATATTCGGCCGCAAGTATGTCCTAATGCCAGCAGTTTTCATCTTTCTTTTGGGGTCAGTTCTATGTGGTGTGAGCACCAATATGGTCATGATTATTGTTATGAGAGCAATTCAAGGTGTTGGTGGAGCTGGTATCTTCAGTTGTGTCTTTATAACAGTAAGTGTTTGTTTTTCCGATGATCGTCTCAATGGGGTTTATCTTTGATAGATAATCACTTACTATTAGGTGGCTGATATGATCCCGTTACGTTCCCGAGGTTGATTGTTTTATTCAGCATCAGTTGGTTATCATAAATCTATAGTAATCCTTTGAACTCATCGAACAGGGCAATATTCAGCGTTGATTTCCACTGTGTTTGCCGTGGCATCAGTCTTAGGGCCATTGATAGGTATGGCTGCTAGAAATTGACAACACAATATTTTTTATATTGCCGTAATGTTAATGCTATTCTAATCAACTCCAGGTGTAAGTATTTGATTATTGGTGTGAAAATAGTGCAGCATAATTGATTTTGAATTTTTCATCGTGTTGACCATTGTCTGGACATAGGGGTAGGTTTAAAACGGTATGGAATATTATTGATTAAAGGCTAACAATGCATCTGTTAATCACCATTAGAGCCTTTACCGATCACGTCAGCTGGAAATGGGGTAAAGACAATTAAAGATATATTTTACAGCTTCCACCCTTAAAATACTAATATAAGAAATATTTCATAGCATTCTTCATCAAGTAATACCTCATTTTTGAATATGTTCGCAATACGATTCAATGTTTTTTGATCAATCGCATTTGCGTAACTCAGTCTACCTGTCGGAGGATTAGGCACTATATTGTTGATATTCTTCATGAAGGAGAAGAGAAAACATGCGCCAATACGATCCTTGTTAAAGCGAGTAGATTATCTTGGTAAGTGTTACTATGCTTATCCACTATTGATTGTCTCGTTATTTTTAAGCTTTGCCATTTCTAGGCACAGCCGCCATCCTAGCATTTTCAACTCTCATTCTAGTGGCACTCAATTTGGGAGGTGTACAATACGCATGGAACTCGGCTCCGGTAGTAGTTTGCCTGATCCTCGGAATCTTCTTTCTTGGAGTCCTGATTTTGGTGGAATGGAAATATGCCAAGGAGCCTATTATGCCGGTGCATCTCTTCAAGAACCGCACCGTCGTGTGTGTTTGCAGCATGAATCTCTTCTTTAATTGTGGTATTGCTCCGGTGATTATTGAGCTGCCTCTATTTCTTCAGGTATGGAAAAGAAGAAGAATACAAACCGGCGTCCATAAAATCTGCCCACATCATTTACATCTTTTGTAATCACATGCATAGGCTGCTAGAGGAGACTCCGCTACCATGTCTGGAGTTCGAATCATTGTTGGTCAAGCAGCCATTTGTACAGTATCTGGTTTCACCGGATATCTAATGGGCAGGCTCAACTCCTACAAATACTTGTACGTGGAACTGATATATTATGCTTCATGACATTGGCACTAAATGTTTCTTCCATCAGTCTCATTGTCGGTAACGGCTTGACAACACTGGGCATTGCTCTATTCTCTTTATTCACTGACACTTCACCCTTTGGGTATCTATACGGATTCATCATCATTGCTGGAACTGGATCTGGAATGATCTATGCGTGTAGCACTGTAGCAGCGCAATCTGCTTGCGACCCAAAGGATTTAGGTATGACTTTGAAATTTGCATTTTTCCGTATATCAACATATAGAGTGTCTTCTTACAACTTCACTATGTAAAGCGGTTGTGACGGGACTTGTCAATTTTTTCATGAATCTAGGGGTGGCTGTTGGTATTGCTGTAGCATCTGCAGTGATCAACAATGGACTGGAGAACTGCCTTATTCAAACTTTTGAACCAGACACGGTTACCTCCATAATGCAGAGTAGTACCTTTATTCGATCCGGAGCCCTATCGCCTGAACAAATAGATATAACCGCTAAGTGCTACAATTCCAGCTTCCGCTCAATGTGGTTTGCTGCTACAGCCTTCGCTGGCATAGGTTTTATAAGTACTCTGTTCATCAAACAGCACTCACTACTGGGACAACAGCCAAAAGAGATTGATGTTAACGAGGAAAAGATGGTGCAGGACACTGAAAACCAGAAAATTGAGAATGAAGAGATTGAGTATCAAATCGACGAAGGCGATGATACCACTATTCAGAAAAAAGAATAGTAATGGAGTGACCAATTTCACTCCATCTAAATTGTAACCATTGGTGGCTGTTTGCTTCATTCAGTTTCCATACTAATTACATAATAAAAGAAATTTTACTACACTGTGGACGAGACATTAAAGGCGATATGAATTGTAAATAGCAGTGTTTATGGTTTCAACGAAATGTTTTGTTTATCTTACAATATTTATTCAAGTTCTTGGTCTTCAAGACCTTCAGGCGTAATGGTGATGGTGTTAGTGGACGCTGATGAGATATCTGCTAACCACTCTGGCATAGTGGCCGAATCAATGACATCTCGAGCCAGTAGCTGCTTCAGGCCTTCTGCCACATTCTTTCCATCAAACCGTAGCTTGCAATCCCATATCTGATCTTGCGGTGCAGACACTAAAGGCATTCGGATCTATAAGGTAGACTTGGCTTAGATACATGCTCATCTTCGCTATCTAAGCACCGTGTTTATACTTGCCTTGACTTGGAACCTCTCAGGTCCAATAAGTGGATTGTTACCAAACTTTGCCGTGACTTTCCTGGCGCGCTCATTTACCACCGAAGCATCTAAAGGCTGAATTCGTCGACTTGCTTCTCTACCAATGATGTACTTTTGTGGTTCCTGAGATGGCCATTTGCTTGGTGGTGCTAATGGATTTGCATCCACTTCGTTCAGTCGGTATTGACTCCATGGACCTTGTGAATCCCGGTATAACGTCAATTGGTACAAAGAGCTTATATGTTTACTCTTCAAGTCTTGTTCCCATAGTGATGCAGCATTGAATGTCTCAACCAAGACCTGGCATTGTAACGTTTCATATATAAAAAGCTTTAACGCTGAAGAATTTAATAGCATATTTTACCTGAAAAACAAATTGTTTGACATCTGGCCGTATGTTGGATCCGCAAAGTATTGTGTCAGAACCGGGGAAATGCACAAGATAAATATTACTGGAATTCAAAGGTATATTAGGCGATGTATCGTAAAATGATATTCTGATCCATATGGTTGGTGTTTCTTCACGAGTTTTTGGATGTAATGTACAAGCAGATACGTAGATATGCTGGAAAATGGGAGATTAGCTAGGGATGTGAAATTTAAGATGAGATGACTAAGTCTACTCACGCATCTGGAAAAATAGGCTGTGAAATGACGGCGCATACGCTTTTGAAGCTCTGCTGGCTCCATATGTAAATGGAGATCTGGACGATTTTCATCTATACCGCAAGTTGTGAGTGGGTGGTTGAATGCACAATACCCTTTATACAGCTCTAAACTCGTACCTGATTTCAATCGCCATACGCGCCAAGTTCGTCCAGTAAGGTATCTATTTTGAAGCCAAACTAGGTCAAGCATTGCAATTTGATCGTGTGTCAGACCCTTTGGCTAATGAAAAGTGATAGTGAGCATACAGTAAACATTTGAAATTGTAGCCGAGATGCAACATACCCAATCCATTGTAATTATGCGATTTGCAACGTTGTGAACTTGCGATTGACGCAAGAGTTCATAGTCTGCAAGAGTTCCTACTTCTAACGACTGATCATCGTCATCATCGTCTGCTTTGCCATGTGGCAATGTATCTGTGTTCCTGAACCATACTTCAACGACAGAAAGAAGCGTCTCTTTGGTGTGCTTTCCGAGCAATCGTCGCAATGAATCAGTCCATGGCACAATAGTAGGCTGATAACGCGTAGTTCCAGCTTGTAGCATGGATTGTATATGCTGACGCTTCAAAGCCTAAAGTTTGGACAGTCTTAAAAGATGATAAAGTGCCCACCTGATTGATTTTCTCTGGACACGAAAAAAAAAAAAAAAAAAAAAATTCCAACGATCGCGACTCATGCTGAGAAACGCGATGTCAGTTTCAAACGCCTCAAAATCCGCGAGCTATAAAGTGCTTAAATCCTTTTGAAAAGCTTTATTATTAAACCCCGGTGAATTATTGAGGTATTACGATTCTAAGTTTGTTCAATTGACAAACGTCTGGTATCTCGCTCCAAGCCCTCCACAGCCAAGTGTGTGTCATCTTCAGTATTTCTGCGGTGATGTTTTGCTTCTGCATCCGTCCTAGGTTCCTTTCGAGGTTCTTGTTCGACCATTGTCTTCAATGACTGCTGCGACAGACTTCTAGAATGTCGCTTAAATTTGGTAACTGCTTTCATCTGCAATAGCATGTAGGCGTTGGCTGACTGATAATCGCAAATCTTATATGTATTTTAGTACAAGTTGCTTACCACCGTAAAAATACTTGCCACACTCTTGATAGCATTGCTGATTTCCTCTTCTGTAACCTCGGTAACAACGAGTTGACAATTCTCGTCCACAGAAATCAATGGGTCCGTGCCGTCCTTGGTAACCCATGGATGTGCTCTCATTTGATCAATAGTAATGCGTTGCGAAGGATCTTTCGTCAACATTTTCTTTACCAAATCCAAAACTGTTGGATTTGTGTCTGGCTCATATGAAACGCTGTAATTCGGCCCAAAGTTGTTAGTTTCTCAGAGTGAATTCGACAGTAAAACATGGTTTCTTGATAAACTTACGGGTCATTTTTTATAGCCTCGAACAATTCGATCATATTGGATTTCGGGAACGGCAGTCGACCATAAATGAGACAGTAAAGTGTTACACCCATTGACCAAATATCCGCCGCAGTGCCAGAAACATCACCGTGCCGAGCTGGTCAATCTATTTAGTAACATGAACACGTTGTGTTTCACAACCCTAGCATACTTACCGACACAAAGTTCTGGCGCCATAAATGCAGGACTACCTGCTGATTTCTTGAGGCGATCATTCCCTTTAACAAACATTTCGGATACACCGAAATCTACAATTTTCAAGATGTTGTCATTTGATATTAACAAATTATCGGGCTTGATATCTGTCAATCAATATATAACAGATACAGTGGTTCAGTAAAAACTAGTCAGAGGGGATTAGAGAAGACGGATTTTTTCAACCAAGCTTACCTCTATGTGCGATTTCATTATGATGAACTGAGAATGACTCATGTTAATCTGGCTGTTTTGGCGCCATGGCGTGGCGTAATCAAATATTATACTTACGGTACTCAATACCTAAAATCATCTGCCGAAAGTAAATTCGAGATTCCTCTTCAGTGTAGGGAACGCAAGCTTTGTCCAGATCAATATCCATTAATACACCTTTCTCGGCCATTTCAAAGACTAATAGGTAGGTAACAACATGTGAGATAAGATTCGTGATGACATGCAAAGGGAGCAGAGCATTTCTCGTTATTACACTTACCCATATACAAAGAATCGTCATTCGGGTCATCCAAAACTTCATATAATTTTACAACGTTTTCATGATTAAGCTTTTTAAGGATAGCCATTTCGCCTCTGACCAAATCGAGAGGGTTTTTGGGTTCCGCAGCTGCTGTAGCCGCTCGCCCAACACCTAAGCCAAAGCGACCACGGCCACGTCCACGCGGACCAGCCTTACGTAGCATATCAGACTGCTCCTTCTTGCGCAACCGAGACTTACTGAATTCCTTTACAGCCTAGCGATTTATAACAAATTGCAGTTTTGCGTGAAAATTTCCATTACGGCCATAAAGTGAGGCGGCACAGGGTTTTAGGTTAAGGGGTTAAGTTAGTAAGTACTGAATCACAGTAAAAACCCCAACAGCCAGCCAAACTCAGAAGATACAAACATAGGCAGTACCACTATTATCAGTTGCGAGATGTACAGTACCAAATGCACCATGGCCGATTTCTTTTTGTAGGGTATACTGGTTAATTTTCTTTTGTCCAGCAGAATTCTCGCTAGTAGTAGCGTGCAATGTTTCGATCACAACAGAAGGCGGTCTGCTGTAACGGTTACCACTACTCGAGCTATTGATAACACTGGAAGTGGAACTGCTTGGTGATCCAGGTGGTGATTGTGTGGGACTCTTGAACATTGGAAGAGGCGATGATGCAAAGCCAAGCTGGGCCAAAAATGTTTTTATGGGAAACTGGGTTTTAATTTGAAAAGACGTTGCTTAAGTAAAAATGGTTGGAAAAGGTATGGCATTTGGGACAGGGTATGGGGTGGGCAAAAGATACAAACTAATAAAAAGGATCGTTAGAGCCTGAGAAATAAGAGGAAAAAAAAGGTGCCTATGTAAAAAGAAAGGGAGCAATGTGCTATGTTGGGGAGGAAGGAGATTGTTGATTTTGCTGGATTTTTGGTTGGAAAACTGGAACAAATGCGGCTTGTTTCTACTATGTTTTACTCCCAAGGTCGAACTCCAACGTAGCCGATAGCTGGGGATCCAGCTGTAGCAAGACTTGTATCCTTGATCTGTCTCCAAAATGGTTCAGGTCCAGTATGAAGGCCAATAATCCATCCTAAACGTTTAGTAAACTCCTCTATTGCACTACTAAAGAGACCATTGGTAACAGAGTTGTGTTGCGCAAGGCTATCAAAATAGAAATAATAATAATAATAATAATAAACATAATTAGCACGAGGTTCATGTAGTGTGTAATTATTAAGACGGGAAAATTTACGATACATACTTTTTCGCCCACTCACTGACTACCTGCTGACCATAAATTTTACCGTCGCCAACCTTGTCAGAGGCTTGTCGAATGACTCGTTTCCAGTATCCAGAAAGGCTGACATATGCATCTCTCTTGATATCATTATGAGATTCAGTATCCCAGGATGGGAGACGGTGCACAACGCAGGTTGCAATATGAAGATAGCTGAAGCTGGTGGTAGGAAATTCCGATGGTTGTGTAAAGTGTTCTGCAAAGTCTATCAAGGTTGTCTAAAGAATAATAGAGAAGACGGTTAGGGCTGGTGTAGACATTTTAGTCCAATAAACAAACCCTGCTGGGGTTAATTCACTTACTACAAGGTCCATAAGAGCAGGACGTACACGGTTGAAGCTATAATCGTCTTTTCCTGGTCCACCTTTGTTATATGGATAACTTGAATTCATTTTCTTTTCCAATTCTGCCAGAGTTGAAGACGCTGATTGTAACGTTGGCGATAACATAATTTGAGCAATATCTTCTTGTATAAAAGGGTGAGCATCGATTAGTCCATGTATGAGTTGCACTAGCTTGTCTTTGTCCATAGTGGCTAGAGTGTGATCCAATTAGTAAGTAACAAGATGAGTCAGTCGGTTGACAAATAAAATAACGATCACCTACCAAGAAGACGACTGATGGGGAAACGTCGTTGTGAGCCAGCCTTTAATCGTTTGACGTCAGTGTGCCGAGAAATTGAAGATTTCCGTTGGTCCGAAGGTTCTATCCTGCTGTGATATGAGTGAATATCATTATCGCTACCGCCGTACATTTCTTCGTCCTCGGATAATCTTCGTTTACATCCTACATGATACATGGGAAGTGATGGCGTAAGCATTCCACAATTGAAGTTACGAAAGCAGAGAGAATTTGGATCAGTACCTCGTGACATGGCTTTACTTGTTAAATTGCAAGGCAAATGAGCGTAAATGTGTTGACAAGAAGGGAATAAGAAACAAACGCAGTAACAGAAGCAGGAAAAAAAAATAGTAAAAGGAAGAAGAGAAAGTCAAGCGTTATCGATACAGAGAAGGAGGATATTGAACTGTCGAAGTCATAAAAAAAAAAGAAAAGGTTCCAGACAGGTTCGAGCTGCGTCACATGACCAGCCTCCAACAACACAGCTTGATTCAATTGGTTCAATAAGGAATATCCTGATCAGACAATGGTCAGCAAATACTTCTCGAAACATCTATTATTGATGAAACTGGACTTACGTTTTCCTCACAATGCTGTCTAATGTTTTCAAATACTTTTAGCATTTTACGTCTTGCTCCTAGTGCAGCCACCCCTTTTTCTGTTAGTTCTTCGTCTGTCAATTTGATAATATCTTGCCACTTCATGGGCTCAAAAATACTATTGTATTTATGTAGTCTCAAGCTTCTGAACCATGCCGGAATATCTAAGAGTGAGATGATGTTAGACATGCAAAGGATAACCTTTAAATTAATTCAAACGCTCGATTTTTATCACATAGTCATAATAGGTTCCCCAGGTATCGATGCTTACCTTTTAACAATTCCATGTCAATGACCTCAGGTCCTCGCTTGTCTTTACCAGATCGAGTAGATGCAGAAGCTGAAGAAGAGAGTCGTCGTCGTCGCTGACTGTAGCCACTCACATTAGAGTTATCGCTGTGGTCACTTGTGTAATCAAGTTCATCATTTCTGTCGTTGGGGTTCAAGTATTGACCATAATGATGAGATCCAGACGAGCCATGTTGTTTAGATCGAGATTCCCAACCGCGAGGGCTGGGAGGAACAAGTCCAGTAGAGTTAGATTGACGTGGGGCAGGAGACTGAGATCTTGAAGTAGGACGAGACGGGGTTTTGGGACTAAGTAAGGGAGAATAAGATGTTCCCAGATTTTTACTACTTCCCGTCCTGTCTTGGTCATACATGGAGAGCACAATGTTTGTATTATTAGAAGAAATGTTGCGTTCATCCGATTCAGGAACAGTTCCAGGAATTCCAGCCCGATAAATATTTCTATTTCGACGAAAGTTTGACTTGGGATCTTCATTAAATGGAACATTGCTGTCTACGCCATTGTTAACAGTCCAAGTATGTAATGCTTTTGCCAATTCCGCATCGGATGCTGAATTCGGTCTCTCAATCATGCTCCCGGTAAAAGAGTTAACGGTAGGCGATCGACCCCAAGGAGAATTAGAAGTATACTTTTTATCATCAGAGGAGTCGACATTTTTTCCAAAGGACCAGGTGGTGATGTCAGCAGAATGAGGGCGACTTAAGCTAGCTCGATCGCCAATGTTACCAATGACACTGTTGCGTTGCTGCTGTGAATTGAATGACCAGTCATTTCCAAAAGGGTTGGACATATCACTTCCTCCTTCGACCACGGAGCGAGGTCTATTAGATGAAAATAACGGGCTTCCACTTCCGCGTGTAGCTTGAAGGTGAGCACGTGCGCTCATTGGCGAATCGTCCAATCCGAAAACTTTATGCGGATACAAGTAATCGTTGTTACTGCTATTACCCAACCTTCCTGCATGCATTCTATTGTTGTAATCTTCAGTATCTCCTAATGCAAATGAATGACGATCCATGGTACGTCGATGTGGAGCTGCTGGGCGACTGGTGACGTGGCCGGTTTGATATGGTAATACTGACAGTAGACGCTGGCTTGCCTCAAGCTCTGCCTTCATCATTGCTCCAGCTAACTGAGCCTGCATGTCAGCTGTAAAATTATGAGTACGTAAGTTATTTTTAGGGTATGTCATTTGAAATCAGAAGAAGGAATAGAGAAATGATCAGTTACCTTTTTCGGGATTGGCAGGCGATAACAAGGCGCCGACGGGGTCAGTCTTTCCCATTTGTTGCAAAACTGTAACGTAGAAACGAGCTTGAACAGGAGTAGCCAACTGTAATAAGCTATAGACAGCGGCAGTACGTTCTGCCTCAGACAAAAATCGGAACCACTGTTCTACATGTTGCAATTCTTCCTTGAAATTCTGATCCATGCTGGCATTTGCCATATCTTCTAGGCTCCGCTCGTAAACCTGCAGATCTTCAAACCATCGATCCAAGGCTTCGGCTAATGGTGACCGAATGCATGCATGAAAAAGCAATGTGCAATTAAGTTAGAAATCACAAAATGCGGAAATATATGTATAAACAACCTTTGTACTTACTTTCCGGGTTAGCATAGTTACCTGGTTTAAGAATGTCTGAGGTGGGACGTGCACCACGCTGAGGAGGATGTAGTGACGAAGATTTCATAGTAGAAGGTCCAAGTTTGTTAGCAAGATCCGGTGCCATTGAACGTGGACGAGGGTGTATATGAGGGTCTGCAGCCGATAACCGGCTTTGGCCAGAATCCCCGGCATGGCTCAGATTTGAGTAGCTTGTGGAGCCTGAAGATTCGGGTTCCTTCGACCCAATCGAGGGGGATTCCGCATTTGAAAGAGGATGCAACTGTTGTGCTGACATTCAAAAGAACATTGAACAGAGAGAAAATGGTGATCTGTTTTATGTTTTTATATACTAAAAACAAGAGGGGAAGAGAAAAGAAAATAGTTGACGAAATCAAAGGGAGAGAAAAAAAAATATGTGCGAAAAAGGTCAGCTGTTTGACTTTGGTCCTTGGGACATTGCATGGCATATCCCTTACCAAGGAAATAAACGAGGCTCATATTTCCATTTAAAATGCCTTATTCACACAGTGTCACATATATCACGTATATAACAGATGGCGGCTATAAATTGTATTTGTAGTATTTTGTACGTTTTTTCTTTTACGTGAGGAAGAAAGAAAATAAAGGAAAAAGAACATAGCTTGGGAAAGCATTATTAGGATGTGCCAGCAACAGATAACCTAATTAAGAATGTCGTTTAGTTCATCACACATCTCTAAGCTTTAACGAACAAGAATACCAACAATATAGCACTTACTTTTTGAGATGTTCCATAAACACTTGGAGACTGACATCATCGGTGAAGATGGCAGTTCCTTGTGGAGCTCCATACGGGCTGTTAGAGGCATGTGTGGTGGATGGATTAAGTTTGGAAAGCAGGAAACGTGCTTGTGAGCCACCTTGATCACACTCAATATATCTTGGAATGGGGAATCGATCGATAAGCAAATCCTGTGCGTCAACAGTAGGTGCTTCCAAAAGAGCCTTGAAGTTCTCATAGCCTTCTTGGTCTTGATATCCAGCCTTACGCCATTGAGCAATGGTTTCTCCGTGGAAGATAAGGATATGGAAGAAGGTATCAAGAAGCAAAATAACATCAGGCTTGATGGAAACGGAATCCAACAGAACCGGTTGTGGAGGAACATCAAAAGCATAGGATGTCAAAATAGGTTGAATCATAATGAGTGAACTATCAACATTCTCACGGTTCAAGACATGTCTACCCAGTGAGAAAACGAGTGGAAGACAAGTTAGTATTATTATATAGCACTTGTCAATGATGGATTGTGAGGCAAAAAATTATGCATACCGGTAAAATGCAGTCTCATCTGGTGAGTTGTTGAAGACTTGCAAGAACTGACTTCGTCTTAAATGGAACATAAATTGAGGGTAAATTGAAAAGTTTTCGGAGAGTCTAAAGCTTTGTGGGTCATCTTTTCGATAATCTGCAAATCGTTGGCAAAGGCGAATGAGCATTCTATCCAACCATCTCAACACATCCGGACCATCATCAATGTCGGCCTTGAACACAGCAATGCGTGACATTAAGACAGCTGCGGTCTCTTGATCAAATGATGTCGAGATCTCAGGACTTTGTCCGTCAGCAAAGTTGCGAGCAACTGTAGTGACACGTAGTCTGTATTGACCACTAGAGTGTTGGTAATGCGTCACGAACTGAACAAGTCCTCGACTTCCAGGAGCTAATGGTGCAGTGGGTTGGTTGACTACTTCAAAGTAAATACCAACGGTGGTCTTGGGAGTAATAGAGCACATCTTCCATGCAGACGTGTTGCCGATACCAATCTCTGTCTCACCAACGCATGTCGATTTCTTGTTGGATGACACAGCATGACCAATCAATCCGCACACCTTCAATTCACGAGTAGTCTATATCCCACAAATTAGATAAGTTAGTAATTATCACACGAGAAAGCATCTCGTCAGTCAAAACTTGCAATCATTACCTGAACATCCAAAGTAGCATTGAAGCCCATTTGGAGGTGGCCTTGTGCATCCTTTTGGAAAACTCTTTGGAAACTCTGCTTGAAGATGACGGTTGTGAAAGAATCAGAGAGAATCATAAAACCACCAGTCTGATTGACCAGTGATTTCATTTCAAGCAATCCAACTTGATCCAAACATCCAGCAAAAATGTCGATAGCATGTCCATTGCTAGAGGCACGCTTGGCTAGACCTTCATAGAACTTCATAGCTTTCTTATAATATTTGGCACTCTCTCGTTCAATATCATGGTGAGAACGAATAGGCTCCTTCAATTCATTGCTGACAACCATTCCAGGGCCTTCAGTAGCGGGACCACCGGCGAAAAGCATTATTCTCGCTCCAGAATTGGGGAAAGTAGTCTGATGGTGCTTTTTGTCAGTAATAGCACAAAGATTTTAGCAATAACATAGCACGCATGTTGATACAAACCTCCATAAGACCAACAGCTACATCCATAGCAACACCAGTGCATCTCTGTGGACGCTTATCATTGGCTACTGGCCAAGGGTCACGTTGCAAATTCTCAATGATAGATGTAAGGACGAACTCGCAATCCTTGACGGGTAAGAGGAATCTGTATGTATAATTTAATAAACACATTTGCATTTACAAAAGTTAAACCTGAATACGTACCTGTTGGCACTTAATCCAGTGGGTTGAGGTTGACCTGGACGGATAGTGGTAGCAGAAATACCAAGCATTTCTTGGATCTGTTTGGCGCCATACTCCTTTGTTCCTCTAAAGATGTAAGACTTGGGACAGTCTCCAAAGCCGAGTTCATGAACTTGAGTCTAATTATTGATAATATTAACAACAAAGTACCAAAACCTGATATAAAGTGGAAAAGCATTTTACCATGGTACCAAAGGTGATGAGACCAACCCAAGCATACTGTGGAAGCAAGCTAAGACTGACAATCAAAGAATCTTTGAGAGCCTTCAAATCTTCCTCATCAAGACAGGTATCAACAACATAGAGGAAGATGGGTGGGATTTGGGCTGTTCTGTTCAAGTTGTATTCAATAGTGGTGTACTTTGGTAGTAATTCAGCGGGCAAGTTGGTGTTGGAGATGTCTTTGTAATGAGGAGGGAAAGCATTTCGTTGCAAGCAAAATGGACAGATCCACATCTTGGAGCGCACATCGATTTGGCTGTTGACAGGTAAATAGTGAGAACAGGTTACATCATCAGTGGCAATCTTGCCACTCAATAGAACAAAACCGATCCAGATAAACATACCAGTAAGGATTGAGGATGGCTCTGCATGGAGCTTTACAAGTGACAGGTTCATACCAGATGGGATTCTCTGCGAAGTCCTCACGTTCTTTCAGAGCAGTGTACAAACATGCGATGGGCACAACGGTTTTTGTAGCCTCGATTCTTGAGCTAGGCCAGGCATTCCATGAAAAACGGATTCCGTCCTGATTGATGAAATAATATCATGTTAAATGAAGCATATTAAGATGTCAGATAGGAGAGCATTCATTACCTGATCTTCGATTTCGTCAAAGTTCATGTTGCTCACAGATGAAAGAGGTTGATAGAGAATAACGCGGCGAAAGAAACCAGGGCGGGAATCTAAACCGTCCGAATTTTTGACTGACGTGGCCAAATCCACAGCATACCAAAAGTGCTATACAACTGTGAGGTGTTCGTCAAACACAGAGCATGCTGTATAATCCTTTAAGACAAGTTAACTAACAAGAATAGCATGCCTATATTTTGATTTCATTTTTCATTTGTGAGAGTTAGAACTATTTTCTCTAAGAAAATGACTTAATGTGTGAGTGTGTGCGTGCCAAGTACTTAACATTTAATTTTCTTCAGCTCTTGGCTTGTCTGAGCCTATTTTTTTATTTCCTGATACAGCTTGGGCTCACCTGTTTCAATACCTTCGTTGAGCGCACGGTCTCCATTAAAGTACCATTAGCAATGACTTCAGCTCAAGACATTCAGAGCAATGCACTGAAGAAACAAAGACTATACCACGATCGTGCGTTTGCGTTTGTGAAGGCTGCTTTGGATTACGACGATACTGGGAAGTTAGACGCTGCACTCTCTGCGTATGAGAAGGGCAGAAAAGCGTTGAAGGAAGCTATTGATCTCGTATTTACACCTGATGAATGGTAAGTAAGCTCTCTCTGAATGGAATATGACTATGCTTGATATACTTATTTGCATTGGTGTGAGTAGGGCAACTGCCGAAGCTGTAGAAAAGAAGATGCAGAGGAATCTATCGTACGTAGAGCAGCGCATATCAGAATTAAAAAATGGTGAGTGATTCAGGAGCAAATAATGACACTTTGCGATCCCATTTATTGACGTATAGCACCACATCGGTAGCCATTAATAGGCCATCCGATACAAATCCAACTAGCAAAACAAGCCGGAGAACAGGGCCACCGAGCATTTTTGCAAAACCAAGGCAGAATGATGCACCAGAGCAACCAACAGAGAAAAAGGTAAAAAAAAAAAAAAAAAAAAAAAAAAGAAAAACCATTGAGATGCTATTGGAGGGATACAGTTCAGATCATTTGCATAATACTATCAAAACTGATGTCAATTTGATAATAGCGGAAAGTGGAGACAAACTCATCATATCTCAAGAACATTGACCCCAAACTCGCACATACAATATTAGACGAAGTACTAGTTAATACAGCATCCGTAACCTGGGATGATGTAGGTAAGTTAATGCGCACTGGTGAAGTATAAATCGACATTTGCACATCTAATAAAATTAGCATATCAGTGGGCCTTGGATTTGCAAAACAAGCTCTACGAGAAATTGTTATCCTTCCAATTTTACGGCCAGAGTTGTTCACGGGCCTCCGAACGCCAACAAAGGGAGTACTTTTGTTTGGACCACCAGGAACAGGCAAAACATTACTGGCCAAAGCTGTTGCACATGAATCAAAGGCAACCTTCTTTGCCATTAGTGCATCCTCCTTGACGTCGAAATTTGTTGGCGAATCCGAGAAGCTGGTTAGGGCACTGTTTGCCACTGCAAGAGAGCTTCAACCTTCAGTCATCTTTATCGACGAAATTGATTCTATTTTAACAGAGAGGAAGGACACAGAACACGAAGCCAGCCGGAGACTAAAAACCGAATTTCTGATGCAATTTGATGGTGTGACGGGTAATACGGATGCCAAAGTACTGGTACTTGGAGCAACGAACAAACCACAAGAATTAGACCAAGCTGCGCTGAGACGGTTTGCCAAGCGCATTTATATACCTCTACCGTCTGCTGAAGCGCGATTAGCGTTATTACAGTATTTATTAAAAAATCAAGATTGCAGCATCAGCGCCTCTGAAGCACAAGATATAGTGCGTCAGACGGAAGGTTACTCTGCTAGTGATATGAATGAACTTGCTAAAGACGCTGCCTTAGGACCACTTCGAGAGCTAGGCGATGATGTGCTCCACGTCGGTGCTGACGCAGTACGACCAATAAACTTTAAGGACTTCATGTCCGCACAAGCAACTGTCCGAGCATCCGTTTCACCACAAAGTCTTGCACAATACGAACACTGGAATGAGCAATATGGCAAGACTGGAATCTAAGCTAGGGTAGTAATTCTAGACGAAGAAGCTCAACAATGTAATAAATTTGTAGTGACAAATACTAATGATAGTGTATGAAATTTACAGACATATGATCGATCGCTTTTATTTTACAATGATAGTACGAAGTTGGTGATAAAACCTAGTAAATTACGCATTATATATAATCTTTATTTAATCAAGTTTATGACAATGACAATATGTGGCGGCAATGGTGTATGTCCAAGCCAACCAGGGATTTATCATTATATCACTGCTGTACTTGGGGCAGCAATTTGTCAAATTCTGTGTTGAATAACTGTAAGAGCTTCCTTGTGTACTCGATTTTGGCATTGGTGAAACGCGTGTATGATAAGCAAGGCTTCTTCGTCATTCTTGGTACAACACTACGTTTTCCATTTTTTTCCAGCCCTTTCCTTCCAGCCGACGATCATACTTATGGCTCTTGATGTGATCGCATTCCCGGACGTTTTTGAACTTGATATTCTGAGTCCTAGTATTACAAAAGGCATGTGATACTAGTTCTGAATTCATCTACTTTGATGACTTCAGCAAATCTTGCCACATATTTAGCCAAACCCTTGACAACAGCCTTTTTCTGTTGACAAAGCATCCAGTGCTCCAAGCTGTAACTTTTCAATTTTGATGGATGCAGAAGTGATATGCAGTCGGATGGTAGCCCTGATGCAATAATCGGTTTTTGAGGCGGCACCCCTGATGAGGTACAGAGCAAAATATTCTTCATAGTGGCAAGTGCTCCTTATTTCATTGCGCTTATATAGAAAAGGCAGCCAAGCTTAGAGCGAAGCCCATGCCGCCATGATACAAAAATTATGCGCTAGAGATGTCTTGATAACCATCCCCCAGAAAGCCAATAGATCTTTACTTAACGAGTAAAGTAGTCCATGGATTCTGCCACAGTAAGAAAGCCCATTTCTGAGCTAGTGACGCGCCCTTTTTTGCTTTTTCCACGGTTTCGGCGATTGATATTTAAATTCAATTTTCGGAACACCCTTGCCAGAGTTGTGGTATATTTGCAATGTCTGTGTGGAATCCTTCAGAATGGCAATATCGTGGTGAAGGCAATAAGCACCTGGTCTTATTTTATAATGGCTGCTCTATAGAACTCGTACGTTCTGCAAAACAACTGCGTAATACCTGTCCTCATTATCATTTAACTTATTGTTCTTTTCATTTGCATAGAAAGGCAAAGTAATTCGTCTTCAAAAAGTCAGATCTGACACGTCGACGAACTCAGACGAATCCTCACAGGATGCAGAAAGGTTCATCGAGACGTCGGAAAGAGTCTTTGGACCATTGCTTGGTGTAGGCTATACACAAAATATGGCGAGTATCATTTTGTACAGCACTATGGTTGCAGGGTGTACATCTGGGTGGTGGTTCTAACGCCGTTGACCTCCTGACATAGATAGCCGTTGAATTACCAAATGAATTCTTAGTAGAGGCAGCACTCTTAACTCGACGAAAGAAAAACTTTGATCGGCTTTCAACATTCGGACAGTTATGCGACGACCTACTCAGTGGACCGGTTGCAGTAGAGATCAAACCAAAATGGGGATTTATGCCCCAGATCGAAGGCCAGAAGCAGAAAACCTGCCGATTCTGTATGCATTCTCATTTACGTGGTAGTCATTCTCGCTACTGCCCTCTTGATTTGTATAGTGGCGACCGCAACAGAGTTAAAAAGGCACTACGCGAACTCGTCACTACACCCCGAAACAATTTCCGTGTTTGCATGAACGAACCATTTACTGCTGAAGCTTTACAGACACTATTGGCAGAAATTATTATTACTGATCCGATTCTGCCTCACCTTGCTAATCTGCAAAAGTCACTGGATGAATTGGATGTTGAACAGATCTGGCCCATGTATGAAAAGCACAAAGATCAGCTCCAAGGTTTGACACTCAGTGATTGGGTTCGAGCAGTTGATAATTTCAAAAGCAAAACCAGCCGCAATGACCCTGTACAGCGCATTATGGAATATACTCTATCAATGACATTCAAAGATTGTTCCGTCATGATTAGCATTGGAACGTCGTAAGTGACCTCTATGATATATATTAGAACTGTGGCCGAACGCATATATTAACTCTACTCTTTCCTTGTTGGGAATAAGTGCGGACAAGCAAATTGAGTGGTTTTTCGAAGATAGATGGTATTCAACTACATATAGCGTCAAAGTAGTCGACCTCGATTTGAAGCAAATCGATAACATTGACCATTGGTATCAGCTGGATCAAACGATTGTTCAGCACTCTATAAAATCAGGATTCAATCACGAATGCCAAAGTGTATAATTAATGGCATGCCTTTTATACATAACAACTGAACCGTTGTATATATAACGAAGACTTCCCCATTCACCCGGTGCTACTGCTGTATATCTGTTCACGCAATATCCATACCTCAGCTAGTATGATGTACATGTATTAGTCTTCATGAAAATAACAAACGTATTCTCTGTATATAAACGTACGACATGGAATTGATTGATTCTAACAAAAGAATTAATCGCCAAGCATGTGGATATTTACATCTATACCTATCGTTGTCTTCTGACGACATAAAGCTATGAATCATATTACAACCAATAGGCCTGGTATAATGAGTTGATATGTCGCGGTCAAAATCAATCAAACCTACTAAAGTAAAGTACCTCATTCTTCTTAAAACAGATTTAAATAAATAACACATGGATGAAAGCACACCTGGTTTTGAAATTCATTTCTTCCTTCTTTTCTTTGGAGATGCAATTTTTTTCTTTTGTTCTGTGTCTTTTTATCTTTTTCAAATGCTACAATTGTGTCTCTCCTCAACGTATTGGTTATCATTTAAAGCGAGGCAAGCTTGAAAACAAAATGTAGAGAAGAAAAAGCGGATAAAGAGGGAGGAGAAAATAGTGGAAAATGGATTCATTCAATCTTTGCGTTTTTTTTTATATCAAATCTTTCTTCTTCTTGCCTCGAGGTGGCGTTGTTGATCGTGCGCCGCCAGCACCTGCACCGCTATACATGTATTTTGACTTTTTCTCTGCCGGTTTAAGGATCTGATAGAGACATAATGTGGCTAAATACATTGTGACCATTTGAAACCCCATTCATGTACATATACTCACCTGGAAGCTGCACATCAATGATTCGTCTACACTCATCATGGCACCTGCATTATCGAATTCGCCACAGTAATTGGGCGCCGAAAAGAGGGTAACCAACTGTCGTTTGGCAAAAAATTCATATCCATCCTCAACAACTTGATGCGCACGACAAATGAGGTCCATATCATGCTTTTGCAAGAATCTACTAACAACATCCGGGCCAAACGTAAATGATACACCTCGATCATTTTCGCTCCAGCCAGTTATATCTTTGTCAGGGTCTGACCATAACAAGTCGCACAAAAGACCTAAAATCATCCATTTAGCCGCATTAGTAAGTTGTTATACAATTAATGACTTGAAAAAAACCTGATTTACTAACCAGTATCAGGAACATCAGTGGGTCGCATAACTCTTCTTATCTGCTCCATGCTCTGAAGATCTGGCGACAAACCGCCATGCATCGTAAAGATCTTCTCGTCAATAATGGCTGCGATCGGTAAACAATTGAAACAATCTGTGAAAGTCTTCCAAAGTTTGATATTGTATCGTCTCTTGCCTATGGGGGTAAATGATTACGGGATGAGAATCCCTCATTCGTTATTCATATTTCACCATATATTAGCCTCCTTACATTCGTCATAAAATCCATAGATACGGTTGATACTGGCGCACTCATGGTTACCTCGTAAGATGAAAAAGTTCTCTGGATATTTGATCTTGTATGCTAGCAGGAGACATATGGTTTCTAGTGACTGCTTGCCTCTATCAACATAATCACCTAAGAACAGGTAGTTCGCTTCGGGTGGAAAACCACCATATTCAAACAGCCTGAGTAGATCATAGTATTGACCGTGTATATCACCTTTTTGTTTCAGAAGTAATTACCATCCGTAACAGAATAATAATTATCAGTAAATATGGCCAGTACGTATTTGGGATGACTAAAAGGGGAGAAAGGAGTTTACCGCAAATCTTGATTGGAGCCTCCAATTCTAGGAGGATGGGCTGGCTCATGAAGATTTCGCGTGCCTTGATACAAAGAAATCGAATTTCGCTTTCGCCCAGCTGTACCTGTTTTCCTGGTCGGCTACCTCTGACTAGAGAATATAAAGGAACAGGAAGTTTTATGAGAACGCAAATCGAAGGTAAATGGGGTGGTAAGAAGGGGGTAGGTGTAAAATCAGCCATAATGGATCACCGCAATTCGTAGAATATGGTGGACTGATTTTTATTTTCTGCCAAGATAAAGATGGCGAAATTCGCGCTACTGGTCTGATAGAACAAAACAAATAACATACCGTCCAAAAGTCGTTCAATGATGGAGTCTACATCAGTATTCTCGTTGAAATCGGCCATTTGCCAAGTAGATTATTTTAAGCAAGAATACTAGGCGGGGAGAAAGAATGTCACTGAAAAAAATAGACCTTTGGAATCACACCTTTTTTTTTTCTTTCTTTATTTTGGACACAAAAAAAAATTGAAGCGCTTGTTTCTCAATGCTCGTTACTCTGACGCTGTCTTTTACACAGATCACTTTGGAGCCACATACAATGGAATGAGGTATGGTAAGCAAAATGATATCCATTTGATTCAAGGAGAGCCTATATTCCACGGTAAACCTGCGAATCAATCCGTCACGTATCCAAAACTAGCGAATAGACATGCTATTGGTGCTGGAAAGGCGTAGAATAAATGTTCTGTGGTGACAATGTATTTTACAAAATGCTTGATGGGTAATAAATAATAATGATAACGTAGAATTGTAAATAATCTAGCAGCAAGCAAAAACAACAACAAAAAATTGTGAATACAAGGGATGTCTATAGAATGTCTATGACAAATAATAAGCGCGGCAGTATTGTGCAAGGAAGTACAGCTCTAGAAGCCAAGGAATACATGCCGTTTTTTTCCATTTGGGTATACGACAACATTCGCCAGAAAGAGTCCGAGAGTGACAGACAAGCCAATGGCAACCATATTGACAGCGAATATACCACTACCATTTTCGCTACCATCGAATAAATTAATGGCACCGCGAACACCAAGCGAACCAGGGACAAGGATAATAATGCCACCTATCAAGATAGGGAATGACATTTTCTTGAGAATTTTGGAATATAAGTTGCCAAACATGCCTAGTCCAAAAGCTGCCACGCTAGTGACAATTTCAGAGTTGAGAGAAGGTACTTGCGACAAAAAGTGGTAAATAGCGAACGCAATAGCTGCTCCGCATAGCATGACAGGAATCTGGCGAATGCCACCGCCAAAAATGATGGAGATGCTGATGGAGGCAATTGGGAGTAATAAAAAGTAGAAGAAAGGGTTGACCGGATCGGTTTGACAATACATAGAATCCTGGGTAGAGCTTGGGTGAGCTGCTACATCATAGACAGCACTGCCATAACCGAGACCAAACGCAAGCATCAAAGCGTACATGACTGCGTAAATCAAGTGAATACTACCACTGACAATGTTTCGCGCCGACAATTCCATCACAGCGCTAGTCAATGAATAGCCTGGCAGAGCAATAACAACCTAAAGGACATACAAAGTGGTGAGGTCAGTAAATGATACAATCGTGACGAGTATATCCTCAGGTTTGTATGGGAAAGTATGAAGATATGCTCGATTCATACTCAATACACTCAAGATACGTAGACGACTAACTTACAGCTGAGAGGGACACTGCAGAAAAGCAAATCCATTCATGAAGAGCTCGTGCAATTAAAGCGACACAAATACTGACAAAGATTTCGAAAACGTTTGATATCATGGGAAATCGCTCTGCGACGAGAGTGAAGAGGCCAACTTGCGAAAAGATGGGTTCGTTAGTTTTATCAACACAACAAGGACATACCTTGAAATAGCAATTTAATTGCACTTACCAAAGAGACCAAATATGCCTGATACCCAAAAATCTGTCCAGCTGCCACCAAAGAACAATGAAGCGACACTTGCGGCAGAGATAACATAAGCGCCAAGAACCCAGTATGTTGACCAGGTTGCTGGACTGTTTCGCACTTCCTCGAGCATCTCAAGCGCTTCTGGAACTGCCATTTTTCCGCGAGCGACCAAATGTGAGATATGATTGACTCTTTCCAGCTTGGAAACATCCAAACCACGAGCACACTTGATTAACTTTGTTTCTGATGTATGTGTTTCAGCGTCCCCGAACGTCAACATCATCAGACCTGGTAAAACCATGTAGCTACCGTCTATATCCAAGCGCTTTGAAGTTTGGTCCAGGGCGGCTTCCTACGTATCAAAAAACACAAAGAAGCAAATTCGAGGTCAGACTAAGCCTGTGGTGAACGTGGTCGCTGCAAAAAAAAAAAAAAAAAAAAATATTTCACTTACGATTCGGTGAGATGGAGCACCAGCTCGGATAAGACCTTTACCCAGCTTTATGATGAATTCTTGTCGTTGCAAAATATCAGCAATGTCAGCTGTAATTTGCATCCTCTCTTGCAAATGATGAACATAGTTGGCTGCACCTTGTTCGGCTAGGGTATATGGGTCCTCAGATAACTCCAAGCTGGTTCTTGCTGAACGAGTTTGCAAAGGAGGAGTGGATGATGACCACATGCCATTGGATACGCCAAGCATATGCCATGATTGAGACGGCAGACTTGATTTCGACTTGTAAAGTGGTGGACGCTTCTTCTTCTTTGAAGACGAATGCTGTTGTTGCTGTTGCTGTGATGCCTTAATACGACGATCGGCCATACCTAGCCGAATGAGGTTGGCTAGTACACCACCGCTTTTCTTCTTTCTCGACTTTGAATTGCCATCTGTAAAGGTATTAACGAGTTCAAAGGCTTCTTCAGCGTGAGTTTGCTGGGTATCGTTGTCTTCCTGCCATTGAATGGTTGTGGTCCGAGGGACTGGAGGAAACGAAACCGTAGCGTCAAGGTTTAAGGTGACTTCAGATACATCTGAGGTAGGAGTGTTTACGACGGTGGATGAATCATGGAATACTGGAGACTGATGAGTAGCGTCGTGCTGCTCTTTGTCCATTCGATTCTACTGGCGAAATGAAGCTTTTGAGAGTATGAGAGTAGGAAGACAAAGAAAAAAAAATAAAATAAAAAATTGCCAGATCGACGGTAATTATATTTTTTTTAAGCAGTAACTCCGGACGTTTATATTTTTATTATTATTATTATTTTTTTTCTGCCATCACGTAATGTCCACCTCAGTTAATACTCAAGCCAAAAACACTGACAATTGCATACAAAGACTTGTTCTCAAATCGATAATTAGCGCTTCCTATGAATCAATGAATTAGGGTTGTATATAGTCATTTGATGTCCATGTTTTGACAGCTTACCATCGTGAGAATTATCCCAATACACTGAACTACCAGCGTAAAAGCCAGCTCCATTCTTTTGCATGATCACACAAGTTACTATTGGGAAAATAGAAATGAGAAACCTGTTTAATTGAAATGGTTTCAATTACCAATGATGCGGTTTTCACTTACCAACATATTTAAAATTGCTATTCATGTCCTTTAATCGCTTCAAACAATTGTCGACAATAGTGGAGTTCCATTCTGGTACTTTTGTATGCGAGTACACGGTGTCGGTGATTGTACCTTCAACGGTCTAGACACTACATGGTTAGCCATCCATAAAATATCGAGCTTGCGTCTTACAGAAACCGAACGTGCCCCTTTGCGACGGGAGCGTTCCCCGAGCACGAGATCTAATTCAACCCAACCCAACCCAACCCCTCTCTCTATACGCGAGAAACGTGAATCGTAGCCCTAACCTCTTTAATGATGTTGGTGACTTCTTCAGCATTGAATTGTTTTTGATTAGCCTAATTGAATATTGTCAACGCGGAAGATATTAGTATCATAGAACACATCGTCGTGTGGAGCATGTGCAATGCTGGATCGGATCCGTGGACCTGGCCCAACCCATCTCACCTCGGCAGTTGTTTGGACAGACGATTTGTCGGACATGGATGCTGTCAAAATTGGATTAACAATGGGCGAGTTCATGGTGAAGGTATATTATTAATGAAAGTTGTAAACAAGGGAATGATGTTGTAATAGGCAAATAGCGTCGCTTATGTAGTAGATTGTAAGAAAAAAAAAAACGAGGTCGGCGAGTAGACAAAAAGTTTTAAAATAGTAGCGAAGGAGTCGCGCAGACCAAAACTCCCTGTATATTATGACTAGCCCATAACGGCGTCCTTGGACAACCAGCAAGCATGGAAGAGAGGTTACAAGATATATTTAGGGTTCCTTCGCCTATGGTACCTTTCCAATCAGAACAACTAACATTTACAAACTTGGTATTTCTAACGTAGCACTCTTTTGCCCCCGAGTACAACTGACGAACGAGGATCAGGTAATTTAACGTTGCATATTGAGGCAAACCATTTATGAAGATATAAGCAACGTCAACACTTGAAATGTAATCACACTTTTGTAGATAGGAAACTTGCTTTGAAATGCTAAACTAATTTTCATATTTTTTTTTTAACTTGTTAGAAGTACAGATAGGTTTAAATACAATTGTGAGCGGCAACAAACATACAAAGTTCGAGTAGGGATGGGGGGGTGGGATTTTTTCTTTGATGAAATATGGGATAGAAGACATGTGGAATTTTTTGTTTTTGTTTGGCTTTGGTTGTATTGAGCCATTTAGTAACGCCTTGGTGGCATACCTCTATTGAAGTAACCTTGTCGAGGAGCGCCGTGTCTATAGGGTTGACCAAAGGTGACTGGAGGCCTACGACCAGCAGTGGGAGGGGACAGAGGTGGCGTATTCGGGCTATAAGGTCGACGTTCCTGTGTAAGTAAGTGAGCACGTGTTAAAAAACGATGTGTTTTTTCCATTTCAGTACTGTTTTTCTTTAGTCTTACATAGGGAGTACGAGAAAACGGTCGATCACTAAACTTGAAAGCATTTTTGAAATTGCTTACAGGTCCATGCTCGCTCGGCGATGATGGTGATGGATAGGTAGAGATGCGGTTATGTGGAGATGTGGGAGGAGATGACGGACGACTGCCTGCAAGCTGTGGTGTAGAATATTGTATATCGAATGCGGGCCCGACATCAGACGGATTTGAGTCCTTCGGCACCATGATTACTGGCTCGACCCCAGGAGTTTCCTTGGAAACCATCATATTTTTGACTTGTTGAAAAAGTTGGTGCTTTTCTGCCTTGAGTTGAGCAAGCTTTTCCAGAATATCAGCTTCTGTCATCTCCTCCTCGATAGATTCCTTGGGTGAAGCCTGTTCTGTAATTGACATATCTTCTTCATCCTTGAGACTTGAAGGTGTATCCAGCGCTATGGGGGATACTGCGGTCTCATCGATCATGGGGGGGTCCACTGGAGGTGATGGAAGCTCTCCAATAGCATGGTCAAGTGTTTGAGTTTTAGACTTTTCTTGTGATTTCCCTTGTGAAGCAACTTGCTTCTGGATTTGTCTTCGCAATGAAAGAGCCTTGGCGACATGAGATTTGACTAGTTGCGAATGCTCAGTGTCTTCAAATTTGTAGGTCGTTATAATGCGTTCTGAATCATGAAAAACGGCGGCATTGGAATAAATACGTTCAATCATGAACAGACGGAAGGAATGAAGATGTTAAGAGGGAGAGAGAAAAAAAAAAAAAAGGAAATGAGAAATAACAACAGAAGAGAGGGAAATGTGCGATAAAATAATGTCGATAAATATTTTTTTTTTTTTATTTTTTATTTTGAAATGGTTGGAAGGGTTTCATCATTGGCTCTCCTTCTGCCCTTCGTGTGACACAATCGGAGTTTCATGAGCGGCCTAACATGAACCGTTTGGAACCTCTATTTGGGGGGGGGGAGACAATATTAAGTCAGTGGTCTGTTTGTGTCTGTCTGCCTTTCCCTCCTCCTTAATATTTTACTCCCTTTATCAAGCTATCCCTCTCTTCTCCCCCCCCAAAAAAAAATATAACATATCCCAAATAAATTGAATAAATCCCTCTCATTTACCTCTTGCGAGTTCGTGCGGCTCGATAACTCTCTTCAAGATATTCTTTAGATTGGTATGGTTGTAAGCTTTTGTCGTAATAGTTTGAAGTCTCACCATCATCGTATATTCCACTGTTGGCCCTACGTCCCTTGCCCCTTGCGCCATCCTCCTCAACATCCATGGCTCCGCTACTTTTAATTTCCTTCTTCAATCGTTCAATCTCTCGGTCATATTGCTCTCGTCGACGTTTCTCCTCTGCGGCGGTTTCGTGAATAGATTGCAACTTTTGGTCCAGGCTTGTCAATATATTTTCGGTATTTTGTGACCTAAGTAAAAGAAACAAACATCAGAGAAAATAGAGCAATCGATCAGCACCCATTATTGTTTTGTTATGTTAGCGAGGGGTTCCTGGTTAAAAAAAAAAATCAGATGAAATCCATACCACTCATGTAGTATCCTAATCACGTCGCTTCTCTGACCAGGTCGTAGGTCACGTCCCATGGTATATTCAACTTCCAACTGCTTTCGCTTCTGATCCATCTTGCCTTTCATTACATCTTCATAAAATGCCCCGATTATTAAATCTTCTAGTTTTCTCACGTCTGCAATATCCAGATACCCCATCAATTTATCGTATGATATTGTCTACTCCGTTTGTCAGTGACAACATGATCATTGCGTGATGCATATAAATATTAGTTTGCTCGCCTTACCCGACTTTCTTCAGACATAGAAACAATCGACAGATGCTTTAACTTGGTAGTTTGCTGTTCATTAAGAGATGGAAGCTCTGTAGCATGTTCTAATGAAATCAATGGAATTCAATTTAGCTGGAATGTTGCTGCCGTGCCAATTGTCATACGATATTTCTTACGTACCAACATAGTCCCGATAAGTCCCATATGAAAAGATTTTCAGTAACGTATAGTAAGGAATAACCTCTGGAAGTATGGATGCCTATATAAACCTCAACTGTTAGGCTAATGTCATTGCCGTAGTGCAGCTTAATCAAGTTCCATTGGCTTACCTCCATCATATTCGGACACTCGAGCAACTCCGCAAAGACGTAGACACCTGGCGCAGCTAAAACATCTTGAATTAATTTGATGTTAGCAGGCCCTTTTACTGATTTAGATAGTATTAAAAAAGGCTCTAGTCTTTGATGTGTGGATGAATGTAGAATCGCTTCACTCATGGCGGAATACTGAAGCTACTAGTGAAAGTTTCGCTGCCGGTATATGCTGAATATTGGACTGTCATTGGTGTCCTGCAGCCTCGAGTGTAAAGCTTACGCAAGTCACATGTCACGTGTATTTCTCAAATGGGAGGGAGGGTTGGACGCTGAACAGGGAGCTTTAGTTACGATAAGAGTTCCAGGCAGGGTATGTATAATGTTGGAAATATAGGATTGTTTCCTTGCATGAAATACATCCTAATTTTAGAAATGTTGCTTTCCTTGTCGATTTCGTTTCTGTCAAGATCCATTCCACTTTTTAAACTGACGTCACGCTAGTCATAGTAATCTGAGTTTTTCAACGCAAAAATCCCAGATGTCTGAAATTTTACGCTGCTGAGGAGTTATCCATTTCATAAATCATCAATGGCCACTCCAGCGACCAAGACACAAGTTATCTCGCTCTATAGACAATTCTTAAGAAGCGGAAACAAGTTTGGTGCTTACAACTTTCGAGATTACGCCATCCGAAGGGCTAGAGATGGATTCCGCAGCCACATGAACGAGACCGATCCCGAGAAAATCGCTGCTATCATTAAGAAGGCCCAACAGGAACTCAAAGTCGTCCAGAGACAAAGCGCCATCAGTTCCATGTATAACTCAGGAGAAAAATTGATTATTGAAGAGCAACGCATCGTTCGTACTGCTTCTGATAACTAAACTATCCAATATTTCAAGAACCACGTTTGAACGCAAGACACCCCTTTCTGTTATTCTTTTACTATCAGCCATTATTCATTTAGTTTGGTCAAACAATCTCCCCACTCTTCCTACTTTTTTTATTTTACGACATCCTTCATGTATAGAGATCTGGAAATCTGTAGAAGTCGTGTAGAAATATCGAACGGGCAGTAGGATATGAAAATAAAACTTGCTTTTGCTTATAAATCGAGGGCTCCTACATCGAAAATGTCCACTGCACCTACAATGGTTTTTAAAAGTGAAATCTGAGGGACACATGCGAACATATATGATTATGCGAGAAAACATTGATAAGTGGCTCAGAACAAAATCGAAAAATCGAGAGAACTACGTACGAAATCTGGAACTTATTAACACAATCGACGATATCGAGTCAAAGTTAAAGTATAACTCTAAGGACGATATCATTGCATTGACCGGCTTTATCTTCGATTTCGAAGGCAACATCAAACCCATCAGCGCGGTCGACTCCTTTGTTTCGCGCTCGCCAAAACGGTCTTCACGAGGCAGCGAGAACGGCCAGTACATGCAAGATCTGATCGACAATATAAACTGAATAAAAAATTATGAACGAGCCAAAAATTGCAAAAGAGTCATTTTTCAGAATGAAGAAGAGCTTCAGCAGAGAAGATACCGAAAAGGCACTTACCGAGTTGGGCAAGGGCAAGCCCGCTGGCAGCCCGCTGAAGGGCCTGGGCGGCTTGGGACATTTGCAGGCTCCAAAGAAGGAACGCGAAGAGAGCGGCGGCTTAGCCGAAAGCATCAATAATACACTCACTGCTATCCTGGACAATCAACGCATCATGGATAAGCTTAACGAAATTCTAGACATTGTCAAGTCCTCCAACGAAAAAGAGATACTGCAGAAAATAGACAACCGTATCAATGCTGAGAAATTAAGCATCGTCATCACACCCGACGACTATGTAGACACCATTCATGCGAAATCTCTTAAAGAAGCTATATTCAAAGTCGCTTCGCGGTTGACCACCGAGGAAGAGCAAGAGCACAAGCGCATTGTAGATAACGAGTCTGAGGAAGAATCAGATTAATTTTAAAACACAACTCTGTAGTATATTCCGTCGTCACGCTTGATTGCAACAATCTCGCCCGGCTTGAAATCCATCCAGCGGCACACGATGTCGTAACTGCGCAGCACAGGAAATTTATGCTTGACCTTGGGGACGTCCCCCGGCGCCGGCCGAAAATGTACCGGCACCTTGACGTGGCCGATCGGACTGTATGTCATCTCGTCGTGGCTGAATATCTGCGAGTGGAACTGTTTGTCAATTTCGGTGAATATGCTTTTTTTCATGTTGTTGATCACGACCACATGGCCTTTGCGGCAGTAGCCTTCTATCTGCGCGACGGACTTGAAGTCTACTCGCACGGCGCTGGTTCCGCGCTGCGCTGCAAGATCGTGTTCCATTCAATGTCTACGAGTTTACCAATTTTCTTAAACGAAGATTTCAAATGTTTGAGGTCTGTGTTTCGCGCGACCGGATGGTACGCCTTAACGACGAGATCTTTGCGGATGGCTTCCTCTTCCAGCACCCATTCATCATTCTAAACGATAAGCGAGCTTTTCATCTTTCTCCAGTACATCCCGTAGTCATTGAAGGAAAGCTTCATTAGGCATATAATTACGACAGTATCATAACTAGAGATGAAAGCAACTATTCATTCCATACATCAACATATATGAAGCCACATAATTTATCCGTTGCAACACCGAAAATGCTCGCTATCGTTGATACTATTATCAAAAAATGATGCCTTGCTACTGACAAGGAGAAAGGTTTTAATATTCTTGAAGTTCTGAATTTTTAAGCTTAATATGGGTTATTTAAAAGGATATTTTATTGTACTTCTTTTTACCGCCGTTTACATCTGCATTCCGCATTGTGGCTATGGAACTGTGAGGTGTATTAAAGTGGTGTAGTGTGAGACTAATTACAAGTGTCTAATAGGAGCGAAAATGAGTGTGTACGAATTTTACATGATAATTTTACTCTGGGGTAAAGGCAGTTGTGATATCAGTTGTTCAACTCTGTTCTGGTAACTGGCCACTACAGTAGCTGGGTCAACGGACTTTGACGCATCAGCGCTATGACAAGTCGACTTTGAATCGTGATTCTTACAGCAACCATCATTTGGTTGTACATCATTAGAGGGTTCTGAACTAGGGCAACCTCCTTGTCCACAGCATTGTTCGCTTTCCTTTTGAACATCATTCGCAGGTTCCCGGAAGTAATCCTTGGTATATAGATCCTCAACGCCGAGGGTTGACAGCTCATTGTGCAGTTGTATCAATTTTTCTATGAGTGCTGAATCTAATACATCTTTCTGTACCTGCGTATAATATACAAGCAACGTACTACATTACGATATGAGTTTTCGAAATCTATAATCATAAAACTATAATACAACCATTGTAAACATAACCAACCTTGCAATACCACGCAGTTTGCCAAATTGGCGACCCAGGGCAACACCTTCCTTGTAGCCTTTATTGAATCCTTCCTGTATGGTGATATCTTTTCCGGCAACAATACCATCTTTGTATCCCTCCTAATGAAAAGCAATATATAATTTTTTAGACACAGTGCATTGGCATGAACAATCTAGTTGCAAAATTCACTAAGATCTACAAAAGGAATTCAATGAGATTCAAGCTCACATTTCCATGGACTTCATTCATCTTTTCCCATTCTCTCTGGGCAATCATTTGGTCATATGATACTTGATCGCTATCTTCATCGGAAGCCCAAATGTCGTCTTCTGCCATTTTGTATAATGGGTTCATGAGTGATCTGTCAGCGAAGGAATTTCGAGAAAATTGGGCCAAAAAAAAAAAAGAAAAAAACTAGCGACCGTCAGGATTTCCTTCTTCTCTGATGGTTTTTGCAAATAGATTTATTTGATGTAAACCTTTTCTTCCTTTTACACTTTTAAAACATGAATAATACATCATCCTTCATTCATTAGAATGTAGGTGTCCATTGCTGAAAGTTGCTTGGATTGTTTGTCTGTCCAGTCATTTGTGGTTGTTGCTGATGACTCATATTAGTGGCAAACGGGTTTACATTATTATTACTCATTTGAGATTGTATGAAGGGCTGTTGCTGTTGTTGCTGTTGTTGCTGTTGTTGCTGTTGTTTTTGCATAAACGGATTGACTGACATTCGTGGTGACATGGTATTGACGCCGGTAAGCATTGGGTTTTGAACTTGTAAGTTCATCATACCAGTGCTTTGAGCGGATAGCATTGGCGTACTAAACGACGACATACCGGTAGCTTGGGCGGGCATGCCCGTCATCTGAGTCCCTAGAGGAGAACTCATACCAGTAAATGTACCGCTGTGAGATGATTGTATATTATTATTTGCATAAGGAGAGCTGACAGGGAAGCTCAAAGTGCTTGCACGGAAAGGATTGGCATTGTTCGGATTTGGTGATGATATGGAAGGTGACGGTATCCCCGTCATTTGAGGTTGCAACGAGCTCATTGTTCCAAAACCTGATGACGGTGTCATTCCTGTACTCTGCGACCTGATTGGCATAGTCGATGAACGGAAGGGATTACCAGTCTGTTGTGGTACTACAGTGTTGAGCTGTGGAGCATTATTGTAGCTGGGGTTGGAGAGCAAGCCGGTGGAGTTCGTCATTAACCCAGTTGGGTTCGGTAGTACACCAGTTGGTTGAGTTGAGATAAATGTAGCATTGCTATTAGGATCTTTGAATAAAGTTGCACTTTCATTCTCAATGCTGGTAAAGAAATCGATCAATTCCTTGGGTTGAGAAGCTGCGGAAGTCGAACCATTGCTGGGACCGGATGTAGATGAGGTATTGGTAGTAGTATCTTTTTTACCATTTGCAGCGGCGTCTTTTTCCTTCTTGGCCGATTCTCGTTGAGTCTCATAATCAGGATCCAGTAGATACTCTTCTAGTGCAGTTGCAAGGGATAGCGGAGCCTTTAAAGTTGTTAGCACCAAGCTCCACACATACGTTTCTTTGTGTATTCTCTACACTTACATGTTTTCCAATGGGTATCTCAATTTGAAGATCTCGTTGCAGTCTCTTGGCCATTGACAAGTAGTCAATGACAGCTTCGGTCTGTTTAGCGAATCGTTTGTAGATTTCCAACGACTCTCGAGCGTCCGGTTTTGACATGGCAAAATAATGTTCTGTTCCAAGCACCTCTTGTTAGGTCCAGTGCGCAAAGCGGAACATAATGCTCAGGATTGTTCTGCCTCTTACCTAATATATTGATGACACCTTCATTCACTGCTTGAAATAGGTCAAGAAGATCCTCCACCAACAACTTGAATGCTTGTAATGTTATATCATTATCAATTTGGTCAAGGGAGAACTGTAAATGCAATGTAAGACATAAGCGAGACACCTTTGCTTCACATCATTCTGCATCTCCCTCACCTGGCATTTTAACAATCCAGCAATCTGTCTCTGTAAAATGGATGTTTCTCGCAATAGCCCTTGCGAAACAGGTAGTCTTCGCAATCGTCCACTTTTTCCGTTTGCTGTAGCTTTAACATAGTCAACATGAAGATCACGGTATGCCAACACCTTTTCTTCCAAATAAGCGCTATACTCTCGTATGTTTCGAACATGCTCTCCAGCTAAAGATATTATATAGATGCAATCAGTACTCGCTCCTCGATACCATCTTTATAACCTCTATTGTATATTCAGCACTTACCTCCGCCTTTTTCCTTTAGTCGTGAAACGTCCAAAATAGTTGGATGTTGCTCAACAAACGCAATGATTTTATCGCCGCTCCCTTCTCGCATCAATGTATGCACCGTTATAAGCGCTTTGAACACAATCTGTGGGATAGCAAAGGATGACGAATTAGAACCTGTTGGGGAAGGTGAAACAAAGCATCCCCCCAGCCTGTACTCTGACGAGAGTAACTGCAAACATGGTACTTCGACTTACAATCCAAGAATTTTCACGTATTCGACGCTGTATCATTTCGAATAAGTCTTTGATATTTAAGTTGCTCGAATGTGTCAAGCCAATGAGATCTGTGTAAGATTTTGAGTGGATTAAAAGCGGATTCATAAAGATGGCGGTTATACTATTAAGCTACTATCATCTTGCCCTTCACAACAAGACGGGTTCACATTACAATCGTAATAATGATTTAAACTTACGTTGAAGGTGCTTCTGCTTCGGGGCTTGGTAGTCCAGCCTCGTTGCCTTACGAACAGCTGTCTCCATGATTAGGTGGAAGTAGTGGGTTGGTCTAAGTCAGGTATGTGGTGCGAATTTTCATTGGATTGGCTTTTGGTTTAAAATTTCCTCACGTGCTGAACATTTCGTTGATAATGCTTGCAAACTATTTCCATCACCTAACACAAGCATCAAACACAAGCACCACACGGTTCAGTAATAACGTAGACGTAGATATCACTGCATTCGATCGAAGAATGTGATTTGTTCATTACTATCCTCCATACAATATATATGTAAGCATGCAGTCTGGCATGCAGCATGAGCTCTCATCAAGGATATGTCTATTAACCAATGACTTTACTCTGGCAAATTGATTTGGTGAATCAAATCAATAATGTGGAATATAAAATGACATGTTTTCGCTGCAGCATGCTCAGAGTTGCGTCCCCTGTTGCACTATGTCAAATATCATATTGATGCCTTGAAACTGTGCTAAAACCAATGCGTTTCATTTGAACCAACCTAATCGAAATCACGACAGATAGCAATGGATTTCCCCAATTACAATTTAAATTTATTTAGTACAATAAAGGAAATGGTTTTGTTGAACAGAAAGTGATACTCACACATACTAAACAATTCAATTAATCGGCTACATGGAAGGTATCTTCAGGAAGGCAAAGAGCCAAAACTATTCTAATACAGGTGTGCCAATATACTATGAGTTACATATATAGCACAATACTTGGTCGCCTTTGACACTTGGTTCCCCACCATCAATTACTGTGAGCAAGTGCAATATATGGTTGCGCTATATTTCCGACAGAGTTACATATCTACATCGTTTAGACTCTTTTTTCCAATCATTCTTTTATTAAATATTGATCTCATGCTTTATCATCTATTCATTTCATACTATCTAAGCTCGCGTTGTCCTATTTCTATGATATCGAATGTGTACTTTGGCGCACAGACGCGTCACAATTGGCTATGCACAATCAATACTCCGCCCATTTCTGGGAATCTCGCCAGTTTAATCCTTCAATTCCGAGAACATAATGTTTGCTGAGACAAATGTCTGGACTAACGTAACTCTCTACGAAACGGAAGGCCAAAATGGTATGTGAATATTAATATGAACAGATTACGTTTGCTCTTTTGGTAAGACTAATTCTCCACTTACAGTTTGTTCCAAGATGAATGACTGTTACAGCTGTACCCAAAATGATCAATGTGGTTACTGTGTCCTTTCGCAAATATGTGTTCCAGGGAACTGGCTGGGACCTTCCGACATAGAAGCATGTAGCGGAGGCCGTCTACAATATTATTATGGTCAATGCACAGGTATTATGAAAGCTCTTCTGAAATACAGATTACTTTGACGCAAGCTGACCTTCAATTCGTGCTAATATCATCGTTCAACAAGTTTCACACAAGCCGATTTTGATTGCTGCAACCTCCATAGCAAGTGTCATCATATTCACAATGTTTATCCTTTTCTTTCGATGCTGCTTCCGTTCACGGAATTCAGAATATCGGCCTTTGCTGCCATCAAGTGGATCAGGCTTAGTCCGCCGATCATCGACATTTTATCAATTCAATCGAAATGTACCTGGCTCACGACGAAAGCCTTCATTGACAGAACGCCCTTGGCCAAATGCTAAAACATTGAGCGCATCAGCGTCAACTTCCTCACAGTCAAGAGCTCAAACTGATGATGACCCTAATGCTAGTCAGGAAGTGGATACTCCGCAACCAAATGATTATAAAGCTATCAAGTGGGACGAGAGGAGGAAGGAACTGCTCAAGAAGTACGGCAGAAGTCCTGAGCGTTAGATTATCTCGCATCAATCTACGAGACTCATTGCCTCGTATCCATTACGGTATTGGAAATATCTTTTTCTTTTGTTAATTAACAATACCTCCCACCTTTTTTTATCCCTTTTATATTTTCTTCCCCTTACTTTTTATTTTTTTGCCATTTGCTGTTCATCACAATTCTCCCAAAATAACCCACACTATCGCCAATAAACATCAAACCCAATTGCATTTGAAAACGACCAAGTATAATCCAACAAAGGCTATTGAAATAAGCTTCGATATCCTACAAATTTATAGTGCACAGTATGGTAATATTGATGACTCTCATTTAAAATTGCACAGCTGACTGCAGCAAACACAACATTGCAATGGTTTCGCCAAAATAAGTGTTTTCGTCTTGTTCATTCATGCAAGAAGTAATCCTGTTCAGGTCATCCATGCGTCCTAGAACCCAAAACAAGAAGCTTACTGGTGCAAGGAATGCCATATCGGTATAATCAACAAAGCTTTTGCCGTTCAAATGGTATCCTGCTCTAATTTCTCCGTGACGCCTGAGTTCTTGGGAAAAGAAGTTGGCCTGAGCGTTCAAAACAGGACCAAGTCGTTCATCCCGGGTTTGAAGATAATAATGACCAAGACGCCATGGGACACGACAGGAGTTCCAGTTGTAGTCAGGATCGTGTTTGTCTTCTAGGACTTCACCGCGAGGAATTTCATATGCGCCATGTCTATTCAGTTGCAGAAAGTCAGCAATGAGACCGGTATTTGGGTGAATAGAGAATTGGCGTTGAACTTCATTAATGATGGCATTGCAAACACCATTCCACTGTTGAGCTCGTTGTTTATCCTCCTACGAAAATTGTTTAGTGGGAATACCATTATATGCGTCAGAGGAAGTAGTGTGATGGTTCATGGTAAGGCTTACCCTTGCAAACAACAAATATCCGCTCAGAATGAAGTCACTTGGTCTTGTTAGTTTATATGCATCGTCTCCTTCATCACACCAATCTCCAACCAGAGGCATATAGGTTCTATGATTGATGCATTTCTCCCAGATGGCACCGCATAGTTCGACGGCTATCGCGTGGTAGTCGATTTCTCCATGCTGGCCACCACGGCCCCAAACCTTGGCGGCTAGAAACAATGCAGTTGCAATATCGACATCACCATCTGTTGCACAGTGGTCTCCTCCTTCGCCACCCGGGACAAACGGACCTTGCGGAGATTTTTGCTGTTGTTGCCATTGCATCAATCCGTATCGGTTACGGAACCGCAAAAAGTACCGACAAAGACCATCAAAGTCTGCCTGGTTACGCTTGAGCACAGAAATTAACATACCATATCCTGTCAATCAATATATAAGCGTTAATCAAATCGTAAAATGCCAATTAAAATATGGGCACACAGCGCACCATGAGCTTCACTGCAAGTCATTTCCGGTAGTCTTTCTTTTGGCTCCTTATAATAAATGTAGTAGCCATCTTGATAGCTGCGCAAGTACCTGAAAACTTGACATTAGAAAGTCGACATTATGAATCAATAGACTTGGACGAGTCTACGTACCTATTGCGCCATGCCATATACTTCTCTTCAATGCTGCCCGACATTTCTAAATTGGTTAACAAGTTCAAAAATAACTCTCTTGGTATTTGCAACAAGCCCAGCTATCAAATAATGTCATGCATTGGGCAAAAATATAGAACCCGGGCTTACCGCAAGCTCCGATGCTTGGCATCATCAGAACATTGTTGTTGTTCTCATGTTTTACTTTTCTTTATTATAAGCAAGAAATAATTCAATTTAAGCTTTGCATTCTTCAGCCCAGTCCTTGGGGATTTGCTTGTCGACAGCTTCCCTAAATGCTGCAAGCGTACACAAACTTTGGTCTCCATTAGGATGATGCTTACCAGTCTCAGCGCATCCAGGTAGCTTCATGATTTTATCTTGATATCTGACACGAACAAAATAATCTTGTTCATCTGACTTTTTCCACAAAGAGCCAAGCCAGCTAGATGATTCAGGCTTCTTTTCTTTGAACAACTCAAACAAAATGGAGCTACTGAATGGTGGCCATCTGGAAGACAATTTGTGTAAGAATATCAAATGGGATATGACAGGTTAGCTTGCCCTTGGCAAGGTTTTTTTTTTTTTACCTTTCATCAAAAATACCCATAACGATAAGCAATGGTGCAATCGTACTAATGTAAACGTTTTCCATCAGTATCCTTCGTCTGGGTAATACATATGAATTGTTTCGTGCAATATCCTTACGTGTCATGTCCAGAATAGATGGCCATCTTGAGGTTCTCCTCCCCAACTTGCTTATCAGTTCCATTTACCTTTCTAATCATACGGTCGCGAATATCTCCCATTAATCGGCCGAGACTGAGCCTGCTGATCTCTTGCGATTGCATAGCACCAGAAAACCATTCACGAGTCACAACATCCGCCAGATCCTCTAAAAGTTCATCGTCAATATCGTCTGGAAGACGGAAGCCATGTGCTTTGGCGGCAACCAATGTATCTATGTTTGGATATTGTTAGCTAATTACTGCATATCTTCACACTCAATTAACAGTGACTCCTTACCAAGAAGTCCATTTGCGGATGGGTGGCTGTCAAGAGAGACCTCGGGTACATACGGGCGCATTCTCTCAGAGATTTTGGCTAGCTTTGGTTTCAATTGATCTGCTACAGTTTTGTTAAAATCTCTAGTCAATTCTCGCAGTCTCTTGCATGATGGATTTGGGAACATATTGTCTTCACGAGGATCTCTGTACGTAATAGGTAAATGGGAGCACTATCCGATAACTCAAACAGTTTGTGAAATATCTCTGCTATACCTCGTTCTTATTTTCAATTCGAATGACTCGTCTCGTGTTCCTAGTGGATATAAACCTGCGGACACTAATTGCTGAACAGATTCTTGTGTACGATTGTAATCAGTGCTTCTGATGTAGAACGCCTGTTCGTCCCAATTTTCTGGTAGGAACTTGAGACTGTATGTAGGATACAGTCATATTAGCCTCTACTCAAAAGCTTGTTTGAAATCATACAGTGCAACATACCGATTGACATAAATATCTCGCAAGCTTGCGCCTAACTTTGTAATAGAGGTTCTTCCAACAGTGGTAAGTTGACCGTAGTAGCTGGTAGCAATGAAAAATCAGACACATATTTCTAATTCTAGGACTATCTTGGGCAGCGCTACATACCAATAGCCGGGAGGGCTGGTTACTTGTTTACCGTCACCAATTTCCGTCTCTACTAAACGAATTAATGGTACTGCCCCGAATGATGGCTTGCTATTATCTCCAGTCACATTGGCAATGGCAGCAAACATTTCAGCGTTGGCTTGACACACATCCCAAACAGCTGGGACTATAGTTTCTAATCTCTTTCTCACAGGAGTTCTTTCGCCTAGAGTAATATATCAAGACGAATATAGAAAAGAACCAAAATTAGTAAACCTTTAACCACAAGCTCCTAATTTGCTTCTATTTTTGTAGTGAGCAACCAATACTTGTGGTGTGTGAAACGATGTCGTCTCATTATTTTAACTTACCATGTCTGTGAACAAGTTGAAGGAATCTGAAAGAAATAAGTTCAGTAAAAATAGTGTTGTAAGAGACTATCTAGTTTTCAAGGCAGAGAATATTTAAATTTTATTACTTTAGCTCCAAGTTTTCAGGATAGTCCGCAGGGTCTGCCTTGGGGAATGCAGCAGTGATTGCCATTGTAGATGCCAAATGGTAGAAAGCGAAAGCTTGTTCCCCTTAGCATACCAGGAAACTGGGCTCCTATTGTGTGTGTCACGTGTAGTGATTTGTAGCTTCCCTTCGATCACTCCAATCAGCTTTTCGTCTATGGCCAAAGTCTATTTTTTCAAAGTCAACAGTCTTAAGCCAATCAATTGTCTTGAATAGCGCAACATGTCAATGTTTTAAGTTGGACGAAGTCATATCTTGGTTGGAAAGGACAACAAGAAGTTGCTTGTATCGGCATGGATATAATGGTATGTATACAAACAGACCCTTGGGAAAAAATATCTCAACACTTTGTAAACCCAATAAGACAAAAACACCGAAGCAAACAATAAAGAGTACGAATAAAATATTCAACAATGGCCCCCCTTGAGTTCTTTTGAAAGAACCTCAAGGCACGAATTCTGCGTTTTCAGCGATAGGATTTGCAGTGTACCGAAAAATCAAGTTGGCTTTTGATGCCAAAATCTTACAATAAAAAAAAATCAAAGCATAGGGGCAAGGTGACGCTGTTGAGACATCGGAGTTTTAAACGCGGTCCTTTGACGCGGTCGCGCACATGCAATGCTAACGTGGGTTCTTGAAAAAAAAAAATATTCGTTCGCCCCCTTTTCTCTATACGTTCAGTACTTTATAGTCTAATGGAGACAATCAGCGCACCATCAACACCACAACGTGTTAATGCTCAACATAAATCGCAATACGATTCAGAAAACCTTTGTAAGTAGACATTGGTCGTGCTATGAAAAATATTCCTCCCTTTAGCGACTAACGCGCTCTCACTCCCCGTCCCATTAGCTTCTGTCAATGGACTTCTCGACAGTAGCCCCATAACATCTAAAGTATATTACAGAAATGACACACCATTGACGCCTGTTCGAACTCCACTGAAAGATACAAACAATCTGTCATCTCCATCGCAATTCGCTACATCACCACTGGCCAAGGAAGAGCCGTCCAGTGTCCAAAATACTCGTCTTCAGAACACAACACAGACCCTTACTACTATAACCGGCTCATATTCCGAAAAGGTTACTGTGGGCCGATGCAGTGCTGCAACACATCAGGTTGGCCGACGCAACCGATTACTTAGCCGTATTCATCTATCTATCAGCTGGAATGTAACTTCAACTCAGTTTGAACTCACAGTCCTTGGATTAAATGGTTTGAAAGTTGATGAAAATCCATGTGCACAAAAAGAAACCGTTGCTCTTAAAGACGGATCCATCATCGATATCGTTGGTGAAGTTGTGCAATTCAAAATTCCAAGTGAACAAGATGAGCTTTCTTTGGTTGAGGATTCTAGCGACTTTGATATCAAAACCCCACTATCGCCGGCACTATCAGTTGGTCAAGAATCCAGTGAACAACAACCGATTTCAACCAGCCATAGCAGTAATGCACTTTCCCAAAAATTACTGGCTGCAATGGCAGAGTCGACAGAAGAAAAGCAGATTGAGTCATCAACTGAGGTTATAGCTGAAAAGCCAGAAACATCAGAGCTATCTACCGTAGAGAAGGTAACCCAAATAACAAACATCAAGGAATCTCATAATGAAGAAACAGAAGAAATAGCCAAGCATGAGGACGACGAAAAGGAGCAACTTGAAACTGCTCAACAAGTTGTTGATGTTGTACAGGTTAAACGAGAAGACAGCCAGGAAATCAATATAGAAGTCACAGAATCTTCTGATGGAGAGGCTATTGTTACTGAGCAAGAACAAATTGAACCGCTGAATGCAGATGCTAATTATGCGGAAATGATCATAGAAGCACTCGGTTGGTATCTTTTTTTCATATATTACTGAACCTTTATATACATTTTCTAACCTGTTTACAAAACCAGTGTTCTCACGAAAGTCGTCAATGCCAATCAGCGATATTTACACTCGAATCATGACAACGAACCCTGCATACAAGAAACAATCAAGAAAGCTATGGCTCGATACGATTTCGTCTGTTTTACACGAAAACGAATACTTTGGACAAATCACTCGCAAAGGCAAGACAGCTGATGGCACTCCTAAAGAGAACCTATACTACTATCGTAGTGATAAAGATCCAGTAGAATGGCGGCAAGCTACTTATACACAAGTTGGTCGTAGTGCTCGCAAGTGCACATTGCAAGATAAGCAATACTTCTGGAAGATTCCACCGAAGCTTGGCCGCAACCGCTCTTCATATGTACCACCACCGGCTGGTAACAGCACAGCTGATAGTAAACGAGGACGTGGTAACAAGCAAGAAGATGAAGAAGAAAACGGTAGCTCTAAGCGAATAAAGAAGAGAAAAGTCAGTGAAGAGGAGGATGTTGTCTCAAAGGAAACACAACAGAATGATAAATAGACAAGACATCGACGTTTTAGGATAATTCATTAATTGCGATGTTCTTTATTTTTTTTTTTTAAGAAGAAAAAAGATTTGCTGCGATCAAGGTTCAATTCAACAACATAGGCGTTTGCTTTTTGTAATTTTTCCTTCACTGTCATTATATGTTAATGAATACAGGAATAGTCCACATAAAAATAAGGAAGAAATAGGATCATTGTCAGTAGATAAACATCTTACAAAGCATTCGTTTACATTTGGGGATTGTCGGGGTGAGTGTACTGTGTACCTACAAGCGAGGAGTAGCTGCGGAAGATTGGATAATAGTATCTGCAACATAGAGAGCGCAGGCTTCAGTGCTGACCATAGGGTTAACACCAGTGGCAGTTGGCAAGATAGATGCGTCAGCAACATAGAGATTCTTGACTTCCCAAGTTTCACCACCAGGTCTAACTGCAGATGTCTTTGGAGAAACTCCCATGCGGCTAGAGTAAATAATGTAAGTTAGTTTATGAATTCATCCTATGACAAACATAAAGAAAATAGGATGACGAATTGAAAGAAAAATGGTAAGTATACATACCAAGAGCTCATTTGATGAGCATTGAAGATACCAGCACCAGCGTCAGGAAGGCCATAGTTCTTCACTTGCTCTTTCCAGGCAATGTAGCGCTTGTTATCAATTTGACCATATCGCTCTTCTCCCTTAACGAAAGCAAACGTCTCTACTCCACTTTGTACTGTGAAAAGTTCTTCAGCACCAGCAGCGACTAGAACATCTAAGGCCTTGTCCACACCAATAAGGATAGAATTCTTGTCACGTTTGGTAACGGTATAATCGACAATGACATTGCCATTGCTATCGTAGCTGACAGTGCCTTCAGATTCCTTGTCCCGAGAGAGAATGAGCACAGGGCTAGTGTTTCGGTATTGAAGCATATTACGCTTATAATCAGCTGCACTTCTCCAGGGGACCACAGCAGAAAAACTTCCTGGGTGAACAACAGGGACTTCAAGTTTGGCGCCGTAGTACGTACCGTCGTGATTTTCAACTACGTTACTTAAGGCGGTCATAATAGAACCGCGGAAGGTATCGATAACCCTATCTGGGAAGACACCAAACACAACATGGCAAGGGTGCATACGTAAATGTTTTCCTATATTCTTGTTCTTGAGTCCACTACGCATCAAAACTCCAGGAGTATTCAGAGAGCCAGCTGAGACGACAACTTGTTTACTGTGTACGATCAACCTGCGGTTCTTGTTACCACCAACGGTACATTCAACACCAGTAGCCTTCCCCTTTTCGATCAAGACTCTATTAACGTAACATTGGTCTACAAATTGCGCACCTGCTGCACGAGCATCACGAAGCCATGCATTCATGGAGCCATTCTTTTCACAATAACGGCAGCCCAAGAAGCACCAGCCGCACTCGTGGGGATGTTCTCCAGCATTTTGGGGAATATCTTCAATGTGGTATCCGAGACGTCTAACATTTTAAAAAAAAAAAAAAAAGTTATTAATATCGCAGGCTATGAATTAGATAGCCAAAAGCGGTTTGACAAGCAACCCAAAAAAATACATATGACACATACTTGCAACCTTCAATTAAAACGCTGTTAGAGTTGTTATGGTTAATGTACTTGGTAGTTGCGCCAATTCTTTCATAGACTTGGTTCAGCTGCTCTGTGAATTTGTTGGAAACGAAGTGCTTCAAACCTAGGGCAGCCCATTCCTCACGAACAAAGTGTTGGGGCTGCGGGAAAAAAAATTTCAAAGTTAAATTACGAAGTAGCTTTTTACCTAAAAAGGTTCCAGGTCGTGCAACTATTACAAACCTTGAGAGAAGCTAACCAGTTAACCGTAGTAGCACCACCAAAAGCACTGGCAGCGTAGATATTCACAGATCCATCCAAGGTAGAGAAGATAGTTCCTCTTTCATAGAGATTACTATATCCGTGGACTTCGTTCAGTTCGAACTCAGATTCATGAAGATACTTGGCTTTCTCCAAAACCAAAACCTTCTTTCCTGCTTTTGCAAGGGTGGCAGCTGTTGGACCGCCACCGGCTCCAGTACCAACAACGACTACATCATAAGTAAGTTCCGTGACACCTTCTGGAATGTCAAGAAATTCGTAGCGCTCCTTCAATTTATCGGTATGTTTTGCCCCATGCATTTCTGGATCAGGGCCAGGATAGCCGATCGTTTTATGAAGAGGACAGTTAGGTTGCTTGAAAACATTGTTCGCAGTAAGTTGGAAGAAAACCTTGTGTAGACTACGAAGCATAACCATAGAAGATGTTGACCATTTCTTCATGACTTCCTCTCGTTCCTTTCGTGAGAGATCTTTGTATGGTTTGAAATGACCAGTTAAGGCGAGCGAACCAGCGCGAGTACCGAGTAAGGTCAAGGCAAATGTGACATCGGATAACTTTTGTTCCGCTGCAGCTCTAGAGAGAGAATCAAGGAATTTGTCTGTAATATTGTAATCGGAGGCTTTGGCCTTGGCAAAAGCCAGAAGTTCCTCCCGAGATAATGAAGAATGCCCTTCGGTGGCCTTTGCCGTTTCAATCAACATCTCAGCTTCTGATTCGTCAATAGACGAAAAGATCGTGTCCATGAGAGCCACTAGGGTTTCATGTTGGTCATTGTTAAGTTTGAGCTCTGGGTACTTAGCGGTCATCGCGAAAGGAAGGTAGGAAGGTAGAGGGGAAAGAGATGTGATTAATGGGGTGTCTGAGAAAAAAACTGTTGTTAAACCCGTTGTTAAACCCGATATCCCCACAGAACAACACGTGCACTGACCTTAAATCTTGTCAGCGGAAAACACCCAATTCAGGTTCGTTCAATCCGTCTGAGAGCCTATCCCGCTATCTCCAAGTATAGGTGTTGAGGCTCTACCGCGTATTGTATACTCAACATCATACAATTTTTCTGAAAATGGTAAAAATACAGTTATGTAAACTTAGCAGTCCATACCGTGTTCAACATATAAATTATGTCATGAGTATTACATTCTAGTCGAAAGGTTTATTCTTGTTGATTTTACTCTCATATAACAGACATCTCTAGGTATCTGGGGTATATAATTGAATCTGACGTTGCAGATCATTTGTTCAAATGCCAATTGATATGTGATTATATCGATTTCAATATAGCAGTATGTTTTATTTGCTTCACGATAGACACCTTACATACGATCCATTAAAACATTACGGGTCAAATGAAATGGTATAAAGCTATTTTACTTTGGTTTTGTATATTCATCTTCAGGTACCAAAAAAAAAAATAGGAGATGAAATACGCCACAAGCCATCTCTCTCTATTTACCCAATATTTCTCACCTGACTAACTGCAAATGTGGCGTGGCATAACCGGGTTTCTACATCAACGCCTTCCTCATTGGCGCCTTGTTTGGAAGGTCATTGGGGAGCTCGAATCTGATCTGTAAATGCATTTTGTTGTTCGCAATTGTTCAAACAGGAGTAGTACCATTAACATCACAATTCCGCTCTAGATTACTTTCAGGGACACAAATATGAGTTTGGACTGGAATCAAAGCGGGGTAATCAAACTAAGTATTTTTTTGGTCGGGTTATGAGAACCATGAGAACTCGTTCTCATCAGTGAAACTTAGAATATTCCCAATTCTCCTTCTTGTCACTGTTGAACCCAATGACCACGATACCAATACATACCCATCATTACATCGATAGCTATGAATACACTGTCAAGATGTAAGTAGTATATGTTATATCGAATTTGATAAATATTCACTTTAGATATCTGTCTAGTATCTGTCAATATTACTCCTTTATACATTTGACAACTCATATTCTGTTCAATAGATTAATCCCTTGGTTATTGCTATGCCTGTTGTAACCAGCATTGATAATAAGCCGAAAGATAAGCGCAATATCGAGTCTGCGATTCAGCAAATGTCGGTTGGTTGCAACCAAATGGGTTTTTTGTAAAAATGCTTGCTGACCCGAACAATGCAATTGTAGAAATTTTGATCTTCCCCCACATGAATACCATAAAAAGTGGGGTAAACCATCTAGATTACATTGTACAAATTGCAATGACCCGTTGTCCCAACATATAATCTTATACCTCGGTTATAGAGTTGCTTCCAGTCAGTAAGTCCTTTCCCTTACAACAATACGTTGTTCATCCTCTGTAAAATGGCATAACATTTATTGTAATACAAGATTTTTAATACCTATCACCTCCAGTACATCGTATTGAGCGTTTTTGGCTCACTCAGCGGCAAGTAACTGAAAGGCCATGCCTTGCTCACTAAATTAAAACACTTGTCAGGAGGAATACGAAATGGAAAATTGTATGAAGTTGATCTGAAGTTCGATATCCTGATGATTTCCATAGCTCTAGTGTCTACATTTGATCATCAGGGGCACAAAATACATCAAGTTGTATTGTTTACATTTGTATTCAGGTTTGATTGGACGGAGATATGGCGATTACCAATGTATCACCAACCAACTTGAAAAGCGACCAATGATCACAATTTCATTGGTGGATATATGGAATAAATTGGGAATGTAATTGGGAAATCTCAGAAATCGACAGTAGATTACCTGCGATATTCAAAACGACTTGAAAAAAACGAAAATACATATCATCGAAACGTCTAAAACACTTACCCGTACTTATTATTGAAGCATTGATTCGATGTATGCCGCTTGCCGTCTGAGAATTCAAAACTGTAACCTGCACATTGGCCAACTCGCTGCCGCCGATCACGTCACGTGTACGTGACATTAGCAGAAGTGAGTATCAAAAAAACTCCACGGATCTCAAACGTCTCTTCACAACGCAAATGGCAAATCAAACAAAGGCACGACGAATTGCAGTTCTCGGCTCAAGGGCAGTCGGTAAGTTGCCGGTTTATAGCATGATATCCTACAGTGTTATCAGGACCACCATTTCATTGGGTCATGCCAGCATGTCCCAATTTTCGTGTTCTATGAATAGATCAATCTCAATTACCACACCTTTTACTCAACATTAACACGTTCTTGTAGGCAAATCATCACTTGTTATTCAATTTTGTGAGAACCACTTTGTCGAGAGTTATTATCCTACCATAGAGAATACCTTTACCAAAACTATAAAATATCTAGGACATGGTAAATATGTCATCTGTTTGTGGAAGATATCAGATTGTTTATTAAAACCCTTACTTCCATTAGAATTTTCAGTTGAGATCATGGATACTGCTGGACAGGTTAGTAGCATGTTTCTTTTCTTGAGTGACCTATGCAGGGTTAACGAGGTACTAAGTGACCAAACTTTGCCTCCGCTTGTCAGGATGAATTTTCAATCCTAAGCTCCCATCAGGCGACAAATATACATGGCTATGTTCTAGTGTATTCCATTACCTCCAAGTCCAGTTTCGATATGATTAAGATAATTAGAGATAAAATTCTCAATTACACAGGAATGGATAATGTACCTTGTATCATCGCTGGCAACAAATCTGATCTGAATATTCAACGGTAAGCCAGATTGTTTTAGTCACAGTATGACATGTAACTTAATCCTGATATCCGTCATACTGATTCTGTTTGCTGTTTTCTGTCTTAGGCAAGTGTCAGAGCACGAAGGTAAAGAGCTCGCAGCTCAATGGCACTGCCCTAGCATTGAGGTTTCAGCAAAGCATAACGAAAATATCAGTAAGTGGTGTAACTTTGGCACACATGCCTTATTTAAGCAAATTTCCAGTTCACTAAGGTGCATGTCTTTTTTTTTGTTTCTTCATCAACTATAGGTAAGGTCTTCGATCTTCTTATTGCCGAAATCGAGAAAGTTAACAATCCCCCGCCTGAAGATAAGAGTAGTTGTATTATTGCGTAGATTCTTGCCCATAAAGTCCACATTTTTTATTGCGACATTCTGTGTTCTCGTGTCAGCCCAATAGTTTTTTTATGCTTGCTTTTTTTTTTTTAACCAAGATAATGATTTGATTTGAATATGTCTCAATATCGCCAGTACCTTCAACAGCTTTCAACGCATTCACCCACCACTGCATTCTTATGCAAGACATTTCTTGGCCTCAAACTCCTTGATGAGTTTTACCTAGGCTTACATTTAGGCAAAGATGCTCTTACATGTACCATCATTAACGATCACTACAACCCGGTGTATCGAAAGGTCATTGACTTCAATAAGGATCTTGCGCCTGAATACACCAAGAACTATGTCTCTAACCCAGCAGCAACGTGGGTCGCATCATTAGATAAATTGTTCACTGAAATAGCTGAGTCCCTCGAATTTGATCTTGGTCGCGTGAGCGCCATTGGAGGCAGTACTGAAGTATGCATATATTTATAATTCATCATCATTTTGCATACGATACACAACTAACAACTGAGCAGGAGGGTTTAGCGATTTGGAAGGAAGGAGCGGAAGTTATGCTTAGAAATTTAGATCCTTCTCTGTCTTTACCTCAGCAATTGGAAGATTTGATACTTCCTCTATGTAATGATTCACCCTCACCAAGTTCGAAGTTACATATAGCAACTCCTGGTGACAAGAGCGAAGATAACACCGAAAGCATAGTTGACCAGCTGTTAAAGGTAATTGTAAACACCGTAAACCGAAAGAGAGGACACGTACGATTTTGTTTACGATATGCAATATTGAAAGGTCACAGACGATACCATCAAACAGTCAGAGCGTATATCTTTGTCAGGGACGTTGCTGGCAAGCGTATTGATTGGGAAATACGCTGAGACGGACATATCAGATGTATCATTGGCGGGTTTATGGAACACTCAAGAGCAGGCACTGGATAAACGATTAATAAACAATAGCAACAACATGAAGGAAAAGCTCGGTGAATTCCAAAGTTCATTGGAAAGCGTCGGTCTTGTCAACACATATTGTGCTAAAAGATGGCGCATGTCAACAAGTACGTAAATTGATGGATTATTTTTTTTTTGGACTAGTGACTCATCATACCCTTTGTAAAGAGTGCGTTGTACTTCCGTTCATGAACGGCAAGTCCGTCGATCTCATCAACATGAATCTCATTAATGGCGACTGCCTTTTCAAGATGGATAAACGAGATGTTCTATTTTGGTATACCCCCTTAACCACCACACAACAGCGATATGCAAACGTTAGAATAGATCCCAGACATCCATTCCTTGGATTAAGTCACACATCTCTTTTGACCGGAACGAGTATAAGAAGCAGGATATTTGGTGAGGATTGGATCAAATTTGGAGATAGTCTTCGAAATCTGGATCCAGGTTGTTACTCTAAGGAACCCAAAGTACCTAAAGTCACCCGGTTCAGCTTTTTACTTCAAAAGCAGCAGCAAGATCCAGACATAGTATTGGATTCAGTACATGATAGCGATACATCAATCTTATGCCGTTACGAAGATGGACAGAAAGTAAACGCTTTTCATCCAAGGCACAAGGAAATGCCTGATGCAGCCAAATCGGACTGGGAGACTAGCCATATGTCAACAGATCAACTGATTCAATACAAGATTGCGCAATATGACGCACGATCTTTAATTGATACCATGCTACTGTCAATTCGGTTTCAACTGGAGATTGTCCGTCAGGGAAGAACAGACGTAATTAAAAGGATTTTGGTAACAGGGCAAGACCCTATGTTTAGAAGTGGCAGTCTCCTTCAGCTTATTAGCAATGCGCTCTGTTTACCGGTATATACGCTGAGGAAAACGATTGAGACAGGTACTAGCAATGCAGATACGCGATGTATTGTAACAGCTCTTCTTTCTCGGTTCCATCTTATTCGAACAGACGCAGTAAAGGAACTTGAACTTCCAGGGCCGATCGAAGCGTCGCTTACAGATGACTTGAAGCAAAGCCCCACATGGGTCGAAGCAATGCAAAAAGAACGCACCATCAGGGAAGAAAAAGCCATAACTACCTTCTCTAAAATGATTACTAAAGACGCGATAATTCACCATGATCATTTACTGGTCGCTGAACCTCAATCTTTAGAGGTACACAAATACAACGAGCTTTATAGAGAATTTTGTCAATATCGCAAGGCAATGTTCAAAGTAGATTGATTTTTATACGTGAACAAGGAATATAAGATGCAGACATACACTATTGTTATTTTTTGTGTCATTATAAATCATTGGTGTATTTAACATCAATACCGTGGTCATGAGAGGAAGTACTGGAATTTGTTCCCCAGTCCTACGCCATGCATGATCAAAAATTTTGACCGTGACTGTTGGAGTTTGATGAACTTCAAAAAAAAATTTTTTTTCATACTTAATGCTTGCTTGAATAACCTCTAGTAAATCTTTCTCCTTTCAATTATTCTTCTCGTAAGTAAACAATAGCACCATTAAAATGAAGGAATGCAAAAAGAACCACAGTTGTGTGATGATAAAAATGACCACAATGATACTGAATTACCATTGTGTTGTATCAATTCATTCAAATAGTTATCAGCCTTGTCTGACAATTGTTGTTTCTAGCAGCATTTTCCTGTTTGTTTTGATATTATCCTTGAAGTCACTTTGCTAACAGTCAGCCAGTAGTGTTGGACTACTGATCTTTTTGCAGGCGCGACCAAAGATTTTTTTTTTCCAAGATTGAAATTTTACATGTTTGATGGTAGGTTATCACGCCATATTTATTTTTTTTGGTCTTTGCTTTCTGTGTTTCATACAGAAAATTTTCAAAATGATGAAAAACATACGACGGGCGGACGGAATGGTGACCTGCACTTGTTGCAGGCGCGATGTCGAAAGTCGTTATTTTTATTCTGATTTTTTATTTTTTATTTTTTTATTTTCTGTTGAATCAAATTTGTTTCGTTATCATCTGAACATGACTGATTGACCGATAATTATTTATCATCTCGCAAATAGATCACAACACGTTATTTAGAGTCAAACTCAGGTAAAGTAACACATACGAGTAGGTTAGCCCAACGTGCACATCGCCAAAAAGCAATGGGGTGAAGTAGTGTACCATGTGAAGCATAACCGACTGATGTGATTGGTCAGGGCAATCGCACCATCGCTTAGGCAGTGGTGGTTATTTAGTGTTAACTAATCTCCGCCTGTAATAATTCGCTGGGGGCTTTTTTTTTTCTGAGCTTTATAAAAAAAAAAAATATTGAAATAAAATTTTTCTTTCGCCTGAACAATCAGTACCTCCTTCTTCACTTTCTTTCTTTCAACCAAAACCCAATAATGTCCAACCACGGCGAAACCTTCTTGTTCACCTCTGAATCTGTTGGTGAGGGTCACCCTGGTATGTATTACTGTCCCTTGAGCTTGTGTTATTCGTATGGTTTGATATACTGAATAATTGTTCTGTACCTATTCCATTAGACAAGATCTGCGATCAAGTCTCTGATGCTATCCTCGATGCCTGCTTGGCTCAGGACCCTCTCTCCAAGGTTGCCTGTGAAACTGCTTCCAAGACTGGTATGATCATGGTCTTCGGTGAAATCACCACCAAGGCTCAACTTGACTACCAAAAGATCATCCGTAACACCATCAAGCAGATTGGTTATGATGATTCCTCCAAGGGTTTCGATTACAAGACCTGTAACGTTCTTGTTGCCATTGAACAACAATCCCCTGATATTGCTCAAGGTCTTGTCCAAAAGTCTTTCAATGTTGAGGATATTGGTGCTGGTGACCAGGGTATCATGTTTGGTTATGCCACTGATGAAACTCCTGAGTTCATGCCCCTCACTGTCATGTATGCTCACAAGTTGAACAGAAAGATGGCTGATCTCCGTCGCGACGGTACCCTTGGTTGGTTGCGCCCTGACTCCAAGACTCAAGTCACCATTGAGTACAAGAACGAGAACGGTGCTTTCATTCCTCTCCGTGTCGACACTGTTGTCGTCTCTGTCCAACACTCTGATGATATCTCCACTGAGGACCTTCGCAAGGCCATCAAGGAGCACGTTATTGACACTGTCATCCCTGCTGAACTCCTCCAGAACACCACCTACCACATCCAACCCTCCGGTCGTTTCATCATCGGTGGACCCCAAGGTGATGCTGGTTTGACCGGCCGTAAGATTATTGTTGATACCTATGGGTAAGTAGAGAGCGAGAGAGAAATAGGGAATCAACTCTTAAAGTGGGTATGCTTTAACTAATGGTTTTTCCTCTTTCATTCAGTGGTCACTCCTCCCACGGTGGTGGTGCCTTCTCTGGCAAGGTATGTTATCTGTTTACGTTAATTTTGAATGGGGTTTGGAAAGATCTGGCGCTTTCTTTGGTGGTTGTACAAGCCTGCTACAAACTCGTCCGGAGTTTGAAATAGGGTGACACCGTCATTATTAGAAAGAAAAAGTGGCACTTTCCCCCCTCCCCTATTCTATTGTACTTGACTTTTTGATTCTAAACGCATTTATCTTTCAATTATAGGATTTCTCCAAGGTCGATCGTTCCGGTGCTTACATTGCCAGACATATCGCTTTGTCCCTTGTTGCTGCCAAGGTTGCCCGTAGATGCACTGTCCAATTGTCCTATGCTATTGGTGTTGCTTCCCCATTGTCCATCTTCGTTGAGACCTACGGTACCTCTGACAAGTCCCAAGTTGAGCTCGTTGAGATCGTTAGAAACAACTGGGACTTGCGTCCTGGTGTTGTCGTTAAGGAACTCGATTTGTTCAGACCCATCTATCAAAAGACTGCTGCCTACGGTCACTTTGGTCGCCCCGAGTTCACCTGGGAGCAACCCAAGCCCCTCAAGCTCTAAACGACCAAAAAGCGCATGGTGTTTTCAACAAACCAGCCTCGAGGTTTACCTGTGTATATCCTTATTTTCCAAATTTCTTTTTTCTTTCTTATACAATCATGCACACATCATAGTAGATAATTTCTTTGTTTGCAAACTCATTCGTCATTCAACATGACGACCCGACAGCACACCCGGGTGGAGGTGTCGTAATACAAAATAAAAGTGTTTTTTGACGCAAATCATGAACGTTAACATTGAGTGTTGGCGAGGGGTATGATCATCATACTGAAATGAAGTAAAGTTATGACTTTGGGGGGTCGGACCAAAGTCATTTTCAATCATTAATTAATTGGTATTTGCTTCAGAACATAGTTTTTCCTCCGGTCTGACTCATCAGCACATTTTTCCCTCGGTATCCAGATACTGTCAACCTGTGGCAACCATCTTGAGACGGTGTTATGGTTGATATGAGCACTTTAAAGTAACAAATGGAATCACCATACAATTAGTGTCAGAAAGTTCAGATGATTAGTACAAATCTAGCAAATAACTCGAACCGTTTTGATACAAAAACAATTACGATGATGGCAATGGATAAATGCACAGATAAGAACGTTGTCATTATCTCCTGTTACCATTGCGAGAAACCCACTTTGCTGGTTGCTTCATCGTCACCTAACGATTTCTCACTTGCCTACGATGTGTATCGAAGCTGACCAGTCTTTTGGAATTGTCACAAGGTTCAAACACATATTACCACCAAAGGTAATATAATGGACATACTTTATGTACGCGTCCTCATGCCCAGATAGGTACGAAGGTATCACACGGGAATACTAAACATGTGTACTATTGCTCATCATGTTTATCAAGTTGCCCACAGAATTTGTATTATGTACAAGTTTATTATTAAAAAAGAGATCTCATTGGCAATATACATGTGCTTGTTCAATGTCTACCGCAGTTTCGTCAGATTGCTCGAAATCATCGTATCGACTATTCCATTCTTGGAGTGATAGTTCTTGATCTAGAGACTGTTCTTGTTCCGAGAGCAGTAAATGGAGGCGTTCAATCAATTGTGTTTCTGGAACAATGGATACGGTGGGCTTCTTGGAGCGTTTGAGCTGCGTTAACTGCCTGACGGGAAGTCGTAGGTCGAACGGCGTTTCCTGTTGATTTCCTTGCTGGCTAAGTTCAACAAATATGTTTAATGCCTTATCGGTTGCACCATTGTCAAGTAACGCAGTGATTAACCCTTGCATAGTTCTCGAGTTGGGCTGAACTTTGTGCTTCTTCATGCTTTCGTAAAGATCTATCAAGATTTGCGATGTCTTTTCAGCCGAGGTTGCATGGACTTCCTTGATGACTCGTGCTTTCCCTTTCCGTGTGAGAGATAAAAAGAAGGCGTTGTAAATAGCAGCAATAGGTTTTATATTATGTGAATCCATAGACCACAAGCACCCTAGTGCATCAGCAAGACGGTGAGAATAAAGTAAAGATTCAATGTATACGCGGAACGTTTCAGCATCAGGAGCAGGTGCTTCTTCTGATCGGTCAATCATTTGCTGAAACATGTCGTGAACATTATCCGCCATTCCATTGATAGAGTATCCTGCCATAAGAGCGTTCCAAGTCACAGTATTGTCAACATCTGGAATGCCTTTTTTCTTTATCTGTTCAACCATTGTCTCCATGGCACTAACATCGTGAACTCGTGCCAAAGCAGATAACAGAGAGGTGTACGTGCGAATATTTGGCTGTAAATTCCTTGCCTTCATCTCGTGGTATAACTTTTGTGCTGTCCTCAGGTCTGAGACACTGCATGCAATGCTGATCAATGTGTTGTAGGTGACAACGTCTGGATTGATGCCAGAAGACAAGATCCGCGTAGAGCCTCTGGTTGTTGAATCCTGTTGCTGCAACTCATCCAAAAGCGCTAGCGCCTCTGATAAATGCTGTTCTCTTGGTCGTGGAACAGTTTTGCCACCCGTCCATCGTATTAGTGCATTGTACTCTGTCAACCGAAGTTTCATTCCATGTGCTTTCATGTCACCAATAATGTACAAGAGTCGTTGAAGGTTTTGGTTGGTTGCCTTTGCGTGAATGGTATACAGGAATATATTGCGATAAACCCTCCTTGACAAGTGATGTGCAAGATTATTACGATGCATTGCACGATAGACTGGCCATATTGTATCAATATCTTGAGTCCCAAGAGATTTATGGAATGAAGACAATAAAAGTGCCTTGCTTCGACTTGAATTTATAGGTTTTGAAGCGAGGTTATTATCTTGAATAAGCTCTGTGTTCTCTTCATTAGAGTCATGTAGCGATCGGGTATGAATTGAGCGTGATTGATGGCTGCAAGATGGAATGCGTCGTAAGGCCAGAAATGACAATGAACTCGGTGAAGTCCGTGAGGGTATTGGTAATGGTCTTGAAAGCATATTGCAGCGTAGCCCGGCATCCAAGAGAATATTCCGTTCGTGCCAGGCTATTGGTGAGGTGGCTATACGCAAAGCTCGCCGCATGTGCTTGGCTACTACTAAGGATTTATAGTGGGGATATGGAAAGAGTAAAGAGCAACCAGCCTGATGACCGGCAGTCACGCAAATTTTTGGTAGTACTGTATTGTTGAACTGTGCAGGCAAATGAAATCAATCAGCTAAGCCACCAATTACTGCCCCTCTCTCCGTTAGCACTTGGTCAATGTTTAATTTTTTTTTTCTTTTATGATGAATGAGCATGATGGATTATAAGTTTAAATCATGGATTTTTATTTTTTATTTTGTAACAATCAAGTCGAAGAATTTAGTAGCCATAGGCAGCGATAGACTCGTTGACAGACTTGATAGAGTCGGCCTTGGAGGCAGCAGCTTTGCTCTTGAGAGTGGCAACAGCCTTCTTGCGCTGGTAGTAAGCAGCAGACTTGGCCTTGCGCTTCTCCTCGAGCTTGGCAACAACGTCCTGGTATTTCCAGCCAACTTCGTGGGAGATACGACCAATGGTGGTGTATTTGCGGCCGGGCTTAAGCTTCAAGATACGAAGAGCAGAGGGGACAACCATACGCTTCATCTTATCGTAAGGGGGAGGAACACCTTCGAAAAGCTTGACACGGTCAAGAGCAGCAGCACCACGGGCGGTCTTGTGAGCAACCATACCACGGAGAGCCTTGTAGAAGATGCGGGAAGGAGCGCGGAAGTGGAAGGGACCACGGTTGGGGTTAACAATGCAACGCTTGTTGAGGTAAGCATGGTACTTCACTATAAGAATCAAATCAATTAGTTTGCATGTTTTACGTTGAATCTGTCATAGTTGATGTACTACATACACTTGTTGCGGAAGAAGCTGCCAGAGACGTTGAGCTCCTCGCAACGGACAATGACGATCTTTTGACCGTTCAAAGCCTGCTTGGCAACGATGGAAGCGAGACGACCAAGAAGATGGCCCTTGCCGTCAATGACGATCACCTAATGCAGATACAGTTAATAAAGCATACTTCAATAGCAAGGATTGTGCCCTGAGGTAGTATTAGAGGTCCAGGAGGACCTTGTCGATGAGACTCTTATTTGACCAATTTTCAGCCTAACAAATGTTGAGAAGCAGTGGTGGATCAAGTAGCCGGAATGTCGTCTCACGTCGAGGTTGGCGTAATGTTCTCAATTAAGGACATATAACAAGTGTTCAAATAAGAAAGCGCACCTTTTCAAATGTGTTGGACATGGCAAATTCGTCAACCTGGAAAAAAAGAGGAAGATTCACTGTTGTGAAGACTGGGAAGTAAATACATGAAAAAAATTTCATTGGCTCAAATCTGATTGGCTGAGCTAGCACCACCTCCTCTGATGGGCCAAAAATTTTTGTGGATCAGACACGCAGCTGCAGTGAAGTCCTCTGGGCTCCAGCGAAAACTCGAGAGCAAGATAGAACTTCCTTTTCTCTGGCAAGCACTCACTACATCCTTTAACGAATCTTCAAACAAGAGAATTATAGTAAAAAGTTTAAATGGTTCAGAATGGATACTACTACCAGTACTGTCATGATTATCAGCTATTATGAATTTTATGAATTCTACGCAAATTAGTGAAAGTATATCAAGCAGTTGTCATGGAAGGAACCTGTATGAATTAGTATTATTTGCTACATATTTTATTTCAGTACTATCTCTGGATCGCATGCCAGACCCTCTCTTTAACATAGCGCCTTTCCCCTTAAAAAAAAAAATACATAGTAGAAATGTAGGCATATAATCCGGAATAAAACAATGAATGTGCGCGCCTCTTTCTGCAATGTTGTTTTCTGTAGGTCAAACAGTGGGCAAATCATACTATTACATATTTTCTCCATATTTAATTTTATCATTATGTTACTGCATGTACTGTGCTTACTCCTGCAGAAATCTATCCAATTCATTATTAACTCTCGTGAATAAACAGTTTATTACAGTTTCTTTGATAATTGGCATTTTACACGTTTTGTGGTGATAAATATAGTCTTTTGATAACAGAGGAAAATGATATTTTCAAAGACATTATGAGTGTTCTTTTCATACCACTTTCCAACACAGTAACAAAATCATTTGTCCTGTCTAATCAATATTACCAATATAATCATTAAATCGTATGAAATGATACTCTAGTTGACTTGCACGATGTTTGGTTGTAAATACAGCTTTGATCGCAACAATACCGAAGTAGAAAAGGTTTAGACTGATGAGTAAAACTGGAAGGTACGTAAGCTTAGTATTTAAGCAGACACGAATAACATAGCGTATTTCCACTTTGGAACCGGGTTGAAAATAAATAACTGCGTAGTATATACAATGAAAGATAAAATGAATTAAGGTACTACGAAAAATTACCGTTCACTGTTCTTCGTGCTTCTATTCAGAACTAGATTATAAAGGAAAGAAAGACTCAATATTTTCCAGTTCTTCTCTAATTCTGGGAGCGTCTCCATAGTATTAACACATTGAAACTTGCCAAGGTATGTTGCATCTAACATACCAATAAATTACACATCACCACCTTGGTCATAGAGGCGACGCTTTTTGGCTGTGGAAAGAAATTTAAATAGACATTCATAGGGAGTTTAACTATGTAACATTTTTGATTTCACTTACGGTCACGGAGTACATGGTAAGCCTGAGATATTTCTTGAAACCTTTTCTTTGCATTTTCTTTATCTTTGGGATCAGTTATCCGATCCGGATGGTATTTCATAGCAAGGCTATTGATGATTCCAGTTAGTTAGCTACTGACAATTCAAATACCCATTGACATGCACGTATTTACCCTCGGAAAGCGCCTTGAAGATCAGTCTTGCTGGCGTCTTCGCTGACACCTAAGGTTCTGTAGTAGCCTTTTGGATCTCGCACATGTTGCTTGATTTTTTCCGATTCTTGTTCACCAAACGTGCTTCGTTGATATGAACGATCCTCCTTCCATTGCTTATATCGTTGGAAGTCTTCAAAAGCATCAAAAGCAGATATCCAGTCTGTGTCCCAAGCCTTGTCGTCATTCGCTTGACTTTGGATTTCACGTCTTCGTATTTCATCGCGCCACTTGAGAGATAATATGGGATAGTACATGGTGAGAAGAGATGTAGCCACGGTTGGAAAGACAATTCCAAGCTGTACGTAATTAAGGTTAGTGTTAGAATGAATTGGTGCAGCTGATACACGCATACTTACCCAAATGGTGCCAATTGTGCCTCCCCAACCAATTCCTCCAGAGACTAGCATCATAGATCCCATGGCTACCGCTGAAGCCAAGGCTACTCGTTCCCAGTTGTACAGTCTTTGGCCCCCAACGGACAAGTCGTCACCGTTGATGAAAGTTCGGAAGGTTCGACCAAGGTATTTGATAGAATAAATATATGCTGGAAAGTATACTGGTGACAGTTTCAAGTGATTGATCTGAACCTCTACATTCACTAGTCGGGTTCGGTCGCCACGGTATATCTGCAGGAGGTAGTCGTCAGCAAGTGCCTCTTCTGTATTTTGAATGTATTTTTTGGCAAGCTTCACTGCAGATGCTGGAAACAATGTAAAAGGGTCCACTTTGCGAGTTACAGCACGATGTTCCATATCAAGGTCACTATAAGAGGCACGGTCGAGCATATCAGGCGTGAAGGGCTTGGCATCTACGACACTTTCACCTCGAATGCCATTCACATATTCTCGTCTATATTTGTGAGAAGCGTACACTTGTAATCCTGCATGCTGTGAAGGGATATATTCCCTTTCAAAAGCATGTGTGGTTTGTATCCAGTACCACTCTGTTTCCCAGACCGTTTCCCTTTATGGATCATTAGGCTCTATGAATAAAGACGTCTCTATTTTCGACTATACTTACATTCGGTTTGTTTGCGGATTATGACGCGTTCTGGGTACATCTTTTCCCTATTGAAAATTTGATTTTGGTATACATTGAAGGACAACTACTAACTTCTTGCAGCTCCCTACTTACTACTTGTGCCTGTACAATACGAGATCGTATGCTGGCGGTGGCCACCCAAAACGGTATGAATACTTCGTCAGGAGCGCCTGCTTTGGACGCTTTTAAAGAAAAGAAACTGTGACCGTGGTAGGAATCAAATGTCTGTGTGTAATGGTTACTATTCGCCTAGTCGAGAATGCAGTCCCAGAAACGCTACCTGTTCTGCCGCTTTAACGTGTTGGCTGAAAGGTATGGCGCGGACTTTTTCTTTGATAGGTCCGTCATTTCGCGTAGACGAATGTGAAAATGTCCTTGATAATACGGTAGATCTTCCCCTGTAGTAGGCACATGGTCTCTCAATTCGACACGATCGTGCAATTAGAAGGTAGAAGGTAGTCATACCGTTACTCTTCTTTAGGTTTTTTACCCATATATGTTTTTGAGCCAAACTCGTCAAACTTCCAAACTCAGCAACCTTTATAATCTCAATCTTTGGCCGTCTCACTGCTTTCTTTCACACACACCAGGTATATATCCTCACCATCCATCCATCCATCCACTATACTGTGGCATCCGAAACGTATGGCCATTCGTACTGACGATGAGTCATCTCATATAGGTTGATTCAGCTAAACAAAAATGTCTGCTGCTGAGGAAGAAACCGTTGTTATTGAGAATCAAGAAGTCGAAGTCGCTGCTGATGCTTCCGCTCAGGGAATGTCCGTGGAGGAGGCTCTCCAGGAAGTCCTCCGCCGCGCTCTCGTCCACGATGGCCTTGCCCGTGGTTTGAGAGAGGCTGCTAAGGCTTTGGACAGGTAAGAATTTAACATTCACAGAAGTCCATTAACACTGCACTTGCTAATTCCCCAAAAATTTTAGACGCCAGGCTCACTTGGCTGTTCTTGTCGAGACTTGTACCGAGAAGGAATACATCAAGCTTGTTGAGGCTCTTTGTGCCGAGCACAACATCAACTTGATCAAGGTCTCCGATGCTAAGAAGCTCGGTGAATGGGCCGGTCTCTGCAAGATTGACCGTGAAGGTAACGCTCGCAAGGTCGTTGCTTGTTCCTGCGTCGTTGTCAAGGACTTTGGTGAAGAATCTGAGGCTATGAACGTCCTTTTGGATTGTAAGTTGTTTTCCATTATTGATACGACTGATGATTTGAAATGGTTATTGACCATATCCTTTAAAAGACTTCAAGAGCCGTTAAGAATCGGATCCTTCAATTTCAAGCAAAATTTTTGTAATAAAATTGACTTGATTCTCACCAATTGTTGCCATGTTTGATCTAAAGTGTAGAGTGGTCGAGTGTTTGAAGAGACATATCAATACTTATTTAATGTAGTTTATTCCATGGATTTTGGGACATTATACTGGGCTTCCAATAGTCAAAATGCTTATATTGGTATACTGTACGATAGAAGCACTGTGATATAAGAACATTATGGCGTTCCATTTCCTTTGAACATCCCTACTTCTCCAAACGCTATGTTTTTGAAGATACCTCTTCCAATTCCAATATGTTAAATGAAACTACCAGATCTGTAGCAAAAAATGCTACTCCTTAAATTTTAAATTTTGTCAGTAAAACTAACCTTTGTGACCGCTTGGTGAGGCGGACCCCACAGAGACCGACATCAACGACCATCCTTGGAAATTTCTCTCCTCCCTTTTGACAGATAGACACTAATGGGTATGTGAAAAGTCTCAAGCGCAATCGATTTCATCTACACCGTGTGAAGAGAATGGATGGATGGATGAACTGTCTGCGAAAGTGCTATACGAAAATTTCCAATAGACGGACATTTCGACATTTTCAGATTGCATTAGGAGTTATAATGTATGCACAAGGACCCACAGCAAATGTCGACATCTCTAACAACATTGCACATGTTTGACAATTCTCGGCGTGAATGCGATCAAAATATAGACCTTCGATAACATTCATAAAATGCACAACTCATGCAACTACAATACTGCCCATCTTGAGCAACACATGATTAAAATTGTCTCCATACGCAGTGTTTCCTACATGTACTCATACACACTTTTTTGATATATAGCTTCTAACAACAAGGCTCTCGCTGCTAAGAAGGCTGCCCTTAAGGGTACCCAGGGTAAGGCCCAGCGCAAGGTCCGCACAACCACCACCTTCCACTTGCCCAAGACTCTTCGACTCGCTCGTGCTCCCAAGTACTCCCGCAAGTCTATTCCTCATGCTCCTCGCATGGACCAATACCGTGTTATCCGTCAACCTCTCAACACCGAGACCGCAATGAAGAAGCTCGAGGATGATAACACCCTCGTCTTCCTTGTTGACGTCAAGGCTAACAAGAGACAGATCAAGGATGCTGTCAAGAAGCTTTATGATGTTGAGGCTGCCAAGATCAACACCTTGATCAGACCCGATGGTCAGAAGAAGGCATATGTCCGTTTGACTGCTGATGCTGATGCTCTTGATGTTGCCAACAAGGTATGTTTTGTGATATCTACTCAACAATGTAATGTTTCCATGCTAATAACGTTTTATTATACGCAGATTGGTTTCATCTAAAGGTTGAATTTGAAGTTATTCGGCAGTGGGCCATCAATAAAATTAAAACTTGTGATATATTAATTGGATCATGTAGAAATATGAATGATAGTATGTGTATTGATAGTGACAGTCAAGTCTATCAGGGTTTCGCGCCAAAATTTAAAACACGTCAGTGGCCATCGGGGTGGCATTACTTCTTGTACTCAGGATTCCGCGAATTGTAGACAATGTCGCACCTACTGACAGTTTACGCAACAGCGGCATCCACGAGGATAGCGACTATAATAATTGCCATCATCTCGAATGCATTTGTAGATGACTACGACTCTTCTGCCGAAACCGTCCTATTGGGTTCGTCTACTGCTTTAATTCCACACCACTTGCTCTATAAGGTCTTTTCTGTCTTTGTGCGCTGGGATGCATTCTACTTCTTACACATCGCCGAAAACGGCTATGTTTACGAACAAGAGCATGCCTTTTTTCCCATGTTACCAATGCTGGCCCGACTAGTCTCTGAGACAGGTATCGTCACTAGCATACCTGTCGATATCATTTATACCTGTTGCTAATACCCCAATTGCTGACAGTCTTGAGTCCTTTCAAGTATCTCATAGGAGATCAATATACCCTTGTATTGTCGGGTGTACTTATTTCCAATATCTCATTCGTTTTAGCTGCTGGAGTACTCTACAAGTGAGTGGTGGTGATGTCGCACAGATCCATCAGTGCAATCATTTTTAATGTCAATTGTTGCGTGCAATAGGTTGACCAACAGCGTATACCATGGAAACGAAACTTTAGCTTATCTTAGCGCCCTAGCGTTCACCTTGAGTCCTGCGTCTATGTTCATCTCCTCATTTTACGCCGAATCTTTATTCGCATTGCTCACTTTCACCGGCATGTTATGCCTCTCGCGTCATCAGTACATCCGTGCCTCAGTTGTATGGGGCATAGCTTCTGCTACCAGATCGAACGCAATATTGTACTCTGGATATATCATCTACGACCTGGTTGTGCGAAATTATATACGAGAAAAATCTCTAAAGGTATTTAAACCGCACATTGCGGTGTGCCTTGATTTGAAGTCATTCATTTGTGCAAATGTCTTAAAATGCATCATATTCCGTATTAGAATGCAATTGCAGGATTAACTCTAGCCCTGGGATGCACTATGTTAGTGTGCCTAGGCTTTATTACCTTCCAAGTTTATGGCTATCATCAATATTGTATCCTGGATCACCGACAATGGTGTGAGCAAACGATACCCGTATTATATCAATTTGTACAACAGTTTTACTGGTGAGTACCATATTGTTAGAGTTACAACCAATATCTGACTAACATGTTCTTGTAAAAGGGGTCAAGGTTTCCTGGCTTATTATGAGTTGAAGCAGATACCCAACTTTTTGTTAGCATCTCCAATTATTCTCATTTCATGTTACGGCATTTGGAGTTATATCTCATTTGACAAATCAAGGTTTTTGACTGTTGGAATGAATAGTGACATAGGTAAGATCAAGTGAATTGTATACATGGTTAACGTATGCAATAATATTAATACGATAAAATCTAGTTGAAGAGCCCGCAAGCGAAGAAATGGATGACAAAGCTGAAGAAATACCTATCAGCAACGGCTTCTTGTCTGATAAAACATTGCCTCACATATACTTGTGGGCAATTCTAGTCATGACAGTTGTTACAACTATGCATGTTCAGATGGTGACACGCTTCTTCTCTTGTTTGCCTGTACTCTACTGGTTCATAGCGCATGTTTGGATGACAAGTTTGATACCAACGGCACCAAAATCTCAACAGTTCATCTCAAAGACTATTTTATATTATCAGATTTTGTATGGTCTGGCTGGAGTTGTACTCTTTGCAAGCTTCTTCCCACCGGCCTGAGCTCTCTTCAGTTGGGAAGCATCTTTCTGTATATATGTATAGCAATATTGATTAGTACAATGTCATTATCCTGGGAATTTTTTTAGCTGACGTCGAAGACCGAGCATATTATTCATTTTCCGAGGTGTGATGAGCCTATAGATTTTCCTACCCACCGTCTCCAACTTATTGCATGATAAATTATAGAGCTACTTTAAATATCTGGGTAAATAAACATAAATATCGACGATTCCAATATAATATACTTATATCGACAGTCAATATACACACAACACCAACGGTTGCACTTAGAAATGAATGCAAAACAAGGACATTTTATTTATGTATTATTAAACATGAGGAATATAGAGGCCACTTTACTGAGGACCAGAAGAGCCATGTTTTCCTCTGGATCGATCTTGCTGGGTGTATTTGCGGGAATAACCCCACTTTGGACTGTGGTACGCACGGTCATTCTCAGCAGGCATTGGAGATTGAGGATAATACATGACCGGTGTATACATGGGGACTTGACTTGCATCATAGTTGTAATAGAACATTCCGTTTGCTTCATACATGCCTTGCTGTGAGTTCATGACCGGCGCATACATGATTGGTCCGGGAATTCCCTCTCTACTACCGCTCATGGACATGGGAACTGCATACATGGCTTGCATTGGTATCATGTTAGATGACGTGCTGGCCATAGTTGTCATTGGTACAAACTGCATAGCATTAGGAGATAGCATGGTATGCGTGGGGTATGGGTGCTCTTGAGAATATTCTTGTTGGTCGTCATGCTGCTCCCAGTCAGAAGCCTTTGGTGACAACCGGGAGTTTGGTTTACCCCAATTTGCTGATGGTGAATCCGTTTGTCTGAACTTTCCTTGAGCATCACCACCGTGTGCAGTTCCAGCCTCAGTTTGTTCTTCTCCAGTAAGACTTTTTTCTGAACCAGTAGATTTAGGCGTTGGAATACCCAACACTTGTTCAGTTTGCCATTGCGGGGTTTCCAAAATGATTTCAACATCAGAATCTTCTTCTGAATTGCCACTGGTTGTAACGTTGGCTTGATTTGCAGTCGATGATTCTTGATCCATGCTCGTAGCTTCATCGGCGACTGTTGCTGGTTTCGATGATATGCTTTCATCTTTTGACTGCCGTGATGTAGCTTTCGTAGAGTCGTTTTCAGAACCAGTATCCACCGATGTCTCGCGTGTTGTGCGTCCAAATCGATCAGATCTACCTCTGCCTCCTCGGAAACCTCTGCCTCGACCACGCTGTCGACCAAATCCTCTATCGCCCGCAAACCGGGATTGGTCGTACTCGCCATGTTGCTCCATTTGTTCAGTCTTATTTCGCCGGTCCTGTTCTTCTCGCTCTTCCATTCTGAGAAGTGACTCGTATCCGTCGTGAGTCCATTTTTGTGAAGTTCCAGTTGCAGGTGATGCACTTTGTCCATCAAACAAGTCTGCTCCTCCACGGGTGCCTCGTCCTCTACCTCGTCCTCTGGGGCTGTCGCGTCTTCTATCAGTTGTATTGTTCTTCATCTCATCGTCACGAAACCGGTCGTCATGGCTCCAAAACTCTCCTAGGTGAGGAACAAAACTTGGATCCTCTTCTAGCTTTTTGCGATATTCTCGTCGTGCCTCCAAACGTCGTTGGTGAACTGCATTTCGCTTGAAGCCTTCTTCGCCGTCATTATTTGGTTTCTTGTCAGAAATTTTAAGCTGTGCGGTTTTTTCCGTCAAGTTATTATCATGGTCTTGGTTATCGGACGTTTTCCAGTTATCGTATAAGTTGTTTGTAGGCGCTTCACCCCAGCCACCTTCGTCCTTGGGTTTATCAGAAGCTTGGTCCCAGCCATTATCTCCTTGTGCTTCCAAAGGCGCAGAAGTATTTTGCTCTCTGTCCTTGTCTTTCTTGGTATTCCCCAAAGTTGTATCACTGTCTGCGATAAAATTTGATTCAGTAAAGGACTTCCAGTCCTTTGGTGGCATATCGGTGCCACTAGCCGTTATGTTTGACCAAGGAAGTTGGTCATCCCGGAGTCTTTCTGTAGAAGAATTGTCCTTATTGCTTCTGGGCCCATTGTCGTCATTTGGTTTTCTCTGGAAAGCTCCCTTCTTTCCACCTCGAGTAGCTTGGGACACAGATCTGTCGGAAAAGTCAATGCGGGCGCCGCGTTGGCCACCTCTGTTGCCTCTTCCCGATTTAAGTGCTGAGCCTCTTCCACGAGCAGGGCCATTAAACTTGCCGCGACCCTTGCTTTGCCGTTCCCAGTTTTCGTTATGATCTTTTACACCTGAACTCTGTGATAGTGAACCGGAGGTACCGTCGGCTAGAGAATCGGTTTCCTTTAACACGTTCCCCCAGCTACTGTCATCTGCGATCCTGGGTATGGAGGTGGTGGAAGCATCTTTTTGGTTATAATCATCCTTTTTCTTCCGACTAATAGCGCTATCAGCCGGGGATGAAGTATTCTCACCGCTATTTGATATAGCAGATGTCTTGTTTAACTCGCTCCAGTTGCTATCCTTATCAATGATTTTAGGGGGAGAGCCCCAGCCATCTCGATCACCAGAATTCATTCCAGAGGACTTCTTCTCACGTTGCTCATATCTGCTTCTCAATGGAACTGATGATTCGGCTTCGCCTCCGGAGGAATTACCTTCATCGTCTTCTGATCCAGTAGATGCATCCGAAGATTCCGAAAGATCGCCTGATATGCTTGAATGATCTGACTGCTGTCCTTCTTCCTCACTATCAACTTGCTCTCTAGCCTCTCTACTACGACTGTATCTTGGCTTTAGCATAAGTAGATGGAGATAGATACAAGATCTTGGACGTGGAGCTTAGTGTTTGTGCTTCTGGAAGTTGCTCCGCCCTACCTGCTTCGTAAGAAAAGCAGTCCAACTACTGGTGTCGACGTCACTATCGCAAATTACTTTCAAGCACCGCAGCACATCAATTTTTCTCTGTCGGACGTAGCAAAAAAGAAAATAATAACTTCTTTTCTGCCCTTGATTCATCATGTCTTATCATTCTTCTTCTTACGGTGACAGTAGCAACTACTCTTCAAGCTATGGGGGTGGTTCTTCATATTCATCCAGCAAAGAGAGAGGAAATGATCGATCTTATGACAGCTCATCCCGCAGAGATCGCAAACCGTACGTTATCTTTATCCAACATGGAATCACACAAATTGTTTCATCAGATTTGCTAATTCCCTTATTTCATAATTAGTTACGAACATTCTTCTTCTCACTATGGCCGTGATCGTGACCGCGATTCAGGTACCGATCGTCATGGTAGCTCATACTCTTCCGGCAATTATTCTCATGGTTCAGGATACGGCGGCTCTGCTCCTTCCTATGGCGGTAACTCCTATGGAGGAGGCTCATACGGAGGTTCTAACTCATACGGAGGATCTTATGGAGGTTCCAACTCTTATGGCGGCGGCGGTGACAGGATGAGCAATCTTGGCAACACTCTTTCTGCTCCAAAATGGGATCTCAGCACTTTGCCCAAGTTCGAAAAGAACTTTTATGTCGAGCACCCTAATGTCGCTGCACGCTCAGAACAAGAAGTCAGTGATATTCGTAATTCTTTCGATATGAAGCTATTTGGCGACAACATTCCCAAGCCCGTTACAAGTTTCGAAGAAGCCGGCTTTCCAAGTATGTATAATAACAAACATTTCATTATCAAAAGGATATATTAACCAACATATGTTTTCCTACCATTTTAGATTATGTTCTCAAGGAAGTTTTAGAATTAGGCTTCACTGCACCTACTGCCATTCAAGCACAAGGTTGGCCAATGGCACTCTCTGGTCGTGATGTTGTTGGTGTTGCTGAGACTGGTTCTGGTAAAACTCTTGCCTACTGTTTGCCTGCTATCGTTCACATTAATGCCCAGCCTTTCTTGGAACCTGGTGATGGCCCTATTGTTCTTATCCTAGCTCCTACTAGAGAACTTGCTGTTCAGATTCAGCAAGAATGCACAAAGTTTGGCAAGACTTCTCGCATTAAAAATACATGTATCTATGGTGGTGTCTCCCGTGGTCCTCAAATCAGAGATCTCCAGCGTGGTAAGTCTTCTATTCTAGGCACATGCTATCATCATCGTCTTTGCATCTCTAACTAATTTTTTATTCTAATAGGTGTCGAAATTTGCATCGCCACTCCTGGTCGCTTAATTGATATGTTGGAAAGCGGCAAAACCAACTTGCGCCGGGTTACCTACCTAGTCCTTGATGAAGCTGATCGCATGCTTGATATGGGTTTCGAACCCCAAATTCGCAAGATTGTTGATCAAATTCGGCCAGATAGACAAACTCTTATGTGGAGTGCTACTTGGCCAAAGGAAGTGCAACGTCTCGCTGTGGATTATCTTAATAGCTATATTCAAGTCACAGTTGGATCTCTTAACCTTTCCGCTTCTCACAATGTCAGCCAGCTTATCGAGATCTGTACTGAACCTGAGAAGCGCGGAAAGCTTATCAAGCACCTTGAACGTATTCTCGACCAGCCTCAAAACAAGACTTTGATCTTCACTGGCACCAAGCGGACAGCTGACGACATTACCAGATTCTTGCGACAAGACGGTTTCCCAGCACTGGCAATCCATGGTGACAAGGCACAAAGCGAACGTGATTGGGTTCTCAGCGAATTCCGTTCCTCAAGATCACCCATCATGGTTGCCACTGATGTTGCATCTAGAGGTTTAGGTAAGGATAACTTTTCAATGCTATTTACTTGATATCATCCATTGTTTTCCACAGGAAGAGCAGTATACAGCAGATGGTCAGTATGTCAACCCACTCTTGAACAGGCGTTGATTAGTCTGTCCGAAATAGCGTGGTGTCGGTTGTCAAAATTTTCATACTCTCACCAATTGACAATACATCGCATCGCATCGACACTGACTGCTGTATAAGAGACCGTAGCTTGTATGATTGGTCAACCCTCACTCCCCACTCTTTTACGATCAATCAATCGGACTACATGATTTCGGTCAACTCTTCCCCTTTCTCTCCAATACTTCTTCTACAACGTGGTACTGGCAGGCCAATTGGAAACATATTCGGACAATCTTGACGTTTGGAAGACCCTATCATCCTCTTTTACTCCAATGTTATGTTGTTATGTACCCATGAGGATGGTACCTGTCCAGGTTGGTTGAGCCACAAGCTTACTTTCCAAACATCATTTGCGTTCTTCTTGTCTTTGGCATGTTCTACTCTCTCTGCTTTTACCACGATCCGTTCTTCTGTTACGCCATTCCTTCTCTATACTACTTCTTTCAACTCTCTTTTGTTACCCTTTATTAGCACCTTTTACCCAGCGGATAACTGATATTATTATCTTCATTACAGATGTCAAGGATGTCAAGTATGTTATCAACTATGACTTCCCTACCAACGTAGAAGACTATGTCCATCGTGTTGGTCGTACTGGTCGTGGTGGTAAGACTGGTGAATCCATCACTTTCTTCACAACCGAGAATGCCAAGCAAGCCAAGGAGCTAGTTTCCATCTTGACTGAAGCTAAGCAAGAAATAGACCCAAGACTACTAGACATGGTTCGCATGGGCTCCGGCGGCGGTAACCGTAAACGCTATGGTGGTGGTGGTCCACGCGGTGGTGGTAATAGATATGGTGGGCGTGGAGGTGGTTACGGCGGCGGTGGCTATGGAGGTGGTGGCCCGGGTCGTTGGTAAAGAGTGTTTCATAGATTTTTTTTTTTCCAGCGGTACGAAAAACTTGGGACTCTATCAACCACTTAAATTTGCCACGCTCGGTCTATCGTCTTTTATGTCTGCTGTATTTTCTTTGCCTCTCCACGTTTCTTTAGACTTGCAGTATATTTCAAATTGATCACTTTCTTTCTTAATGCATTAACTCTACAACAATTCCCAAAAAGCCAAATAAATCACCAACTTACCTTTTGCATGATAAGCCATTAATATGTTTGGGAGTCAAACCAGAATGTTCTATGTGTACGCCAGTTCAATTACGCATCAAATCATTTTTTTTGTTAAATAATGTTGAGGATTAAATTAAATATGTCAATACGAAGGAGTGTAAGTTTCCTTTTGATAGAATGCAATTTCGTTTTTGTCTGTACAGGCTAGCACTACTTTATACATATTGTCCAATTACTGTAAGTATCATCTGCATACTGCTTGGTATCTACGTCTATGGGTTTTATTGCAGTGAGGTTACGAAAGATGGACGCGTACTAATTCAGCGAACTTGGCTTCGTCAACCCTTATGCCTCCATGACCCATGATTTCATGAAAAAATCGATCTTGTTCTCCTTGTGTAATATTTCCACTAACGGCCATGACAGCATTTAGTTCTTCCCCTCTTTCTTCTCCAACAAATCCCATGTTGAGAGTCTTGACAGTTTCTCCATAACTTCCACCCCATAATAGAGGCTCAAGATACTTCAGCACCACGAGACCAGCCTTGAATAAGACAATGTCGCCTTGGAGGATAAACAAATCCCATAGTTTGGAAGATAGTTCTAGTGGTAGTACAGATGCGAAAACTGTGGTCAGCCAGTCCGTTAGGTAATTGTTTGGAGTTAGGGAGAGATTTCTGAAATGGAGGAACAACTTGGGCAAGTTTTCGGCAAATAAGACATTGAAGACTTTAGCATATCCTCTTACACCATCTTCACTATTTGAGAACATGGCTGATAGAACTCGACTTTTTTGAATCAAGTTGCAGAGTGATATAAACGCTCTTTCTGGTTCCAAGTTCAATAAGAACATCCCAGCCAAAAACGACGTGCCTCGTACCTACACCATAAATCATTAGCGAGGGCTTTACAGGTCACCAAAACTTTAGAACAAAGTATCCTTACATATCCTACATCAGTTCGATAGGTGATATATGCTCTCAGGACTTCACGTAAAGGCCCATACATTGGTCCATTCACCTAATATGAAGACATTCAGATTATGTCAAGGTATTAATTTGGTGAAAATACTTTGGATGGCTTACTTGAAAAACACACAGACTGGGTAAGGTTCTCAGAATGTCCTCTGTTATGACCTTGTAGTTGTAGGCTTCTGTCTCTATTTCCATGCGTTTATGACTCCAACGGCCATGACGGTCCTCCCGTTCAGTAATAGTATTATCCTCTCCATTGTTATCCGAGTCTTCAGAATTATCATCATTGTCATCAAGATTGATCTCCGATAGTGCATTCATAGGACTTTCGGTAGCGTTCAGAGTATGGTTGGGTCGAGTATGATCAGGATAGTGAATGCCAATGCCATGACCATTTTCCATTGGTAGTGATGGCTCCCGTTCTAAAACATCATAATGCCCTCCCGATTGTTTGGTATCATCGACGAACTGGCGTTCCATGACAAATGACTTCACCTTGCCATTCTGACTGTCTACATCGCTTGTTGAACTGGACAGACTAACTCGTCTAGAGCTTTCGCTTTGATTATCATCCGATTTTAGAACCTCTAGACTACTAGTTCTGCCTTTACGATGGATGGAAATTTCTGACCGTTTAGATGGATCAAAGGGTTCGCTCTGGCGATCAGTGTCTGGTAGATCACCACCAGATTTAGAGTGCTGAAGGTAACCTTCAGACTTGCTGAGCCTGTTGGGAGTTGGAACAGAAGATGCTGAATTGCTTAATCTTTTGTATTCAGGTGAGGTATACACATCTGTTGTTCCATGTGGTGTTGCACTTGTGGGTAGTTTAGGCTGCTGTTTGACATACATATAAAACGTTTCTGTTGGTATCAAAAGTTGTGAGCACTCTGTCATTTTGCCCTTTATCGCTAGTGACTGGATGAATACCTTTTGGTATATTTAAAGAATTTCCGATGGCCAACGTCCATACTTTGCCCCTGCAACGTGGCGGTAATCCCTTCATCCATAGGTCACGGGTCTGCTTCTCATGTCGCCTGTCAAGTTGATTGCACTCAGTATTGCAATATCTAACCAGAAAAATCGTATCATTCCAAGGACATACTTTACATGCCAATTTGGCAGTATTTCTTCCTCCCAGGTTTTGACGTCGTGCATCAGTTGTTTGTCTCGTTCCTCCTTTTTCTTGTAATATTGTTTTTCCTTCTTAGCTTCTGATTTATACAATATTAGATTTGAACTGCCATATGCACTTTGACACGTTTATTCATATACCCACCGACTGCTTTGGCACGTTTCATCATATTTTCGTGCTGTTGTAGATGCTTTTTTTCCTCTACTGGGTTCTTTGGAGGTAGCGTTCTACCAAATTAAGTGTATTAAATTACATTAGGTTCATACAATGCAACTTTTGTCATCCATAGAGTTATTCAGCTTACACTGGTCTAGTTTTGGAGACTACTGTTTCTAAAGTGGATGGATGCTGTTTTGGTGCTCTACTGAAAGGATTCAAGCTGACATACAGCTAGTCAGAGAAGTTCCATAATCTTAGAAGTGGAATATAAGCATTTGATTACTTACCTTGATCTCCTTTTCAACCCTTTGAGTGATGAACCACCAGATTTGGCTACAACATCGTTTTCTTGAACGCCTCTCCTAGCGCCACTGGTTGGCGTACTTTTACCGATTTTCATTTGAGTTCCTCCGGAGCGAGGGCCAACAACAGCTTGTGTATCTTCCAATACATCAGATATACTGTAGAAAGGTCCAGACAAGTCGACATTTGTCTCTCCAAATGTACTTTCTTCTGGGGCTGTAGGAGGACTTGGCTTTCGTGAGATAAGCTTGAAAAATCTTGAGGATGTTGGACTTGATATGATATGGCTGGGGTCTCTTGGAAGATCCAGTGACACCTCTTCAAAGAGATGATCATACCTTGATTCAGCTGAACCGTAATGTCTAGCTCGTACAGTGGGATCTGGCTCAGGTTGGTGTAACTGAGTGGTATGTACTGGCTCTGCGCCTGATGGTGTTGCTACAGGTGAATCTAAGGAGGATGTCAAGTCATCCAATACATCATCAGCACTTATCGTTAAGGGCGACGGTTGATCCTGGCGCTTTACAGGGCTGTTGGAATTATTCAAAGTGGAGAGAGGATTATGGTGCTGGCCATTGTGAGAGTTAGTGGAAATTTGTGGGGAATCCGATAAATTTACAGTTTCCAAATGACTTGAAACATCTTCAGCTGTATGTGGGGGCATAGATTCATCTAAAGAGAGATCGACAAAAGAATCCTCAGTTTCATCACGATTAGAAGTACGATCTAGTTGGGACATGAACGAGGCAAATGAGACGGATCAATGTCCGACAAGACAACACCAAACTCTTAAAAGTAATTCAAGGCACAAAATTTATTTCCCTTGAAATCAATCGGTCTTTTTATCACTAGACTCTGCAGTACTATCGCTAGATGTTGCCGTTTGCTTCGATTCCTCCTTCTTTTGAATAAATTTGGCTGCTTTGGACGCTTCCTCGGAATTTGCCATTTTGTCAAATATGAGGTACATCGCAACAAGGACGAGTACACCAGCCCAAAACCATGGGTTACTGTTTGTTGTTAGTATGGTTGGATGAATTGAAAATGCACATAAAGTTGGAAATATCCTTACGAGAAAGTAGTTGTACTATGTACGAGCTCGACCTCGTACATCAGACTAGTGCCAGGTGCAACCGTTCCTGGAAGACCAAGTTCCCCATAGCCAAGCTCAGCAGGAATTAAAAGTCGACGCACTTCTCCTATACACATGCCTTCAATTCCCAAATCAAAACCTATGTTCAAATGAAATTGTTCAGTTTGGTATCGGAGCATCCAGACAGATTACAAAGAATAGCCTTCTACTCACCAGGGATGACTCTCTTATCGCCTTGTTTGAATTTTATTGGGGTACGATCATACGTGCTGTCGAAAGGACTCTCATCATCCCATCGATATGCTCTGTAGTTGATTGTAACATCCGTGCCTTTTGCAACTTTGCCCCTACACCTTTCCGGTTTTCTCAGGACACCTGTACAGGGTTACTTTTCCAATCTCGACTGTGACAGAACTAGATGATACTAATACATACCAATGCGGAGAACATCCGGTGGATCTATGGGATGGCGTCTTTGTGCCAGCACAACTGTAGCCAAGAGAGCAACCAAAAATACAAGTGATGACCAACACTTCATTGTCGAAGGTAAATGAAGAGTTTACTGGGCCTGAAAACGGTGAGGCAAAAACTTAACGGCGATACGCAGTGGCTGTTGGAGGTCCCAAAATGGAAATATAACGTTGATTTGGGACAAATTGCTACTGTGAAATTATCGGAGGTCAAAGACAGTACGCTTCATACGAATACGTGGATCTCCTTCCACCCTATCACTGAAGACTTAATTTAGAAGATAATGTAGTCTATTGTTCGTCTTGTTGTATATCTTATTCTAGTCTACTTCACGAAGAAATATGGAAAGATGATAGCTACAAACTGAGGATCCACGAAACGGCATAGTGCTTATACGTGAAATAATCGAAATAATTGGGAGGCCTACCGCTGTATATACCATTACTTGAGCTTGAACTTTACATCATCCTTGTTGAATCTTTTGCCCACTTGTTCCAATCGCACATTCATAGCATTTCAATTACAGAAGAATTGCTATGCTGTTAGAAGGGATCAAGGTAAAGAGCATATGGGGGATATGTCATCCAGCAGATAAATTCGCGTTGCACCTGACCACTCCTTGCTTATATCGTTTATTGATGAAATATCTAAGTGTTACTTTTGCAGTCACACACAGACGCAGGTTGTCTGCGTCATGCCATAGTTATTGCTAGTGTCGAATCGATCACATACACGCTACATACTATTCGTACTGCTTCTGGAGCATTTGCCGCTGAATAGGAAGACCATTTCCTTACTACCAACAACAATAGCAATCCTATCACCCATTTTAAAAGGTATTGATTCATGTTTTCTTCGTTCACTTGTCTCATTTTACTCTCATACTTGTATTGTCACTATGAGCCATAAACCAGCTAAACTGAAATGTACACAAGACAATTTAGATATCATTACCGACAATTTCCAGATTGTGCTGCATAAACAACTGTCGGTTTAAAACATGATGCTGTTAATCAGTGGAAACAATATGTTCTCAATAATTTCGATGATCTAAACCAATGGTTGAGCAATACCTATGCCAGCATTTTCAACAATAAACTCGATTCGCGACTGATTTCTCCAGAAACTGAAGGATCCTCCAGATTAAAAAATAGCGCTATCAATGTTCTTCGAACGGATATTGCAGCAGAATATCAAAATTTTTTGTATGACAGAAGTTATATTGAAGCAAATTTGTAGAGAAAACACTCACGTTACTTCCAGGTTACGTCCGATTCTTCGTATTTTTACTCATTTTGGAAATTCCTCCAATAGAAAGACTGTTCACTTAAGGTCATATGCTGATTCGATCTGACGAGAGTATGCTCTTGCTCAATCCGCAGCGTATGGCAGCTTCCAAACGTTGGTTTGTTCTAGCATCCTTCTGTCTTTTCTCTTTCACAAATGCTTTGCAATGGATCGCATTCTCTCCTGCTATTCAAACATTTGCCAAATACTTTTTCGATAAGGTCTCATTGACTACAACCAATGCCATTAATGCCTTCAGTGGTTCCTATATGATCATATACCCTATTTTGGTTCCGTTTTCTTTCTCTTACTTTGAGGATGAAGAAGGTGCAAAGTTTGGAAGTGGATTGAAACGAGGTATTACTATTGGTGCTCTATTAAACGCTATAGCTGGCGTTGTGAGATGGATAGGAGCTTATCCAAGCTGGCAAGGCTACACTATAGTGTTCCTAGGCCAAGTGATAGCGGCAATAGGTAAATTAATTATGCAACTGTCAAACAATAAGAGTCAGCAAAACATGTCTTCAATTTATTAATTATATTTTCATGTTTTGTAATACCATAGCACAAGTATATATGCTCGCACTTCCCCCTAGACTGGCTGTCGCATGGTTTCCTCCAGACGAAATCAATTTTATCACTGCCATTGCAGTATCCTTCAATAATCTTGGCATAGCCGCTGGATTTGCTCTAACACCTATCTTAGTACCTGGAACTGGATCCATGATGACTGATATACCTCGATTTCTTGCTCTGCAGATGGTCTTGTGCGTGATAGCATTTATTGCCGTTTGGTTTGCTTTTCAGCAAGAGCCTTCTCAAGACTATCAAAGGTACGTACCTAAGTTTCTTACAGCTAAAAGTGCAAGTCGTTGGTTTATGTACTTATAAATGATGATAGAATCAACAGTGAAGAGGATCCGTCTTCTCAGAACGCTTTCTCAAAACAAGAAGCAATAGTGTTGTTCAAACAGCGAAACTTCATCACACTTTTAATATCCTTTGGAATGGTGATGGGTGCACAGTGTGCAGTATTCAGTCTTTTGGCTGAAATCCTATCACCTTCTTTTGATCTAGAGGATAACATCGCCATCGGCTGGCTAGGATCAGTTATGCTACTTGTTGGTGTTCCTCCGTCCCTTCTTATCGGCAAGCTGATCGATGTTACTCATGGATATATGACAATATGTCGAATCTTGTATGGCTCTGTCATTGTTAGTGTCATTTGTTTGACCTGGGCGGCGTGGATAGGATGGTTCACCTTGGCTGTTGGCGCATGGTAAGTTTGGTTCATCCAATGTATAGTGTTTGCGTGAAATAGGTATGATGCATTAACGATTAATGGATCTCACGTATTGGTTAGCTTGATTTTTGGAATCGCCTCTTCGGGTATGTACAATTTCAGGAACATTGCCTTTTAAAATTTTTCCTTACCGCTTACTATATTCCTCTTATGTACCTGATGCAGCAATTTTGCCGGCTGTATTTCAATGGGCAGGTGAACTGTTTTATCCTGTAAATGAAGTGGTTCCGACTGGATATTTATGTATGACCGGTAATATTGGTGGCTGGCTTCTAGTGCTTATCATGGGATGGACAGAGGATTCAAGCATACAATTCACCATGCTTCCAGCCATGGTTATACTTATCGCCTCGTTACTGATTGGCATGATAGCCACATTCTTAACCAATGGTCAACTCAAACGTTTGGCGAGCCAACAATATAGTATTGTAGAGTCTCGTATTGATGCCTGAGACAACATTCATTGTATTATAGCATTGACGTTATGTAAATCTAAATATTATTGTCTATATTACTTGCAACTTGAGAATTAGAATGGTTTGATTCAATAAACCTAATACCAACTCTTCATTATCATCAGCATCAATGTCACCTAATGTCATATCATGAATCCAATCCTCTGTTTCGTATGTAGCGATGAGCTTTAAATCGATTAAAAAAAAAGTCAATATGCATCCTACGTGCAAAATACTTCAAGATTACCAATAGTCAAGGATAACTTACATTCCCGTTATGATATGCCTTTAGCTCATTACGGTGGCCAGCACAAATGAGGACGTCAGGCGAAGTTATTTTCATCCCTCTTGGTCGGTATCTTAATAATTTAGTAACTGGATAACCGACTTGGAAGAAACTTGATATCTGTCATCAAACGAAAATGGAGACATTGTATCAACGCTTGCTCCAGTGTGGACGAACGCTTTATGGATAGCATTGTTAAATCTTTGCTCGCTTTACCTTGTAATCCGTCATTATGTATATATCACCATTTTGTCCAGCCAGCACAATCTGTTGCATGCCTGAAGCTGAAGCTTCGTCAGCATTGCTTTTCCCAGTAGAATCTGAGAAATAACCCGCGCACATCTGAAAGACAGGATGAATTAATGTCTCTGGCGTAGTTTGAAAATAGTGACCGTTGATAAACATACAGTATTGATAATAGAAGGAAGGGAGATAGTCATTATCCGTTCACCCTTGGATAGAAAGTGTAGTAGTGGCCATCCGTCACAAACTAAGACATAAGCGACAGACAGACCATCGGTATCTTGAAGTTTGGCAGATAATAAACATCGAATGGATGGTGAGTGTCCAACGGTCTATAATGTTGGCGTTAGGATACGTGGCTACATTGATCTGAGACTGTTGCACTTGCTATCACTAACCGCACTACCAGTATAAAGTCGAGCCGATTCTTCACCAACGTTACATCGCCATCGGGAGTCGTGAGGATGGAAAGAAGTAATGATACCATCGACGCCACCGGATATTATCTCAAATCCTCCGACTAAAATTTAGACATAAAGAAACGAGTTTTTTTTTTTTCTGTTGTCAGTCCCGAGGAAGGAATAGGTTTCAAAAGGGTGTGATCTTTTACATACCCATATCTTCATACATTTCGAGGTGAGTTATTGCGGCTCCTATAACACGTTTGCTGAGCATTTGCCGCCGAGAAAATACTGTAACTGTTCCGTCCGAATCCCCAACAATTAAATCCATCGCGTTAAATCCAGTCACGTCATATAATACAATCGATTGTATAGAGCCACTTTTCGTATCTAATACAGTATCTTCCTATAACTCCCACGCAGAAACTAGTAAGCATCACTGATCTTTCATTGTCGTAGGATTTCTTATCATTTACCTTTTCTTCATTAAGAATCAAGATTCTTCCGCTGCTAGTGCCAATGAGAATGTCATTTTCTTCATTGAGCTCTTCTAGGAATGGTTTGCCGACCGTCAGACAAATGATCGGATCGTCTAGCTTGCGTTTCCATGAGATGTCAAAACTTAATTGTATCTCTTCTGCATTAATGCGTGGCCGTTTAGAGGTTTGTGACATCTTTGGGACGTGTAAGGAACAGTCTAAAGGGCATAAAAAATTGACAGACTTGTTGACAAACGTACAGGTGCCGTCGGGCCACCATAGGGTCACAAAAAATATTTTTTTCGCCCATTCAATCAAGACACAACCGGTTTTCAACAAAGTTAAAGCCATAACCGTACCAGGTATACAACAGTTTCATTCAGTCTCTAACTGTCTCTATCGCGATGTCAAGCTTCCTGGTCTGGCGGCATTTGAAGACGATTTGTCTAGTAGGTATACACCCAAACAACGACATTTTACATCAACTGTTCTAATATCTAGCTTGTATAGAGCGAGATGAAAAGGTCTTTACTGTCAGACCCGTCACGTTTTGGATGGACAAGTTGCTTGAACCTGAAAATAGTAAACAAGTAACGGAGTCAACCGTTCCTACTGGGGAACATACGGTTGTTGAGAAGACGGTAAATATAATTTGCGATTATTTGTCACGAGTCAGTTATTTTCGTCCCCATCCAAGCCAACATTATTACTTTCAGATGGCTGATAGCTATATGGAGGAATATCTACCTCTGAAGTCGTCGCCCGAGTTATTGGAAGAGTACATCTTTTTTGATGGGCGTGTAAGACTTGGAAAGATATTGGAAGGTGTGTTCAACTTCATTTCATCAAACGAGACAATATCTCATGCTGACAATCAAGATAAGATTTGGATGCGCTAGCAGGTGCCATTGCATATAAGCACGTGGATAACCCAGCAGATGCTCCGCCTGTCACCATCGTTACTGCCTCGGTCGACCGACTTGATCTCCTGCTTCCTAACCAACCTGAAGACTTGAAGTTGTCTGGGCATGTTGCCTATGTTGGAAAGAGTTCTATGGAAGGTTAGTAGCGTAATTTTGGCTAGCTAAACAATCAACATAATCCTTTGCTAATGTGCAATACACAGTGTTCATCAAGGTTGAGAAAGTACCAGATTATAACGTAACGGATAGAATATCCACCGCTCCACCACCGGACTTGACCACTTTCTCTGCCAACACCTTACTTGCAACACGTTTCACCATGGTGGCCATTGATTCTGCAACCCTCAAAAGTGTCAAAGTCAATTCACTCAAGCTGCTATCGCCACAGGATCACACACTTTTCCGCTTTGCTGAAGATAGCAAGGCACGCAAGCGCAGAGCTGCCGAGGTCTCCCTTAGTAAAACACCTCCTACTCAAGAAGAAAGATTATACATTCATGACGTTTATTTGAAATATTCTGAATATGACGATAATAAGAAGCCACTTCCAAAGGACATGGCGTGGATGGAGGATACAAGAATGGAGAGCAACTATATAATGCAACCTCAAGATCGCAACATACATAACAATATTTTTGGTGGATATGTAAGCAATGCATTTCGGATTTTTATTATTATCAAGAGTACAATGACATTCATCAGCTTATTTAGCTTATGCGACGGGCTTATGAGCTTGCCTTTGCTGATGCCAGTATCTTCCTCAAATCAAGATGTCCTAACTTACTTTCCATGGATGAAGTCACCTTCCGGCGACCAGTCCATGTTGGATCATTGTTGAAGTTGACATCACACATTGTATATGCTGAGGGATACCCTCATCGATCTTTTCAAGTAAGTGGCGTAAGGTGCTGTGACCGATATCTTCCTGTTTAGGCTAATGCAGACATTTGCAGGTGCGAGTGGTTGCTGAGGTAGCGGATATTGAGAAAGACCTTAGAGAAGTCACCAATGTGTTCTACTTCACACTATCTACTCGGGATCCTGATGGAAATCGACCTCATTCCCATAAACTCTTAGAAGAACCACCTGTCAGACGCATTCTTCCTCGAACATACGCCGAAAGTATGTTATGGCTTGAAGGAAAGCGAGGCAGAGTTCAAGGTGTTCGAGCTAGACAAGCTCTGATGAAGCTTATTTCAAATGACGGCAGCGCAGATGACCAAGCCTTGTAATTTTTCTTTATTTATTTTTCAGTTTATTATATTGTATTGCTGTATGTAGTTTATGATTACTGTGAGGAAGGAAAGCCACTTATAGACTTACAATCAATACAGTTGGTTGATATCAATTATTTATGAGTGAAACTTTTCGTAGAGTACATCAATGGAATTATGGTACCTCTCACCCCTTGAGCCGATCGCTAGCTTTATGCAACCGTGGAAGGATTATGGAAGAAATAAGCCCGCCGCTAAAACAAACTGGTTCTTTCAGAATTTTCATTAGTCTATTTATGCATTGCTATGTTCAACCATTGTACAATAATATGAATTGCTCAGTCGGTGATGTGATGCCTCTTTTGCAAAAGATCTTTCCGTATTCGTTTGCTATTCGTTTGCCAAGGAGTGGTAATGCCTGCTACAAATAATCGTCGGCTTAAAAATGATACCGTAGGGCCAGAGCAAATGAAATGATATGGTCGTAAAGACAAACTTATTTGAGTATTCATAATGCTAAGAAGCATAAATAACCAAAAAAACTGTTCGATTCTATGTTTTTTCCAGCTCCAATAGCTTGGCTCAATCAATGCAAAAGTGGCTACGATGACTATATAAAAAAAAGGCAAGTGCGGCGACAACACGTGGCTCGCTGAAGCAGGCTTTGTTTCGCCCACATCCATACCACCGCCTCTCCTCCACTTCTATGGCTTACGGGAACATAATGGATGATTCCAAATTGATAAATTACAGTCAATACGACGATAGTATTGTGCCACATATAATGCAGGTGTGTATCCTATATTAACTATCTTACAAATGTAGTCTTAATGATCAATTTTACCAACTTTTTACATTCTTGTCTTTGTCATTCCAGAATAGCAATTGGGATTGTGGGCTCGCTTGCATTGCCATGACCATGCGAGCGTTAGGAAAAGATGTCGACATTAACGACTTGCGGCAACACTGTCATGTCAACAGCATATGGACGATAGATCTTGCGTTTCTGTTACGAAATTATGTGGAAGATTTTACCTATTACACAAGCTTTCTTGGTAGTCGGAAAGAGTATCAGCAAAACAAGTTTTATCAAGAAACTTTTAGCGAAGACGAAAAGAGAGTGAACAAGTTGTTTGCTATAGCAAAAAGCTGCAACGTACATGTTGTTCGAATGTAAGAGTTCAATTCATTTTCTCTATTGCAACCTGGTGAAACGGGGCTTGGGCATCGATCGGAATACCTTTTTGCAGTTCTACTTGCTATTACCGACCAACAATATGTATGTGGCATGCGATTACATATGGTCAAACCTGGCATGTGTGGGATACTTCCTCGAATCAAGTGGTCAATAGCTGACATTCAATTGCCAATTTGGACAACCTTTTTCTTTTTTCCAGGTTGCTGCCAATGGACGATTTCAAGCGGTTCTTATTCTGTAAAAAATTTGCCATAATAACGCTAGTGAATGCTCGTCTATTGCGATGTCAATGGTGTCAGGTAAATGGGGAATGGATTTTCAGATCACCTTGGAAAAAATTTTGCCCACGGCTGACATTGGACCCTCAATAGAATCAGAAAGGATGCTCCGCTTCTGTTTGCGTAGGATTTGACTCTATACTAGACCGAATGAAAGGATACGAATATATTGGTAGTTCACACTCTCTACTTATCCTGATGGCGATTCTGCACTACTCTATTACTAAAACAATAATGGCATTAACGACAAATATAGGTCACTTTATAGTTCTTATCAATTATGATCCCAACGACGATGTCTTCATCTATCGTGATCCAGCACAACAAGATAAGGTTTGCGTTATTCAAGCCGAAATACTTGATTCAGCACGACAATCAATAGGCACTGACAATGACTGGTATGATTTTATTTCATTCTTGGATTGATTGTCACAAATATTCACATCTTACTGAAATTGTCTTTCAGCATCGTGATTCGTATATAGTTGAGGATCTTCGGAACATGGCAAAAAAGATGTGGATACCAAGCCTGCTACGAAATATTTCTTGTTTTTTTTTATTTTGCTGTTTATACATTTCCTATTACCTTTCTATGCATATCAAGTTACTGTCTACTAGAGACTGTTAGTGAAGAAACATGCTGTCTACAACGCCGTGCGTGCGTGACAAAGTCGGATGCTGTGCCAGAATTACGAAACCCAACAATCAGTTCATCGGAATTTGAAAAACGGAAATCTGAGCGCGAAAAAAAAATGCTCTCAATAAAAAGGGAAAATTTCAAAAACATGATTTTAGCACGCAACCTTTTCTTACTTTCCATCTCATCTTCATAACATGGCTCGCAACTTTGACCATTACCCCAAGAACGTTGGTATTCTTGCCATTCAAACTTACTTTCCTTCTCGTGTAAGTTGAACTTTTCGTGCAGTATGTGACGATGCAGACATCTGCAGTGATTGGGGATGACCGGTTACCCTACCATAAAAAACCATCATCCGAAACCCAGAACTGGCAGATGATGCTTTCACAGCTAATTATTTCTCCATTATGGACCTACATCTGATGTCATTCTTTCCATCTTGTCGCGTATAGTATGTAGAGCAAAGCGAGATGGAGGCTTTTGACGGCGTCAGTGCTGGAAAGTATGTTATCGGCCTTGGCCAAGAAAGAATGGCATTTATTGATGACAGAGAGGATATCCAATCTATCTGTTTGACTGGTATGTTTCTTCTATTTCTTCTATTCGGTGCGAGTAATATGTATTTGATACAACGCACATGTGATGTCTTGCTCTCCTGCTCTCATTATGCGTGCCTTACCTTACTAATTGGCGGGTTGATCTGATTTTTGCAGCTGTCCAGAACTTGATGGAGTCTTACAAGATCTCTTACAACGATATTGGTCGTCTCGAGGTCGGTACTGAAACCATCATTGACAAGTCAAAGGCTGTTAAGACTACCTTGATGACCTTGTTCGCTGAGCACGGAAACACCGAAATTGAAGGTATTGATACAACCAACGCTTGCTATGGTGGTACCAACGCTTTCTTCAATGCCGTCAACTGGATTGAATCTTCCTCCTGGGATGGTCGCTATGCTATTGTTGTTGCTGGTGATCTTGCCTTGTATGCCTCTGGTGCCGCACGCCCTACCTCTGGTGCCGGTGTTGTTGCTTTGCTCATTGGTGAGAACGCACCTATTGTCGTTGAACGTCAATTGCGCTCTACCTACATGAGCCATGCCTACGATTTCTACAAGCCTGATATGCACTCTGAATATCCTATTGTCGATGGCAAGTTCTCCAACACCTGCTATCTCCAAGCCTTCGATACCTGCTACAACAAATACCTGGACAGACTCAGTGCCAAGACTGGAAAGGAGAAGGTCAGCTTGGACGATATTGATTATCTTGTCTCTCACTCACCGTATGCTAAGCTTGTTAACAAGAGCTTTGCGCGTGCTGTAAGTACTTTCGCCCCACCAGCGGAGGAAACCCCTGTTGGACAAAGAGTTGAATTTTGCCTCATTATTTCTAACTCCGTTCCTATTTCCAGGCCTACAACGATTTCCTTCGGGATCCTGAAAACCCCAAGTATGCTGAGTTCAAGCAGCTTGCTGATATCTCCTACGCCGAATCATTGGAAAGCAGAGATATTGAGAAGGCTTTCATGAATTTCACAAAGGAAGGCTACAAGGCTAAGGTTGGTCCTGCTGCCTTTGGACCCAAGAACATCGGTAACTGCTACACTGCCGCTACCTGGTTCTCTCTCAGCTCTTTGATTTCTGAAGTTTCTTCTGAGGAATTGCAAGATAAGCGTATTTTGCTCTACTCTTATGGATCTGGCCTTGCTGCTTCTATGGCTTCTTTCAAGGTTCTTGGATCTACTGAACAGATCAAGTCAAACCTTAGCCTTAGAGAGAGATTGGAACAGCGAACCAAGTGCAAACCCGAAGACTTTGTTGAAGCCATGGCTATCCGTGAAAAGACTCACAATGTCAAGGACTACACTCCCGTCGGTAGCCTTGATAACATTGCTTCTGGTGTATACTATATCGATACTATTGATGACAAGTGGAGACGTTTCTATAAGCGCAAGGACTAATCTGCCTGCCTGCGATGCAATCTGGTGCTCTCTCTCGACACCCCAGCGATGAAGTACTCTGCCGTTTCCATTTTTTAATTCTGTGAAAAAAATATATAATATATTTGTGGCTATTCTCAAGTTTAGAAGACATTTTTGTTCCCATTTTTTTTTTGTTCTCCTCACGACCCTAATCATTCATTCTATATTTCCTCTATACTTGTTTCATAGCTTTGACGGATGTGTATTAGAAAATCCCGGTCATTCTTCCCGATAATAATATCAACATAAAGACAACTGATTCATTACATCCTACATTAATATGTTTTTCCAATGCCTTTGAGCTGGTGTTTCCTTCATCACGAAATCAATTTTCAACAATTTATTGAAGAATTTGAAACGCTTTTAGAAGTAATACTCTATACGGCTCGCTAATGATTTATCTCCTTCAACTCGATACAGTTTGAGGTACGCTAGGGTTAGGACGATTGCCCCAGCTTCTGGTTGTAATGCCACTCACAGTAGTGGCATTAACTTGCTCCAGCTCTAGAATGATAATCTCATTCGTACCCTTCTTCAGCCAACAACCAGGTACATAAAGCTGCTGCTGAGGACCGATCATCCAGTATCTTCCAAGATTGTTTCCATTCACCCATATCATACCTTTGGTCCATCCAGGATTAGATAGGAATGTATCACCAACCGTCTGCAATTTGAACGAAGCTTGATAGAAAGTAGGTACGTCAGTGCTGTTATTAGAAGGCTTGGCCGTCTTGATCATGATGGAAGGATCATCCAGTGGCAATGTATACATGGACCAGTTTTCCAGCACGTTTCCATCCAAGGTTACATTGCCGACGATACCCTTGCGTTGATCTGGAATACGACCACCATAGTTAATTCGACCCATGTTTTCTACTAGAAGATCAATGACATCGTTCTTGCCGACTGTGAGATTGACTGCTTGAGGCAGCGGGTAAGTGCTATCAAATAGTCCTTGTCGTTTGCCGTTCACGTAAACAAGTATTCTATCTCTTGGATAGTCGCTCAAGCTGAGCATACCACTTGATGCTGTTTGACTAGTCGTTCTGTACAGAATGAAGCCATTGGACTGTCCCAACGCTTCCATGTAAACGGGCTGCTGCTTTGATACGGGTTTGGGTAGCGTATCAAATAGACTAGCTACAGGTTTCATAGTAATATTTGCAATGGAGATCATAGGTGTCGCTTTTGGCATACTGGGTAGCTTTGCTCCCGCAGGGAGATTGGCTTTAATGGTCTTTTGAATGTTGTAGAATAAATCTGTAGGTTTTCCACTTTCATCCAACGGAGCACCATAGTCGTAACTGATATTAAAAACTGTTAGACAAATATAAAGACGTCTTCAAGTTCAGTCGGCTGCATATCACTTGCCTTGAGGTTACAGGTGTCAGAACCGTTGACCAGTCTGCTCCGGCACTGAACCCGAAATTGGTTCCTCCATGCACCATGTAGAGACTGAAGGAGGAACCATTCTTGATGAGCCAGTCTAAGTCACTCATTACTGTTTTGGCTCCATTGGCATCAGTAGTCTGATGTGGAGATCCCCAAAGATCGAGCCAAGTAGTATAATATTCTGCATCAATATAGGGTCCTGAAGAATTTGTGTTCGCAAGGTAATTTTGTCGAGTCACGAAAGCCCCTTCAACGTTACCACCTCCGCCGTCAGTTTCAGCAAGCACGTTTTCTATCACTCCACCTTTCAAGTAACTAGTGCCATCGCCATCAGTCGTATATAGAGGGACATTGAATCCAGCAGCCTTCCACATGTCTCTCAGAGCTGATGTGTACTGCTTGTCAGAACCATATGACCCATATTCATTCTCGACTTGAACAAGAATAATAGGGCCGCCATTGGATACTAGCAGTGGCTGGAGTTCTTTGGTTAAGCGAGTAATATACGACTTGGTGGCGTTCAGGAACGCTTCATTGTTTGATCGAACAACCATACCAGGAACTTCCGACAGCCAAGCGGGGAATCCTCCCCATGTATGCTCTCCACAAATGTAACTACCGGGTCGAAGCAAGACCTTGAGGCCCTCCTCTTGGGCAATCTTGAAATATTGCGCCACATCGTTCATGCCAGAGAAATCCCATGTGTCCTGCTTTGGTTCCAGCAGATCCCAGAAGATATAAGATGATATACTGTTTAAGCCCATAGCTCGTACCTTTCGCAAACGATCTCGCCAATATTGCTGTGGAATACGTTGTGGATCCATCTGTCCTGCCAGGATCTGAAAGGGTTCGCCATGAAGAAGAAAAGTCGTCTCGTTATAGGTAAATGGTGCCGCACCTTTGGCTGTTACAGCACCATTCACCGCTTCAAGCAACGAAAGCGCAAATACTCCGCAGGCAGTCAAGGAAGCTAATGACCTCATATCTGAGAGATTGTAATGGCAAAATCGGAATCTGGCCGAGCGACCTTTTACACAATTTACAAGGTCTTTTCGCTCCAATTAATAAATGTCTACTGCCTCGTACGTGAGAATCTATCAATGAAGAAGAGGCTAGCCATATTCTTCTTTGCCAATGTGTAAGACGTCTGAGATGTACAAAATCTATGCAGGTACAATAATTTCGGTAATACAGCAGGAAGAATGCTTACTTCAGCAATTTGCTGAAGTAAACAGGAATATATATTTCCCACATTACTCAAAGTGCTTCCGGGGGACGGATGAATTAAAAGTATGCATAGGAATCAAAACCTTAAATTTCTTAGCGAGCATTTGTGCGTCTATCGGTTTCGCGAATGTTCAAGGGTCCTTTGATAAGGCTAGAAGTCCCAAGATAAATTATGAGCCGAGGGCTTATGGCATATTAATTTAAGGGTACAGGGTACGGTTCACAAGAGTTTGAAGAACAATACGACAACCACAGCATCCTCGGAAGAAAAGCGCCATATTTGAGGCCACAATGTTTACTAACATCAATTGTTAGCTAAGCTATTCTGTGGTTGCAGGCATCTACAATGGAATTTCAAAGACCTGACTATCAAGTTCATCTCCACACTTGGCTATGCCAATGGATGAATTCTTCTCGGTCAAGCATAGATTAGTGCCTTTGTTGACAAGGTAGCCAGCAACACCATGGGTCCAAACTTGCTCCGGAGATGCAGAACATTTTTCCACGATTACCGAGGAGCCGTTAACGGAGAGACAGGTATTACCAGCAAACGGAACGGATATTGTTCCTTGAAGTGAGATATTCCAAAATTGGTCATCGGTTGCATTGCATTTTCCTGATGCCACAGGGCTGCCCGCACCAATGCAGTTTAGAGAAAATGCATTGAAGATCTGGCCGCCAGGGAGGAAGCTTTTGCATTGAGCACTTGGAGTAACACGGTAAACAGCAGTTCCATGACTAGGGATATTGCTAGCCTCAATTTGGTTGGTTTGCACTGATATCTTGCCTGTCCATAGATCTTTGACATGGTATTCACAATGACCACCGAGATGAAATCCGAGCTTGTCTAGTGTGACAGTCAAGGATGCAGCGGAACCAGCTTTATTTAGGATAGTTAATGCGCGATCTCCGTTGGCGAGGGTCTTTGCTAGAATATCGAATTCTGCATCCTGACTGATCAGGGTTGCTTGACGAACCAAGGGATCTTGATCCAGTGCGATGAGATCTCGGTTTGTTAAATATGCTAGATGCTCCTTGGTCAATGCAGGGATATTTGAACTGAGAATTAAAGGAGCAGAAAACGAAGACCATAATGCAAAATGCGACCTTTGCTCGTCCATTGTCAGATTAGGGTCTCCAGCGATAATAAAATCCGGGTCATTGTAGAACCCTTTCTTCTGCACCCTGGCTAAGCGGAGATTATATCCATAATTTGTCATGACACTTTCCCATACACTTCCGGATGAACCATAGGTAGCAATATCATACGAATGTCTGGCTAGCTGACCATATTTTGGTACCCACGACATCACCTTATACCAGTCAGTGAGGTTCTTGTCATTAACAAAATAAGCAGGAGCCGATTCTGAAAATGGAATTTTCAATGGAGGCAAAATTGGGTGCCACCTTGCATAAATTTGTCGATAAGTTTCTTCATCCGACTGGCCAGGGACTGAGTCCACATTACATCCATCCAATTTCAAGTAGTCAACTCCCCAGCTAGCAAATGTTTTAGCATCAATTTCTTCATGGTCGTAAGAACCAAGATATCCTCCACAAGTATGGGTTCCAGCGTCCGAGTAAATACCGAATTCCATCTTGTTCTTGTGGATGTAGTCCGAGAGCCATATCAAACCATTGGGGAACAATTTTGTGTCCCATGTCAAGGATCCATTGCTAGTACGATTATGATCTGACCAACAATCATCAATGGTAACAATCTTGAATCCAACATCTCGAAGGCCTGTGGACACCAATGAATCCACTGCGTCAATGAAAACTGTTTGATTTATGGCACATTCAAACCTAGCCCAGTCATTGAACCCCATGGGAGGAGTCGACGATAGCATTGATGCCGATATCTTTGCAGTTAGCAAAAGTTGCAATACCGAACGAATCGCTCGTTGTAGCTGCATTAAGATGAAGCTGCTTTTTTTTTTTCAGTTGGCAAATTACGGTTTATATACAATGCAACGCAAGCAATGTAATGATTTTTGTTAGATAACTTGTGTAAAGTCTCACATACATACTCTATCGTTGGCCAACCATGTACGGTAAGGATTGAAAACCTACAAAAGTTTCACAGGGACAACCGAAGGATTTCGTACGATTCTGCTGAAATTTACTATATTAAGATGGCATGACCATAGTATGGATTACCGATAAGAATTTCTATCATACCAGCACCGCACCCTGGGAGACTTTTGAAAATAACGCAGTTCTCGGAGAGTACAAACCAAACTTTGATATATTCGTATTTGCTAATTCAAATAGAGCATAAAATTGCTGGTAGCCTCGTAAATTCAAGCGACCAGATAAAATGTAAGGTTTTCTTCTGAGAACGAAGCTTACAGCATATAACCTGCTTGTTAAAAGTATGCTTACGTTTTGCGCTCTCCATACCGTCAGTACAAAGACTGAAATACATGTTTGAATGCAGCAAGTAATATCAATGATCCTACAGGAAAATGTACGCATCACGTTGCTTAATGTTGTACTCTCCTTTGATATGACATGGCACAATGCTTCTGTTTACATTTTTTAACCAAGATCTAACAGTATATATTTACTTGCACGTCGATGTATCATCCTTTAGTAAGAATAACTGGTTATGGTTCATCACAGTGCAATTTATTTTTTAAAGTATAACTATGGGATACAAGGCTTGAATTGAGCCCCCTATAGGTATAATAACCGGAAAACTTTTAAGGAGTTCAAATCAGCTGCGTTGCAAAGCAGAACAGTACATTTAATACTGTTCCATCAAAAAAAGGTCAACAGGTGTTACTGCTTTCCATAGTAAGAACCCCCTCGCTACCTACTATCCATGTACGGATATTTCAACGATGTTTTATTACATCATAACCACGACACACAAAATCAACCAAAGATTTTGTATGTGAATCATCGCAGGGTAGGTTCATGTTAGAAGGGATGTGATGTGATGTAGGAATTCATTGTGCACTACATTGGGAATTATCGAGTTTTATGCAGCCATGTGTCAAAACTCCATGAATTAATGACAGCCACCAACAAAATGGATTAAAAATTGCAGGATATTTTGAAGGAAGTCCATGACAATTGCTGCTTGTTTTCGTATACTTTTCTGTTACAATAATAAACGTGATCTGGGTCATGCAAACATCTAGATGCATCATCAATGCAATTTACTTCATCAAGACTTCAGCAACTGCAAGAACGATTGATGATTCTTCCATAATTAACACGGGCATCTGGTGTCGGAAGCAAACAACATGCTCATCTTTTTTCAAAGGCCGATATGGGTTTGAAATTTTGGCGAAACAAACAGCCTATGAAACAAAGAAAAAAATTGTTAGGAATTTGGGAAACGTGCAGATGCTGGTTACAATTTTTGGTTGCTGCTGTGTATCACTGAGGCATTCAATTACTTTTCTTAATGATATTTGATTTCAGATCTAATGTTCTCCTGAAGTTGGCTTAGATACCCAATACTACGTGTTTATTCATGATGTAATTCATGGAGGATCAATTTCAGTCATCGAACAAAAGCGATCACGGCCCCTGGGAGTATGATGAAAGATTCAAATGACATCACTTCTGAGGAACTAACGACGTAGTTGACTACAATATTACTGTGAAATTGAATTTTATGAAAATATGTATACTCATTACACTTTAAAAGAAAGAATCATAATTATGCGATATTGTAGAATTTATACACTGAACACGGGATATCTGGCTCAGCACAGCATAGCATATCGTCAAAATGTGACAATTTTATTTCAGGGATAAAAGTTGATGGAAGCGAAGCGAACAAACAGGGCGTCGAGTTTTTTCAGCATCTAAGGATTATAAAAAGTCTATCTCCATTCCCGGTTTCCCCTTATTCATCCCCTTCTTTCGCAGCTGTACAACATCTGACGCCAGCTGTAGTATTTTACATTTCCATTACTGCTACAACTGTTTCTTCATTATACCTGTATAAACCCGATGAAAAAAAAAAGCCATGAAAATAAAAGTTTGTCAATCACTATGACGATATCTCATTGCTCCATTTTGAACCTCTGCATGTCTTGGTCAATAATTTCTAACCTCTTTTTGTTTCTTTCTTACGACCATCAGGCAAGCAGGCGATATTTGCGAAGGGTCATTCGCTTATTAAGCCTTCCCATTACATTCTGGCCATCTTATTAGTCGGAACCAAAAAAAATAAATATATAAGAATCGAGGCGTTGATCACGGACAGTTTCAACGACCCCTGCGGTTCAGCCAAACGCCAGAACATCAGGGGTAACAAAAAAAAAAAAAATAAAGAACGCCCCGCCAACGGTGGATAAACCAATGCCTATAAAAAGGGGAGTGAAAATCATTTGGTACCTGAAAGAATCAGCTTTTCTTCACTTCATATCGCATAAAGAATGGTTAACATTAAACCAACCACGGATCCTCGCCAACGCATAGGAACTTGTATAGACAACAACAGCTATGAACTTATTGATATTCTTGGTGTTGGCGCATATGGTACTGTCTACTTGGCACGTCATTCACTTACTCAAAAGCTTTATGCTGTCAAATGCTTGAGTAAAGTAGGACTCAATGAGCGTCAAATAGAATTTCAACTTCGTGAAATCCGCCTGCATGCGCAAGTTGCAGTGCACCCCAATGTTGCTTCTTTGGAAAAAATCGTTGACACAAGTGAATGCTTATACGTCATTCTCGAATACTGCCGGGAAGGAGATCTTTTCTACACCATTACAGAAGGACGAGGATATATAAACGACCATCAAGCCATCAAAAGTGTCTTTCTTCAAATTATCGACGCAGTCAGCTTTCTACACTCCAGAGGTATCGCTCATAGAGATCTTAAGCCAGAAAACATCCTAGTTTTCGATGGAGGCATTAAGGTTAAGATTGCCGATTTTGGATTGGCTACAACCGAGACCATCTCTACTGATTTTGGATGCGGAAGCACTTTTTACTTTTCTCCTGGTATGCAAACAATCCAGCACATTAAACAGTACCTTGTATCACGTATCTAACTATAAAATTTCACAAAATAGAATGTCAAGGTGGCTTGTACAAGAAACTGAGGGCTTACTCTACCAAACCAAATGATATTTGGTCACTTGGTGTTATCCTGATTAACTTGGTGTGCGGTCGCAACCCATGGAAACAAGCCAACACCAACGACGAAACATTTAATGCCTATTTAAGGAATGCTGATTTCCTCACGTCAATACTACCTATCTCAAATCAACTCAATTCGCTCCTCAAGAGAATCTTCTGTGTCGATCCCAGTAAGAGGATAAACATCCAAGAACTACGTTCTCAATTCCTTTCTTGTCAATATTACACATGCCATGAGGAAAGCATAGCTAAATCAACGAGTATACCCGACAATGCAAAACCTATACCCTGCATATACTCCCCATCCTTTCAATCTACTATGCTTGAGTATGTATCTGGCTTTGATGAATACGAAAGTGAAGACGATCTTTTCTTCCCTGGAACCTGCAAATCTAATTCAACGACCGCTTCATCAATATCATGGTCTTCCTTGGAAATCCACTCGCCCTGCTACCTGAATGCGACAACCATTAAACATGATCGCTACTCAGCTGCGAGTGTGGATCTAGCTGATGACCAAATTATTTTGCCATAGCTCACACACTATGCTTGCGAAAACATAACAGCTGGCACTGTTTATTATAATTTATAACCTCTACACGTATGCTTCATAACATATTTTTCTGCGTTTTTCTTACTATTATTCATATTGTCATTTTCATACAGCATAGCACTGGTCATGTAGAAATAGAATACTAGTCCATTCCATTCATATTATGCTATAAAATAATATGCCAACTTAGTCGCCATTTACTTTTTCTTTTACGATTGTAAGTGGCAGGTTATTACTGATTCCTGTAAACTGCTGACATTTAATGCTTCTTCAATTGTGAATCCACGTCTGGTCCATTAATCTATAGCTTTTCACATGGACTTCCGCTGACATTAGATATTCTACTTACCAGATTTTGGTATGTCAGTAAACTTGCGCCTCTTATGTGGCGTTGGCTACGTGTACATGCATGTTGGCTTACAACTTTTACCAGCTGTTTTGGGGCCAGGTTTTGCAAATATACAAGCTACCCATAACGTCCGTATCCAAGCCTTCTTGTATCTAGGGAAATTTAAACTGTGTATGGTTAACTCACCAACAAACTTGTGGAAACAAAGCCATGTTGTGAGGATATAATTCGACTGTAACAGCCACGAGATATTCTAGGGCCCCATTCGAGAACAGCAGTAACCTTCTAAATGTAATACTGAATGTTTACAGCCTTCAAAATACCTGCACATGCATCTGACAAGTGAGCTTTAGGCTCGCCACCATTCAATTTGAAAAGTGGTGATATTTGAATAGTAGTTTATTTGCTATTTGTTGACGCCTTGGCCAATAACAAACCTGATCGGGAAATGTTGCTTGGATTTCTCATTACCATAGGAACTCGATGGCATGCATCCGCACAATGAAATTTTAACAATCCATAAAAAATTAAGTCAAATCTAATTTGCAATGTGTATGCAGCTCAGTGTCGCACTTTCATGCTGGTATCCTTGTTCTACTAGTACTTCAATACCTAGACGCATTAGAGAGTGATCGTGCGTGCTCAGCAAAGCATATCCAACTTTCTGATTTAGGAGATTTGCAGACAATCCGTTGTTGGCCAGCCAAGCCTAGACAACGCCTATCGTTCGACAGTTAAGGTGCATATGTGGCGTTTAGCCTCCACCATTTTGAAAGTGATCAACCCATAAACTTGTTCAAGCCCTGTTGTGGATAAGAACCTGCAGTACACAGCAGAATATAATGGTGAAAATCGGGTATTGACAGACGAGTTTATTTCATTTTGGCATTTGCTTCTCCTGAGTCAAAGCGTGAAAATAGATTGACATGCAACTTTCTTCATTATCTTTCTGGTACTTTAATTCAAGCTTAGATGATTTGCACACGGATATGCAATGCATATCGTATGATGCTGACTTTAGGGACACCTGCTACCATCTCGCTTACAGCAAAATTCGCCTTTGTCTCATAATAGCTCTGGAGCTCTAGATATTATATGCATAGACTTGGTTTGTGTTTTTCTAGAGAATGCTTGTAATATTTTGCCAAAACGTCTTCATAAGCAACTTCAGAAAAATTGTATTCAGGCACGATGAACACTGGTCTAACATAAACATATCATGGAACATAATAATACCGTTTCTATTAAGGCCAAACCTTTTGCCATATATCCATCTTTAATTATGTTTCCAAATCATAACTAGTGTCCATGCTAAAAAAAATTCTATTTCCATTGCAGAGTTATATGTGCTTATCTCACCTGCAATGCTTGTCCATAGTCAGCCATATTATCACTGAAGTTCAGTATTGAAGAGTTTATACTCCTGTATATCAAGAACATAGGAAATGCCTTGAGTAGTTGATAGAGCAAGTCGATCTACTACTGATATACTCCAATTTTCTGAATACCTTTTGTTCATTATTAAAAATACTTATTGTACTTTCTTTGCTTTCGTAGCTCGTTGCTGCGGATTAGCTTGGAAATTACTCTTATAGCACGTTGATAGTGAATCTCAAATTGTGAGAATCACCATCAGGTGCTTGAATGTTGTTCAGAGTGGCTGTCTTGCTCCATGAAGGTAATCCAGCATAACACCAAAGAAGCTCATTTACCAATTGAGAGGACGATAGTTGGATTATGCATCCAATCGTTTTATTAAACATAGAACGAAAACAAGATATATGGAAAGTTTATTTAGTTATTCTTGGCTAGGTCGACGGGGATTTGCATGAATTTATTGCATTAATGTAAAAAATACAGGATAGAAGGAGGTAAGCAACAGAATGAAAGAAAAGAATGGGATATCGACTATACCAAAAGTCTCATCAGACGACTTAATGGCGGCCATGACACCCTTCCATCGCCCTTCCGTATACCATGATATTGTGGAGGTCTAACCGCTATATTAGCTTGCGCGTAGCTACGTGTTAGGATGACATGGTCTTATAGATCAACAATTGTTGAACTGCCCATGAACGTTATACAAGTAACGGCGGGAGGAAATATGGGCTTACAGATACTGTTTAAGTGAACGACAGCAACTGACCTCACAAAGTTACTATGAGTGCTAGGGATAGCGTGGCCAGAAGGGAATAAGATGAAACATTTAACTGCTGTAAGTTTCTCTCCAATTTACACTTATCAATTGCAAACGTCATCGGATAATGATGACAATCACTACATTAAATAACAAATTTGTTAAAGTTGTCATTGTTCGTTTAAAAACTTCATTCATTCATGCAATTCATTTTGTAGGATATCTATGAAATTGAAAATTCCATACTTTATGATGGATAATTAATCCCGAGGAGCTGGATCCCTCCTGGGTGTTGGGGCTGTCTGCGTCTCTCATTCCCTTTTCTGAGCACAATCAGTGTGCAAGAGCTGTATTTGCATCATCGATGCTTAAACAAGCAATGACAATGATGGAGCGCCCTCCAAACCATGTAGACCACAAGCGACTGTGATATGCGCAAACGCCGCTGGTGTACACGCGTGTGGGGCGGGAGCTACAAATTCTACACCCCACAAATAACCTTGTATCACCCAACTGGCACTTTAATAGAAAGGAGTCACACAAAAATACATAATCCTGGTTTACAACCTCGAGTACATTTAATGCCCCACCGTAGGTCATATGAATGAAAGTATTATACATTATTTTATTGAATTGATATATAAAAAATTACAAGCTGTAATTTCACTATTGAATTCACTTAGTTAGTTTTCGCAAACGTTAGTAATTTAGTAATTTAGTATACATTGTTATGTATTGAGTGCAGCCAGTTATTGTTCGGTCGGCTAATAGTTTATGCTTGATCGAAATTGAAGGATGTAGAATGACCTGATCTGATCTGATTTTGGCTTAGGCTTCACCTAGAGACTTAAAATTGAAATGATATACATTAAGCCGTTCATGATTTTCTTCTTGACCTTCCAATGAGATGCTGAACAAGCCAAACCGCCATTAACGCCATCACGCGTGATTCACATTGGATCAGCCCATTTCCATTCTGTGGTTTTAGTTTATTGCAGGCGGACAGTTAGTCAAGCAGTGTAAACAGTCCATCGAGATAGCTGGTACGGACAAGGGCAAATCGACATTTACAGAAATAAAACGATAAAACTAAGACTGGTAACTACTTTAATTAGTATCCATTGGTTCAGAGTCGTTACCATGTTGTTTAGTGGGAGTGGATAGATTGTCGGACGGTATTGATTCCGATGTTGGACCAGCACTGTTTGTTGTGTTTGAGTGATTCGCTTGCGGTGATTTAGCTTTCTCGCTTTCCTGTTCAGTTACGGTTGGTATAGTTGAGACTTGATCAGCGCTAGATGGAGACTTGTTATTTGCATGCGTTTTGTCTTCTTCTAGAGCTGCAGCAAGTTCCATTTCTTCGTCTTCAGTGATACTGACGTGGACAGGTTTTGATACATCGTTGATTTGTGCAGCTGATCCGTTCATATTTTCGCCAGCTGCCTCGCTTGCGTAGCTTTGTTCATTCATACTCTTTTTCTGACCATTAATGTCATCCCCCTCTCCTTCGTCCGAATCATAAAATTCATTTTCAGGAATCACGCGTTGATCCCAAAGACGTTCTGATGATCAAATCGATTAAGTAAAAATGCATTCGTAGACGTTTTAATGAAAGGCGACCGCTATTTACCTGGAATTCTTTCATCCGGATCATCCTCATCCTCATCGTCTGACATATCATGATCCGCAGGAACCTCTGTAGAACAGAATCGTATAATTAAGTAAAAGCAAGACAGTACCAAAAAGATAAAAAGGTAGACTACGCTAACCTTGCATTTGAACACTTGGGGCGAAAGCTGTACGTGACAAGTTTTCAAATACTTGCAATCTGAGAGCTCCTTTGGTTAAAAGGTAATTACTGGTCGTCATCGCACAGAATATCACTCACTTGATCTTTTCTAAGTATTCTGTCGTATTCATATTTTCCATATTGCTGGATTTGACATCTAGTCTGTAGTCAGGCCCAAAATATTCATAGTAGTCATTATATGGCATGACTGTGTTCAAAATCAAGCAGAATAGTTAGCCTACTAACATTGAGGAATGAACAAAGTAACCAAGATATACATTACCTGGGCTAAGCTCTTGTCCAACTACTATTCCAGTTTCGTATGCCCAGGCCCTTGCAACATTTCGCATTGTATAACCACCGCCACCGAGAACTAATGTTGGCAGATTGAACTTTTTCACAAAGCTAACACAGTTGGCATGGCCTATTGGAAGGTTATTAGTTAATAGGTTGGAATAATTGGAATGTTCATTCGTTGTTCATCACCTTTCATAGACAAGTTAAAGCAACCAAGTTTGTCGCCACTGAGGGAATCACCACCACATTGTAAAACGACAGCCGAGGGTCGATACCATTCCATCACCTTTTCAATGACCTGCGAACAAAAAAAAAGGGGGAGGGGGAGGGGGACGAAAAATTGGATCAACTGGAGAAATCACTGGGACCTTTGGTTACAACTTTGAACTTACAGGTTCAAAAACACTCTTGTAACTCTCATCATCTATACCATCCCTCAGTGGGAAATTGACGCTATAATATTTTCCTTTGCCAACACCAATGTCCTACCGAGGCCCAGTTAGCCAGAAGAATTTGATATTGATAGGAAAATACACAAAAACGTGCCATACCTTCAGTTCACCAGTGCCAGGGAAGAACTCTCCATATTTGTGGAAACTACATGTCATAACACGATCTGTTGTGTAAAAGGCTTCTTCGACACCGTCACCGTGATGGACATCAATGTCAATATAAAGAACTCGTGGATAGTATCGAAGCAATTCCAGAATGCCCAGCACAATATCATTGACATAACAAAATCCAGAGGCTTCAGATTTTTTGGCGTGATGTAAACCACCAGCCCAGTTGATGGCAACATCACAAAGGCCTCGGTTCAGTCTTGCGGCACCCTCTACAATAAGCTTTAGTTAGATAAAAAGCGGTGATCTTGGTGATCTTCTTAGAATTTCCAGTCATACCCATTGAACCTCCAGCTGACAAACCACAGTATTCGAACAAGCCTTCAAATACAGGGCAGTCGTCGCCAACATTGACTGCATTGCGCCCGATGAGTAAGTCGATACCAAGTTTAGAATTAACATAAAAAATTGATAAAATTATGGCCTTACACTTAGCCTGTTCTTTGTTCAACGCTTCCATGTTGTCAGGAGTAACGCGAGACAAGAAGTCGATATAGTCGTCGGTGTGAAATTGTGTCATTTCCCATTTGTTGGCAGGTTTCGCTCGCTAATGAAAACATTAGAAAATGGAGTTGTCAGGCACTGGATAATGAAAGGGATACATGCGTAGATTTCCATCTTTTTGTACAAGCCATAGTTCATGACGAGACCATGGCACATTCTAATTCTGTGAGGCTTCATAGGATGTCCTGGGCCATAGTGGTAATTTCCAACATTTGCTGTGGATCATTGTTAGTAAACTGATCAAGACCCTCAGATCCGGATTTTGAGGTACCCTACCATCGTAAAAGTAGCAAACACGCTTTTTGCTGTCAGATGTCATGGCTCGCAAACAAAAGCTGGGAGGTAACCATGTTTCAGTCTCACCGATTTATTAGAATGTGAAATAGCGCGTCACAAATTCAACAAGAAGTGTGGATTATATCCTGTCTGGTACGAAAGATACGCTTATTGGATAGATGAAAAAATCGCGTCACTAGGTATACAAGATGTATATCTTCATGTCTATGTACTTTCCACTCTATTGTAGATAATGGAAACATCACTAAAAAATCTTTACTTTAAGACAGTACGTTCCTTCTCGAGTAACAGTCATTAGCTTCGCAAACCAGAGCAGGATTACTAACTGTCGGCTAACTCATGTTATTTTCCTTTCTTTCTTTTAAAATTAGAAGTGATGGAAACAGAGTACAGATCCGTTCAGGAACCTCTGAAAACATACCAGGAAAAAGGAAATCAGTTTTTGTTCATCAATTGGACTGCTGTTTCATTTTCCGCCAGTTCTTTGTTCCTTCGCGATCTTCAGAGTGTGCCTGTCAAATGGCAACCGACGCGCAGTATGTAGTTTTGGAAACCTCCATGGGCCATATCACCATTGAACTCTACTGGGATCATGCACCAAAGTAAGCTTTCAACATCCTGCCATCATCGATTTGATCAGAGAGTTAATATTGAACCTACGCAGAACCTGCAAAAACTTTTACGAGCTCGTAAGTAATGTAGAGAATGTTTCGCTGTACAGTGACATACCAATTAACCGCTTCTACAGGCAAAGCGTCAATATTATGACGGGATTGGGGTGAGTTATTATTTAGGTATATAATGGCCAGTTGAACTCGTATCAATGATTGACGATCTGTTATTTCACTAGTTTCACAGAATTATATCAGTAAGCAATCGTTTCAACATAATGGAGACGCAATGAAATGGCATAGAACATGATTACCAATATTCGATACAGGATTTCATGATCCAAGGTGGTGATCCTACTGGAACTGGTCGAGGAGGAAGTTCAATATATGGGTATGTAATGCCACTTGGTTTAAACGGTTTATGTGATGGACTGCTGATGTACCATACACCCCGTTTGTTAGAGACAAGTTCGAGGATGAAATTCATCCTGCTTTGAAGCACACTGGAGCAGGTATATTGAGCATGGCAAATTCTGGACCAAATACGAACGGTTCGCAGGTACGTCTATCAGAGAGTTGGTTTACCGACTACATTCACATTGACTCACCACTGTAACAGTTCTTTATAACTTTGGCTCCTACACCGTGGTTGGATGGTATGTAGTGCGAACATTAGGCTTCAACTTTGGATATCTGTAGTTAATCTAACATTAAAACGCTCTCAGGAAAACATACAATTTTTGGACGCGTTAGTGATGGCATGAACGTTGTCAAGAGAATGGGTCTGGTATCGACCGACTCGAACGACCGGTAATGTGGTTCTTGATTTTTTATTTTTTTTTTGATTGAAAGAAAACGACAATCATTTTAACCCTTATTCATCCCATTTCAGTCCACGAGATAGCGTTCTTATTATCCATGCCAAAGCGTATTAATAATAAAAGAAAGTCAATAAGTGTATTCAATATTAATGATTGGCAATGAAATGTGTATGTACTGTGGTAACACTACCGCAGTCGGATAGGACTGCCTAACAATAAAAGTCCGTTTCGAAAGCTACTTCTACATCTACTGCGACAGCCTACTCCCACTCTTATTCTCATTACACGCCATGGTGCAGTCTGTACCTCTTCAAACGCATCTGTTTAAACAGATTTTTGCAAGTTCTGATCCGAAAGGAAAAGGGAAAGGCAAGCAAAAGGCTACCTCAGATAATACCCTTAGAAATGTTGCTTCACAATTCAATTGGGAAGCGACAGCTCGCGATCTCCGTTCCTTCATTGAGTCTCATACTGCACTGGCTGGTAAAATCACGTCCTCTTCTGCCTAAATCACATTGCTGGCAATATTGATCGTGTATATTTTCAGATAACTCAAAAGACGACTCAATAGCTACCTTTATCGACAACCAAAATATAGAATTCCATATTCCATCCAGACCTCTCTTGATAGAAGAACAAGAGCTGGATTCACTTGTATTGGAATTAGAACAAGCAACTGAAGAATCTGTACAGCAAACTACTCGAGAAGTTGACACATTTGATCGGGATTGGCTTTTACATCGATGTAGTGAATACATTCAAGGTAGCGGCTCTACAGCTTTTACGGATACGACCTTATGCACAGATCTCTTTACTATCCTAAGATCTAAAGAGAGTGGTAAGCTTTTCAACGTGGATATCATCATTGGTCACCCAATGTGAAGGTTTTATTAATTGTAGTTGATGATAGCGGATAAAATTCAAGACAACTTAATAGATCTCCTCGGTTATGAAAGTCTAGATTTTGTTTCTGAACTTATTTTAAATAGGGATACCATCGTTCAAAACATCATGTCCCAGGTATGGAGAGTATGGATTTATAGATATATCTCAGGCACTTGTTGACGCTCGGTACATGCATAGGCGGATCATGTAGATAGTCAAAATCCAAACTTTGTACCACAAGAAGTGCGACGGGCAGCACCAGGTACTGGAGTTACCGTCCAATCGGCAACAGAGCTTCAAGAGATGAAACGCCTTCGAAAGGAGCAGAAAAAAGCCAATCGGCATCAAAAAAGCAATAGAGATGAAAATGAAGTATCTGCCGATATCTTGGGATTTGAGACAGAGAACTGGAAAACAGCTCGAGAAGAAGCCCTTTCAAATGCGTCACAGCGACCACTATTCTCTTCCCCATACAAAGTAAGATAGGAGAGTAGGTGCAAATTACCATGAATGAGGTTTTTAACGTTTCCACTTGTACCATCTCAAGATTGCAGAGCAGCCGATGTATCCACACGTATACCAATCTGGAAAAAGTGGAAACACACTATCAGCATTCGGAACACGATATGCTCTTCCCATGGGGACAGTGAGAGATGAGCACAAAGATTACGAGGAGATTACCATCCCAGTTTCAAAACAAGCCCCAATTCGAATTGGTGAAAAACTCGTCCGCATCGATGAAATGGACCCTCTTTGTAGTGGAGCATTTAAAGTATGTGATCGCCCTCCCTGCATGCTTGTATCAGCGCATTTCATGTTGAATTTTGTTCGTTACTGTGTTTTAGGCATACGAAACGCTCAATCGCATTCAATCCATCGTCTACCCAATTGCTTATGGAACAAATGAGAACATGTTGGTGTGTGCGCCAACTGGAGCGGTATGTAAGATGCATGTTAGTAAGACTGATATTGTCGCTATACTAATATACCGCTTACTATCGTTGCTCGCGCCTTATACAATTTGTAGGGTAAAACGGACGTCGCCATGTTGACTGTTCTTAGATGTATTTCACAGTATTGCGACCCTTCACCTGCTTCAGTGAAGGGTATTGAAGACGTTCAATTTCATATAGCTAAATCGGACTTCAAGATTGTTTATGTCGCCCCTATGAAAGCACTCGCTGCTGAAGTTGTGGAAAAGATGGGAAAGAGGCTTAAGTTTCTAGGCATTAGCGTTCGTGAATTTACTGGTATGTACTATGTTCTCGATACATAAACTCGGTAACAATAGGAACTTAATACCACGGACAATTTAAGGTGATATGCAGCTCACAAAGGCAGAGATCTCAAGTACCCAATTCATTGTTACAACTCCAGAAAAATGGGATGTGGTCACGAGAAAAGGCACTGGCGATACAGAACTAGCCCAGGTATGAAGAAAAATACAATCGATAATGGCGACTGCACTGGTGATAATTTACAAACGCTAATGTTTCGATTCTTTTTTTACAGAAAGTTAAGCTGTTGATTATTGATGAGGTTCATTTGCTACATGAAGACCGTGGTGCCGTCATTGAAAGCATTATTGCTAGAACCTTGAGACAAGTCGAATCCACTCAGTCCCTTATTCGAATTGTTGGACTGTCAGCAACGCTTCCAAATTATCTAGATGTGGCGGCATTCCTGAGGTATGATCTAGTTATCCACACTGCTTACAATAGTATTCCATCTATGCTCACTTCCATAACTTTCCAGAGTCAATCCTTATCAAGGCTTGTTCTTTTTCGACAGTGGATTCAGGCCTGTTCCTTTAGAGCAACATATGATTGGTATAAAAGGAAAAGCAAACTCTCTGCCCTCGAATGAACGCATGAATCGCGTATGTTTTGACAAAGTATCTGAAATGGTTCAAGACGGACATCAGGTCATGGTGTTTGTTCATGCAAGAAAAGAGACTGTAAAAACTGCGCAAATGCTCAAGGAAGAAGTTTTGAATGAAGGATTAGCACGTAAGATACATTCAAAAGTTTTATGTCCTAAACAACTTGGATAATACGTTGAATTAACAAAATATAAACATTAGCTTTGTTTGATGCTACCTTAACGGAAAAATATGAAACGTATCGAAGGGCGGTTTCTCGTTCGAAGAACAAGGAACTACGCGAGATGTTCCCTTTCGGCTTCGGCATGCACCATGCAGGCATGCTTCGAAGTGATCGAACGTTAACTGAACAGATGTTTGCGGATGGTGTTATCAAAGTCTTGTGCTGTACAGCAACTCTTGCTTGGGGTGTCAATCTTCCGGCTTACGCTGTCGTCATCAAAGGAACACAAGTGTACGATGCTCAGAAGGGTAGTTTTGTAGATTTATCCATTCTGGATGTTCTTCAGATTTTCGGTCGTGCTGGTCGACCGCAGGTGAGAAATATTTTCTTTTCATCATATCAAATTCTAATCATGAAGTTAATACATTACAATACAGTATGAAGACCAAGGTGTTGGTTTTATCCTTACACCGCACGAGAAACTAGGTCATTATGTTTCCGCATTGACGCAGCAGCATCCCATTGAATCCAAGTAAGTAAAAATGCGGTAAAGCTCTTCCATTAGTCATACAGATCACTTATCGTTACAAACAGATTCATTGAGAACATGGTTGACAATTTGAATGCGGAGATCTCGCTCGGCACAGTGACCAACGTTGATGAAGCGGTTACATGGCTCTCCTACACCTATCTATACGTTCGTATGAAGAAGAATCCGCTTGTGTATGGTATGGATCATAGTGAGCCCGCTGAAGATCCACTACTTGGTGCCAAGCGACGAGAGCTTGTAGTAATGGCAGCAAGGAAGCTAGCGAAAAATCAAATGATTATTTTTGATGAAGCAACTGGTTATCTCACTGCAAAAGATTTGGGTAGAATCGCTTCCAACTTCTACATCAAGCATACCAGTATCGAAATATTCAATGTCATTATGAAGCCTCGCATGACAGAAGCCGATGTTCTGTCCATGGTCAGTTTGAGTACAGAGTTCGATAACATTAAAGCTCGCGAGACTGAAGGCAAGGAGCTTTCTAAATTGATTGATCAAGCATGTGCATGCGATATTAAGGTAAGCTTTCCCATACCAATACAAATTATTATGTACATACTGGCATGGCTGATTTTCCTTCTGGTTAATAGGGTGGAACAGACAGCACGCATGGGAAAGTCAATATCTTGCTACAATCTTACATATCCAACGCCTATGTTGAGGACTTTGCATTAGTCTCAGACTGCGCTTATGTAGCTCAAAACGCTGGGCGTATCGTGCGTGCGCTGTTTGAGATAGCACTTAACAGAAACTGGGGCCCAACTGCGGCTGTCCTCCTTTCCATTAATAAGGCTATCGAGAAGAGAATGTGGACGTTTGAACATCCACTCGCCCAAATGGGACTTCCAAACGACATCGTGCAAAAGCTGCAGAACCGTAGCCATGTCCCAAGCATCGAGGAAATGCGAGACATGGAACCTGCTGAACTTGGCGAGCTTGTTCATCACAAACGAATGGGAATGACAATCGCAAAATGTATAGACCAATTCCCTATGTTGATACTGGATGCTCATATCGCCCCTATCACGAGAAATGTTCTCAGCGTTGAACTCAACATTATCCCTGATTTTGTTTGGAACGAACGAGTGCACAATAATTCACAGGCATGGTGGATTTGGGCTGAAGACTCAGAGAACACAGAGATATACTACTCGGAATACTTTGTGCTTACTAAGAAGCAGCTTGGAGAAACCATCTCAATTGGTTTTACTATTCCCCTTGTCGAGCCTCTCCCATCACAGATTTATATACGGGCAGTGTCAGATCGCTGGCTAGGATCCGAAACTGTTTTGCCCGTTTCATTTCAGCATTTGATTCTTCCTGAACTATATCCACCACATACTGACTTATTGGACCTTCAGCCATTGCCTATCTCGGCTTTGAAAGATGATGTGTTGGAAGCCATTTGCGCAAAACGGTTCACCCACTTTAATCCCGTTCAGACACAGATCTTCCATACTCTATATCACACAGAGCATAATGCGTTGGTCGGTGCGCCTACTGGTTCTGGTAAAACTATTGCCGCTGAATTATCCATGTGGTGTGTATTCAATTTAAACCTGTTGTCTTGATGTATTTACGAATCTTGCTTTCTTACTAATCCTAATGGGCAATTAGGGCTGCGTTCCGTGATCATCCTGGAAGCAAAGTGGTCTACATCGCACCTATGAAGGCTCTAGTAAGAGAACGTGTAGCTGATTGGAATAAGCGAGTTACTCGTCAAACGAACAAGAAGCTTGTCGAATTGACTGGTGATGTAACGCCGGACTTGAAAACTATTGAAGAGGCAGATATCATCATTACTACACCTGAAAAGTGGGATGGTATCAGTCGAAGCTGGCAAACTAGAGCCTATGTACAAAAGGTATCCTGTGTCATCATTGATGAAATCCATTTACTTGGTGGTGACCGTGGTCCCATTCTTGAAGTCATTGTCTCTCGTATGAACTATATTGGATCACAACTTGATCGAAAGGTCCGAATCATTGGCCTTTCTACCGCTTTAGCAAACGCAAGAGACCTTGCCGATTGGTTAGGTATCAAGGAAGTGGGATTATTCAACTTTCGCCACTCTGTGCGTCCAGTACCTTTGGAAGTGTACATTGATGGTTTCCCTGGCAAGAATTATTGTCCACGAATGGCTACTATGAATAAACCAACCTATGCAGCCATCAAGACGCACTCGCCAAAGCAACCTGTGATCGTATTTGTTTCTTCTCGCCGACAAACAAGATTGACTGCACAAGATCTAATTGCTTACTGTGGTATGGAGGACAACCCAAGACAATGGTTGAATGTACCAGATGATGAAATGGAAGTTATATTGAATAACGTTCATGACGAGTCGCTCAAGATGTCGATTGCTTTTGGTATTGGTCTGCATCACGCTGGTTTGACTGAAAGTGACCGCAAAATCGTTGAGGAGTTATATTTGAACCTGAAGATCCAAATCTTGATCGCTACTAGTACTCTTGCTTGGGGTGTTAATTTCCCCGCTCATTTGGTAGTGGTGAAAGGAACTGAATACTACAATTACAAGGTCGGTCGATATGTCGATTATCCAATCACGGATGTTCTTCAAATGATGGGAAGAGCAGGTAAGTGCCAGCATAGACAAGCTATAAAAACGCTGGATGAAATAGAGGTTAGATAAACTAACTGCGTTGTGTATTCTTTACTCAGGTCGTCCTCAGTTCGATAATACTGGTATTGCTAGAATCTTTGCTCATGATGGCAAGAAAAACTTCTTAAAGAGGTTCCTTCACGAACCTTTCCCAGTCGAATCAAGTTTGCACAAGTTCATGGATGACCATATTGGTGCTGAGATTGTCGCCGGCACTATTACATCTAAGCAGGATGCACTGGATTACTTGACTTGGACTTACTTCTACAGACGCCTGCAGCAAAATCCAACTTACTATGGTTTAGAGGACGCTAGTCAAGGAGGGGTGAACGCTTTCCTGTCACAAACAATCAACGATGTTGTGGCTAGATTGGAAGAGTCTGGATGCGTAGAAGTCATTGATGACTTTGAGTTAGCACCAACTATCTCATCTCGAATTGCATCATATTACTATCTACGACATCAAACATTACGACTTTTCCGTCAAACTATTAAGCACGACTCTCCATTTGAGGATTTATTGTCAATTCTTTCCAACGTTCCAGAATATAGCGAACTGCCTGTTCGATGTAATGAAGATCTTCTCAACCGAGAGATCGAAAAGGATGTTGTTTATCCTGTACAGTCAATGGAATCTTATATCAGTCCCCATGTCAAGGCATATGTTTTGCTTCAAGCCCATTTTGCTCGCCTACCTCTGCCCATATCCGACTACATTACCGATCAAATCACCGTTTTAGATTCTGCTATTCGTTTCTGCCAGGTATGTTGTAGACCTCGCTAATATCTGATCGTGCTTTATCATCTTAACTCCAGCTAACGATGGCTTATATAGGCTATGATTGATGTTGCCGCAGACACTGGCTTGCTCACGACCAGTCTGACAATCATGAATATGCTGCAATGCATCAAGCAAGCTCGATATCTGCACGACTCAACACTCCTTACGTTGCCAGAAATTCAAGAATATATGCTCGACAAGATAAAGTATAAGGGTCGAGTGATTAAAAGTATTGCTGAGCTTACAGAATTCAGTCCTGCCGAAATTCAAAAGATTTTCCAAAACCTTCAACTGAGTAAAGATCAGATAAAAGCGGTAAGTTATATAATAGTGGTAGCTGGTGTGCTGTGAAGGTTTCGAAGAAGAAACTAAGTACCTTCTATTCGTGTAGATCTCCATCATGGTATCCCGATTACCAGTTATGAATATTCATGCAAATTTGGATACTAAGAAGTCGTATCTGATTCCGGATACAGAATACAAAATCAGGATTGAGCTACGACGTCTGGCTCGATCTAAGTTACCTCACGACGGTCGTATTCACTCTCCATTCTTTCCTAAGCCTCAGTATGAATCTTGGTGGCTGGTACTAGGGGATACACAGACAGATGAACTCCTAGCTCTTAAGCGAATTAGTATGAGAAACGGTCCCAATGAGACACTGGTCGAAAAAGTCAACACATCCTTAACCATTGATGCTCCGCCTCAACTTGGCAAACATGAATACACTCTCTTTGTCATGAGTGATGGCTACCTTGGACTAGACCAAATTATTTCCATCCCATTTGAAACGCGTATGGATTTGGATTCATAGTCGTGTAATAGAACGATACCATAGTGCTATTAACGGTCCTTGACACAAGCTGTACTATTAGTCATTAAAATACAGACTGTAAATTTGAAATCTTGGTGCTAACTGCATTTATTTTCCCAATTTATTTTGTCCCATGTATGATATTGCTCAATGAACGCATGTAGAGCATACTGGATATTAGTTTTACCTTTTGGTTCGACAGCTAGGTTAACATAACATGGAATGTACCAGTTTAAATAAAGGATGCCGTTAACCAATTCACCACTCTAGCGGCTGAACATTGATTATAACACAAAAACTGAACGGTCAATTTCAAATTAGAGTAAGATTGGTAGAAGAAATCTATTGAGGAAAAGGTGACATCCAATTTCATTGCACGACGAAATAAGTTTCTGAAAATTGTATACTTTACAAATAATAGTAAGAGCATTTAACGGTAATAGTGATAAGTGGGTAATGTAGAATTTACAATGGAAACATCCATGTTTTATACTCTTGGAGGATGGTATCCATTGCGACCAGCGCTTTGTGAGAAATATGGGTCATTAATGTTTCCCAGTTCGTACGATTCGTGTTGACGCATATTATCATACTGTTGAGCATCGTAACCAAAATAACCCGAGTCCATATCATGAGGCGATGGCGAGTTATATTCAGGATACTCGGGAGCCATCAATGGTCGGTTAGCAGAGTATGGATCATCAAAGTCGCTTGGTCTTCGCGACGGCTGATATGGTTGTGGTTGCTGGTATCGCATAGGTGGTGTATTAGCCGCCATCATGGGTGTTGACATAGGATATGGGGTCATATCGTAGTCGCTGTACTTATACACTCCATCCATTCCTTCCACTCTATCGTCAATATCCAATTCATTTTCAGGTATAGCTTGGAAGCGAAGATCATGAGCATCACCACGGTTAATAATGCTCATATGTTTCACACTCTTCTTCCTAGTGACCTTGCTTGTGAAACTTTCTTCCACTCCACGCATTTTGCCAGCAAAAACTTGCGGTAGTAGGTGCTGTACACTTTCGTGCACCATTGGTGTAGGTAATTCAGCAAAGAAGGCTGGGTTACCGAACCGGATGCCGATACGGTTGCGGCGGGAGATGGTGGCGCCTGGACCATCAACGCTTGGGATAGCATGCTCTTCTGATGGTGGTGCGTTATAGTAATACACATGCGGATCAAAACGCTTGGATAGGATAATTTTGAAAATAATTGTAGCCACTGGAAGCGGGCAAATAACGTATGTTTGCATTGTAGCAGATTTGAAATAAAGGACCAAGATCATGATCAGCTGGAAGAGCACAATTGAAGATATAACCCGGTTGATGATAACTCGGAAGATCTGACCACCGGTCTCAGTCTTGGTTGTAAAGATATACCTGTAAACAGTTAAAAATGAGTTAAAGTAGTGAATATAGTATAAGACTTCAAAAGATTGGAAACTCACATTAACAGATATCTAAAGACCACAGTTGCAATGAAAAAGTAAAACAATGCGAAGGGGAGGATAAGGGGTGCGATGACCGAGTAGACAAGACCAACCGTGAAGAAGAATAAAAGTAGATTATAAGACAGCGAGTAGTCAAAATAAGGAGGTCTTGTAAACTCCTTCAACTGGCGAGGACTGGGATGCATGAACCATTTTCTACATGTTTGGAAGTTTGGTAAGTTTGCACGAGCTCTCCCTCAATTCATATCTTTGTTAAAGCACATACCTGAATGCAATATAGAGCAATGAAAAGATTTGTGCCAAATCAAGTAAAATACCCAAACTCCTCTAGAATGAATCAATACATAATGGTGAGTATACAGTTGAATACTCGGATAAAAGGTGATAAGAGTAATCTTTAAACGGGTGCCTACCAAAGTCACATAGTTAGTCCAGTATGTGCTGACATCTTGGAAAGAAAGAAAACAATAGTGTCAGCGGGTATGATATTTCCATAGGTGAATGGTAAAGTTCTGCTGATCAATGCTCCACACTTACTTGCTAAACTTTTGGCCAAAAGATTAAGGTTTTGACGCATAAGCGATAGGACATTAATAGTGCTTCCATTGCTAACAGATGCGGAAATCTTCGTATAGAGATTGACAATTGTCGAAGCGATGGTGAACACCAAAAGATTGTTCACGATGAAGAACAGATACAGTTTTCCCAATACTAACATGATTAATTGAACCAGGTTAATGCTCAGAACATAAACTAAACATATTAGTAAACCGTAATAGCCTTACCTTGACGGTCTAGAGATGTTTTCGTAAGATATCCTTGTCGTCGTGAGATACCTCTGAGAATATGAGGGAGAATCAAGAAAAAGAGAGCCATAATCAAAGGAGCAAACCAAGCTTCAATGAGAGAGATAAAGAAGGGATTGGCCTTTTGGAAAGCTTTGGAATTTGGGAAGAGGCTGATCAAGTTCTTTATGTTGGAACTGGCAGAGAGGATACATGTTGGCACAAACCAAATGATCAAGAACAAGTAGAAGACAATATTCCAAAAGAACTTTTTGCTTCGTCTGCCAGCTTGAGATATGGAGATGTTGGTCCAGATCACATCATTGGGGGCGGGAGCAAGTCGGATACTGGGTGCGCTCATGGCGCCGGTTTTGAACTTGGAAGGAACTCCGTTCCTCAATTGCTTAGCAGCAGCGTGGGCCCAACCGACACGAGAAAATGAAACCCAGCCATAGTTCTCTGGCTTAATACCTTGAACGTTAGAGCGAATGTGTTCAATTTGGTCTTCATACGTCTGAACTTGATGACTGAGATAATCGATGGCATCCACTTTTCTGCCGCCACACCCAAATTTTCTTCCAATCGTTTTCATGGGTCGATTGGCAGAAACTTTGCCGTCCTTTAGATAATTTGCTAAAGTATTCTCAAGTTCCCGGACAGAAGCTTCATGCTTTTCCATAACTTCATTCAGCAAGCCACTTCGTCGTCCGATAGATGCTTGTTGAATTGGGTACTTGGTGCAGATCTGTTGCATCCATTTTCGCAGCTTTTCATCGCTTTGAAGATCTGACGGTACATTCATGATGAGAAGTGATTTGGAATGAACGGAAGATTGATATTCGGCACTTTCAAAATATCCTTGTCTCATATTAACATATTCAACGTAAGACCTCCAGATGACGAAAAACAGAATACCAGAGATAAGGTATGTTCCCGCCGAATGTGCCCAGAACCATCTAACCGAAGCGTTAGTAGCGGACAATATGAAATATCGATTAATTCCAATATCTGTACCTCATTTCTCCGGTGTTGTCGTAAGAATTGCCATAGGTATTGATAGCGGTGATGGAGAGAACGTTCAAGATATTTGATGTTGTTGGTGGCCATTGGTCACTTTTAAAAACAAAATGGAATGATTTTAGTTTCCAATGTTTACTCAAACCCGCTGATCACCTTTTTAATATGAACGATGCATTACCCTGTCTGGCTGGTGGCGGCAATATTAATGGGGATCAATACAAAACATCCTACTATTGACAGGCCGTAAAAGATTCTTCGGAACATGCGCAGGCACCGAATGAACATGACTGCATCCCACCCAATGTTTTGGATCAAAATATCGTCTGTTGCTTTCGCCACGGGTTTGACCCAGTCAAACAAGCCTTTTCCAACCTTTGGAGGCGTTTTCCTGGAGGCAGATATGGAAGCTGTCAAAATTTCCATCCTTCAAAGCCATTGATGCCAACAAGTGACTTACCCGTCCTCTGCATACTTTAACTTGGGAGCATACACCACTGATAATGGTCGAGGATTGTGAGTGATGCGACGAAGGCAAGTAATTGGCGTGCACGATGTAACTTACAGGAGTGGTTAGGTCGAAGTATGTTGAAGGCTAGAATTACACCAACAGCGATGGCAGCGTTGATACCAAGCTGAGTAGCTAGACCTGTAAGGTCCATTTGACCATTCGAATTTTCATTGTTGACTAAATCAACTGGAAGGCCATTGTTCGAACTCATGTTGTTTTCAACACGAATAAGGTGCAAGAAGCTGAATGGTTTAAACTCGAGGATCAAAATTTGTCTGTTTCCAAAAAAAGATTTACGGGTCCCGACTCGGATTCCACCATGGCCTCAATCTGAGATGGAATAGGAATAAATAAAATAGAAAAAGCTCATGTATTTACAATTATAATAAGGGCAATCTACTATTGGAATACAGGCGGTCGATTGGTCTTGTTACGCTGTAAACGTAAAAATAGCCAATCTACAGCTTCCTGAACGCCGTGCCTGAGTAAAAGAGAGGAGAAAAAATTTTGAGTCAATTAGCGTTTATGGCACCCAACTTAATTAAAAAACAAATAACCCTAACCCTTCGAGTGCGCTAATTGGAAGTACCCGGGAATCACGAGCCCCCAGCTTCAGAGCAATCTGATTAAACACTTCCTTGATCTCCTCTACACGAAGAGCTCCTTCGATATCTTGCTTGTTGGCTAGCATAAGAATAGGAAGCCCCTCGGCACTATCATTCATAATAATTTTTTCTGTACAATGGGGGGGGACGGGGTTAAGTATTTCTCCTTTATTGCTGCCAGTCAAGCTGGTTCTACTTACCAAATGTCTCTTTACATTCTTCGATACGAGCCTTGTCTGTGGAATCGACTACAAATACAATTGCATGGCATTCTGAATAATAATTAGCCCAAATGCTGTGTAGGTCTCTTTGACCGCCAAGGTCCCAGAAATTTATTCTGGCTGATTTGATATCCACTTTGCAGACTGTACAAATACGTCAGTCACCATTAATTGCGCTGTATTCATATATAAACCTGAAAAAAAGCTTACTATTGAGACCCACTGTTGGCGCTATCTTCTCTGGAGGCAATGCTGGTACACCCAAGAAGATGGCTTTAATACGCTCTAACAGTGTCTAGCATTCGGGAAGTGTGTCGTCAACATCACGCACGATCTTATCATCGATGAGGGTTAGGAATGTACATTACCGTTTTTCCTGCATTATCCAGACCGATAATCATAACATAGTATTCTTCTCTCCGAGTCAGGTACTTGTAAGTACCACTTAATAGGGTATACATGACTTTGGAGGCAGCTTCAAATACAAACTTGTGCGTCAGGCGCTTGAAGGCAGTCGACAGGAAGTCACGTGATGATTACCAACAACCTGCGACGTAGGCTATAAAGCGAACACTACGTCTTTGTCTTCAATAGCAACAGTATATACCATTGTACTTTCTAGTGAATGGTTACCTAAAGCATTTTGTTTGCCAATATGTCCTTCTATCCATAAACTATTAGATATTCGTTGAGACAGGACTGGGCAAAATGTGCAAATTGGTTGGCACCAAACTGTATCAAAAAGCAATGTAAAAAAGATGAGGACTGCAAAGTAGTGAATATCAAAACTTCATCAACAAACTTTGCGTACTTGCTGGGCTAACTGAAATCGCTGATACTACATTTTAAAAATGGTCTGCCTGAAGTACGCATATTTAGTGTTGTCAAGTACAAACCACAGTCAAAATAGTCATCTATCACCTATGTATATAGATGCAAATGTTCTCCAGATGGCTAAGAGTCCTTCACCTCCCAGCATTGAAACTAATGGGTCGGCTGTTGAGCTACCTCTAACCAAACCGAATCACATCACGTGATTTTCCATATCCGCATATTGCAAAAACGCAAACTTTTCAGAAAGTACTGTAAAAATAACCGCACAGAAATAATCTATGACCGAAGTTCTCATAGCAACCTAACAGTATAGGTTGCTATTTCAAATTTGCCAGTTATGTGATTCGAATGCGAGATTTCGGTCATAGTGAACGGTTTTTTCGGTTGTAAATTTCCCAAAAAAATGTCACATTTCAAACGCAGCATCGACACAAGATATTCAGCCCAAAAAAGCTCAATTTTCTCACCCAAATTTTCTAACTCTTGGTTTCTTGGTTATCAGTTGCTGCTTTTGTCATCCTTTCTTTTTCCTTTAGAGGCCAATCATGTCTACCGAGAGAAGTGATAGAGAACCTCTTCTCAATAAACAACAGCAGCAACAATATGGATCATCAACGAAGGCTAACAGCGCCAAATCCAGTGATAGCGATATTACTATTATCACCAGCGCAGCACCTTCACCGAAACCAACCAGCAACTTACCGGATGGAGGCAATATTGTTTTTATTTTAACGGGGTAAATATCGATACCTTGTTGCAACAAAACCTATTACCGATCATTGGATTGATTGTTTATTATTATTTGGTCAGCTTGTGGATGGGTGTATTCCTCAGTTCGTTGGACAGCTCAATCGTGAGCACAATTCTCACAAGAATTGGAAGTGACTTCAATAGGTAAATTATAATACAATTGATAGCCTTTCATATCGATGTGCACTGAAGCATTAACAAACGATATTCAACTCCAAAGATACAACGATGCCGTATGGGTAGCAACCTCGTATCTTATTTCGTATACCGCACTCCAACCTCTATGTAAGTGGACGATACAGTTCCATTGCGTGCTTCAGCAACGGAATTTCAACCCTTAACTTTGACCATCCGAGTTATTATTCTCCGACGTCTGATTAAATGCTTATTCTGCTATTTCATAGATGGGCGAATCAGTGATGCCATAGGACGCAAGTACACTCTACTCTTTGCCAGCAGCACCTTTTTCATTGGATCTTTGCTATGCGGTGCTGCACCTAATTTCTGGAGTCTTGTAGCTGCTCGTGTGGTTGCCGGAATAGGAGGTGGTGGTATGAACACTATGTCTAGCATTGTGACTAGTGACCTTGTTTCCCTCCGAGATCGCGGAAAGTAAGACGGACAACCAATCTATCACTACTACTTTATCTTTCCCAGGCACTAACAATTATAACCTTATTTATCTGACTTGCTCGTCCGTTGTACAGATACCAAGGATATGGCAACCTTAGCTACGCAGTAAGTATGTTTACCTCACTTCCCAGCCTCTCTACATTACTAAATAATTAGCTTTAGCTTGGTAGTGTTATTGGAGGACCATTGGGAGGTAAGCCACATTGATAGACTTGTTGAAAGACATTTGTAAGCAAAGTCTAATGGAATTCTGCTAGGCTTTATCACCGATTATTATAACTGGAGATGGACCTTTTACATCAACTTGCCACTGCTCTTTTTGACTTTCTATGTTACTGGTGTTCACATCCAGAACTATAACATTAAGCGTGAAGACGATGGATCATATCACTATTTCAATAAGCTCCGCGAAGTCGACTGGGCTGGCGCCTTTACATTGGTGGTCTCTGTCGCACTATTCATGCTTGCAACGTCTTTAGGTGGTAACTCAATGCCATGGTCACATCCTTTAGTTATTGGCTCATTATCTGGCTCGGCTGTGGGAGTCATTATTTTTATACTTGTGGAGGCAAAGTATGCCAAATATCCAATCATGCCATGGCCCATCATCACTCAGCGCACTCCGCTAGCTTCGTCTTTTACCAACTTTTGGGCCATGATGAGTAGTATGAGCTTGGTCTTCCTTGTACCCCTCTACTTCCAAAGTATTCTTGGATTTTCCGCCTCCAAGGCTGGTGTCTATATGTTACCCAAAATTGTGGCGTCCTCGGCTGGTTCCTTGATTTCCGGTTATTATATGTCGCACACTGGCCGTTACAAGGGTTATGCTATTGTCTCTGGCATATCACTCATTTTTGGTACTATGATTATAACTTCCTGGACACCGCAATCCAGCGCTTGGTGGTTCGCCCTTGGTAATATTTTGGACGGATATGCACTTGGTAGCTTGCTCACCACTACTCTTGTCAGTCTTCTAGCCGCTGTAGAAGTCAAAGGTACGGATTTCATATCAATTGAAATAGCAAACGGGTTCAAAAACGCTGACGATTTCTCTTTGCTTATGACAGATTCTGCTACTATCATATCTATTTCATACTTATTCAGAACTACTGGTGGTGTTTTGGGTGTTTCAACCTGCCAAGGTGTCTTCCAAGCTGTTCTCAAAACTCAGCTCTTTGAAAAGATCACAGGCCCTAATGCAGCTGAAATTATTGACTCTGTTCGCAAGTCTGTATCTGTGATTTGGGAATTACCTGCAGATGTTAGAGAATTGGTATTGGAGGCATATCTTATTGCCATCAAATACGCGTTCTCTCTAACCATTGTGTTCGCAATATTGGCTTTAATCAGTGTTAGCTTTGTTGAAACGCTTGAGCTCACCACTAAAGTTCGCAAATAGAGCCGAGAACCGTGATACCATATACGTTGTCGGCGAGTTCTAATAGTAATGACCCACAATTCCCCACTAAATGTTTTATATCCTCAATAAAACCATGATATCCAAGAGACATTACTGTCGGTCTTTTAGCGTTCAGCCGTATATTTTTGATATGGATAAAACGGACATATACTGAAAGCAATGAGCATGAAACTAAATGATGGATGGTTGAATACAGTTTTATAATACAATCTGTTCTAGATGATTAGAAACAAAAAGGGTTTCTATAACACTAATTTTTTTTTAGATCTTGTAGTCACTTTGATCGATAGGTTGATGAAGGTACTGTTTCTTGCCAGAACCATAGTCACCAGCGGCATTACCGTTACCGTACACACGGTATTTGTAAATGACCAAACCTTCCAAGCCGACTGGTCCACGAGCATGAGTCTTATTAGTAGAAACCTATAGAGCATGTACGTTAGTTAAGACAGCTAATAGCATCAGTCACGTTAACGTTCTGTCTTACCCCAACTTCGGCACCAAAGCCATAACGGAAGCCATCAGCAAATCGAGTACTTGCGTTCCAATAGCATCCAGCAGCATCGACTCGTGCCATGAAAAATTCTGCTACAGCTGCATCTTCGGTAATGATACAATCTGTGTGCTTGGACCCGTGCTCAATAATGTGATCGACAGCCTCAGAAACGTTCTGGACGACTTTAACGGCGATAGTCAATTCGAGGAACTCAGTGTCGTAATCCTCGTCAGTGGATCGAGAAATTTGTTCTTTCCATTTGCTATCCAAAGCTTGAGAATTTGCTAGGGCGTCATATGTTACTGCGTCACATCGAAGGGAAACACCAGCTTGTAATAGTGCAGTGGCAACAGTTACGAATTTACCAGACGCCAATAAATCATGGTGAACAAGAAGTGTCTCGGCTGAGTTGCAGGCAGCTGGGTAATTGGTCTTCGGTGTGGCAAAATTAGCGTCATTTTTCTGTTTGCTGTAAAGAAGGCATAAACCATGTGAACACACATACCTTTGAATCAACAACAATTTTCTTTGCCTTCTCAATATCAGCATCCTTGTCAACGAACACTGAGCATAAGCCATCAGCATGACCCAAGACAGGGATTCTGACGCAAAGAAAGCCAAAAATTAGTCATCGCACATAATAAAGGCAATTTTGTCATCATCAAAAGACACAATTCTTACCTGGTATTATTTTGAATATACTTTACGAGGCTATTGCTACCACGGGGAACAACCATGTCAATGAAACGATCAAGCTCCAACAAAGCACTGATGTCCTCTCTGGTTTCAACAATCTGGACAGCTTCTTTAGGAATAGAAGAATCAGCAGGAAGGCTGTTCAATGCATCTTGAATAACTTTGGCAAGGACAGCGTTTGTACGGGATGCTTCCTTTCCTCCCTTCAAAATGACAGCATTACCAGACTTGAGAGCTAAGCATGAGATGTTGACAACCACTTCGGGGCGAGCTTCAAAAATGGTGAGCAAGACACCAACAGGGACAGAAACTCGGTAAAGTTCTAAATCGTTATCCAACTTGGTGGCCAGGGTGACTTGCTTGGTGGGATCAGGAAGGTGAGTGATATCTTCAACTCCAGAGAGAATAGAGTCAAACTTGTCTCCATTGCATATATCCAAGCGCTTGAACAAGGAACTGCTGAGCTTTCCCAGAGCAACTTGTTCTTGTGCCAACTAATTGTAAATGATACTCTTTAGCAATTTAATCTAGCGTAGCATTCTTCACAGAACAATCACATACCTGTTTGTCAATCTCATTGGCTTCAAAGATTTCGGCTTTGCGTTCAGCCAAAACTTGTTTGATTCGCAACAAAGCATCATTCTTTTGTTTGTTGGTTACCGACTGAAGAGCAACAGAAGCCTGTCTGGCAGCTCTTGCGGTTTGAACAATGGCAGAATCAGTAGACATGGTTAATGTGAGTTAAAAGAGGTACCCAACAAAAAAAAAGCTGGTCCCTTTTGTGGTAGTCATAATCTATCAATCAGTGCAGCGGAGATTGAAGTGGATTCAACGTCATTTGAGCTACCAAAAAGTCACTAGTGGCAGTGCGGGGACCTGTTCTTTATTATTATTATTTGAACAGAGAAACCTTATGAAAATGTTTACAGGCCAGAAAGCAGTAAACCTGGCTATTCACAGTAAACAGTTATTGGGTCAGGTAACAAGCTATCCCAAAACGGCATATCAAATCAATCTTCTTGAAACGATGATTTGAGTATTTCCCAAAATTCTCGGAGTGAAGGCCTATCAAAAACGTTAAGTTCATTAAGAATAACGGCATCAGAGATATCGATTCGCTTATCAAGATCTCACCTGTTGTCTGGTAACATTGGATACTAATATGGAAGGAGAAAAAGAGTTAGAGAGATAAAGTCATGGTCCTCCATCATCTTCATATGATTACCTGTAGTTTTGGTATAGGTTTGATGGGTTCACCGTATATGAGGCAAGTCAGAACATAAGTTGAAAAGTAATGTGCACTAAGTCTCTTCCACAAAAGCATGTACTGAAAGAATATGGCACCAAAAGGTATTGGTAAATTCTGTATGTATAAAAAAAAAGTGTTAACCCTGTGTTATTGCTAAATGACTTAGTTTACATGGTCGAATTTTTCTTTTACTAACCCTCACGTAGATATAACTGCCTTGCAAACAACCCATGCTCTTCTGCAAGATACCATTGGCGGAAGTTCGTTTCGATTCAGTAGAATTTTGTCGCAATACCTCTGATTTCGGGGTATCGTGGAAGTGCACAGACCGCTGCTTTGGCCGATGCCCTTTTGTAGGTTTCGCAGGTGTGGAGACCTGGCTGTCATTGGCTGGTGGTACTACAGGCTGTTGTAGTAATGCTTGCTTCTTCCATGCTTGAGCAATATTTCGTCGTTGGCGATTTAAATATCGGATGAACCTACGCTGCTTGATGAAAACATCCGGCTGACAAACCTCGAACGTGAGGCCGCCTAAAGTGATGTCCTCTTTAACATTGATATACTCTAAACGTCAATTCATTGGAGAAGAGATGCTCTTACCTGGTAACCTTCCTGGATCCTTGATTCGTAACATAATAGCAAATAGCGGGAAATGATTGAAGAAGGCTAAGAGAGTTTCCATGATTGCTTGCGAGAAAATGATGCCAACTCGTCCCTATATACTTGAGGTTAGTTTTCATCAAGGAGCATGTAAGCATCCAATCGGTATGGGACCTTACCGAAGCAAATGTCAAGTAGTATGATAAGACAGTCGGGAACAGGAACATCAGTAATGTAAAAAGGCTTGTTCCCAATAACAATTGATCCAAGTCGTAGTCACAAGAGTCGATGCGATTCCTGAGCACATTGCGTTTCTTTCCTAATAAGCAGATGAAAAGAATAAAATAAAATACAATAATCAGCTCACACTACCAATGCTTCTATAACTGTGCCAAAACTTCATACCTCTAAACAGATTGAATAATGAGTACAATATAGTAAATTGCCAATTGAAGATACGGGCAGCCACCATGTAAAACCAGTACACATGTAAGGTCATGAAGGCTAGTAAATCCGAAGAGAGAGAAATGATCATGCTGACACCAAATATGCCCGACATGCCTATCGCTTTGACTATTAATGGTGTAGTTGGTCGGATGTTTTGTATACAAACTGCAGTGCAGGTTAGTTAGCGTTCAGTTAACAAACATAGTTATTATAGTTTAATAACAAAATATCCTTACCAATCCATAATCGGATCAACCATGAAAACAGCTCGCTCAAAAACTTTCCAAGTTCATCGTTAAGCTTGAGACCTCCTGGTGACCTGAGTAACCAATCCATCATCATTTGTAGCGGGTCGACGGTATATCTCTAAAGGAGAAGTTATAAAGTTAAATCGCTAATGAATAAATCCACTATACAAGGAAACAAGAATGGCCACTTACATTCAATATGTCGTGTAGAACTATTGACACATCATGGCAGTTATTGATTAAGAATGACCCCACAGTTATGCCAATGATGATATCGTTGGCGATCAGCCACATACTATTGTAAAAGCTGCAGCATATAATCATAGAAAATTGGTCAAACGGAATAATGGGACAACGAACCAAAAGTTGATTCACATACCTTATATATTGCGCTCTTGTTGCCGCTGTATTTGCCCATCTCCTCTTCCGAATCAGCATGTACTGACCTGGCCAAAAGCAGAGTTGTTGTAATCGCAAGTCAACTTGTAGTGCTGGTATGATTAGTTAGTAAATAAGCATTCATTCACATTATGCTATTTCTCAACACAAAGATATCCTTACCTGCAGCAGACAAGTCCTTTAAAGCTACCCCGTTGAGAATCCATTTGGGCAGTTGAAGGTTCAGAACAAACAGTATGATCTCAATCATAAATCGTACAACAAAAAGCAGGCCCATCCCGGGGCCAATGATGAATGATCGTAGTGCCTGCACGAGGGATAGTATAGGAGAAATTATGTACACGGTTGTTGCTTTGAGTTGTTTTGAGAAACTCATGATGGCAGACATTATTAAGTTGTGAGAACGCTGAGCTTCGGCTTTTGTTGCTATTAATTGTTTGATGCCTTTTTCTAAATAGAATGATGAATTGATCTGAAGTAGTTGTTAGAATGTCTATCTAGCTGAAACCTACGCACCATGCCCACAAATCACTTACTTGATCTAGCGTGGTACGTATACTGCCACCACCCTCTACGACGTCTATGTCATCTTCATCCAGAGCTCCGCTTGCCATGATTCTAGATTGTTCAACTATTTTTTTTACGTTTTTGATAACTCCACATTCTGATTCGCTCAATGATGTTGTGTCGATGTCGTCAGTGGTATATGCAAGTTTTCTCTTTGTCGCTTTTGCTGATAAATCTAGCACAAGAGGATCAAGTGCGAGATACTGCAAGTATTCTGGATTTGGCTGATCATAAAAGATGATTTCCACTGAAGTTTGTCTATTGCTTTGTTCGTGTCTGTCATATATAGATCTAGAAACTAGCTGTTATAAGGCAAGCTGTGACTTGGCACCTCAAGGTTGACACTTTACCTAATTTCTGGTAACATTTCAGAGTTTAGAAATATGGACAGCCAAAATTCCTCACTCCCTATAAAAGAATTTGTTACAAATAAAATCAAACTTTTCAATAAATATCATAGAACAGTAACATACCCTCTTTAGGGTAATTAAGATGCTTTGATTCGCTGCTGGCTAGAACCCCAAGAATAGTAGGTGGAGGATGTGATGAATTTGACTTGCTGGCTCCATCCGTCTCTAACGGCGGCAAAGAACGCGATAAATAGTTTGATAGCTCAGATATCTGATCCAGTGCGTACGTTAGAGACCTATGTGATTGTCTGTATGACAGCAATAGCAAATACCTACCGAGATGTCTTCACAAACTGTGGCAACACATACAGTACGACCCGAGTTGTTCCAACCAATCAAGTATCCATTCCTCGGAACTATAGAGGTACATATGTGCGATGGCCATAGCAATTTCACCGTTCTGTACCTCGCATCGGGCATGAGTCAATTGTGTTTGAAAGGGTTCAGTAACAAAAGCTTCCACGTTCATGGACGTGAAGTTTAGACTCCGTTGATCACGTGCTCATATGGGATTTCCAGCCTTTTTGAGCAATGGCAAACAGGTTTTATTTTGTCACTACTTCAGATCAGCATGGCAACGAATGCATCGGGCATTGTAGGAGATGGCGAGGATCGGTATATCCCTGGATCTCGAAGACCCGACGGAACATATAGAAAGGAAAGAAAAGTTCGGCCTGGTTTCACGCCTGCTGAAGATGTTGTACGATACAGCAACACACGCATAGAAGCAAGCAAACCTAGCCAGTATCCACCTGGATATACTCCCAAGACGAAGCCAGTAGCACCGTCCGGGGGAAAAAAGAAAGCAAATAAGACCGAAAAGGGCGACTCAACTGCAGCACCATCTCGTCAACAGGACACCAAGTCCGCGGAGGCACCTGGCACAACGCCCTTGGCTAATCCAACCCTTTCTCCAGCAACTGAGATGGAGAAGAGGATTAAAGCACTGCAGAAGAAGCTCAGACAAATTGATGAATTAAAGGCTAAAAAGAGCAGTGGTACATCGCTCAATGCAGAGCAACTAGACAAAATTGCCAAAGCGAAGTCTTTGGAAGAGGAGTTGAGTAAATTGCAGATATGAGCTTTTGGTCGTTCAACCTTGTACATAATTGAATAAGCGGAATTATTGCAATTGTATAACTTTTTGGTTTTTTTGTTTTAACAAAAAAAGAATCAACATCAAAGCTAAATTAAAAATGTTGGAGATTGCCATGCAGAAATACTACAAATACCTATGAACTTTTAGTGGCCTCTTCGTGTAGTAATACATATTCTCTCGTGCTATCCCCAAATTTGAGCACATCGCTCATTTTCAGTTCAACATAACGAGTTTCTGGTATCCGGTCTCCATTCAAGTGTGTCCCATTTGTAGATTCCAGATCGATGATGAATGGCCTGCGAAATGAGACCGTTAGTACTCTTATACACTGGTTATTCTCTGTTCAGCACAATTCGTACTTCACAACCCGACGGATTTGTCCGTTTGTCTCGTTTTTTTCATTTACAGACCGAAATTGCAGCACTGCGTGTTGCTTAGAGCAAGAAGGATGATCAACAGGTATGTCGGCAACCTATCGACAAAACAAACAGAAACATCAACATTAACCTATTCATGACTGATGATTCTAATTGATCGTCTATTCTACTTACCACTCGATCTCTACCAAACAGATATGCACTTTTTCGATGAATGTGGAGGATATCTATGACGTTGAAATATAGTATGTTAGTGTACTCATAATTAAAGCCATTCCCACTCCATTGTGCCGAAACTCACCAATTTGTTTATCTCCTTTAAACACATAGAGTCTCCATCTTTTGGTTGGCTCTCGCGCTTCCGGCGGTTCAACATATTTCAATTCAACACCTTTGTAGGTATTCGTCTCGGCAGCAAGCTTCCCGGATAATCCAAAATTGGCTTCTGCTTTTTTGACGGGAACCTCAGGCTCCTCCGGTTTATTATCTTCTGGCTTTCCCCATTCAGGCTTTTTATGCCCATCAGATGAACGATTATAGTTTTGCGTAGGTCGTCTTTGTCTATCTCCAGAGCGTGATCTTGATCTAGACACATGTCGGCGCTTAGGTGACCTTGAGCGAGGTGATCGGGTATATGGAGATCTGGACCGTGACCGTGAACGTGAGCGGTATTGGCGATCCCTTCTAGAATAATTATTTGATCGTCGATAGCGGTCGGGTGACCGAGAGTCATGTCTGCGTGGTGATGGACTTATGCTTCTAGGCATTTGTAGAAAATTGCACAGCTCGATCAGCAACAAGCTGCGTGCTGTTTCAACTGACAAAATTCCAGAAAACGCGAGTCACATGTTGAAAGTCAAAAGTCAAAAGTCAGCTTTGTATGTGGTTTTTTTTTTTTTTGCAGGTGCTTTTGAGGATTGGCTGCCAGCAGGTTGTATTTGTTACAATTCACATCAAAAGTAAAATACGCTCTACCGTTTTTTATTACCATCGTTACCTATGACGACATTCAATAACTACTATTAATATAAAATACCGCTAAAAATGACACTTCATATAATTAAGATTACGTGTGCTTAGACCATTACAATGAAAAGTTCTACTGCTTTGAAGACACGAGACATCTAACAGGCTATGTTCAGCATGAGCTTTGGTGTCAATAAATTAATACAATTTGCTCCACATTTCTCAAGCAGCTGCACCCCTGATGGTAATACCATCATATTTTTCTCGTCCACCCCTTTCATTCTGCTTTGAGCTTGCTAATAAAGGATATGGTAGCAGTAAAAGGGTTGCTAATGGCATAATTGCTGGGCCATAGCAGGATAGATATCATGATACTTTGTTGGTATTTTTAAACCAAAGCGCGCAAATTGTACATATTTTCATTCATAACCCAATACTCTGGCCAGCAAACACTTGTTTAGTAAACTCTGGTGGCTTCCGTTGTGATATTTATGTACTTTCTATTTTCACTCCCAGGGCTGATTTACAAGAAATAAAAAGGTTTTGACTTGACCCATTCATCTTTTATCTTTCGTCTTTGTTCTCCTTCCTTGATGAAATCCTACCTTTTTGTCGCCGCCTTGGCCTTTTGCTTTACGGTTGTAAATGCGCAGACAAGCACTGCTGCTCCAGGTTAGTGTTGTGAATATTAGATCTGTTTATTTCATTACCCTAGGCTAATGATTTTATATACTCTTGGTTTACAAGTGGCAATGCCTTCCCCTCCAAGCACGAATTGGACAATTCTACAATTGGATGCTGGTGAGCGTACCAGTCTATGTGCCAGACAAACATCCTATTGCTCGGTAAGTATTTTTTGATTACCCACTGCTAAAGATGTATAATTGAAGGCGACAGTAAGTAAGACCTTGATTTCATAGACTTTGTGCGGAAGTCCAACTGCAGCTTCAACAAAGTAAGTTGCTATTTTTGAACCTACAGTATAAAAATATATGATGATTGACTATCTTGCCGTTTAAGCTTTTGTAATGCAACTACTATGGCGTGGAATTGCATTTGTTCTGTAAGTATAACAATTGTTTGTGCATTGTGACATGCCATATACTGTTTCTAACAACTAAAGTAAAATCGAACGAATTAGAACGGCAATAATTCAAGCAACGGAACTTATCTGGACCCTGTTCCATTTGCGGAGTGTACTGGCAAAGAAGTCGCCTGTCAAGGCGCCTGTCCCGCAGACTCCACGCGTGCAACATGTGTGCAAACTTGTACAAACTATTACGCATGCGGAACTTCCAACGCACCACCAAGCTACCTGCAAACTGCAAATGCAAATGAACAGCCTTCATACAATGGACCTCCGACATCTGCATCGCCTTCTTCCGCATCTTCAAGTGTCACAAATAGTTCACCCACTCCAAGTAAACAAAGTTCGGCTTTCAAATTCGATGTCGGACTTAAACTTACTGGGTTGGCAGCTATCACCGCTCTTCTTGCGCATATTTACTTTTAATGAATAGTAATCCGTTCGTAACAAGCATTATCTTCTTACCCCTTGGATTCTGAAAGTCCACTTCACTACCCCGTTCCATTGAGATAGTGCCTTTATACTTCACTTCTTTTGCACACACATGAGCTCTCTCTTCTCTCTTTTCATCAGATATATTTTTTATTCTCTTTATTCGTACATCTGACCAGTCATCTTCATGGGTTCTGAAACATAATACATTTCAATCTTCGTCATCTTCCTCAGGTTCTATTTCCGTGACGCGTCCATAGTTTTCGCGCATCGCTTTAGCAATTGGATTTTCCACATCCACAACGCCAGTTTTCTTGAGTCTTTCAAACAAAACAAATAACCTTTCTGCTTCTCGTTCCTTTTCTTCATCCGTCATATCCTCTAATGATGGACCTTGATTTTCTTCATCCAGAAACTGCCCAGTGATAGGATTCACTTCCCTTTGACTGGAAGAATCAGCCTGTGTACTTTGTGGAGGTTGTAGTGGTATATTTCGGTTCATCAAGAATCCAATGGCATTTCCATAACCGACTTTTTGGCTTAATTTTGATGCTGTTTACCGCATGCTTGGTTATTTCGTTGTTCCTGATCTATCATGCGCGTGCTTAAGACAACTTACCATCTTCGTCACACAAGACATAAAAGAAATCACAAAGTGAATCTCTAGTGTGTGGTAATGCGGTGGAGGTCATGAGCCGCACCAAACGAGCAGAAATGTGATCTCCCTTATTGACCGGTTGGGTGCGATCACTGACATCAGTATGGTAATACGTGTTAATCTATGCACTTGTTCAAAATGGTAAATAGCTCCAGACACAAACCTTTCACTTGGTAATAACTTCTCTGCCATAGATTCTCTTGAAGATTTACTATTTGAAGCTGTCCGTCGAAGAACAAGAAGAAGAGGAGCAACTGTGTCATCAGCTTTATTCTCCCTAAGCCTGTCAATGTTCTCTTCAGGATCATCTCCAACAAGATCTGGTACGGCTAGAATAAGCGCGTCAGTGAGTTTGGTAACTATATTTTGATCCCAGCGTGGCGCATATGGAACATGCAGAAGAGCATGTATAGCATTCAATAGAGGAGATGATAACGTGTTGGTTGGTGATAGCGGTACGTCTCTGATTAGCTCCAAAATGCAAGAAATACAGTCTTCAAATTTAGTAGCAAAGTTTTTCTGCAATAGCTCCTCAGAGTTTACTTCATCCACCTTGGACGTTTCAACTAGAGCCAAATTGAAGAAAAGTTTCAGAGCTTCAGTGACCACCATTTGTGGCGACACAGCAGATGGCGTTGTGGATTGTTTATCTTGTATCCTGCCAACGCCTTCCTTGAGGACCTGCATATAGATAACGATGATTATTTTATTCTGAAACTTTCACCAGTTCACTAATGCTTACCTGAGCTAATCCAGATGCAATTCCGTATTTGTCAATGAGTGATTCCACAATAATTGGGCGGTCAATTGTCACGAAAAACAATATTCGCACAGCCAGAAATCGTGTCATGTCAAATACATCTGATCTATGAAGAATAGCGGCGCATGAAGGCAATCCATTGCTTTCCTCAAAGTAATCCTTCGTATCGCTAACAAGCAGAAGACTGTTGGCGATACACTTCAATGCCTCGATGCTGGCGAGACTTTCCTTGTACTGCCCAGTGCTAAGATTGGCTGTCATGACGAGGGTTTTCATACCCTAGGACTTTGTCAATCGTTATTTTGCTTGTGGAGTTTGTGAATATTGATAGCTTACATCTAAGGAGTATAAATTATCGCATCCTACCGGATTGCGGCCAAGGAGTTTTAGCAGTTCAAGCACTTGACTCCGCACTGGATTTTAAACGGGTTGGTTAGTAGGCACGAAGATATTCCTTTCTTTTTTGTAAAGTGCATTTTCGTACCTTTATCATCCCAGACTTTGGATATCTCATCGCTCCGTAGATCGCTTAAAATAGCCTCCACCAATTGCTGTTTCGTATTCAGGTCCAGTCCTTCATCTACAACCAGTGTTAAGACACACCTCAATGTTTGTCGTTGTCGTCCTTCAGAAGACCAACTTACATCCGTTTCCACAGATAGAAGTAGTCAATAATGCAGAGAGTTTCTCTTTGTGGGATCTCAGGATTTTGTACTCGTCCAATGTAATGGTCATTGTAAGAGAGGCTGTTTGACAGTTGATAGATTAGGAGTATGCAGGTTCAGGTTCAGGTTCAAAGATATGTACAGCAGCTGAATTGTCTACTTCGGGAGAAGAGCAGTCTTTATTCTATTCTTTCCAGAAAATAGTCGGATTGGCCAGCACTTGGGATTTATCAAACGGGGTTGCCACGACTTCAATTGGCGTTGCCTGGGTCAGAAGATGAGCATAACAGTCACGTCTCAATTTGAATTTTTGGGCCACACCGATTCAACTAAGTTAAAAAGTGCTAGTTCAAATGGCTGCAGAGACAAGGTACCCGACGCGACGGCGATCATCACGCCAAAGTTCTCAACAAAATGCATCAGACACAACTGCTACGCTACCAGAGCCTGTTACTTCCATGTCCTTAAGAGCTCGCTCCAATATCTCCCAGTCTGCAACAGCAGCAGAAACATCCGTAACCGCACAATTACCCGCGGCAACCCGATCTGTGAACCACTCAGCGACAGCGCCGTCCAATGCCTTTTCAAATTTACCAAAAACAAATTCTACTCCTGAAGTTGAGGAACAACGGCAGCCCATCGTAGATCCCGTGATGGCTTCTAGTACGATCGATTTTCCCGAACCATTGATATACCATGACATATAAAGCTAACTTTTTGCTCTTACAGCTTCAGAATATCGACGTGAAGACAAGAACAAAGTATTATGGTACGCTACACCACCCGTTAATGTCGCACCGTTACCACAGCCAGTGCATAGCGCAAAGTATCTCTATTGGAAGCGTATTCAAAATGAGCAACAAAAAGCGTCGTAGACGCAATAGCTGTACGCCGTTCCCTGCAAAGAATGCCTCTTGTTTGACGAAGCTAACTCTTCAACCCCTGACAATGGATGTCTATTGTAATCATACAAAGAATAATCGTAACCACAGAATACGTTGAACAAGCATAATACATTTGACAATGTTCTAGGCGATATCTTGCAATTTTGTATTTTTTCCTACCCGTTTTTTAATCTACACACTTTCTGCCCAATAAATTGCATGTCGTTTCAATATCAGCGGTTATGCCTCACTCCCATACGACAATTCGGGAAGAGGATGTTTGAAGCAAGTTATCTGCTTCCTTTCATTCCGTTGGCCATAACCGCTGTGGATATTAACGGCTTCACATTCTAAAATATACACTGTGTAGCAACTGAATCAGGTAATATGTGTGTATATTACTTCTTTGCCTTTCAATATTTGAGCCCCAAGCTTGATCTACTGTTTGTGTTGGTCCACGACGCTGCTAGAAGAAGGGAGCACCAATGTAAGGTCATGAACAACGCATTTCGGATGATAACAACAGAAGTTTGGTATGAATATTTTTATCGCTGTGCAGCCCTTCTGCATCTTCCATTGAATGACTAAATGTTAGTCAAGAATAGTATTTCGTAATTAATAGAATACATGAAATGATAGTTGAAAATAGGATTTGTTTCTAGGCAAAAGTATATGCCCTGCATGAATTGAACTGTTGTACAACGCACTCAACGGACACTGCTTTTGGTGCATGAAGGTACCATAGAGCGTTGCTTTATTTGGATGTCAGTGTTTGGCCCCTCGCAAGAGTGACTTGTGAGGAGTCACATTGGGTTTGCTTGGGACAGGCTTAGGCTATAGATATCAAGAAAACGTACTGTATCCTGCAAGTTTATTACATATCGAGTACACTCTATATCATTTACATTTAGATAAAACATTAAAATACAGGCTAGTAATAATAAAACTCTCTCTCTCTCTCCCATCTCTTATTAGTGAAGGATACTAGCTTTTGAAGTGAGGTTCATTTGTTGGGGAGAGGGGGGAGGGAAATTCACGGCAACAAAAAGTATAGCAGAGAATGTCAATGTTATTCCCCCCATATCCAACTTTTTTGGTTTTACGCCATTCGTGCATTGTTGATGGAGAGACAGGCAGGTTGGCTTTACCTCGGAATATAAAGGCACCGATTTTTCCCATTTTCATTTCGTTTATCAAAGCCTTTCTTTCTTCTCTTTAACTCTCGATATGATGAAACTTACCAGCACTTCAATACTATCACGCTCCGTGTTAAATCTAGTTCCTAGAGTAACTGTCCGAAGTTATTCTATGATTCCGTCCACACCGTTCAAACAAACCGAGTCTGAATCATTATCGGACCATTCCACCGAAAACGATGCAGCTTTTTTGAAATCGTTGTATGAGCGAAATGATAACCACACCTCTTCTGAACATCATCATCACCAGACCATTGAGACTCAAGGTAGCACATATGGACACAGCCAACATGAACACCCCGAAAATACAAGTTCCCACGAGTCACTTTCACCAAGGGTCAATACTGTGTTTGAAGATTAACCGACTGTCAAGCAAACCTTCTCGGCTGCTTAACCGTTTTGGCTAAACGGCATATACATAGCTCATACGTAAAATAAAACCCCTTCACCTATCCTCCGCGAAACAGAGGGATTTGGCCAGCCGCATTATTAAGAACAAAGAAAAAGAGGATGTATAAGTCTTTTTTAATGAGACAGAGCGGTTTGCAAAAGGGGCATCATGGTCATGAGCTACATCAAAATTGATATCGTGAGAGAATGAAATGAAAGAAAGTAGATTAAAAAAGAGAGAGAATGTCACTATTATTTTATGAATTGAGCTGGAAAAAAAAAAAAAAAAGTAATATCAAGAAAATAGAAAAAATATCTACATTTCAAGAAATAACAAGTAGGTTTGTATGAGATTTGAAGACGAGAGCGCGCAAAAGTTGGGAAGAAATACGTGGTCCTAACGGAAACATTGTGACATTACAAGAACGGTATGCTATCCATATCAATATCGTCAGCGATATCATCATCAGGTATTTCATTTAGTGTTGTTTCCGTATCGTGAGTTGGTTCGTCTTCGTGAAGATCATCACTGGAAGGATTGGATCTTCGAGAGTCTCGTGAAAGAGTACGTGAAATGGTATCTCGTATTCCTCCCACTCTTCCAGTTATCACTTGTTTCATCAATTCAGATGTGGATGACGGCGACTGAGACAATGTGGATGTAATAGCATTATCATCCAATTCTGAGTTATCGCCGTTAGTGAAATCAGCATTTTCAATAGCTGCAGACGGGCGTTGGTCACTTGGTAGGTTCTCTGTACTGGCACTATCTCGATGCTTGCCTTCGTCATTGTCCGATGGAGAAGAGGACCTTGATAATAAGGATGGTGAACTTCTGTAGCTAGATAGTTTTCCGGGTTTCTCTTTCGGTAAATCCTGAGAACGTGATGTGAAACTTCTGAGAATGCTACGCGATGGTTTTGGCTCAGGTAGACCTTGCAAAGGTGGTGATACTGGCACAGAAGAGGGATCAGGCGTTATGGGTTTGGGTTTGGGAGATGTGCTAGTCGAGGGTATAGGTTCGGGTAGGTCCGGAAGTTCCACATGAGGCAGAGGTTGTTTCCAAAAGTTCCAGTCATTAAACTCACTTGCTATCACCTTTTGAATAGGTGGGAATATTTGATCAACCAAATCATTCAAGTGGATATAAGAAGATTTGTAGCCACACAAAAGTTCAAGCTTAATATCTCCTTGAGGATCGATAGTGAAAATTCGGGATGCTGGGACATTCACACTACGATATGACATAGCGTCTGTGATTCGGTTACCAAAGCCAGCGTAAAATGGGCTAGCACCTGCAAACAACCTTTGTACATCACGAAGACAGTTCATCTTAAAGACTTCAGGTTTCCGCATGATCACTTCCCGATGGAACGATCTAAACAGTCGATCTGGAGACATGATAACTGGGCCATCCGGTAGTTGATACCTATCTTGCTCGACTTTCTTGAGGTATTCTCTCGTATAATCAGCCTGGCCAATGGCTCTAGATGTCAGATATAGCAGTTGATAACCATTGTTATGAATATCAGTGTAAAGTTTTGCAACGCCATTGTGGGTCCAGTCTTTGCCTATCATAGTGAACACGTGGCCTAGTGCATCGCTCTTGGTGATTGTCCCATCAATGTCACTGATAACAACTTGCGTATTATGGTTCCAATAAAAAATCTTGGCCACACAGGTAGCTGTGCCCTGGTAAGATGAAGTAACCGAAAATGAGATTGTATTGACGCCTTTCTTGAGTTTGAGTGACTGCAGCTGGTCAGAAGTTAGACGCAAGGTCTTAGCATAGGTTTTGTGCTGCACGCCGGAGTCAGTAGAGCCTACTCCATCCCCATAAGTGTGTTGCGCAGACCAGCCGACAGAAGTGGTGGTGGTGGTTTTGGTAAAAGTTGTTGTTTGCCCATTCTGAAGTTTATCATCATCTTTCTCTTCATTGATATCACCCTCCCTTTCAGCAACTCTTTCAAGGTCGTCACTTGGCGTACCTTCTGTATCCAATCTTCCGTTTGCTGGTGATGCTACTGATGATCTACTCCACCATTGTCTCCAACCACGGCCAAAGGAATAACTGTCACGGCTATCAGATATCGTTTGAGATTGCACGCTGTCTTCGTCAGTCATCGCAGCGAGGGGTTGAGGAAGCATAAGCATAGAAGTGAAGAGCGGTGCTTCTGGTCCGACATGTTTGTAGTATCGACCTTCATGCTTAAAGACAAGTTTGGGGTCATTGAGGATATTGGGGTTGTGTACAAATGTATCATAAGATACTTGATCTTTAGCAAAAACGGCTTTGCATTGTTCGGGGTCGACACCCAACGCTGAAGCTCCACATAAACTCATTTCAATGCGATAATTCCTTCCTGGTTTGAGCCTAATTTCTTCCATGGAGGAGACGTTCTGAGACCCTGTTACTGCCTGCTTGTTTGGCTCATGCTTACCACCATTATCAATAGACAGATTATTGAGATCTACATTCAGACTATCGGCCGATCTGGGAGACAATAAGGTATCTTTTTCGTGGCGTTTAGGTAACGAGCCCCAACCCCAAGACCATTCCGAATCTTGCTTTTTGGCTGACGGAAGGGTATCTCCATATTCCATTTCAGAATCGCTTTTTGGTTCGATATCTACGTCCGCACTCGGTATATCTATTGTCAATGTATCATTACCAGATTGTAAGTTGGTGGATTCATCCAAAGGGAGTGGCATAGAGATGCTACGTTCACGGTGTGATCTGGTAGGTTCCTGAAGTTCCATAACATTCCTCTTTTCTGATTTCTTTGGCATTTGTGAATCCATACTGGAATCGGTTATGACGGTGTGTTCTTCTCCAGTTTGCAGTACGGCATTTTCACTTTCCGGAGTATGTGCTAACTCTTCTGTAGCCTCATCATCGACTTTGCTAAGCTCCTTGTTTCTATGGATGGACCTATCATCTTGGTCATTATCTTCGTTCTCCGATTCGTGCTCGTCCTCTTCAATCTTGTAACCAGCAATATCCAGAATCATGCTTTCATGATCACCCATAGCCTGGGGTGGCCGTTCCACCGTCTCTTCTCCTGATGCGCCAGTATCCGATGTTTCACTCTTGCCTTTTTCTTCTTCGTCATGATGGCTGTGGGTAACGTCCAAAAGAAAACTGTGAATATCACCATCAGCAGGCCGAACAATGAAAGTTTCTTTCGTCACAGTAGTTGTTGTAATAGCTTCTGCAGATACACGTTCTAGTAAGGTAGACCCGTCTTCCATAGGATAGATGTTATTCTCAGGTAAGGGGCTGGCTGGTCTTGGCGGTTCTTGAGAAGTAGCGTGGCGTTCTTCTTCTTCCTCTTCGTGCCGCAAACGACGTTCTTCCATATCAACTTCCTCTGCAAGAGCATGCTCTAAAGCTTTTGCTGAAGGATAGGGGTCTCTTGTGGTAACAACTTTGTCTAATTGTTCTTCAATGATCATTTTTGGAGACTGTAGTTCGGGCGGAATGGTGGATTTATGGTCGTGTTCGAATTCATCTTCAGATTCGTTCTCAAATTCACTACCGCTTGCACTATGAGCGCTCACATATCCCGCATCTAAGAATTTTATGAAATATAAGCAACCATCTCCCATTCGAAAACTGTAAACCATCCCTTATTTCAATGAATTACCCTCTTCATCAATGACAGCTTGGTCACGTTCGTCTGAAGCTCCAATATCCAAATATGGCGGTTCCTGGCAGGAGAGATATGTTTAACAAAATTTTCATATGCATCATCATGCGACGACTGGCTTTAAACGGAATAATACCTCGTCACTTCGTCCATCGTCAGACGCTGCCGATATCAAAGGAGACGTTTGAAATTCCTCTGGAACTTCGTGCTCGGTCTCAAATACAAAGAAGGCTTCACCAGCATCGCCAACTTTCATAGCAAAAGGTACAGGCTCACCATTGACAATGATTCGCACCTAAGAGACAGCCAAAAATAAAAATGGTTGGGTTAGCATGCTTATTAGTAAAGTAGTTACCCGTCAGTCGGAGCTGTTGGCATGCCCTTGCCCCACTTTTAGTGTCACCCAATCATATGCCAAATGTGCGTTCGCTTGCAAAACAAACGTATCTCTTTCGCCATGGAAGTTATATAATCTTTAAGACCGTGATCTGATGGTGTATGGAAGGTCGAATAAAAAATGCCTCCCACTCTCCAGTGTTGACAAAGACCTTCCAGTGTCAAAATTCGGTTGTTTGCATATGGCATCTCATAGTAGGTCGTATCGTAACAGGCATATAGTGGTATTACATATGTCAAAGATATCCTTACCTTCTTTTCTTGAGGCATAAGGAGTGACAGTTTGCCAAATCGCACATGGAACGGGGAACATGCCAATTCGCCATTAGGCTGTTCTACAACGACAATGTCGATGGCACCAGATAATGTAGCAGGATTCAGTTCATTATAGACTTTACTGACCGAAGATATAAGGTTGGAAAGTTTCCCAACGTAATCCATACTTGCGGGAGAGGTGCCCGAGGATAGGAACAGTTGTGAGCAGTAAAACGGAACAAAGCTTGTGTTCAATAATTTGAAAGCGAACTTGTGACTTTGGTTTTTTGGGATATTGCGACCTGATACCGTCATTTGTCGTACAACACCTATTCTTTCACCATGGTAGCAACAATTCCTCGTAATGACCTACCAGAAACTGGTACCCCGGAATTCAAGTCCATGGTTGATGGCTGGTTTGCCGAGATTGACGATTTAGTGGAAATTTCTCGAGCTTGGCCAGTAGTCAATACCTCTGGAGATATTGTTACTAGACGTAAACAAAAAGAAGCCAGTGACGATGGAAACCACTTTTTCCGGCGCGAAAGCACTCATTTTGATATTACTTACGAGGGTATTCGCTCTCTTCTCTACGTTGACCACTCTTTACAAGAACCAAAGTATATCAGCATGTGTGAAGGTGTCGAACAGCTTGAAGAATTAGAGCCTCAAGTCGGTATCTTTTGGATTGGTTTCAAGGTACCATTTGCGTCTCGTGAATTTGTGGAAATTGTAGCCACTAGAGAGGAAGGTCGCACTTTCTTCATTGTTTCCAAAGGTGTCAATCATCCGTCTCCAGTCAAGAGTGGTCATGTTCGTGGGGAATACGACGCTTGGGAAGTTATCAGGGAAGTTGAAATCGATGGAAAGAAGGGAATTGAATGGATTTGCATCCAACATTCTTCTGCAGGAGGAAGTCTTCCCAAGTAAGTTGAATTTCTTTAGAGCTCCATTCATTTTGCCATCGTATTCACATTTTACCCTAGGTGGATTGTCGATGCAGCTGCCAGCAAAGATTTCCATAAGGATGTGGGCTCGGCGATTACCTATATAAAAAGCCATGTTGACGGGCAATAACTTTTCCGGCGCCATACATAACTTAAGATTAGAGAGATAGACCACTCTAAATTTACATGTAGTTATAACTGCTATTGAAAGTATATCTGTAATAATTGTAATTGTTTCAATGGTACTTTGTTGAATATGAACTTTTTCTGCGGTCAGGTTGGTATTTGGTACTACATTAATTGCTCATGCTTTTCAGGATGATGGAATACACAATACACAATACACAAAATATGTAGTACCGCGGCAGACATTGGGGTATACAAGCTTTTATTTTTTTAATAGTCTATTCTACATTTTTGATCAAAAATATGGCTCATCCTCATCTTGTTGCAAGGTAGGTTCTACTTTAATTACAGGGACTGTCACGTTACCATCGCTACATTTCTGGGCGATAGCATAATAATAGTTTGACCACGACCGAAATTCTTTGCACTCGCTTATAGCTGATTTTGTCAACATGTCGTATTTGAATGGTTCCATATCCCAATCCTCGCACATTCTAGGTCGAAGCGATTCAAACAGTCGGGCTTGCGCTTCTAGCGCTATGTCCCCTACTTTTCCTAACCAACCGATGGGTACTGATCGAAAGGAAGCTTCAATATTACGCAATACCGGATTGTCTTGTAAATAATGGCCAAGCTGCCGTCCTACTCTAGTATGGATTGTACGTGACTGAAGCGTGACATTGACTGGGATATATCTGGTTAGAACTGACCGGCTTGCACTTTTGAGGATCTTTCTACTTACGTTGCATGAGCCAAGTAGACATTTTTGGACCGGAGTCTTGTACCGCGGTCTCGCCTTCAACTGATATGAAGTAAGTTCAGTACATGGTCTACATTTTCTTATTCAAAGATACACATGGCCTAAAATGTATATTACCAAATTCGATCCAACCACCAGGTTTCAGCACTCTAATCATTTCTGGTATCACGATGCTGTCCCACTCTTCTTTAGTATAGTTGTAGAGAGCATTTCGTTGCACAACATAATCAAATGAATTGTCCGGGAAAGGCAATCCTTCAGTTGTATCCACTGGTTTGAATTGACAGTTGATCGGCAGATCGCTGTGTAAGTTGCGAAAGTTAATGACTAATTAAAATAACACTCTCATGCACTAGTAATAATAAGGACTTGCGTTGTAGGGTATATGTATATATCTGTTCCGACAAACTGAGATTTGGGGTAATTGAAGGCAAGATCCTATCAAAACGGATGAGGTTTTACTGAACATGGAAAGCATGTTTGTGGTAATACAATAAAGCCTACCATGATCCATTTTCCAGTTCCAATTCTTGGGGTTCATGATAATAGATCAGCCTCCTAGCGTGGCTTTCTTACAATTTTCACACGAAGACACTTACCCCACTTCTAGCACACATATTCCTTCTTCCAAGTCATCTGCTACCGGCGCAAAAAGTGACCTACGGAGATCATCATAAGTGACCAACAGTAGGTCATAATTACACGAATATAAAAGTCACTTACTTGCGAAAGACATGCCTATCGAAAAATTTAAGGCATTCGTTAGCCAGGCGTTAAATACAACTGGAACCACTCCATTAAACATCTTATTACCAGAGGGCAAGTTCGTGTACCTCCATTCGCTCTACTTCTTCGTCATCGCATGGTAATAAATATTGCCTTCCATTTACTTCGGGTAAAAATGCGCGGCCATGGAAATTATAGAATTGGTCGCCCTTTGCCTTTGGGTCGCTGTCCAGATCACTTGCCGCGGTCACATCACTTTTAGTTATAGTGGTGGACATCTTTGGACTATCAATTCAGACATAATATTATTTAGTTTGAGTATACTCCTAAACTTGTCAAGTATGAGTCCATAGACGATACCTGTGAAGTCGTACATCAAGGGTTACATTGCTGTTATACCTAGAACGTACTGAGCTGTTTATTGACGACTTTGATGCGTTCTTCTTCTTATTAAAATGACCAAAGGGCATAAGGGCATAAAATGAAGAAAGAAGAAAAAGTCGACAAAGAAAAGAACCAAACTGGAGCCATGCAAGTTCTCCAATCTCTTTGGTCTATTTCGTATTTTTTTTCATCTCCGTCAGCTTGTATAACGTTACCTGAACTTTCAAATAACACAGTGATACGTTGTTTTAAACAAATTATACAATAAGGCTCTCATTTTCCATTGAACCCATGCTACTGCTTGTTTTCATTATTTGTCATTCTCATATTTTTATTTAAGTATCGATTGGTAACGAGACGAGGTTTTCCTCAACTACCAAACGTCTAGTGTGGTATCTGATGCACAGCCAGCGGCAAGTTGGAAATAACAGTCACTATCAAGAAAGGACGATGCACACAGAATCCTACTGTAAATTTTCTCATTGCTGTCAACGCCTTTTTTTCGGGCCAACCTTACCTTGTCCAGCCAGAAAAAGTTCCTTTACTGAGCCATCAAAATGTCTACCACATTAGCTCACACTGCAGCCATAACAGAGGCTTGTAATGCACTGCGAACAATCGCGGCAGAGCTTTTAGAACTGAAACAAAAGGTAACCGCTCAAATTGCTCGCTTAGCGGAATCGTCTCCACATTAATATGGGACTTACTTGTTGCTTGCTTTCTTTCATTAGTCCGACGTATCAACATTAGATTCGCTCCAAGACACAAGAACAAACACTCAGTTTGCGTTATTAAAAGAACTTAATACAACAACCTATAATCATACGCGAGAAATGAAGAACCTGACGGCAGAAGCGCGACAGATTATGGATCTTCGACATTTGGGATTGCAAAACATTGCATATGAAAAACGCCATTTGGAGGAGGAGATTGTAAAATGTCGGCAGTTTAGGTAAGTTCATGGGTGTCTAGCGTAATTTCGTGAAATGCACATAGGTTCTGACCTAGTGAATTCACAGATCTATATATCAAGATATTGAATTAGTATCAGAAGAAGAATTCCTCAACGCAGCGCCTCCGGATCTTACACAAGATACCAACCCACATGCACGTATGATCAACAGGTTAAAGTTTGAACACCAAGAGCGATTACGGTAAGAGAGCGCTGCCAATTCATTGTATTGGTACCCCCTATCATTTCTTTATCTAATATAGTTGGTGTAGACTTAAACAAGTTCTGGAGGATCTTAATCAGGAACGCCTACAACTTATCAAGGAACATCGGTTGGAAGGCTCACAATTAGAAGATCTTGATTCACAACTAGATGACATTGTCAAGGCATGCCAGCCAATAGAGAAGATGCTTAATCCAGTTCCAGCACACGAGTCCACACCAATGGACACCACAGAAGGCTCATAAGTCTTCTAACTGAATGCAAGGCAATTCACTTGTACAAGCCATTGTAATTATGCGGAATAGTTTTTTTGTGATAGAGCCGAAAACCATACTATGTAAAATATACTAATTTTAACGATTGATTGGTTTATATGAGTGTACATTGTGAGACATGAGTGTTGAAATCCATCTTCATGATGGGGCTATACCGAGCTTTCTTTAGAAAAAAAAAAAGGAGTCTATGATTATATTACATGAGCTTGGATGAATCGACAGAAAGTCATTAGATTGATAATAATTCGCGTTGAACACCGTCCATGTTTGCACCAGATGACTTTTCACATTGTGTGATGATATACCTCAACATGTATGTGTTGGAATCACATCTGTAATTGAAACCGGTGTGTAATTAGATACTATACACATTTAAGTTTGAATTTATAACAGCCTACTTACAAGTTTGCTAAATCCTCCTTGACAGAGCCTAACACCTTTTGTAGTGTGCGGAACACGGCTTGGAACTGACCACGATTTTGCTTCAAGTATCTTCCATGAGCCATCAAGAGTCTAGTGATCCACATCAAGTGAAATTCAACGTGAGGGCTATTTTCCATGTGAACACCAACAAACTTTAAAAGGCGTTCCAGATACTTCTCAGGGAGATCCTGAGCAACCAATTCGACATCCTTTGGAGGTATGCCTTCAAACACCTTTTGGATGATGGGCTTTTCATTCAGTCTGAAGGACATACACAATGCCTTGAGATACTCTTTGTCTTCAAGTGTTTCCAACACTGAATCAGGAGTGATATCAATTTCCAAATCGAATGGGTCGAAAACAATGGTATCATCCAAGGAATAGATCAATAAACCTTCAGTAGAAGCAGCAGCCCATGCTCTACCGGTTGGTGCGAATCGAACTGCCCTTGTTCGTGCTTCTGGTCGAGTTCGACGTACGGATAGGTCACCAGATGCAGCACCAGGCATAGATCTGTCAAGACGATCTTCGAGATCCGACATGTCGTCGTCATCGACCATGGTTTCCTTGGATCCAAATTCGGTCATTTTGTTGGAGTTCAAAAACTCTTGCGTACCATCCAGCGACAGGTTCATGGAAATCTGAAATTTCTTGACAAGAATATTGGTGGCAATGTCGTATATACAAACGTATTTGCTGTTACCACCACCAATGATACATAATCCGTCTGCAGTGTAGCACAAGGAGTTGAATGACTTTCCAGATGCTGAGTTCTCTGCAGTTACTCTATCGTTAGCCTTGCGTCCACCCGATATATCTTTTCGGCCTTCAATGAGGGATGTTTGTTTAGCATCTTCAACATCCCAAAACGAGATCTGGCCGTCGAGAGTAGATGTTGCAATTTCTTTTCCATCGGGTCTGAATGCAACAGCAAGGACATCGCTTGTGTGCTTGAATGTTTCAATAGATTTCTTTCGACCAAAGACATCCCAAGTCCTGGCTGTTTGATCCCAGCTGCCACTGACGAGGAGAAGTCCAGTTGGAGAAAATGCAAGGGAGCTGACAGGGCCTTCATGACCTTCAAGGATATCTAGCAATTTGCCAGTTTGGACACTCCAAACGAAGATTTCGAAAGAATCCATGCTACCAGCGCAAATCACTTCACCACTAGGATCGACTGCCAACGAGGTAAATTGAACAGGTGTAGGACTAGTAAATGTTCTGAAGTTTCTGTATCGAACAAGATCAAATGCACGAACAGTTCCATCTAAACTTGCCGAGAATACAACTTGTCCTTGTTTGGCGAACTCTACAGCACTGACACCACTAGTATGATCACTGAATGTGACATAGCAGAACCCGGATACTGAATTCCATACTTTGACTTTACCATCGTCACCTCCTGTAACAATGTTTTGACCGTCGGTAGAGTACGCAACAGATGTCATGTCGTAAAAGTGGCCTTGCTGTTTGAGAACATAGGACTCTGATTGCCACTCCCATACCAACAATTGTCCAAGTTGAGAACAACCAAATGCCAGCCATTCACCTGTGGCATTGATTGCGACTGTATCAATCTTCTTTTGAGAAATACTAGAATTACGCAAAATCAGTAAGAAATTTCCTATTATGAACTTGATATCGTATCAAACACATACCTTAATGTGTGGATGTTTGTGAAGGTAGGCAACTCCCAAATACCGAAAATTCCACTTGAGAACCCAACAACGAGAAGATTGCTAGCTTGATGAAATGCACAAGATTTAACCTTTGCTCCAGCTTGCATAAAGTAATGCCGTTCTTGAACTCTCCAACGAACTTTGTCGGCAGGTTTTGCTACGTCGTCATCGTTTTTGTCTTCATCCATTTCCTCATCAGAGTCCTCTTGATTGAGAATTGAAGCTACCGAAGCGTAACGCCAATGGAACAAGGCACCATCCTTACTAATAGTGTAAATTGCCTTTGAGTCCTTGGAGAACCATGCTCCCAAAACAGCATCTCTATGTCCACCCAAAGTCATATGTGTGAAGCCTTCGGTAGGAACCAAGGAGTATATATGTGCGGTCATGTCTCTTGAAGTCGTCAAGAAGAACCTGAACATTAGACAAACGTTAGGGTACACTTTCCTTCAATATGACATATTCAACATGTTGATACATCCGTACCTGGAATCCGAACTCCATGAGATACTCAATATATCGTCGTAGTGACCAGTATATACTCTATGTAGCACAAATGGCGCAAATTCTCTGTTAAATCCTGGTGTCTTCCATACTTGCACTTGCTTTCCATGAGTTACAGCAAAATATTTTCCATCTGGACTGAATTCGATGTCGTTGACTTTTTCGTTGAAGTTGAAGTGATGAAGGACGATTTGCCTAGGATAATTAACAAGCAGTGCTCGTCCGTCTGTTGAATATTGGCATCATTAGTAGATGTCGCTTTGCTCCACCAAAGTTGTAACATAAGCTCTACCTTCATCCACAGTGATCAAAATAGTAGCCTGAGGTGACAGAGCAATTCTGACAATATTCTTCCGCATCTCAAAGGGAAAAGTTGTTGATTTGTTGCTGTTTCATAGATGATAATTAATAAATCATTCCGTTCGCATGAAAGCTTTTATTGATGATGTATAATACTTACTTGACTAGATCGAACACAGAAACACGATTGCCAACAGGGCTGAGAATGGAGTTCCCGTCCGGTGTAAAAACCAGATTTCCCTTTTTATAAACTGTTCCGCATAAGTTTGAAAACTAAAATGTCATAGTTGATTTCGTTAGCATGAAATGGTTTCTCTTTTGGGTGGTTGCTACTGAATTCTACCTTGAAATCAGACTTCATGTTGGTAACGTAGGGATATCTAACTCGGACAAAAAAAAAAGTCTGAAAGTCGACTGAAAAAGAAGTCACACCAGAAATTTGACCCAGCCAAGCCACTCTCCGCTGTTCGATAGCACATCACCATAGCGCAATTTTACAAAGATTGCATTTCGTCTTTATCCAAGAATTTATAAAAAAAAAAAAAAAAGGAAGGAGGGACTGAGACGTCAAGACTGATATAAGAGCAGGTTTCTATTCACACGTTGTGCTTATTTAGAGCTTTGAAGGCTGGTCGCCTACACTTTGAACAGGCCACACATAGGACTGAGCTCCAGTGCGGTCATAACCGTACTTCTCAATAAACTGATCCAATTCTGCAGGACCTCGGCTACCATACTTGTAGGGCTTGGGTTGCACTTTTTCATTGTCAATTTTGTGTAACAAGGGAGTGAAGATTTTCCAGGCAGCATCCAATTCATCGTCTCTAACAAAGTTGGAGTGATCGCCACGAAGAACGTCCAAGATAAGAGCCTCATAAGCGTCGGGAATAGACATTTCTGAATATCTTCGATTGTAGGTAAGATCCATCTCAGACTGAATGGTTTGGAAAGACAAGCCAGGATGCTTGTTGTTCACCTTGACGTACACAGCCTCGCTTGGTTGCACTCGCAAAACAAGCTCGTTTCGGGGAGTGTCCTTGTATAGATTGCCAGCAACATTCTTAAACTGAATACGGATTTCAACCTTTGCTTGGTCCAAAGCCTTTCCTGCCTTAAGGATGAAAGGAACACCTTCCCAGCGCTCGTTCTGAATGAAAAGTGACAGGGCAGCGAATGTGGGAGTAACGCTCTCCTTGTTCTGGAGACTGTCATCCTCAAGATAACCAGGCTTTTCACCATCACCAACATACTGACCAAGAAGAGCATCTTCTAATTGGATTGGAGGAATGCATCGCAAGACCTTAACCTTCTCGTCACGGATAGCTTCGGCATCAGTTGAGATAGGTCGCTCCATAGCAATCAATGACAAGACTTGCAACAAATCTACATTATGTAATGGGATCGATAAAGATTTCTAGTTACACATTCCAATACAAATGGACGTTATAAACTTACGGTTTTGCATAACATCTCTGATGATACCAAACTCATCAAAGTAGCCACCACGGCCTTCAGTACCGAAAGGTTCCTTGAATGTAATCTGAACATTGTCAATGTTACGTCGATCCCAGATTTGTCCAAAGAAAACATTGGCAAATCGAAGTGTCATCACGTTCTTAACCATTTCTTTTCCAAGGTAGTGGTCAATACGATAGATCTAGTACACACCAAGAGTGTAACAGAGCATTTAGATATTATCAAGATTACATCTTCCGATCAAAAAAAAAAAAGGTTCACCTCGTCTTCACGGAAGAGAGCTCCAAGTTCACGAGCAAGATGTTCGGAACTCTCAGTATCCATTCCAAATGGCTTTTCAACCACAAGGCGGTTGATGCTGTTGGCGGAATAGCTGTTCTTCTTGAGACCTTTAGCCACAGGAATAAAGACAGATGGAGGAAGTGCTATCACAACGGGACCGCGTTAAAATTTCTTGCTCATCTTTTTGGGGAAATATTAAGTCAGCAATTGAAATACCTACCCATATAAAAAATTCTGTGTCGGTTGCCTTCGGCGAAGCCACTTTCAGTCTCAAACTTGGAGATAAAAGCATCAAGGTTCTGGAAACCTTCATCTTGGTCATATTGGCCAGACTGGTAAGAAGTAATGGCCAAAAAGTCGTTCAATTGTTTTTGCGCTGCTTGATTATCGGGAACCTAAAATATTTGGTTTAATAATCAGCCTTTTTTCGAACCTGGAAATTTTTCTGCTGACAGAATTACACAGCCCTTACTACCTTAATGTATTGGGAGATACGCTTGAGGTATTCCTCGTGTGTCATTTTGGTTCTGGCATAACCTACAATATGAGTTTTTTCGGGAAGAAATCCGTTCTTGAACAATTTGAAGAGAGCAGGATAGGTTTTCTTCTTTGCTAAATCACCAGAGGCACCGAGCACTAGCATAAAAAATATGATTAATAACCCAGTTAGAAATATGCGTCAGGAACCAATGCCGACCCCAGAGACTACTGGTGAGTGGGTTCTTGTTTGATTATTAAAGGTTGAAAAAGGTACTCGGTAGTATCCTTTACAGCTTTGGAATAGCTGGGGCAAGGTTGGAAAACTCATACTGTGTATCAACCCAGAAACCGCTCAAACCTAACCAGACAGGAAAAATTATATGGTTTCTCTTTTGAATACTTACCGACGATAGTTGCTCCTCCATTCAGTTGAGCTTGGACGTGATCCCGGATTTCTTGCGCGGCTGAGGAAGACATTCGAAGATTGCTAGAGAGGAAAAGAGATTCAAGCGTTGGGGCGAAAAAGCAGCGGGAGTCCCAAGGGTTTTACTTGAGAGGAGTTCAATCAGCGCCCTCTTAACGGGATATTGAAAAATTCCGCCCGTCCCGGACAAAGCACGATTACACATCCCCCGCCCGGAGACAAAGGCTGACGCGTCTATGATACACGTGACATAGTCCGTCGGGCATTGACTTTTCGTAGGCAGCCAAGCACTTTGAGCTTCTGTCAAGCCAGCGTAGACGTCATGCTGATCCAGCAGACATGTCCTGGCAAAGTCAATCAGGGACTACAATCCACAAGTATTCTACTTTGGAATGGAGATAGATATATAGTTTGTATTTTAGTTTCTTTAGCCATGGCGACAGTGTATGTTTCAAGGAGTAAACTGACTGTTTCTGGTCTGTAGGTTTATGCAACTGGTGGTAACGCTGTCATATACACAAGCCGCTTCGATCATATCCAAACCATACAGGTGACTGAAATGCTAAAGGAAAGTGGTAATATCGAAGGCGATACCAATATGGGATCAGTATCCTCTGTTGTTTTCAACAACACAAATGGAAAGGTCAGTTTCGTGTATGACCAAAAGTTTTCGAGATAAACATACTATACCTCCTGTATGGAAGTATGCTTTACGGCTGTGTTGATGGCAATACTGACAAATGCAATCTGTAGCTGGTTGTATCTTATGAAACGTGCGCGTTGGTATTATGCATACGAGACGACAATGGCCGTGTAAGTACCCGTTTTTCTACGATGCTGACTCATATATGAGTAATATTTCATCATCCGTATTAAATTGTACATAGTCTACCTGGTCTCTTGAGAGTTTATTAAAGGATCAAGAAAATGGTGCAATGATATATTGTGTTGATTGGGGTTCTCGAGGTATTGCATAAACTACAAATATGTTGTCAACAGAAATATGCATTCTGGCATTTTGACCTATTACGTTTATGGTATAGGTGAATTGCTTATAGCAGGTGAACAGCTAGGCATATGGGAACTAGATGAACAAGGAGATTGGGTCAGAACTTGGAATCAAAGGCAAGCCAGATAGTACACATAATTTAATAGCTTCACCCATGTTCCTAATTTATTTCAACAAAACACATAGACCAGCGACACCAATTATCAAGGCACAGTTTAGTCCGAACTGTTCCATGTTTGCGACGCTAAGCAAGGTTTGAATCCTCATTTGTCTTTAAAACCTCTGCGGAAAGCTGACAATGTGCTTACCTAAGGCTTTGTTTTAGTGGGACGGATTGGTCACCGTTTGGTATGAAAGCAAAGAGGAAGGTGAGCACAGTCGAATGGTTCTACTCTAGATGGACATTATCTAATGGTGTCTAATATTCAGGTTCTCTTCACCGGCAATATTCCTTTTCATATTTATCACATGCCAGTGACACGACCAACATTGACTGGCGCTATCCACCGCATAATTCTAGGTATGTGTACTGTACGTCGTCAAATTCCAATTAGGCCCTGATGTTCATATAACCCACCGCCTTCAAGGCATTCTGAGCATGACCCCGCGATCTTTACAATGTGCAAGGACGGTATTGGAAGGTTCTGGAGTTCAATGGATATCGATGCTCCCCATAATTTGTACATGACAGCTGTAATAGACCCAAACCAATCCTTGGTGACGGCAACTGGAGATGAGGACTTCGACTACACTTCCGAAGGAACTGACGCAACGTTCTTTCCCATTCACTATATGAACAGCGCGGAATTAGATGACGCTGTTCAGTTGTGTACTGTTGACCAAGGTGGCCAACTTGGTAGCAAGGTCCGTCGAATAAGAGACATGATCAAAGATACCCCGGATATGCTTTTCAAAGTGCAGAAAGATGGATCTTTGACAATATGGGGGATCCAGGTATGCTGTATGTTCTTATATAAATAATAGGAGACCAAGTTTATCTAATCCAAACCATGTAGCATTTGAATGAATGGCCCCGTAGGATACCCAAAGTTTTTGTCGTTCTGCGTGTCGCTCAAGCAATACCGTCCAAGGAAGCTATACATTTCATGAGTAACGTCAAAATATATCACAATCACTTGGGAAGCAAGACCTCATGTATGTTGAGACCATGTATTCGCACATAGTTCCTTCTTTTGTACTAATCATCGGTTAACATCGGACTAGCATCCGTGAATCCTGTAGAGCTATTCATATTAACGCAGGGGATAAAGGGACAGCTCAGTTGTTATACAATTAATCTCATCGACTTCTTTGATAGCACGCGCTTTGCGTCCCAATTATACTTGCGATACTCATGGTTGGGTCATCAATCCCAAATAGTTGACATTCAGCGATACCAACATAGCAATTATTTCCTGACAAGATCGAAGGACGATAACTTCGCAATATGGAAGTATGAACGGCCAAAGGTAATATTGACAAGTATATGTATTGCGTGGATTTTAAAATTTAGTATTCACTCTTTCATTTGTCAAAAGTTTGGGACAAGAATAATGTATGGTCTAAGAGAAAAAGATTTTCATGTCAGCGTTGGCAAGTCTACATCTGTGGCCATCATTAGGGACGGTATGTAGCAGCATGGGAATAAATATCTCTTACACATTAGTACTAACCCACTGCTTAGATACCTACCTTGCTGTCAGTCAAGGCGCTAGGGTCTATATCTACAAGCGAAACTCTTCTAAACTTCGCTATGAAATCTATACGGATTGTCCAATGCCAATAGATGGTTGTCTTGTTGATGGTCTACATTGCTTCGAAATACCAGGCTCAGAACCCGATGATCCAAAACAATATGTGCTTGTAGGCACTAGTTCTGGTTCACAAAAATTATTTTCTTGGAGATTACAGTTTGTTGATCAATCCATACAAGTACAGGTATTGGGTATAGACTCTTTAGAGTCTGGTTGGACCAATTTTGTGTCCGCAACAAGTTACGCCGGCCTGAAAATATCATTGAATGCTCAACTTTCGTTCGGAAATCGTTTCTACTTCGTTACCTGTCAAGGATCTTCTATGTTCTTTTGGACACTGAAGAAGTCATTGGATGATATTGAATTGGACGGAGATACTTCTGGAGTATGGCTATCTCATGGTCCTTTGGACTGTCACTCTGAAAATATCAAACAGATATCTGCGATGAGCAACAATGCTGTTGCAGTTGGTTTGTATTTTTCCCATTTCTAAGTGTCATAGATATTAAGTATCTGACCATCTTCACTATCACAAAGTCTCTGCTCTCGAGAATGGTAGCACCCGTTTGAGTATATGGTCAGAAATTCGAACAGGGCATCTGCCTCAGCATGAGGCAGATCTTGACCTTAGGTAATGCAATCTGAAATTTTGAAGATTTAAATCTTACGCCTATTAATCATATGGCAAATGGTACCAGTGATAACGTCAATGGCTTGTCGTGGTGCAGAACTTCAGACTCTCAAGCTTTACTTGCTGTGGCAGTTGGGCAGAAGGTACAAATATATACACGAAAGCGAATTAAAGACATCCAGGACGATAAAAGTTGGGCCCTATGTGATGAAATGAAACTAGACAGGTACAAACTTTTATGGTTGTATATGGCGAGATCACAGATTCAAGCCACTTACTGACCTTGTATCTAGCAATGTTACTGCAATTGCCTGGGCTGAACCTGGTGTCCTCGTTGCCGCTTCTGGGCAAACCTTAACAACATATTCCAAATGGCTAACCATGGAAGACAAAGCTTCTGGTAAACATCTTTTGTTGTATTTTAAAATACTACAATAATTACTGATTACACATAAATTTAGAGCCACTGCCTACCATATTCGATATCACTTTTAAAATGAACGGACCGCTTCCTTTATTTCATCCAGATGTCTTGGTTCACTATTTTCTCTGGGGTGAGTAAACATTGTGTACCCATGGATGATTTTATACTCGCTCACATTGGGTTTGTAGGAAAGTTGGACTTGATCAATTATGTTTTCAAGATTTTATATCGGTATCTGCACGCTGCAGAGCATACTGAGGCTCGATTCATAAGCGCCATACCACCCACAATCTTGGATAAAGTTTTCAGTTTGCAGAAAGTATGTATGAATTATGCAACTTTTTCATTTGCATTGCATATGATCATATACTAATGCCTTCATACAAGGAGTCGATAAAGAAAAAGCAAGGGAAGCAACAATACGACTTTTTGTGGAGCGATGATAATGAGAAGGATTCCCTAAAGTAAATACCACGTTCCTCCGTCTTCATGAATACACCTACTCTCTTCGTTTCACTCATATTTTCAATAGCGACATTGATGATTTGGAGCAACCATTGACAGAAAAAGAAGCGAATTACCTCAAAGATCGACTCAATGAAAAGTCCATGGTGTTTATGACGAAAATAGATCGTTTACATTTGATCGCTCAAGTTGATACTCTTGTTCATGTATGTCAATCACGACCTTTGCCAACCCACAAAACGTACCAACTTACCTATATTCTTACATAGGTGCTCAATCGCAGAGAGTCAGTTGACGAGAATGGTGCTAGATACATGATATTCTTAAAAAACTTTTATTTCCTTAATTCAATCGTTGATGCCGACAAAAAACAAGACGTACTGTCGTATAGAGATATGATATGGGCAAGGCACAGTCAATCACAGGCATGCTGTTTACCATTGTTACTCTACATTCAATCTGATTTAACACTAACATTCATTTAGGACGCCATTCTCGAGTTTGCGGATACTTTCATTGAAAAAATGACGTGGAAAGATGCACGGGCATTAGGAATATTCCTATGGCTTGACAAAGCTGATACTATGGTAAGATATAAATCTGATTTTGAAGATACTCTGAATTTTGCTCACTAACTGTGGTCTCTAGCGTCAACGAATGGAAGCTATAGCCCGCAATACCTATTTGAGTCAGGATGATAAAGATCCTGTAAGCTCCACGTTATACTACTTAGCTCTGGGAAAGAAGAGTCTAGTGCACACCTTATGGCGTTCAGCAAGCCACCACAAAGAACAGAAAGCCATGTTGAAGTTCCTTGCAAATGACTTTAGAGAAACACGATGGCAAACGGCTGCATCCAAAAATGCATTTGCTCTATTGGGAAAACAAAGATATGGTATGTTAACCTAAAGAACAATCTGGTAATTTACCAAATTAGAGATTTTGACACGTTAATTTCACTTGTTACGTAGAATACGCCGCTGCCTTCTTCCTTCTCGCTGGTAAACTACGAGATGCCATTAATGTGATACTAAAGCACATGAAGGATATTCAACTTGCAGTTGCAATTTGCCGTGTTTATGAAGGTAAGCGCGTATTTCTTAACTCCGTTGTTGTCAATCAATTGGTACCTGACTATCCAATTAGGTGACCATGGGCCAGTGCTACGAGAAATCATCACGGAGCATATGTTACCTTCAGCATCTCGTACCGACGATCGCTGGCTTGCTTCCTTAGCGTTCTGGATGATTGATAAAACAGATGAGGCAGTTGCCGTAACAATGGTAATTAATGAAATATCACACTGTGATAAAAAGCTGATGCTTATATGTATACCTTTTCCAGATCCCCCCGCAAAAGCTTATCGATCCAGACGGCAAATCACAATTCACACATTCGCCATCTCATCTTGACCCTAGTCTTCTCATTCTCTACCAATACCTGAAAGAAAAGACTTCTCAAAGCAGAAAAAAAAATTATCAAATTACATATGATTTGGAGTACGAATTCCTGCTAAACGCAACAAGAACTTATGAGCGATATGGATGTCCTTTATTGTCACTGTATATTCTCACTCAATACAAGATTTCTCCCCCTCTTGTGCCAGAACGACAATCATCTTTCATGGCTGGAAACTCATTGAAGTCAATGGACGATGCCAATGACCCTGTGACCACTGGTGCCTTGGAGTTTGAAGGGTGGGATAGCAAAAATAATGAACAAGAAGCCAACCAGGGTCAGACAAAGGCAGCACGTGCTGCAGATTTATTCAATGACGATGATGATGACTCTTTCGATCATCCTTTTGCCAGTGGAGGAACGCAATCAAGAGCCGTAGATCTTTTTGCAGATGAGCCTGCCAAACTTGACAGAGCCCAAGATTTATTTGGAGATAATGAAGATATTTTCGCCTCAAATACTTCCACCGCAAAAGATATTTTTGCGGACTACCTTCCAGCTAAGGATCTAGAACCCACAAGCGCTGGTACCAGCTCGCCAGTTGCTCCTAAAGAAGAAGAAAAACCAACTGTCAACTTACTAGATGACGAAAATCTATATGTTTACAAAGCAAGTTTGGTGATGCAAATGCTTCAGGTAATATTCCTATCACTGCGTTCAATGAATTCGGATTCAACGATGCTAACTACTTTGCAGTTTATACTTCATGCTGCAGCAGTTCTTTCTGGTGATAATGAGCTTTCAAATGCTCTTTCAGAAGAACCGTTCTTCAAAAAATATATCCTTAAAATGAGATCCGAATTTCTGGACCTGGCAAACTCGGTTAAGATCAATGAAAGCGACTTTCGAAATCTCCTCATCCTCAAAAGCGTAGAAACAGACGCATTTGGGCTAGTTTTACGTGTTTTAGACAAGGATATTCTAGAGAGTGATGATGCCGTTCGCTTTATGAATGTCCTTGAAGGCGGCTCTAATGAGCGTTTATGGCTTGCTTTCAATCATCAGGACTTGACTCTATCAGGCATTCTATATGTGGAGAAGTGGGCAAGGTCAGTAATATAAGATTCATCGCTAGCACTATTGCTATACTCACGTTATCTTAGGGACTCTTTATCGACATACCCCGTGTGGGGAAATGTGACGAGCACTATTGTCCCTTCAGTTGACTCGAAGAAAATCAAAATATTACTAGCAGGCTACACAGCGATTCTTGTAACCGCTCTGCGACGCCAATACTATGAGCAAGCTTGGGGTTTCCTTTCTGAAATGAAAATGCTGTTATGCTATATATGCAAAGACAAGAATGAGATACCAAATGTCATTCAGAAATGTCTTAGTGGAGATATAAAGTTGGTACGTATTCCAGCCGAGATTAATTTTATAACAATTGTCTATTACTTACCTCGCGTTGTAGATCGATATGGAACCCGAAGATTATGAGTACTTTTCAGATGACAGTTTCCGAGTTTATGATCTTGATGAAGACCAGTTCAAATTTGATGCTCAACCAAGTACTACTCTTGCATCAACGCTATTAGAGTTAGCCTCTTTGCAACTAAGCGTGCACTTACTTGAGTCAGCTTTAGGCAATACAGATTCCCAATTTTCTGGTCAGTATTTTATGGTTGTAGACTATGGTAAATCAAACTAATCGACCTTGCCATGTTATTCTTTTCTTACAGATGATGTTATTACATTTGCTGTGGCTGGTTTACTAGATCCTTTGGCACAGAGAGCAGGCGATTTAAAGAAAAAAGCTTTATCAAGCATGGGAGATGATATTTCTAGGCGTAAGTTAACAAGACAGCTCGCATTAATGGGGTTGCTCCTTGTACTCACCTTATACCAATTTCAGGAAACGCTGTCAAACAATTTAAAAGCACAAGAGAGAAAAGGTTTTGGTACTCGCTTACAACGCTTCTTCCCGAATCCAAATTGCTTCCTTTCGTTGATTTTAATCAGGTAATTTGCTAGCCCCTGAATATATTGGTATGAGATAAATGGTTAACAAATTGAAAACCTGAAAGACTTCACGAATACATGCCCTGCTACCGAATCCATCAATCGACTCTGAAGCAATCTACAAGTCGACATCGACCGTTGGAGGCTTTTGCAAGAATAAGGTAACTATCCCAGGTTTAACTTCAAAATTGATACGAGATGTTTATATATCTATTCCAGGTTGGAGACAACATCATCGCTGTCTGCACTGGCACAGAAGTCAAAGAGATCGATCTGGATAAGGCCCCTCAGGCCAAAATGGTAAGTGTTGGGATACTCCTATCATCTTATTGTTGGAAATATGTAGTCATACGTTTTATCTGTATAGATGAGCCGAACCGGCTCTACTTCGTCTGCGTCCACTCAACTCCAACTAGAACACACGGACCTGGATACAGACGACGAGTTCGGAACGGATAAAATTTCAGGGGCTGAGAGTATAGATAATAGAAAACCAGGCAAGAAAAAGGACCCACATGCTCAAAGTAGTAGAGCAGCAACACCTGTGGCCAAGTTTGTCCATGACGATGCAGCTGGTGAAAAAATGATAAGGTCATCCAGCTTTGACAACTTGCAAGAAGCTTTCAAGAGATCTCTTAAACTGAACGGTAAGTACAGAACCCGTTAGCGATATACTGTGGAGAAAGCTAACTGTGGAGCTGTTACTTTGATTAGTTAAGGAAAGTGGTGATCCAGTAGGTTATAGGTTCCCTTCGCCTTTTGGAGGAGATAATAGCCATGAAATGGATGCTTATGAACGCTCTGTAAGCTATGTATCATTTACAAACAACAACAAAGAACATGTTTATTAAGTCACACACTGTACAGGTGTCTTTACGTCGAAAAACAACTGCAACGTCAGCGGAGAGTCATCCTCAATTTCCTTTCTGTACGTTCACCATTACTCGATTTTGAACCCACTTCTGTTCTAAATATTTTGTCAATTTAGACGTGGTTGGCTGTGACCCCGCCGATGGAAAACCAAGTGCTGTCATATGGCAGTACGGCCATGACCGAGCCGTTGCCAATTACTATGGCTGCCATGCTAAAACGACAAGGTAACCATTCGACCTAGCGCAATAATGATAAGTACCACTATCTAATTGTAGTCTGTTATCCTCCACAGAGTACATTTTGATCGATTTGGGCAGAAGTTTGGCGCTGGAGACATGAAAGGAAACTTATGCCTTTGGAGATTTGATACCAGTTCACAAGCGAGCAAACCATATTGGGTTGGTATATTTTCTATCTTTGCTTGACTGAAAGCTTCATCAACCATTATCTAATTCGCTATTCAGACGTGGAATTGCCATTCAAAGGCCACCCGAGATTTTACCTTCTTGGAATCAAGTAGTTTGATTGCGACTGCCGGTACGTCATCTACCCTTGCCAGAAAGTAAGTGTGTCTCGTTACAAAGTCCCCACGATCCAATATATGCCTAAACCAATTCACCGCCGTTTATATCCAGTAAACAGCATGTCTGTCTCTGGGACACATTGCTACCTCCTCAGCAATCTTTAATATGTTGTAAGCATTGTATACTCCAGAATAGCGTTGTACTTCCCAACCTAACTTGACCGTCTATATAGCTATACCTGCGCATGAGCTTGGTGCTTATGCTGTGGCATATTCTGCCCCATCTCAATTGCTGTTCTCAGGAGGAAAGAATGGAGAAATCGGTAGGGTCCTGATTCAATATTCTAGTATCACTTTTTAATAAGATTTGATTTTACTTATGTTGTTCCTCTAGTCGTTACTGATGTACGCCAGCGGACAATAATGCACACATTCCAGGGTCACCAGTCAAGGATACGGTCTATGACATCGGACACACAAGATGGATTATTGATAACTGGTTCCATTGAAGGAGATATGAAGGCACGTTATATACTTGCTATTGATGTCCATATTTAACCCTTCTATTAACAATCCAATTTCAGATTTGGGATGTCAATACCTTTAAACTTCGACAGACAATTGAAGCGCAGCCTAAGAATCGTTTCTTATCGTCTGGATTCACAAAGTTACCCGTAAGTACCGCAACTAAGTGAACATGAAATATCATCGTGATCCGTTCAGGCAATCCTTCTTACAAGCAAACATTCTTCCACTACAGCTCAAGTCTTTTGGTATCACACAGATATCAGTTAGTGACGACAGTTATGTATTCGCATCCGGTCCATCCGGAATCACTCGTACCAAGATAGAAGTTAGTTAAGCTTCGCCTCTATTATGCTAACAAAAAAGCAAAATAAAACATGTAATTCTATAAATGTCAACTATGTACTAAGATTTGAAAGATTAGAAATGGAAACCTCTGCCTCAATAATCTGCCAAAAACACTGTTAGTTGAGTTACATAGACTATTATCTTACTGCTCTGAAGAGAACGTACCTTGATGACTTGCTTCACTTCCAGGCGCTTTCTAGCATCGTTCACCCATCCGCTTGCCAACTTCTTGGGCCAGCCGGTTAGCTGATTCAGCTCTCGCGCTGCGCTATCTAAATCATTTTCTTTCAAATAGTGCTCTGTTCGTGCTAAGCGAGCCTCGATATCCTCCCCAGGAACAAGCCCGTGCTTTTTAAACATCAGTTTGCTGAGAGTGATAGATATCATGTGGGAGAATATTCCTCCATTCTCGGAGATCAGAGATGATTGTCGCACCTCGTCTGCAAGATAATTAAATCTTGAACGAAGTTCAGACATAGATTGCACTCCTTCATACTCTAAGCCGTCAGGGATGCTATCGAGAACAAGTTCCATCAATTCTTTGTCGGAGCCGTAAGCTGTACTTGCGAGCTTTCGCAGAGCTGAAAGTTCGTGTGAGAATGATCGCATGAATCCTTTGTCAGTAGCTTTGTCCAGCGCAGAAATAGCCACTGTTAATCGATGTGAAAAGCTGGCATTGTCGATCAACAAAGCAGTTTCATACGCGTGTTTTTCAAGAACAGCCAGACGAGCTACTAGGTTGTCCAATCCTCCAAAGCGACCACCTCCTTCGACTTCAACTTTGTTCTGAACTTGACGTGTATACGATTTTTCCAATTCTTGCTGTTGATCAACTAGTTGAGCTGTCTTTTCCACGACAAACTTTTGACGTTCTTCGTCCATTTGTTTGGTTAACTTGGCGTTAAAGTCTGCTACCAAGGCTACTCTCTCTTGATAAAATATTTCAGATAATTCTTTTTCTTTCTCTTCAACTTGCCCTTCTGTATATTTTTGAGCTACGTAGATTTTTTCGTTATAGCCGTCATCGATCATGTTGAATATATGTCCCAAAGCTTCAAGTTTTTCCGATGTGCGCTGAATTCCATCCATGATATGTTTATGTTTTTCATGTATCCGGTTTAGCTTTTGATCTATCTCCATTAGTTGTTCTTCTGCATCTATAATGGCTCCACGACCTTTGTCTGAAAGGTTTGATTCGTTCAGCAATTGTGTAATTTCTCCCATAATCTGTCGCAGATTTTCAATGTCTTGGTGATTTAGGGTGACATCGGAAAGGATAATAGGTTCCATAACAGCGTCGGTTGTAATGCTTGTCATTTCAGTGGGCTTCTCTTCAAGTTGGGATGTATCACGCTCGAGTTTCTGGTCAGTCGGCTCTTCCTTGATCTGTTGGTCAGTCTTGGAGGTCACTGAAGGCTTGTCTGTCATACCCGCTGATGGGTTTGAATCCACTGCTTTACTTTTTTCATTATTTCGGCGTTCTTTCTCAATAACCTTTTCAGAGGTTTCATTATGTTCTTCAGTTGGCCATGAAGGCATTTGTGATGGTAATTTTGGAGGCGTTGTTTGGCCAGTCAATTTAGCATAGGCATTCTGGAGGTAGTCATAACTGTCTGAAGTTACACTTTTGGCCATCTCTGTATATTCTTTCATTACATCTCTATAGTCTTGTGCTTGCTGTTTCAATGATACGACTGGCCCGCTTGAATTATCTGAATGCTGTGTCCAGTCCTCGGCAAAGTGAATTGCTGCCTGTGCGCCAGGCACATATTGAACAAATGTTGCTCGAAAGTTGTTGTCACTTAAAGAATAATACACTGCCCCAGAGTAAGATAAAGCAACTACGGAACCAGCGACCAAGAAGCTTGTAACGACATTGCCAGTCCGTGATTTTTTAACGTCGGCATTTGTTGTTTGCAATCTCTAAACCGGCAACATGTACTTTTAAAATTATACACTAATCATGATTCAGATTAATGTGAATTCAACATACCTTTATTATAGGCTTGTTGGCTAGTCTAACCGGGATCCGCGTGTATCGCAGATTGCTGGTTGTAATGGCTCTGAGCATCTCCAACAAAGTTCCAAGTTACCAAACAGGGCCTCAATAATAAGTCACGAAAATCAAGTCACCCACCCCAGGTTCTGCATTTTTCGTTTTATTCCACAATGCTTGCTCTAAGGACAGCAACGCGCTATGCCTGTCGCCGCCCTCGTAACATCGGACAAGTACGCTTGTTCACCAATACTCAAGGTTACGATGCCATTGTGTTGAATGCTTATTCTGATAGTGGACGATTGTTCCTGGCAGAAAGCGGGCTTATTTCGCAGCCTACACGAAATACTATTCTTGAACAATTGAGCTTTTCAAACTTCAAGAAAGCTGGCGACGTCCGAGTTCTATATAATGTTGGTGGTGTAAAGCAAGTTGCAATTGTCAACCTTGGCGATCGCAAGCAACTCAATCAAGGCGATAACTTGGAAGGCAAACGATTGGATGCTGCTAGAACCGCGGTATGTTATTGTCACCCCCTAGTTCAGTTCAACGATGGCCGAGTGTGACTGATTAGCGATAACTTTTATATTAGGCTGCAATTGGTGTGAAAGCTCTTCTCAACCAGAATGTCCAGAACATTGGAATCGATATCAGTACAAATGCGCATGGTGCAGCTGAAGGTGCCACCTTAGCAACTCATTCTTTTGACAGATTGAAAAATCCAAAGAGCAGAAAACCTATCGTGGACATTGGCCCGTTTTTGGAAACCATTGAGAACGTAGACCCTTTCTTAACTTGGGAAACTGGTCAAATATATGGCGCATCTCAAAATTTGGCACGTTCCCTCATGGAAACCCCGGCAAATTTGATGACTCCCAAAATTTTTGCGGAAGAGGTTGCCTACCTACTTGCTGGTCTGGAAAAAGTGGAGGTTATCGTCAGAGATGAAGAATGGGCTTCCAGGCAAGGAATGAACGCTTTGATTGGTGTGGCTAAGGGCAGGTATGTACAAATCTGCAAGAAGGTGTTAGTGAATTGTGGATATGACCAGTCTGACTTGGTTAATGAACAGTGAGGAACCGCTTCGCTTTTTGGAAATCCAATACAAGGGCGGAAAAGAAGGAGATGCTCCTCTCGGTCTTGTCGGAAAAGGCGTCACTTTTGACTCGTAAGATCTCATGCTATTATTTATTGTCAATTTACTTCTGATAATGTACTGATATTGAGGTCAGCGGTGGTATTTCCATCAAGCCGTCAAACAACATGGCACTTATGAAAGGAGATATGGGTGGAGCTGCAACCGTTGCTGGCGCTTTGTATGGTATCTGCAAACTTGGTCTTCCTCTCAACGTCACCGCTGTGACCCCCTTGTGTGAAAATATGCCCTCAGGAAAAGCAACAAAGCCAGGTAAAATCTAGAGGCGATACGGTATGTACTGTCATATATGTTGCTTATGTAGCTTTTTCCTGTATTTTAGGAGATGTAATCAAGGCTATGAATGGAAAATCCATTGAGGTTGTGGATACTGACGCTGAAGGTCGATTGATTCTGGTAGGGATTGGCGCTCGGCTTCGCACATATTTTAAATAGCAGAACTGCACTAATATATTGCTACTATGGTAGGCGGATGCACTGTACTATTTGAGCTCTCAACATAAGCCTCATAGCATCATCGACCTTGCTACGTTGACAGGTGCAATGGATGTAGCACTCGGTAATGCATTTGCTGGTGTATTTACCAACTCTGATAAGTTCTGGAACAAACTTAATGGTGCTGGACAATTTATGTCAGATCCATTCTGGAGGTAAATCATTCAATGACAAACCGTAGTTTGACGTTTTATGATAAATAATACATGGAACTTCTTAGAATGCCTCTGCATGACGGATATTTGGAGGAAATGACCACATCAAGTGTTGCAGATCTCAACAACCTAGGTCTCGGTAGATCCGGAGGCGCTTGTTCAGCAGCTATCTTTCTCAAGCAGTTTGTTAGCGGTATTGAAAATGCTGTTCCCAACGTCAGCGGAAACCCAGAGCTGGATGATCCTGTTGAACAATCAGGAAATGAAGAAAAAATCTCCTGGGCACATATAGATATCGCTGGTGGTATGTGTGATACTCGTGGTTGTCAAACTATCTAACAATCTTGTAATGTTATAACTCTTTCTAAACCAGTTATGGACTCCAAGCACAGTAACGGATACCATGTGAAAGGAATGAGTGGTAAGATTTTTGGACGATACCTTTTATCAATCGCTTTTTGCCTTTGCTAAACATCCGAAATCTAGGTCGTCCAACGAGATCGTTGGTGGAACTTGCAAGAAACATTGCCACAGAGTAATATAAAGATTACAAACGTTGAGGAAAATAAAATGAACAAATATAAAAGCAGTTTATTCAGGAATTATGTGCATATGGTTAATTCCGTCTATCTAATTCTCATTCTCGATTGCTTGGTCAATTTTCTGTACGACTTCTTGTGCGGCTACAGGAATTCTGGTTCCTATTATTTCGGAATGGACATTAGTCTGAAGTAGTAGCGGGAGAAGCTCAATCAACGATAGCATTACCTGGGCCAAAGATAGAACTGACTCCTGCATCGCGCAGGAAAGCATAATCCTGCTGAGGAATAACACCACCACAGACGACCAACTTATCAGTAGCTCCAAGCTTCTTCAATTCCGCAATCAGTGCAGGTACAAGAGTTTTATGACCAGCAGCTTGTGATGAGATGCCAACAACGTGAACATCAGCATCAATGGCTTGGCGAGCTACTTCTGCAGGAGTCTTCATCGCACGTTAGTATCTGCGCAAACATAATAAAATAAACAGAAATTGATAAGCTTTGTATCTACCTGGAAGAGAGGACCAACGTCAACATCAAAACCAAGATCGGCGAAACCAGAAGCAATGACCTTAGCACCACGGTCGTGACCATCCTGTCCCATTTTAGCCACTAGCATACGAGGACGACGACCATGGTTCTTAGTGAACAAATCCACGACCTTGAGAGTTTCAGAAACGTCTTCGTGGTCGCCATACTCGCTTTTATATGCGCCAGATACCACTCGAGTAGCGGGCATGTGGCGACCCCAGACTTTTTCCAAAGCATATGAGATTTCTCCTACTGTACATCGTTCCTTGGCAGCCTATTTCCAAACGAATTTCAAACTCAAATTAATTATGAAAATCTCATAAATAGCGAAAGCCCCTCTACTAACCTCAATAGAAAGCGCAAGCAAGTTTCCTTCACCTGTCTTCGCACACTGCTCCAAGGCTTCCAAGCATTCATTAGCTTTTTGTGAGTTACGAGTTTCACGCATTTTGTTAATTCGATTAATCTGCCAGATTATAGTTCACACATAGGGTTAGCAGTAGTATAAGCCAATATACATATATATTTTAAGAGATCAAACAACCATACCTGAGATGATCTGACAGCAGTGTTGTCAATAGCCAAAACATCTATGTCATCTTCCTTCTCCAAACGGTACTTGTTGACACCAACAATGACCTCTGTAAAGATAAAGGTTTGTGTTAAGAAGCTAACAGGCTGTAGAATATTTTTGCTTGAAGCATAGATTCACCTTGATTAGAGTCGATTCTAGCCTGTCGCTTAGCGGCACTTTCTTCAATTCTCAGCTTAGGCATTCCGCTATCAACAGCCTTGGCCATACCTCCCATGGCTTCGACTTCCTCAACAATTGCACGTGCAGCGTCATACATTTGGTTTGTCAAGCTTTCCATCATGTAAGATCCGCCCCAAGGATCAGCCACCTTTGGAATCATAGCCTCTTCCTGCAAAATCAATTGGGTGTTTCTAGCAATGCGTGCACTAAACTCTGTAGGCAAGCCGATAGCTTCGTCGAATGAGTTGGTATGCAATGACTGGGTTCCACCGAGGGTTGCCGCCATAGCTTCGATCGTGGTACGAATAACATTATTGTAGGGATCCTATGCAGGTAGAGTTAGTATTTGCGCTGGTAATCACAAATCAGTTTGGACCACTCATCAAATAGCTGACCTGTTCAGTAAGTGACCAACCGCTAGTTTGACAATGAGTTCGAAGAAGGAGAGATTTTTGAGATTTAGGATCGAACTTTTCTTTGACCATATGAGCCCAGAGCCGTCGAGCAGCACGCATTTTGGCAATTTCCTTTAGATTTCCGAGGATTGATTGTCAGATAGCTGAAACGCCTCAGTCTGGGGTAACGTTCTCCACAATTTAAACCTTACCATGTAAAAGTTCATACCGATTGCCCAAAAGAACGACAGTCTTGGGGCAAATTGATCAACCGTCATGCCAGCCTTGATACCTACAATGTACTTGGTTGAGTATTATCTGGTCAAGGTAGCAGCGGGTTCGTATGTGATATGTCGGTGTTACCTGTTCTGATATATTCCAATCCGTCTGCGATGGTGAATGCCATTTCCAAAACATTGTCCGCACCAGCTTCTTGCATGTGATAACCAGAAATTGAAATAGAGTTGTATTTCGGCATGTTCTGTGGTTGATTCCCTACAATGTTTAGAAGTAACTCATCTATAGTCTGGTTTGAAGGCTACAACGTACCTGTGCGGTGAACGAAAATATATCACCGATCAAGCGCATGGATGGAAGGGGCGGATAGATGAAAGTGTTTCGGACCATGAATTCCTTGAGAATATCATTCTGAATTGTGCCTGATAATTCCTTAAGCTCTGCACCTTGCTCTAGGCCTGCCACAATGTACATGGCTAGAATAGGAAGCACTGCTCCATTCATGGTCATAGAAACAGACATTTTGTTCAACGGGATACCATCAAATAAGATCTGGAAGAGCAAATGAACATTGGACAAACAAGGTCAATTTCGGTTGAGTCAGACAACACCAAATTGGTAACACTAAAAGAAAACTACATACTTTCATATCCTCGACTGAGTCAATGGCAACACCAGCCATTCCAACATCACCAACAACACGAGGATGATCTGAGTCGTAACTGTAATTATCACAGTTTGATGGTTAAGAAGATGTCTGCCGAAGTCTTAAAGACATGAAGATAACACGCATACCCTCTGTGAGTCGCAAGATCAAATGCAACAGATAGACCTTGCTGTCCTGCAGCCAAGTTTTTGCGATAGAATCGATTCGATTCCTCCACCGTACTGAATCCAGCATACTACGATAGATCACCTTTGTTATCACGAATCGTAAAGTTCACGGTATAACAAAACTGCACCCATACCTGTCGGATTGTCCATGGTCGAGATGTGTACATGGATGCATAAGGACCTCTGGTGAATGGGAATTTTCCTGGAAGCTCTTCTTCAATGTCTTCGGTGTCACTCTTGGAATAAACAGGCTTGACGTCCAGACCCTGGAAGAGAGTAAACGCGTTAAATACTGAGTTTATTGCGGCATAAGCAGACATAAGGATAGGTAGTCAACAATCTTCGTACCTCTGGAGTGTGCCAAGTCAATTTTTCCTCGGGGTCCTTGCCTTTCAGCTCTTTCTGTGCCATTGCAGCCCATTCAGGATGCAACGGGACTTTTGGCGGGACCTTCACTGAATATGCCTAGGAGAATCATAGAGAATATAAGCAAGATGTTACTAGAGTTTGAAATGGAAATAATAGTATAGCATACTCTAATTGAGCGCCTGACAGCAGCCAAGGTCGTAGAGTGCTTCCAGCTCATGACAGAAACAAGAGGAACAGATAACCCCATCCGCATGTCAATTCCCACGATGTAATGGCAATCTGGACGACACCGGAGTTGGAATTGACATGAGCAGTCCCGCCTTTCAAATGCTTTCAAACTGGCTTTCCATCCCCATCAAACATGGTCTTCATAACACATTCCTTGTAATGATCCTCCAGCCAGTGAGAGACTTTTCTAATTGTCTTCTATATGATATCTCATACCGGCTTGAGAGATCTATTTAATTTTATTTTGACTACAACTATTACTAATGCTATTGTGTGTGGGTATCCTCACCGTGTATTCACCGTCATCCACTGCTACTTGACTCGCTTTGAAGCTCCTCCAAATCCGCCTACAAGAACTTACATTTATCGACTGCTCGAACGCAAATTTACAGTAAAAATATAATGAGATATTTCCCCCACCTGGGATCTAGTTCGTTTTAAAGATGTTGATATCTTGCTGTCCTCTAACACCACATCAGGTAGATCAGATCTGAATAAGTCAAGTCAGTCCAATTCAGCTGAAGAGAGTTATAAAGTATAGGAATAGTTGAATTGCAAGGGTCAAACCTTTTCATTAACCTTGCCGTAAAGCCCATTTTATGCTTATCAAAGCCCTTGAATGCAAATTCTTCGGTTCGAATGAATGCTCTTATCTGTTTTTCCACATCTAGTGTTTTGATACCTATGTGCATAGTGATGCTCTTTCACTAAGTATAACTGTATATGCTCTGTTGAAGGACAAAAACCATAGTCTAAACATTACCTCGCACTGGTAGTATTCCTATGTAGTACTTGGCGATATAGAATTTGTTGTATGCGTGGGTAATGCCATGGTTCACATCAAGGCTGTTGTTACTAGGAGATCTGGAAAGCCTGTTAGGAGTAGTATCATTATAAGCAACGTCCTGGATTTCATCATTTGAAAGGTCATCATATGTTTCATCGATCCTATCACACAATGGATGTGCTATCAAAATTTGTGGATTTACTTCCAGAGCAGCGGTCAGCTTGCGTAATCGAGACTCCATTCTGCCACACCTTTTGAGAACAGCTCGTTAATCATGAGATAAGGCTAAAGTAGTGAGTGTAAACCATAGGATAATGTATATACTTGCCATAATATGTGAGCATCTTTATCATTTGAGCAAAAGCTAACTCGAACATAATACTTGTACAGATTGAAAAAGTTATGTTCAGCAAAAAGATCTTCCCAACTCCCGGTGCCTAGAATGATGGTATCAACAATTTTGGAAGCACGATTCAGCTCAGCCAGTAATATTTTCTTGGTGGTGTTAGAAACATTATGTGTTGAACACATAGATGGGTATGCTGGAGTGAGGATAGGCATGACATGGTGCTTATTGGCCTATGAGAAAAAAGTATGTAAGTCTATTGAATGCAATTGGTCAGGTATCGAAAGATCGTTTACCTTTGGATCCCATGCATCCCCTCCTTTTATAAGGTATTTGAGCACCACTGGACTTGGCCACGACCATGTGAAGAATATTCTAAAGAAGCGGGATATGATAGTGGCAGGACAGCCATTGGGATATAGCTGGCAAACTCTGGCAACGAGAATAGCCCAGGCTACTCCACCCAAGTACCCCATCGAATTAGAATATATTGCCCTTCGCTTTGCCCAAAGCTTGATACACTTCAATGCCATGCAAAATGTTTCAACATTCGGAACAAGAGACAAGATTTCCGTAGCTGTTCTTGGTCCGTTTGCAGTTCGCACACAGGATTCGTCGATTTGCATCATTGTACGCTCGTCTGATAGATCAAGATTAGCTGGAACTGTAGGTTGCCATAGTCTTGCATATATGAGATCAATCTGGTAAAGAGACCGTAAGTTTATGAATATGATTATATTACAAAAAAGAAAAGATCCTTACATGGATTCCATAGAACACCATTTTAATTACAGGCACGTATGCAGTAGTCACAGTCTAGATATTGAAAATAACATTGTAAGGTCAAACTGTACTCTTTAAGATCACTCAACTTCCACCTTGTTAGTTACCGTTAATTCCTCAACTCCTTGGTGTTTCTTGAGTATTGGTGGTAATAAACGGAAAAAGATGTTTTGAGTGATATGCTGAGGGCAAACACACAAGGTATCTATATCACTCTCGTCAGTGTGCGCTCCCAATCGATAACTGCCATATGTGAAAAGTTTAGCCGCAGTATTTTTTGCCAATTGCTCAGATTTCAAATGTTTGGCGGTAGTGGAATATACAAAGTCGTTGATAATCATTCCAAGTTCAAAAAGAACAGTTTTTCTAAGTATCACAAGTCAATAATATGATTAAATTGTGGTACTGCTAGTAATGTATACTGTAAACGTTATACCTGAGTTCTGCTTTCTTCTCTGATTCAATCATGCCTTCTCGCGCTAGCACGTCTGTTAAAGCATCATTAAGTTCTAATTCTCGTTGAGTTGGAAGCGCCTCGGACACTGGTGGTGTAACTCCATACTGTACAGACTTCATGAACTACTGTACGCTATAAAAATTTAAAAATGCAGTTAACAATGTTAAAATGGTTGCCAGCGAGATCAATTCTCAGCAGCCGCAAAAAAATGGGGGTCACGTGAAGGAATGATGTTCAGTTGGAATTTCCCTGTTTTGAAGTTTTGAGTAGTCAGATCTCAAGGTTGCATTCAAAAAAGCTTAGACATTGACCATGACGGACAAGCTACCGCCCAACTTGTTAAAGCTATTCGCGCCACGTCCACCTCTTCCATATATACCACCATTAGACAAAGACCCTAGCAAAAGAAAAGGTCCACAGATCAGTGGCATTTCGCAATACACAGACATGCTCAAGAACTACGACCGTGATTATGTCCCCTGGAAGAGCATTGCAGAAAGGAAAAAGGAAAAGGTCAAGATTCAGTCTGATTGCCGATTTGTGTCTACAACGTTTTTAATTCATTCGTTAACATGATCACAAACAAATAGATGGAAACTAAGAAGAAAGCTGCGGCTGAGGCAGTTGAGAACGGTTTGGCTAACTGTCAGTAATTTTCCGTGTCCCATCTCTTTCAGTAGGTTGAAGCGTCAACTAATTACCATTACTTTATACAGGGAACCCGGAGTCCGATGATAAAGTAATTGGAGACCCATTCTGTGTACTTTTCGTTTCGCGGTTAAGCTATAATATTACTGAAGACGATTTGATGCGCGAGTTCGACATGTATGGACCCATAAAAAATGTACGCACTTGCTTTGTCGCCTTATACATTTTCAATACTTTCCGCTTACCAATTCTTTTCTTCTAGATTCGACTCGTCAGAGACAAAGATGGCAAATCAAGAGGCTATGCCTTCATCGAATATGAGAGAGAGAAAGACATGCGAGGTACAGTTAGATTGGCTGCATACACACTGCTTCAATATTTACATCGGATGTTAACTATTTCAACTTTCAGCGGCTTATAAGGATGCTGACGGATTAAAATTAGACGGCCATCGAGTGCTAGTCGACGTTGAACGTGGAAGAACAGTGAAAGGTTGGAAGCCCCGTAGGTTAGGTGGCGGTCTTGGAAACACACGATCCGGTGGGCCTGATCATAATTCACGTCATTCTGGTCGAAACGGTACAACTTCTGGTAGCTCTGATCGATACAGAGAACGTGGTGGCAGCGGCTCACACGGCTATGGTCGTTATAACAGTAATTCTTCACGACGAGACCAAGGATATGGCGACAGACGAGGAAAGAGTAGATCTCGAAGCAGAAGCCCTCGTGGTTACCGTGACAGAGACTATGATAAAGATCGGTATGGAGGAAGAGGACGAGATCGCTCAAGAGATAGATATGATCGTGGACCGCGACGGGACCGTTAAATCTCGAGGCCATTCCCAGAAAAGATGCGCTGCCGAGATTAATGGTCAGTTCTGTTATTAAAAAAAAAAAAAAAAAACCCCCCTCTCATTTCTTTCTAAATAAAATAAAACAACAAACATGTTACGGCATAGTATTCCGAATGATTTGAATTTGCATCTTCTTTACGACAATCTGGCGTGTGGCTCTTCCTTCCGGCTGTGCACTCTGCTTTAGAATTCATTCACCGAAACCAAATTGTCCGAGCTCTGTTTTTATCAAACTCAGCTGGTTGTTCTCACTGTTCTAACGTCAAACCTCCCAAAATGCTTGAAGAGGACAATTCTCAAGCAGAGACGAATTTATATTCTGAAGAATCACCTAAATCTCCAACCGGAATGCCAGATGTTGGAGATTCAAATCCTGATTCTGGCTCTGAAGTTTATGAAAGCCCAAAGGCGTCTGAGACTTCGGTTCACTCTGATAAAGCGTCGAGCACAGATAATGGAAAAGAGTTGGCTATCGACCAGCAGTTAGCTGAAGTACAACTTTCGGAAACGAAACCTTCCACTCTTGATCAATCTAAATTGGGAGCACCAGCACTGTTGCAAGTTCCCAACGACAGCTCGGAAGACCAGAGCCAACCGCCGCCTCAAAACTCAGGTGAACAAGAACAAAGCCAGCAGCCTTCTTTGGAGCAGAGACTTGCTGAAAGTGTAGCGATAAGTGCTCCGAAGGCATCATCAACGAACTCATCAACGCCCATACAAAAAACAAGCTCATTCAGCGCCAATCCGATCAAAACGAGTAAAATTAATGCCAAGAACATCACAGCCAATACGTTGAGTCCTCGCGAACAAGAAGCTGCCGACGAACCAGTTCTGCGAGGAATACACCATCTTTTTAACAACCGTTTCACCCAAGCAAAGAATTTATTTGAGGAGAAAGCACACACAGATCCGCTATACGCACTTGGACTGGGTAGCATGGCCTTTTTGATTGCAGCAATGGTAAGGAATTATTGAGAATCCGCTTACTTCGAGTGGAGTTAGCTAAACTGGTTATACTAGAGTGCAAGTGAACATGATATAAATGTGGCACTGGAAACTTTAACCAATGCGTACACCATCGCCAACGCACAAATAAGTGCAACGAAGAAACCATTTACAGAAGTATTTTCCACTTATTATCGAAACATGACTAGTTCCGGCTTACCGAATGGTCAGCCCCCAACCACTCAGCAAGACATGCAAGAAGAAGCCCGAACTCAATCTGAGTTCTTATCCAATGGCACCATGCGAGCACATGTGATACTCGCAGAAAGCTGTCTACAAACTGCCATTTTACAGTTCCTCCAAGAAAGTATCGTCAGTTACATGAAAGGCGCACTCAATCTTAAGAGATGTAAGTTTTCCGTTGTTTGACGTTGCCTTGAAATTAGTCTTCTCATTTTCCTTATGTGATAAGCCTACAAGAACTATAATTTAGCCTGGATAGAATACAAGAAAATGGGGTCGGAAGCACAGAAGTTATTGGACCAAGACACTATATCTGGTATTCAGTTTGGGTAAGCACTTGTTGAGCATTTCATCCATGATCAATGCCAAAATTGACCGGCATTCATAAATTTTTGATATAGTATTGGTTCTATTCATCTCCTGCTCCCCATGTTGCCACCTAGAGTGCTCAAGGTGGTCGCCGCATTCGGATGGACCCCGGACCGTCCTCTCGGACTTTCGATGTTAAGGGAATGTGCGGCTAAGAAGCGAGTTCGTGCTCCTTTGGCAGCGTCAATGTATGTGTATGATCCAACCACTAGTATTATGGTTTTGCACAGATTCGTCTAACAAGTCGTACAGGCTATTAGCATACTATTCCATATTGACGTCATTTGCACCACAAGTACTTGCAGCCGACAATATTCAACCAGCTATTGAGGTAATTTCAACTATATTAGGGGAGTGATTGGATATGAAAACTTATACTGAAGCATAATATTTCAGATTCTGATAGCTTCACAGCAAGCATATCCAAATTCGTCGTTTTTCTTGTTCTTCGCAGGCTATACTTCAAGATTGACAAAGAACGTAACTCTAGCTTCTCAATCATTTGAGTTTGCAAGAGATATCGCTCAAGGAGAGGTGAGCTGAAATGACATATTGTAAAAGTCATTGAGAAAGGTGATCTAATGCGAAAGTTCGAAATAGCTAGCGGAGGTGGAAGTGAGATTACTTAGTCAGTATGAGATGTGCTACAACTATCTAATGTCTGCCGATTGGACAAAGGCTGCACAAGCTTTCAGCGAATTACAAAAGGAGAAATATTGGTCTGAGGCATTTTGTAAATTTGCATATGGCGCTTGCTTAGAAATTTTAGGCGATCGAACTGAGGCTATCTTGGCATTTGCCGAGGTACCAAGCCTCGTACCTGCTAAAGCTCGAAGTAAAATGTCTGGTCTTGACGCCTACGCTATTCGAAAAGTTGAAACCTTCCAAGAAAGTGGATACCAAGATTTGGATCTTACAATGAGTGTTAGTATACACCCACCAAGCTGACCGCTAAGCATTTTTCTTGCTGACAGCTGTTGCTTTTTTGCAGGTGCTAGAAATTCTCTGCATCAACAATTTATTTTCCATGATGGAACCTAAAGCATTGTATGACTGCTTGAAGTATGTAGACAAGGCCCTCGAAAATATTATTGACCGGGAGAAGCAAGAATACGAAATTCGTATGAGAGAGCTTGCCCCAGGCAATCCTCCTCCAAGTTACTTTGATCAGCGAGGTACGCTCTTGCTTATCAAAGCTTCTATCCTCAATGCATTGCATTACTATCGCGACAGTATCCTCCACCTGAACTGGATCATCGACCACGGTGTGGCGTACAAAAATGAGAAATGGATAGTTCCTTTTGCCTGCTGGTATGTTCATATAATTAATCTTTGTAGAATTCAAGAAATCTTATACTTAACATCCTCTCGTAACAGGGAAGCCGGCGTTACAACCTGGGGTTTGGACGAGAAATCAAAAAGTCTCACATTCTGGGATAGAGCAATGTCGTACACCAAATACGACTTTGAGTACCGTTTGACTTTGGTTAGTTTTATGTTTATAATTTTTTCTTTGAATTGAATTGAACAACGCTCTAACTTAAACTTCTACAGCGACTTACCCTTGCGATTGACCGTGCAGAGGAGATGGGAATTCAACGACCTTTCCTCAATCAACCAGATAAGGGATTGAGTACCAATGGAAGAACAAGAATGTCGAAATTAAACTCAAGTCCACTCCCTCCAGATGACTCTACTGGTAGTCAGTAACCACCATCGTGCCTTATACTCATAACATGTTTCAAAACTTAACCATGGCTTTGAATACGACTATATACTTGATATTAAATGAATCAGATAAATCATCAATGTATCTTGCGCTACCCTGTGTCGCTCTTGGTTATCGCGACCAAACGCAATATTCTAATACTCAAAAAGAAGCAGTTTGAAAGTGTACAATAATTTTTTATCGTGAGGAAATGGAAATCTTTACATTAATGGACTCACGGTCCAATATGATATTGTAAAGCTGTTCTATATAATCACTATATGTGGATGTATTCAAAAGGTTGTCAGATCGTCTCTATTCGGTCATCTTTTGTCGGTTGACAGCAATAATTTTCTCCTCATAGTGAAGAGTTCTCTGAGTTTGCTTCTTAGCAGCCAGTGCTTCAAAGACATTGGTGACCTTTGATTGTGCCAATCTCCTTTCTGCTTCTTCTTGTGCTCGTATAGCATAAAATTCGGAAGTTGCCTTAGCATATGCTTGTCGCTCTGTCAAGTTCTCATCAACCATTAGATGCAATTGGTATTTAATGACACTAAATTGAAATAAGTGAATATGATACAAAGTGCAGCTCACCATGTATAAATGTAAACTTACGCTTCACCATCAACTTGTGCAGGATTCATTCCAGGAAGGAGTAACTGATTGAAATCAGTGCGGTTGATACCTTCCGTGGTTTCCACCAAAAGCTTTGGTCTTTGCAATTCAAAGGGATGGTCCTTGTAAAATTGGCGTCTCAATCGGTCTTCTGGATAAACGATTGCACGTGGTTTTGGTGCTTTTGTTTTCAGGTTCTTCTGCTTGTGTCGGATGCTAGTGTGAACTGCCGGTCGATTAGCTTGGATAAATTGTTGTTCTGCTACAGACTGGCCAGTAATGTTGACCTCTGGATTTTGTGAACGAATAATGGAAGGACCTGGAGGAACAGCATTAACCGCAGCGAACCACGTTGGTGTTTTCTTTAATAATTTTCCTTTGAGCAGTCGAGAGACATGCTTTGTAAGTTCTGCTGGGGGTGCTCTGTATGCCATGGAGATCCAAAGAATTATATGAACAAGCAAAATATTGGAATGTGTGGGCTTCAGCCACCCTTTTCCGAATGGTGTGACTGCTTTATCTGCAGCAAAAACTTCAGCACTTTGAAAAAAATCCTGAGCGACCAACTATTGCAATCCTTATGCCCGTAAAAAAGGGTTCATCGGCAGGAAAGCCCTCCATAAAGGCGAAGAATGGGGCAAAATCAAAAGCTCATTCTAAAAAGACAGCTGCCACCTCTAAAGCGCCATCCGCTACTACACCCGCTAAGAAGAAAGACCCAAAGGTTAGTGTCTTCCAAGGTCATGTCAATGCTCACAGATCACAAACTAAATTCTCTCTTGTAGAAATCAAAAATACCGGAGTATCTCGATGTTCCAAGCCTTGAAGAAGATGACGTTGTTGTATCAGATGAAGATATGCAATTTTTTGAGGAGCACGGTAACTTTACCGGCTTTTTGAAGTCAATGGACTCAAAAGCTATTTCAAAGTTAGTACCACAGATACTATTCATGCACAGATTTCCTTTTTATTGACTATTGTGCTAGGAATGATGCAGTCGTAAAAAAGGCAACCGTCCGAGCACCTGCGAAATCCGTCCCCGAGCCCACTGAATTGACCTCTTCTGAGGACGAGGACTCTTATCTGGATGGCGAGGACAACTTAGCACCCCTCAGTAGCTCTGATGAGGAACATGAAATGGAAGATGTTGAAGATGGAGAGAAGGATCTTTCTGAAAGCGACGAGGAGATGAGCGAGGATGAGAGATATGCTGGTTCTGATGAAGAGCAGGATTACGAACTTAAACCTCGAAAGGTCGCCCAAGAATGGACAAGGGAAGACAAATTTACAAAATTGCCAATCAAACTCCCAGGCGGGAAGTGGGAACAAGCTGCTGAAGATAAATATTCAGAAGAAGAAGGCAGCGACGAAGAAAATGAGGAGCCTGTTCCAGAGATTGATAGCGAACTGTCTGAAATCGAGATGGAAGAAGCTGCTGAGACCGCAAAACCAAAGAAACAGACCTTCTTGGCAAGGAAAGAGGAACTGGCTGAAATAGCCTCAACTATTATGGAAGACCCGGAGTCAAATGTAATTATTCACGCTTCTACAGAGAATCTAAACTTGTATACACTAACTGTTTGCCTATCAGACTGGACTTTTGAAAACACTGAAAGCAATTTCTGAAGACAAAAATCCAAAGATTGCACAGTTAGCCCTTTTGACGCAGCTTGCCGTCTACAAGGATATTGTTCCAGGGTATGAACACACGATGATTTTAATTTATATAATTCAGAGTATGAACCTCATCAATTTGTTACCATGCAGATATCGAATTCGCCAGTTAACAGAGAAAGAGGAAGCAACTGAAGTGTCGAAGGATGTCAAGAAAGTACGCGCTTTTGAACAAACACTACTCACCAGTTATCAAGCTTACCTGATTGATTTGGAAAAACTTTCAAAACGTATGTTTCTGCCTTGAGTTTTTTTTTTTTTTCTGTAGCATGACATTATGAACCATTTTTACTAACAATTGATACAGGAAAACCAGCTGAAGGGTCAACAGATGTGGAAGACAAGACTGCAATGGTTGCAACCCAATGCATGTGTCAGCTATTGACTAACCTCACTCACTTCAACTTCCGTTTAAACTTGATGACGGCCATTATCGCTAAAATGAGCACCGTCCATTGGACTAAGGTATGTTGCCAGTCGACTTTCAAAAGATCTTTCAATGCACTCACCTTCACAAATCACAGACTTCAGAAATATGTTGTAACGCTATTATAGAGGTGTTTAATAATGATGAAACCGGAGAAGCTTCCTTCGATGCTGTTAAGCTCATCTCCAGAATGATCAAGTCCAAAGGTTATACTGTTAACGAATCCATCATCAACACTTTTCTCCACTTGCGTCTGAAAGACGAATTGGCTCCTGTATCTGACAAGACTGACGAGACAGTAAAAGGAAAGAAGCGAGCCAAGTCGAATAAACCACATATCTCCAAGAAGCAACGCAAGGTCATGAAGGAGAACAAGGAGGTGGAAAAGGAACTGAAAGAAGCGGAAGCGGTAGTGTCTAAAGAAGAAAGAGACAAGACGGTTTGTACATTGATTCTGGATTTAATGGCATGATGATAAATGTACATTATCTAAACTTTTTCATCCAACAGCACACTGAAACACTCAAGCTTGTGTTTGCCTGCTATTTCCGTGTTTTAAAGCATCATCAAACATCTAAACTTCTCCCTGCTGTTCTAGAAGGACTTGCAAAGTAAGCTATCGGTATGAAGGTCACGTCATTGATGATATCTCTAACGACTTGTAAATAGATTTGCACACCTGATCAGTGTTGACTTTTTCCGAGACTTGCTGGAGGCTATGAAGGCAGTTATGCACAGCGGAACTAATTCTGATGACGGTGAAAATGTTATCCTCACAGCTGCAGATACTCGTCGGCGACTTCTCTGCTCAATCACTGCTTTTCAACTACTTTCTGGGCAAGGTATGCAATGTTGTATTAAGTGTGATAATATCGAACATAGCTTCTGATGGACTTTAATGAAATATCTAGGCGAAGCTTTGAACCTTGATTTACAAGATTTCTATACCGAAATCTATCGCCTCTTGCTTCCCATGTCTTTGGACCCTCATATAGATGAAACTCCTGGAAGTCAGAACCTGAATGAGAATAAAGACAAGATGAAGCCTGCCAAGTCCACCCTAGAGTCGGAGGCCGAATTGTTGACCAAAGGACTTGAACTCATGTTCTTAAAGAAGCGTCATGTATGTCCGCGATGTAATGATATTGAAAAGACATCGTCATGCTAACACTGTTCTTTATCACAGATATCCATTCCAAGAGCTGCTGCATTCATCAAGCGATTCTCCACTTCCGCACTGAACATGCCGGACAATGTCATACACCATTATCTCACATTTGTTAAGAAACTGTTGACCGTAAGCCATAACATTTTCTTGCATCACCATCCAACTTATACTGGCAAGGATATTGATATATTTTATTACAGAGAGAACCAAGGTTGGACGCTTTGATCCAATCGGAGGATAAAGCAGGTAATGGCGTCTACTTGCCCACTCTTGACGATCCTGAACTTTGCAACCCTTTCGCAACTAGCATCTATGAACTATTTTTATATCAGGCAAGTCATTTTCCCAGAGTATTGCTCCTATTTCAATACATGGGCTAATACGTATTTACCACAGCATCATTACGATCCAAATATTCGCGCTCTCGCCAAATCACTAGCTGCCTTCCAACCCGTTGGCAAGATTGTCAAGGCATAGGCTATTGAAAAATTATCACATTTATGTAAATACAAAAAGCACATATAGAGCCAAGCAAAACATTCTTTTTATCATTTATATTTGTAGAAGGTATCATCAAAACAGTAAAATGCGTTATGACCGCAACAACCGATAGATCTAGTTGAAGGAGAGTGGGAGATTAGCAGTTCAAAGCTTGAACCCCCATACTTCGAGTTCAACACAATTAAATTTGCGAGAACTGGCCAATGGTTCGTTGTCAAATGTTGGACACGCCTCCGTATGTCCCCGTTCTAGATCTGCGTGCAGCCATAATCCAAATTTGCCATCTCTAAATCAACATGGAAATGTTTGTTAGTTTGTGTGACTTCTTCAAATGGGATCAGTTAGTCTCAACACTGTCTTACCCTCCACCAATTGCTATGAAGTCTGTTTCACTTAAAACCATGTACTCGTTCTTTCCTGTCCAAGGATATACTCTAACTGAAGCGCCATTTTTGTTTTTCATATCTGTCGCTCGCCATAAAAAGCTAGACAAATATAACGATTACGTTAGCAAATTCCAGATTATCGAAGATAAAACCAAAGGCACTATTTGCGCATTACCATTCGCCAGTACCGTAATATGAGGGAGAAGGCTTTAAAGGCTCATTCAAGTATCCTCCAAAAATCTGTAAACTAATATGTCAGAGAATGTGCTAGTTCAGTGGTGAGAAGGGTTTCATATCAAAGAACAAACCTCGCCATTGGCGTCTTTGATGGCTAGTATACAAGGCCCTTTTCCTTTAACCTTTTGATATAACGTGGACAGGCTGATACCATGCTGATCTAAGCTGTACAATAGTGTCCAGCTGGAAGAAAGTCTGACTCGTACCGGTAAGTGAGGTCGTAACTATCGAGATATAACCAGTTAAGGATTGAGTACATATCGAAATCCACTTAATACTTCGAATAAACAGTTTTAGTCCCGAACCAACTTACCGCATCCGCTAACGACTCGGTAACGACGGGATCCGTGTCCGGCCGTCGATCTAATAACTTCAGTGCTGGCATAATGCCTGTATAAATGTGTAGATGATGTTGGTCGGGCAAACACTAGTGCTCGTCCAGATTCTAATGCGTCTCAAGTAGATTTGTTGCCTGCGGCCAGCTTGCAGTGAGCTGAACTTTAAAAGAGGTGGGTTGTGAGCTGAAGTTCACTGTTGAAGACCAACTACCACCGGCTGAAATAAAAAATAATAAAAAAAAGGGAAAGTTTTCGCGGGGTAAAAGATATGACTTTGTTGATTTTACGAAGCCAAGTTTGAGCAAAGTATAATGATTTGTTATAAGCGCTACGGTTTACTATTGGTATTATATCTTTCCTCATAGCAAAAATACATTTAGGCTATTATAGCATGGTTATCTTTGTCAACCGGGCTTTTATAATAAGTCTAGTGGTGCCGGTGTTGCAAATCCATTGTCATTTTTATGCCTTGAAAGGTGTACAGGTAAATAACAACCTCAAGTTTTGATATGATATATGAACAAGAGGGACTCAATTATAGCTTGGATAAAATATTACAAATATAGGTATGGAGTTAATGACAGTTTTGCTGATGCGGCAGTCTAGTTCGCAAGGACAGTTTCAGTTCTTCGCTTTAAGCTGAGTTGTCTAATGCGACTAATTGGTAGGGATGGAAACTGCCGTTTTGGTATACTAAGCTTTCGAATAAGCCAGTTATCCTTTACTGAGCTTTGTTGCTGGTAGATATGCGTGGTGGAATTTCGCAGCCAAAATCTATCCTCTGTACTGAGTTCGTCAAAAAACTTTCCTTCAATTGGAGTCCGATGGCCTTTGTCTTTTTCTACCTCAATGGTTTCATTTACTACTCCGTCTTCCTTTGATACCATAGCATGTATGGTAATATCTGATATTCCTCTGCGATTATGAGGAGATGGAGCGGCAAAAAATGTCTTCAACCTGAGAGACGGACCTCTGCCTAGGCTGATTCTACGTTTAGGCTTCACGGCGCGTGGTGATTCTATATCAACATTCTCTGTTGAAGGTAGAGGTAGTACAGGTTGTGCGTATGTTGGCGCAGAAAACCACCTTACGTCGACGGCATTCAGTGGCGAAACATCTTCAAGGTAGGCAATCGGTCGTTGGCGGTTCAGTAGTAGGCAGTTTGCCAATATCTTCTTGTTTGCATCGTTGGTCATGTATCATGAAGAGTAAGGGAAAGTAAAAGCAACACAGATAACTTCAAACAAAAATAACAAATGCTGTCACCAAACTAACATCCCGAATACGTACATAGATGAATAGCAAAAGCAGCTTCATTTATGCAGAGATCACAGCCTTTACAAGTCCATTCACCAATCGGACCAATCTCGGTTTAATACTACAGTGCCGAACTCGCCTGAATGTGAACGTCATAAATAGCCCTGTCATCACAGTGGGGACTGCCCAGTCAAACAAACACAAGAATATTGTGGTTTTCATGTTCAAAGCTGATATAAGCTTTAATCAAATGTTATACAAGACAAGATATTGTCATTGTTGTGATACAAACATGATACAATGTAAAGATACATATGCAACTAAAAAATAATATGCACTCTAGATATTTGATAACATGGGATACCGGCAATGTAGATCGTTAACGATCACTTGCAGTCATTCGCAGATTTTTATATCCTCATTCATTTCTTGCTTTCCCACACGCTTCCTTCTTCTGACATTTCATTGTCGACCTGCACCTTGATAAGAGTTTCTAGGACCGCCTTTCCAACTGTTGGCTCTAGAATAGCGACAGTCTCTGGATGAATAAATCCATTGCTAACCCTATCTGCGAAAACTTGCATACATCCAGCTGCTTTGATTGGGTTTGGTTCTCTAGCGCATTCCGCAAGGTGGAATAGCATAGACGTCTCCATTTCCAAGGACACAGTATCAGGGTGAGCCTCCAATGCTTGCGGAATAACATTATCGTTATCATCCCAAAATGCAGGATCTTTTCTCCCTTGCGATGAGTAGAATGAGCAACCATCAGCGTTCAAACCGTCAGCAATAACACCACCAACACCGTTCTTGCCAGTGATAGGCTTCATAGCTTCTTCGAGCTCCTGTGCTAGAATTCGAGATATCTCTTTGTCTGCATCAAATACACCAGAAATTAGGTAAGGTTCAACTGAGCCTTTGTCGAGACGATTCTCCTCCTTCACGAAGTAGTTTAAGTTCTTGCGAATACAGTAACCTCCTCTTGGTACCACAACAGTGCCTGGTGGAGCATTGGTGCTAAGGGAACCGCAAGACCCAAAACGAATGATTGCAAGTGTACCAGTGGTAACAGCTCTCGTTTCCCGCACAAAGAAGTCCATCATACAATTGCCCATTCCACTTTGTCCAAAGCAGACCCGTATGCAGGGGGACATAGTTAGCAATGATGTGCGGTAAAATTTACCAAATAATAATAATAATAATACTTACATAGCCATAATGGATACTGGCACTCCTTTGTATCGACCTGTGATGGTCAAGAACCCACGGTGACTATGGTTAATGAATACTGGGGCGCCAGCTTCGTCTTCAGTATCTAGCCACCTGGCAATGGCCTTCGCTCTAGCATGGTCGCCTACTGTGAGGATTCTGTTTGCAACTTCGCCATGGCGAATACCGAGATGGTAAACTCTGCCTTCAGAGTCACGGGGAAAGTTGGCATTGGTGAGTGTTTCCTTCATGCTAATGCAAATGTCCAAGATTAAGTACACAACGTCTCAAATCGGTACTATTTTATAGTTTCCGCCTTTCGAATTCAGGTACCGTGCGAAACATTTATCTGTTTTGCTAAAAAGCTTGATTACTACTACTTCTGACTAATAAAAATATCGGGCGAAAAGCCAGCCAATTGATTGAATCATGATAAATTATTTTATCTTTCGTTTGCATGTAATGGCATTTCTCAATTAGTACCTTGCTTCTGTGATCTTCTGAGACTTGCCAGCCACGAAGTTCCTAAGCCGATGAATGTCAGACTACAGATTTCTGCAGTCACAGCGGCTGGTACTGACTTTTTTTCTTGGGAATTTTATTTTTTTCTTTGGGTCGCCAATTGTGCTCAGCACGTCAGATAAATATGTCAGATTCCTCAGATTCTGAAGGAAATGCTCCTCAAGTTAACCGCAAGATACCCAACATATTGGTGACTGGAACTCCAGGAACTGGAAAGACTACAACATCGGAGCTGATTGCCGAAGCAACGGGATTAACTCACATCAATGTCGGTGAATTGGTCAAGCAGAAACAGCTTCATGAAGGGTACTTGGAGGAATTTGATACTCATATTCTAGATGAGGATAAGGTATAGCTTTATCTTCCATTATGTGGTAATATTTTATTATGTTAGTATACATCTAACGAGATTTTTATCTCTTTTTTAGCTCATTGATGAACTGGAAGAGGTTATGGAATCCGGTGGTAAAATTGTTGATTTTCACTCTTGCGGGATATTTCCCGAGCGATGGTTCGATCTGGTCCTTGTGTTGAGAGCAGAAAACAATGTCTTGTATCCACGCATGGAGAAGAGGTAAGAGTTTATCTACGTAGACCTGGATTGCGAAAGGTAATGTAACCTGATGGACTGTTTTGCTCGAACAGAAATTATAACCAACGCAAGATCACGGAAAATATAGAATGTGAAATCATGCAAGTTGTTCTTGACGAGGCGAGGGAATCATATGCTGAAGAGATCGTTATTGAACTGCCCAGCAATGACATTAATGACATGGAAAGCAACGTTGATAGAGTACGACAGTGGGTAGACGCGTACAAAGCAAACCACTCCTAGATTTCCTAGTAAACATTGTATAGTTCTTTTATCTTTCCCCTTCCAACCTACTTTTACACACCATACATGCATCTATGACAAGCTCTTTCACGAAAAGTTGGATATTTACAATCTTTGTTTTAATGAGGCATATTCATAAATCAATTCCACTGTAATGTACTATAACTTTTTTATGCATCCATCTCCACTTAATGGCCTTCAGAGGCGTTGATTTGGTCCAACAATTGACCAAGGACTTCTCCAATCTTGTCACCAATCTCAGTTGTGGTCTTATCACCATGAAGATCTTTAGTGCGGTAACCGAAACCGGGAGTAGGGGCATCAGGGCTGTCCAAAACCTTGCGAACAGCAGCCTCGACGGCTTCAGCTTCCTTGTCAAAGTTAAGAGAGTAGCGCAACATCATGGCAGCGGAAAGGATGGTGGCAATGGGGTTGGCAATCTTTTGACCAGCAATATCTGGAGCAGAGCCGTGAATTGGCTCGTACAAACCAACGCACTTGCTCTTACCATCGGGCAATCCGTTCAAAGAGGCAGAGGGCAAGAGACCCAAGGAACCGGCAATGACAGATGCCTCATCAGACAAAATATCACCAAACATGTTCTCGGTAAGAACAATACCATTGAGTCTCTTGGGGTTTTGAACCATGTGCATAGCAGCAGAGTCGACAAGATGATGCTCGAACTTGATTTGAGGGAACTCCTTCTCCAGGGTTTCAGTTACGGTCTTGCGCCACAAACGTGAAGTAGCGAGAACGTTAGCCTTGTCAATGGAGTGAATAGTAGCGATAGGGCTTTTGGCAATAGCCAAATGAGCAGCTAAGCGAGTGACACGCTGAACTTCCTCGACAGAATAAGGGAGAGTATCATAGGCTGAATTGAAATAGACTCAGTATGCGATCCAGTGGTTAATGACACAACTTTCAAAGCTCCAACTTACCCTTGCCATCTTCACCGGCTTCCTTACGGGGACCAAAGTAGATACCACCGACCAATTCGCGGACGAAAACAAAATCAGTGCCTTGAACAACGTGATCCTTGAGAGGAGATAAGCTAATAAGTGACTCAGAAGGAATGGAAACGGGTCGGAGGTTGGCGTACAAGTCAAGAGCCTTGCGAAGCTTGAGCAAGCCTTGTTCTGGTCGAGGTCCACTACCAATCTTAGCACCAGGGAGACCACCAACAGCACCCAAAAGAATGGCATCAGCAGCCTTACACTTTTCAACGGCAGCGTCAGTGAATGGGTCGCCTAACCATTCAAAGCCCATTATATAAGTACTAAAAGGTTTATAATGGAGTGCAGGTGGTGGATATAATCTTACCTGTCTTTTCCATGGAAGCCAAACCAATAAGTTCGTCCTCAAAGTTGAAGGTGGTGTTTCTGGCAGCAGAACGCTTGTCACTCACAATCTTGAGGATCTTGATAGCTTCTGCAACAACTTCGGGGCCAACGCCATCACCACCGAGGACGACAATGTTTGCTGTCTTTGATTGTGCCATTATATTTAATCACTAGAAGAGAAATTGATTGATTCTTTTAACCGGGGTTATTTACAATGCCCAGTTATAAACTTTCGCGCTATGAATCAAACACGATCATCTCAGCGATTAGCCAATCAAATGTCCCGAAGAATAAACTCTTGAAGGGTTGACAGTTTGCTTAAGAAAAATTGAGATCAAACAACTTTTTTGCTATATACAATAGCCGCATTACTTATAATCCAATCCATGATTGTCTTTAGCTAAACTCGTTTCAACACTTTTGCTCAGACTGAGGCTGAGGCTAAGGCTGATGGTAAAAGCAAACTTCGAAACCATCCACAGCCTTTCATTTTTTGTCCACGACAGAAGTCCGCCCGTCACCCCTGAGAAGTATCTTAAATGCCACCGAGATCACATTGCGACAAGATCACCATGTGGTCCACAAAATACCAAGTACGAGCTCATTCAGCTTATATGTCGGAGCATCCTATGGATCTTTCATTCACTGAAGGTGACGTTATTGACGTTCTTGGCGAAGAAAACGGTGATTGGTTAAATGGTTGCACCCAGGATGGCCGATTTGGCAGTTTCCCGAAGCAAAACGTACTTGAACTCCAGCATAACCTTAAGCTACAACAAAACCATCGACGGATCAATATAGAGTATGACGATACTGCTTCCAAGCCTGTTCCTCCTCCAAGGCCAGAGTCTCGACCAGTTGTTCCTGTGGCAACCAGACCGTCATCTCATTCAACAGCCGCCTCAAAGGCAGTCCCCACACTCCCACCTCGCAATGGTCCCAAACCACCAACTATGCCCAACCGCCCGTCCAGCACCAAATCCGCAGTCCAGATTATATCCGAAATAGGAAGATATATACCAGATAATTCTCAGGACGTTATAGATAGATTAAGGCAAGTACTAGATTATCCATTTCTTACAATCGTAGTAGCGTTGCCAAGCATCTAACCAAATAACGAAACACCAGAAATAACACCGCTCCCGTCACTGCACCAGACTTCGTTGAACCAATGTATTGGGAGGAAAGTGATATGGCAGAACTGGACGAGTATGCAAGAGCTTGTCCGCCTGAATATACTCATTCTGTCCAGGACCTTGCAGCTTACCTCACTGATCCGTTCCCAGAACCTCTTCACAAAATTCGTGCCATCTTTGCCTGGGTTACCGATAATATCTCTTATGATGTACACTCGTTTATGAACAAGATCTCGAAATCTCAACAACCGCAAGATGTATTGAAATCAAGATCTAGTGTTTGTGAAGGTTATGCACGCCTTACACAAGCTCTTGGCGAAGCCTGTCATCTTCCTATCCGTAAGATTTCTGGGTACGCGAAAGGCGCTTTTTTGAAACCGCAAAAAGGAATGAGAATTGATGATAGGGGAGGACATGCTTGGAATAGCATTTTACTTCATGGACAACACCTTATGATTGACTCAACATGGGGAGCTGGTCATTTGTCCACCTCAGGAGGCAACCCGACCTTCGTCAAAGCATACAATACATTTTTCTTTCTGACCGATCCTACCAAGCTTATTTACTCTCACTTTCCTCAAGACGCCAAGGATCAGTACTTAAATCCACCGTTGACAGAATCAGAATACTTCGATCTACCTTGGACGAAAGCGGATTATTATCAATATGATCTGCTAATTCAATCCCCAAAACCAAGAACAAGTGTGATGCAAACAAATGATGATTTTATAGACATTTATATCGAGGCTCAAGATAGCGCAGCCGCCAGCAGATTGGATAAAATATCGGGACAATTGAAAGGCAGCGATGGTAGTGTACAGCCAGCAATAGGACAAAGAGCCTTGGGCTACAAAGCAGAAGGGCGGGATGTTTGGTGGATTCATGCCATATGTACACGACCAGGAGAATTCGAACTGGAACTTTTTGTATATGAAACTGCCGCGGATAACCAGGTATGTGCCATTTCTCATTATGATTTTTGATATATTTATAACTGGAATGGGATTTCTGAGCTGTCCTTTACTTGGCACATCAGAATGCTGCATTTGGGAATACGGGCCGACTGTGCTTGACGCTGACAATTATCAATAACGGAAGTGGCTCAGCGCAAGTGCCACTGCAACTGTATTCCCTACCCCGCCCTTTGACACTCATATCACCCCTCTATCAAAATGTTTCTTTGGGACCTGAACGATTTCGAATTGTTATGCCAACTGAGACATCGGAGCGAAATCCTCCCAAACTCTCAGTCATGTCATCTTGGCAAGATCAACAAGTCATAAAATTAGTCAAGCAAGAACCTGGCCAAGCTTGGTACGAATCTGATATAACGTTCCGACAACCAATAACATATAACTTGGCCATAGAAAAACCAAGTTCACAAATTGGAAGATCTGAAGTTTCTTATATATGTCCATTTAATCCAAACTGAGGTATTTTTCCAAAGAGATGGCGAAATAAAAGATATATAAATCATGAGCTAAACGATATGCATGGCTGAGGCTGAACATAGCCACAGCCATCTTGTGGCACCCACAATACTTGACGTCACGAAAATGGTGCCAAGGCAACCCACACTATATATATCTCGAAGTCGTACCTTTCTCTTTATTTTTTTTTTTTTTCTCTCTTCATACAACCTAAAAACTTTTCGTCTGTAATAATACGGGCATGAAGTTGAATCTACCTATCACAGTACCGGCTAATATGTCAGGTCTAGCAACCACAAGATTCTATCTCCATATTGCTCAAGTTGCCTTAACTCTTTTGACGCTCATCCTTATTGCTCCAATCATCAGCATCGAAGCAAAATACTGGGTAAGTTCAAATCGACATACTATCTACCATGTAGACGATAACATAGGTTTGAGATATACTACGGAATCTGATCTTCTCTATATCTTTCTTTCATTACGGTTATATTCTTCACTATAGGGAGGCAGTAAGGCAGCTCCCAACTGGACACTTGTTGTCTGTATCCTGACACTTCTTGTTCCGGTAACTATGCTTTATTTTCGTAAGTAATCTGAGGGATCATATTTCTGTTTTCGGGGATTGTTGTGGGGCGGTCCAAAAATTCCAAAACTGTAACAGCTAAGCCTGCCACTTCTACACTCCGTATAGCTTGGGTATATGATCGACATGATAAATTCAAGGCGCTGGGAAAGTTTTTCCTCAAGTCACGTTCAGTTCTTGTATTGACTTGCTTTAACTCGTTTCTATGGCTCACTGCGGCTCTCTCAATGACTGTCCACAGCACAGAGGCTGTCAACTGCGATATGGACTCATCACTTGAAAAATCGGACAGCTCATATGCGACTGCTTGGGCAAGTCAAGTAAGTATAGTGTGTGAGATCGTCTATTACCATTCTTTAGAAGACTTATTGATTGCGTTATACCTTAGTGTAATTTGGGTAAAGCTAGCGCTGCGTTTGCGTGGTTCACATCCTTTGCCTGGCTGGGAACTGTAGCCATTACAGGCGTCGTTATGTACTCTGAGAAACAGCAGATACAGCAAAACTTGAAAAACCACGAGATGGACGCGGCCGCAGATAGACACGATGACCCAGTCGACCCGTCCTACCGAACTTACGATGAAGAGGCTGACTATAACAATATGCAGATGGGTAATGCGGAGAGCATGCCTCTCAATAGCCCAGATATGCAAGATATGAACCAAGTTCACCAGCCGCCTTATTATGAACAAAGTCCTCCACCTCGTCAACAGACCTATAGTCCTGAATACCAAGGATACAGCAGTCCTTCCCCAATGCCGATGCCTCAGCCAACACCTACCCCGGTGTATGGACAACCGGCCCATTCTGTTCCCAATACATACGATACCAACCCACATCAACCTCCATATTATCAGTAGTTCAATCAATCAAAGCTGCTTTAACCACACCAACCACCATATTCAATCGAATACGATAGATGATTTGTATAGGGTACAATACCTTTTTATCCTTATTTTAGGATCAAATACCTAGCTCTCTTTTGCTCACAATAATCCTGTTTTTCAATCAAATTATTTTTTGTCCATTTTTTTAAAACAATCATAACCCGTACGCTTTCTATTTTTGCCACAAGGAACGCATTTCTTACACCTGTACCAAATTCCTCCAATACTTCACCATTTCACAAATGTGGCGATCCCTAAGCTGCAAATGCATAATATATCTATATCTTCTTAATTTCATTATACCTGTATGGTGTAGGCCAATCCTCGTGCTGAATGAAGACTCTAGAGGCATTATACCCATTGCGTCGTTTGGCTTCTTGGCAGGCGGCCAGCTCAAACTGGAATGGTCAGATTTTAAGGTAAATATTGTTGCATCTGATCACACTCGATAAGTCTTTACAAAGTCTCCTTCGCTAATTGCTTTTTCCTCGAACCATGTAGCTGACATCCCCTTCAGCAACTGGCAGCCTTGCCTTCTATATTCGAAAGACTATGTCGGAGGATACCACGTATATGCTGGATGATAACGTAGCGGAAACGCTAGATCCTGATGTCGAGACACAGTGCTTTCTGGATGCAGAATTTGTTAGTGATGAAGTAGCTGATGGTATCAGTATAATTGTTGATATCGATGCGATGAAAAGTGAAGGCTCATATGAACACACAATTCAACTGGATGAAGAGTATCTTTGGACCGTTCACTTGATAAATTGCAAGGAATCTGCCTTGTCGATGACTGTAAGTTATTGGTATTATTTATTGCTGATCGCTCGTTAACTCATGCTTCGTAAAGTTAAAAACCACAGAGGTGAACCCTGGTCCGAACTATCTGAGTGCCGGTGATAGTCCGTTACCAACTGTGTATGGTGTTTCCTCTATCGCGTTCTTTGCGGCGGCTGCTATTTGGGGCTTCTTGCTTTTTAGCAGCAAATCACAGAGAGTTTTCAAGTCTCATTATCTCATGTAAGCGATGCTATCTTTATTGTATTGATGAGGTCTATTATATGCATCTTTACTGATTTTGTACATTACTCGATTTTTACAGGTTAGCTCTAATGGCTTTTGTGGGTATTGATAAAGCTTGTGAATCGGTAAGATTTATTTTACTATTGCTTCTATGTTACCTTTGAAGATCGAAATTGATGGATACTGCGTCATAGGCAAAATATCATTACATGAAGATTGGTGTTGTGGCTGAAGGTTGGACCATAGGATTTTATATCTTTGCTTTGTATGTACCCCCCGAAAGGCAATGCTTTGTAACCAAGTAAGCCACACACTGACGAAACTCGTTTGTAGCATCAAAGGTTCCCTTAGTATTCTTATCATTGGTAAGTTCTTCAATTTGATCTGTTAATTTCTGTCCAAGTTATGCTAAGGCTGTATGATAGTTCTCGTCGCATCTGGATGGATGTTCATCAAGCCCTTTTTGTCGACAAGAGACAAGCGTATCATCTCAATCATTATTCCACTTCAAGTTTTAGCCAATATTGGATCATTCTTCATCAGTGAAACAGCAATTGGCTCCATTAACTGGTCATTCTGGGTAAAAGCCGCTTTGAAAGTGTATACAACGAAATGACTATACCTTTTACTCATTCTGGACGTAGAGCGATATAGCTCCAATTGCAGATCTTGCTGGGTGTGGTGTTATGTTGTGGACCATATTACAAACGCGTAAACATCTAAATCAGGGCTCAGAAGCGGATGGAAAAGGTGAACTCATACCCCCCCTCTCCCTTTGACTACTCGTTAATGCATTCGTACTTATCCATTCTCCATATTTTCAGAACTTGATGTTTTGATGAAGTATAATCTTTGGACCACCTTTTATATTGTTACGTTGGTGTACCTTTACGTCACTCGAATCCTTGTAGGATTTTTGCAAGTTGCCCTTCCTTTTCGCTATATTAACTGGCTAGGAGAAGCCGTGAGTGAGATTGCAACATTGCTATTCTACCTCTTTATTGGGTAAGCATGCAGAGAAAGGTTTGGTAACGTTGCAGCTTGTCATTCATCTGATCCTCCCTCCATTACCTGTAGCTATAAATTTAGACCATATAGCAACAACCCTTACATTCAAGTCCCAACAGATGATGAGGATGAAGATGAGGAAGATTACGAACAAGACCTTTCTACTTCGCGTGAAACTCATGGTCTCCAGCAAATCTCTCGTAGGGAAAATAGCGGACAAGAAGAAGTTTAGAGCTAATAGCTTGGATTTGCCGTCGGGTTACTAATAGCAAGAGTGTTTTTTGTATTCGTATCTCTTGTGTTTTGTTACACTCTCATGCACCATTGATAATTCAACACGATGAATCGCTATCGTTTTATATAATCCACTTTCCCCTACATTATCCAGTCATATATCAGACATGCACTTTTCCCAATTTCAAGGACATAAACTCGTCTATTTAGCAATACTTTATTCTCATATGTTCTATCATTTTGTTCAAAAAGGTGTTCCTGGAGGATTCTTTCTACGCTTGGGTATTGCCTTTTTGTCCTGTTTGGCAACAACCAGGACTTCATATGGGTTGGCTTTTCAGATCACGAAATGAACGTAAACTCCGGCACGATTTCTGCTAGCATGTGCACGCACCTTTTCACACCTAGACCACTAAACCAATATGGCACTACATCAACATTTTCGTCGACATATAACCAGCTTACTATCAACGAGTCGGCCAGCATTAAGTGAAGTATTGTCCACATATATATAATTCTGAGAAACTTTCTGGTAATTAACAAACTCCATAATTCAGCTGTCTATAATCCTAGGCACCTCAATCATGCTCGAATCTCCACCACACCTCGGCAATCCGACTCCAAATCTGAATCTATTCCAAACACATTACCCAACTTTGACGCAGTTCGTTTTGTCTCCTTACTGGAAAAAGAAGGGTTTTCTAAGAGCCAGGCAATGGCAGTAGTGGCTGCTCTGGACGATGTCGTGGAAGAGAGGTAACTTAGCATTGCAAGAGCCAAACTCTCTCAAATAATCTATACTCATGAATGTCCTTAGTGCCTCTATCATCAGATACTCTCTCATTAGCAAGGCTGATCAGGAGACGGTAAGTAACCTGTTACTATATGACACTGTTTCATAAACCTGCCCGACTCATTATATCGATAGACTATCAACCAATACAAAGCCGATTTTTCCCAGCTCAAAAAGGATATACATGAAGTCGAACAAAATGATGTAGATGAAGTCAAGCAAGCAAATGAGTATCTCAAGTCAGAAATTGAGAAATTAAAAAAGGCTCTCAGTGAAGAGATTACAAGGTCTCACGCAGGTGTTCGGTTGGATATCAATCTGGAGAAAGGACGTATTCGTGACGAAGGGATGCAACTCCAAGAACATTTGAAGCACACAGATGATAGGATAGAAAGTGAAATTCGGGCGTTGAGAAAACATATGGAAGGTATCAAGTTACAAATTTTGCAGTATATGATCGGTAAGTAGGACTGGAATGAACCTTCCACACTAATATTTTCGAATCTACTTTTTTTTAATGCGTTGGCTTTTTTCCTTTAGGTACGATAACTGGAGCAGGAACTCTGCTTTTAGGTATGGCTTGGATGATTTCTTGAGTTTCTGATGTCACAGCATGGTTATTGACCACTAATTGCTTTGTTCATTATAGCATATAAACAGCTTATGGAGTGAATGCTGCCTCTCCAGTTCTCTCTTTATACCACTGTACTTACATGATGTCGTAGTAATCTAGATGATAATCTGTCAAGTTGAATATTGTATTGCTTTGTGCAGCATAAATTTGAGCATTGTCTCCTTTCTATTCGCGTAGAAATGATACTACCTGACAAATTGACCTAGGGTAAAAAATATAAAACAAATTGACATAAAACGTTCACACCTCAGGGAGGCATTCTTGTTATTGTATGCTTCTTTTATTTTCCGTTTATTTTTATTGGAACTCAGTGAAAGCTGCAGTGATGCTTTCAATGGTCCGCCTTGTCTCCATTATATGGATAAATTCTACGGTTTATTAAATTTTACCTTCACAATCAGTTTATGTAATTACATGTTGTGTTGTATTGATTGCTTCATATGGAAAAGTATGAATTCTAAACAATACTTCTGAAGCGTATTTTTGCATTGAAAGCTAGAGGAAGAAAAATAAACTATGTGAGAATGAATCCAATAAGGAGAGAATGAAAGTTATAAAATATATCACAAAACTAGTAGGTAACAATAATGTATTTTTCATAAGAATGAGGCATTAGCATTTCATCAGCCATAATACCAATAAGATATTTCAACATGGTTTTTTTTTTATCTCAAAGATGCTGCTATTGATCTTGATAATTTGGCCGTAATATCACATATAAAGGAATAAAACATGAAAATGCATAGAGTCAGAGCAGCTTAGAAAATGAATGAAATAGCATGTAAGATTAAGTATTTAGTAGGGAAATTGGTGCAGTTTATTATAGACCTTATGTTACAGTATTTGTGCCATCGGTAACTACCAAAATTGAATGCATAATTGTATGACCAACAAATAAAATATATAAATAAGAAACGCTCAGCCAAGTGCTGAATAACAAAAAAAAAAATATCATGAATTATCGCAGTGGACATGATTTATATTATACTCAAAATGTCTACACATTTTACAAACAATATCTATGTAATTAGCCAGTGCATACAATAACAATATGGACTTGGTAGCCATCAGACTATTAGGACAACATGCTATAACAGAAGGTTAAAAAAAGACTATTAAAAATCGGCATTTATTATAAACATTTTCAAAATCTGTCACCCAGAATATAAACATTACTTTTTCACATAATTTATTAATAGTTAATGTTTAATATACCATTTTCTTCAACAAGAAAGAAGTCACCAATGGATCGTGTTATGCGGTAAATTCTATTCTGATATGGTGTAAATGGTGGTCCAATCCCCAAGAAATGGGGATGTAGCTCAAATGGTAGAGCGCTCGCTTAGCATGCGAGAGGCACCCGGATCGATGCCGGGCTTCTCCACTCTTTTTTGTTCATTTTATAAGCTGGCTGAAATTTCTCTGTTTTGTTGTTGGAGTTTAATCTCGTTATTTTCTTTTACTTACTTACGTTTATATCGGGTGCAGTTCATATGATAGCAATAAAGAATGAAATATTACTTTTAACATCCATTCTTTGAGTCTCGAGCTAAAGTAATCGGAACTCAGAAATTCGAAGGTAACTTGACAGTTGCTTCTTTTGGCAAGATTTTACGCGTTACCAACACATTTACCTGGATTTCAACTACAAAACTATGGCTACAAAACAGTTTATCACGGCAACAAAGATGTTTTATTTGACAACCGTGAAACAGCTGATGCTTAATCCCATTAGAGATAATGATTGTTTGACAGCGTTCCAGACATTGTCAATCTGGTTTGTCTTCCTGAATCCAGCGATTCCGAGTTTCGTTTCCAGTATGTACACGAAAGCTAGCAAACGGGTAGACGTACGCAATGTAGCATCAAGTTGAAAACGGTAGCTAAAGGCGAATAATAGAAACCAAGTGCGATGAGGACGAAAGCAAATGTCAGAAAAATCAAGGCGACCTAACATCATTATGTCCGCTATTAATTACTATTATTGTTCTTTGGGTAACACTAGAAATACTTTTCAACAAGGTCCAGAGTGGTGTTTGCATCAAGTGATGGTATCCAGGCATTATAATATGGACATACACCCATTTTACGCTGTGACCTGTATTCTCACTTTGATAAGCTGCTTGTTATCCAGATACAATCCGTAGCGATTGCCGTCAACGCCAGTGAACTCATCCACTGCCTCGTAAATGGTAGTTTACTGTACGAATGGTGGGGCCGCTTGCAAAAGTACAGGACTGCTTAAAAAATAAATATAGGAAATAGCATGTACTTTTGAATTGCTTCTGTTTTTTTTTTTTTTTTTTGATATTTATATTTAGATGCAATTGTTTAACTAAAGGATAGTGAATATGGCGATAGCTGATTTATGATAACGGCATTTTCGCAGAAAAACTCCGGAATTCGCACCTTTGCCCAGCATCGCCATACTAGTCTTCTGTGAGTTCCAATAAACAGTGACTTTGGAGGATAGCGAGAATTACATCCTACAAAGTCGATGGGGTTCCGACTCGCAGTTCTGTCTAAAGATTCTTTGACAGCGGAATTCTAAATCAGTCAAGTTTTAGATTACTTTCTCTAGTCGAGTTGTGGTCTAAATACGTACTAGGCAAAACAAAGATCATATAAATTTCTTATTAGACTCTAATTTCAGGTACCAACGAGAAATTAAGCGTTTGTTTAGCAGACGGACGCTGAGCAGTCATGTTCAACCAGTGTACCACCTTTTTTGCCTTTTGACAACCTTTTGGACAACCTGGCGGAGTAAGTATCGACAGCATATCGACCACCTCAAAAATTTCAAGTTAATCATAGGTCGGCTAGCTTTCACACATTTTTGCATAGAACATTGAATCATCTCATTGGTGAACTCTCATCAAGTAGTTTTTGTCATATATTGTTTTTAACTCGGTGGAAGTTATATGATAAATCGATGATAGGATGTAGTGGCAATATGCAAATAAAAAAACAATGTGAAACTGGGTAGTTAGGAATAATAATAATAAAAAAAAAATGTGTGGCAAGATGTGAAAATTACGCTACTCAATAAATTCATTTTTGAAGCTTAGGGTGAATGATGAAATCATCCAAAGCCTTTCCACCTGGAACCATAGGAACCAACTGTTCCTTCTTGCAGACGCGACAGTCCATAACAACAGGGCCTTCGCATTCCAAGAATTCCTTCATCTTGGCTTCAAGTTCTGATGACTTGTTGAGTTTGATACCCTTAACATGCATAGCCTCAGCAAGCTTGACGAAATTAGGATTGTGCATAATAGTACCGGAATATCGCTCTTCGTAGAACAAATCTTGCCATTGCTTGACCATTCCTTGGAAGTCATTGTTCAACAAAAGGACCTTAACACCAATATTGAATTGAGCAGCAGTAGCCAATTCGTTCATCTAGATTAATTACGTTCATTAGCAACCAAACCACAGAGTATACCAAAATTCAACAACAAAGAACACTTACAGTCATGGAGAATGAGGCATCTCCATCAATATCAATAACAATATGGTCGGGTTTTCCAACCTTGGCGCCAATAGCAGATGGCAAACCGTAACCCATGGTTCCGAGACCTCCAGAGGTGATGAATGATCTAGGATGAGTCCACTTGAAATGTTGTGCTGCCCACATTTGATGTTGACCAACACCGGTGGTAATAATGACCTTATCCTTAATGTCTTTAGTTTGTCTATCGAGTTCATCAATAACCTGTTGAGGCTTCAAAGGATCATCATCATTTTCCGGAAGATCATAGTAAAATGGGTATTTTTTCTTCCAGCCTTGGATGGTGTCGAACCATTCCTTACGTTCGCTGCCTCGGATGAGAGGAAGCATAGAAAGCAAATTTTCGGTAACATCACCCTCGATGGCTTCAGTAGCTTGAACAACCTTGTTGATGTTCTTGGGAACGATCTCAAAGTGGAAGATACCACCACGATTTTCCTCAGCAGCCTTTCGTGCCTCAGGAGCAAATGCGCTAGGCTTACCAGTGACACGGTCATCGAATCGAGCACCAAGAGCAATGATACAGTCAGCATTTTGCATAGCTAAATTAGCATAGCAAGATCCGTGCATGCCCAACATTTCCAGAGATTTAGGATCTCGTTCATCGAAAGCACCCAAACCGCAAAGAGTGGTTGTGACAGGAATATTACCCTTTGCGGCAAGTTCTCTCAAAGCAGCCGGGCCATCAGGTCGCGCGAGAACACCTTGACCTGCATAGATAACCGGACGTTTTGAATTGTTGATGGCTTCAGCAACCTTAGCCAACGCAGCTTCCAACTGATAAGGTTCCTCATCAGCGAAAGCTGACAAAGCGGTGTTGGAATAGCGAATAGATTTGGGGGTTGTAGGGGTAACAGGGATAGGGCGTCGCAGAATACCAGCAGTAACATCTTTTGGAAGATCAACGAGCACAGGGCCAGGTCGACCACTGGTTGCAATCTCAAAAGCTTCATTGATACGTCGTGGCAACTCTGCAATATCCTTGACCATCACATTCCATTTTGTGCAAGATCTTGAAATACCAACAACATCGGCTATTGAAAATTTAAAAAGAAGGTTCGATTAGATTTCATCTGTTTGGCGTCAACAGCAGTTTCTGGACTGCTTTCGGAGAAGCAATTTTTTTTACCTTCTTGGAAAGCATCAGAACCAATAGCAGAGGTTACAACTTGACCGGTGAAGACCACTAAAGGAGTACCATCTGCCAAAGCATCAGCCATAGGAGTGACTACATTAGTTGCTCCAGGGCCAGATGTGACAAGAACAACACCAGGTCGTCCTGTTGCTCTAGCATAGCCCTCGGCCATGTGTCCAGCACCTTGTTCGTGTCGAGGAAGGATAAATTCAAAGTTCTCGGAGTCATGAATAGCATCGAAAACCGGGAGAATAGCACCTCCAGGGTAGCCAAAGACATGCTTAACATTATGACGGAGCATCATTTCATGAAATATTTCACCACCGGTTTTACCGATAAAAGAATCATCATACACCTTTACAGGTTTGCTGTTAACGTGTGGTGCTGATCGACGAGAGTGGTGTTCTGCTTCGTAACTATGTGAGGAGAATGATGTTAATATCAACAGATAAAGCTATTTCTATCATGAATATCATACATACCCTGATGGTGCAGTTGCTACAGCAGCCGCTGCCCTTTTGGTTTTACGACTTGTGTGTAAAGCGCATGCTGGAACTTGAGTTCTTCTAAGGATATGACGACTTGCAAATCGTGGAGCCACAATAGCTGTTCTTAAAGCTGAAGACAGCATTTGATTGAATAAACCACAAAGGGGAGAAAAGAATGAAAAGAAAGAAAGAAAAAACCCTCGAGTTTATTGTCTTATAATAAACTGTGAATGGTTGGATCGGCCTTGTGTTTAAAGTGAGTCAGTGTATAACAATATCGAATCAGAAACAAGTATAGTATGGATCATGTGAACACACTCGAGTATCGTTGATAATCTCAGCTTAAACCAGTCACAGTTAGCCAATCAACACGTCGGTGATAGTGGATGTGTCAAACCCAAGCTGATTGACCATTTTTTGTCTGTCATAAAACCTTCTTATAAAACCAAGAAAACTTTACTTCTTTCATTTCTTCATCTTTTTATCCTCTTGATGTCTGCTCGTATCTTTACTACCGCTGCCCGTGCTGCAGCCCGCGCTGCTCAACCCCGTGTTGCCATGCAACTTGCTCGCCCCATGTCTGTCTTGACTAAGGCTGTCAAGAGCTCTGCCATCAAGTCTACTGTAAGTACAGTTATCCCCCACCCCCCAACCCCATCCACTACTGGGACATGACTTTGATCTGATCTCTAACCTTTTTTTTGATTATAGGTTACCCAACAAGTCCGTGGCTACAAGACTCTTGACTTTGGCGGTACCAAAGAAACTGTCTATGAGCGTTCAGATGTTCCTCGTGAGAAGCTTCTTGAGACCTTCAAGGATGACACCATTGCCGTCCTTGGTTATGGTCCTCAAGGTCGTGGACAAGCTCTCAACCTCCGTGATAACGGTGTCAACGTTATCATTGGTCAGCGTGAGGGTAAGACCTACCAGCAGGCTATTGAGGAAGGATGGGTTCCCGGAAAGAACTTGTTCCCCATCTTGGAAGCCACCGAGAAGGCTACCGTTGTCATGAACTTGCTTTCTGATGCTTTCCAAAAGGCTATCTGGCCTGATATGCTCCCTCTTTTGACTCCCGGAAAGACCCTTTACTTCTCTCACGGTTTCTCCGTTGTCTACAAGGACCAAACTGGCATTATCCCTCCTAAGGGTAAGTCATCATAGCTCGTTCAGCCTTATAATTTATTTAGGGTTGTTTGTTTTCTAACCCCTTGTCAATCCAGATGTCGATGTTATCTTGGTTGCTCCCAAGGGATCTGGTTTCACTGTCCGTCGCCTCTTCCAAGAGGGTCGTGGTATTAACTCCTCGTTCGCCGTTTTCCAAGATGTTTCCGGCAAGGCCAAGGAGCGCACTATCGCTCTCGGTGTCGGTATCGGTTCTGGCTACATGTATGAGACCACCTTCTACAAGGAAGTTCACTCTGATCTCGTCGGTGAGCGTGGTGTCTTGATGGGTGCCATCCAAGGTCTTTTCCAAGCTCAGTACGAAGTTTTGAGAGCCAATGGTAGGTTTCGTAGATGATCTTGATGTGTTTAGGTATCGGAGAGATCTAGCGGAATTTGAATCTAATCAACATTTTTTTTTGGTTCCTCAGGCCACTCCCCCTCTGAAGCCTTCAACGAGACTGTTGAGGAGGCTACTCAATCCTTGTATCCTCTCATTGGTGAGAAGGGTAAGTGACGAAAATGATTAGATTACATTAAAATAGTCATGGTCTAACCTTTCTCTGTTTGCTTTTCGTAATAGGTCTTGCATACATGTTTGCCAACTGCTCCACAACGTAAGTTTATATTTCTCTATCCTATCGATTAACTTTTTAATATCAGACTTTTCGCGTACTCAAACTGTTTCATCTTATCTAGTGCTCAGCGTGGTGCTCTTGACTGGTGGAAGCCTTTCTATACTGCCTCGAAGCCGGTTTTCGAGGACTTGTACGAATCTACTAAGAACGGTTCCGAGACTGCTCGCTCCTTGTCCCGCAACTCTGAGCCCGACTACAGAGAGAAGTTGGAGGCTGAGCTTGCTGAGATCAGCAACAGTGAAATGTGGAGGTATGTTGCGGTTTCCTGATGTACCTGGCTTTTTGTTTTTTTATTTGGTGTCTGGTGTACTAATTTACTGGTTACCTCTTTGCAGAGCTGGTGTCACTGTCCGATCTCTTCGCCCTGAGAACCAGTAAATCCTTCAAAGTCGTTTTCTAGGATTTCTTTTTTCTAAAAAAAAAAAAGCATTATAGACATATGACATGCCTTCATTCGTTCAACACTCATGCAACAAACGACTCTTGTATAATTTCTTTTTGTAAATGATCTATATTGTCTATAGCTTATTTTCAAATCTCAACCTAAAAAAGTTCGATTTTTTTCAGTATCACTTCTTATGTTATTTGCTGGGGAAAGGAAGTTTCATTAGATCGTTGCGCTTCACAATGTAGATTTCTCAGATGATCCCGGTGTCCACTGTATAGATCTAAGCCGATCTGAATCGAGGTAGGACTATACTGCCTACGATGATTTATCGATCCAAATACATTTAAAGTAGGATTAACTTTGATCGCTCCTCAAACTTGATTCAAAGACCTATTCACTCCACTTCAATACCAAGGTTCCTATTGGCTACCAGTACCTAGTCCGCAAGATAATCACTATTTCATATCACGAAGACTTATTGTAGAGAAATTGGCAGACAGCATCGTCAGGTTAATCTTGATGTAACAGATATACAGATAACTCTATTCCATTTTGAATTTTCATCATTGCACAAATATCGAAAAAATAATTGCTCTTTTATGCTGTAATGTGTGCGTATCTATTCACATACAGTATATGTAATCCTCACTGTCTAGTGCTGGGGCTAATCTTGCTTTTCTCGTCACTGCTGCTTCTTATCATTAGTGACAACGTTTGATGTTGCGGATCTCTTGTTTCTTGCGCCAAGACGATATCCAATGAAAGTGGTGATCAACGAGGCGATGGCGACATAAATACCAATGAGATCCCATTGTTGCACCTGCCACCAAGCAAGTTCTGTTTGGATAGGAAGTAGGTGATGGAAATCACCATTTAACGACAACAAAGATTCAACGTAATTAGCCGCGTTCTGGAGAAACAAAGGTTAGCATGATGCTAACTGTAAGGGATCAATTGCAAAGACAGCTTAGTTACCTTGGCACCTTCAGAAAAATCATCTCCAACCGCTTTTTGAAGCAACGCGCGAACCATTCTCAAGTTTTTTACAACACGTTCATATTTAGTGGGCTCAAGTATCTCATAAAGGGCTTCAAGGACTTCATCTTTCGTGCATGTCAACGGATGGCGAATTCGAACACCTAGCTCTCGGTCATGTATACGCATAGCCATATCATTCTGATCAAAAAATGAGGGAACCTGGATTGCAGAGTATTCAACGTTAAAATAGAACTAAAATATATACTGCAGTAGAATTCAATACACGTACTGCAACCATCGGCTTCAGCTCACGAATGGACTCCCATGGTGAGTTGGCTCCGCCGTGAGTAATGAAAAGTTTAACATTTGGATGAGAAAGGACTTCTTCTTGTGAACACAGCCAATCGACTGGATGGATGTAATTAGGGAAGAAACTGAGACTAAGATCTTGCGCGGTTCCGTTGGTGTTGGAATTTTTAGGAACAATCAAAGGTCGTTGAGAGTAAGGAATTCTCCAAAGCATATCATAATTACTATAGAAAGGATCTTCGTGTAGCTGCTTAAAACCTTCTAGAAGAGCAGTCAATGATTCGGTTGTAAATGATCCAGTTGTACCAAAGCTTATATAAATGATAGGACGTTCATGTGAATTGAGCCATGGGCGGATATCTTCACAGTTATCACGATTAATGCTGGTATTGGATAGAGCTTCGGATTTACTCAAAATAGGGCCACTAAGATAGTGATGAGAACCTGTGAATTGTGCGTAGTCTAGCCCCACCATAGTATTCACAATGAAAGGGTTCTTGTTCCAAGGATCTCCCATCTGCTTCACTGTAGCCTTATCATATATTTCCAGTCTGTTCCAATGAGCATATATCGTTAGTCCAAGGGGCGCTCCAAGGGCAACACGTTGGATTGCCTCAAACAAATGAAGTCTGAAGCGGTAAAGCAAGGTAGCAGTCTGTTTGCGTGAAAAGCCAGTGCCAACAGGTACAGAAAAGAAGTCGTATCTCATCTGAAATCCGGGAAGGTTGATCACTGTAGGAATACCCAATTGATTGCCAACATCCGTAGCTGCAAAGCTATGTCTACAATGTCAGCGAACCACTCACTCATTAATATTTCCGACACCTCCACTACCATGAACTCAACCAACCTAGCATAATCACTAATAAGAATATCAGGGCGCTGAACGTTTGTAGTATAGTTGGTAAGACCATCCTTGAGAGCGGCGGAGGATTTTCCAAACATGCACATCATCTATAAATGTAAATAGAGAAAATTAAGGTTGAAGATGGAGTTAGATAAGCAAAAGACCTCGATGGTACTCTCTCTGTATGATATTAAAATACATACCCCCAGCGTAAGGTTACTTGGACCTTCATTGAAAGCCAAGTCTTGAGTAAATTTGGAATAGGTTTCCTGGAACAGATAAATCCAAAAATGGCTTTAGTTATGGCATGGATGTCAATACTATCCATAAATGTTTTGACTTCACTGTAGTGTAGTAATTACCTCATCGCAAACGTCTTTCTCATAATCACCCAAAGGAATGAATTCTACCAATGTATCCTTCTCAAATTCTTTGGTGTATCCAGCTCGCTTCATCATAAATATCTTCACATCATGGCCACGAAGCGCTAATTCTTGGCCAATGCGGTGGAGAGGCTTTGCGTGACCTGGAAATGGTATGCTAGCCAAAGCAACAAACTTGCGTTTCTCATCTAAAGCAGCAACACAGGCTAGCATGCAGCACAGTAAAAGTGCTGTTAAGGATCTACTTGAAATCACCATAAATAATGTAAGAGATAAACGAGCGACTGGTATCGCTCCAACAAATGTAAATAAAAATACTTGCTAAATCCCGATAGCTACACAAACGCTGAGAGCGGGCACAAACCAGGAGGTTACAGTTTCACACAGACTTTGAGGGGACCACACGCTTTAAATGGTGAGTACGAAAATTCAGCAAACAACTGAGAGGGAATACTCCTTTGACGCCACCCATGGCAACAAATACCGGTTACCGGGGAGGAAAATGGCTCTAAAATGTGTGCTGGGGAAGGAAAGAGGACAGAAGGCTCAAATATAATATAATAAGTTTTGATCTTCCAGTGTTCTGTGCGCAAAGAATCAAATGGTTAACCCTGCGGCCGTGTGATGGTGTTACTATAGGATATTGCAATGAGGTGGTCAAGCTTGGCTGCTTGGAAGAAAATGAAGAAAAGCTGTGGTAAGTGAACAAAACAGCGTTATCTCTGGGGTAGTTTTTCAATCTCATCTATCAGTCCATGCACGGTGTAGATAGCGCCATTGGATGTTTTTTCGTGGTCTCCAAGTTGGAATATTGTGCGTCTGTGCTACTTGTCATCAAACTTGTTCCCTCCCCACTTGTCTTTTTTAAGATTTTCGGCTATCGTCTTGAAATCATCCGTCTTTTCCTAAGGACATCACCTTCTCTCTTCCCTCTACTTCTCTTATTATATTTTGCATCCGGACTATGATCAATGAGTACGTCACTCGATGATTTTGTTGCGGGATACTTCTTCCTTGGATTAGCCATCGTTGCATGCGTTTTTATTGGCCTATCCGCATACTATCGTCCTACACCACTGAGACTATTCTGTCTTATCAACAATGTCATGACTATCGCTCAGGCATCTTGCACATTGGCATTTTGCTATGGAATAACAAACGTCCGGTCCATTAGTATTCTTTTCTTCATCTGTCGACTGGGATATGTAACATTGACTGCCTATGAGCTATTGAAAATTGGTAACCGTATCCAGAAAAATCGATCATCAGCTACGCGCGCAACCTTATTTTGGGTTTTAACTCCTGTTGTGGTATTTATTTATTATTACTCATTGAGGAGGACTGTTAGATAATTTTTTTGCCAGAATGCGTAACCACACACTATCATATTATAGGTATTGTACGTTATAGCAGATGTTGCAGGCATCATAGTATCTGCTGTCCGTTCAACTGGCACCGCTCCGTTCTGGTAAGTCGACAGTAAATGGTAGTATTTGATTTCATACATCAACACATGATAACATTTGTTTAGGTTATACGTTGTTGGAACATGCTTGGGTCTGGTTCTTGCGGGAGGGTGCAATATATTTGCTTGGACTCCAATTTTTAAGCATTCTTATATGGATCCAGTCACCAAGCCAGTCGCTTCTGCTGCTATTTGGTACTTTGTTACTCTTCATCTCGTCGTACCAGGTTTGATAGGACAGGTAAATTGTGCACGAGGCTTTGAAAACAAAACCAAAAAATATCAACTCGCATTGCCCTCTGACAATTCTCTCAAAACAGTATATAGCTATCTTTGTTTTAGGAGATGTCTGGTATCATGTTACATGGATTGTAGTAGAAGGTTGCTTGAGAGTATTTTGCCAAGTAAGATTTCGTTTCATTGCCTTGTCCGGTTCTTTTCTTATTACTAAACAACGTACACGGGTATTCTGTTAGGTTATTTTTGGCGTCATTCCCCCAAGGGTATGTAATAGAGACCAAAATAATTATCCCCCATGGTATATGCAGTAAACGTTCTTACTTACTGATCCTTCTTAACAATCCCTCTGCACAAACTAGATTCTTTTGGATCCACTAGTAGAATTTATGACGCCACTGCTTGAACTGCAAGTGACTACAGAAGAGCGGCCAAGTGGCTCATCAGGAAATTCAAGGTCAAGCAACCCACAGTTCTCAGCGCACAGCAAGATCGCCACGCCCGATAAATACCATTCAAATATACCAATGACCGACCAAGATAATCACAATCATGTTCATCAATCAACTAATGAGTTAAATCTAACTTATTGACAAGTACATTCACAATGCTAAACAAACCGGTCTCCAATGACCATATATCCATGTTCGCTTTTTCGATTGGCATAGCATCATATGCCGTCGGATCAAAGGCCCTTATGAAACTCTGTCACTTCTCCCTGCGACATCTTGTGGCTATACGGTAAATAAATCATTGCTCCACTGAACTCAACATTTAGAGAGTCAGAGCAATGTTACTGTTTACATAATACGTTTATATAATGGTATAAATCTGTGTCGAATTACTCCTTTATTATTGTAAATCTGACACTGATGATACAACAGTTCGCGGTGGCAGACCATAATATGTTTTAGAACCCTTCTAATAGCAGCATGTTCTTCGGCTCCTACGATGATTTGGACATATCGCTTGGACCATTTGTCATTGTCTGCAATGAGAAGTGCTGACATGCCCTCTTATCTATGTACGGAAAGCAGCAATCTTTATAATATTTTTCAAGTTTCTTTCTTTCAATTTTTTCTTCTCGCAAAAGACGTTCCACGCAGTACGGGATACAATCCAAATTCATGTATATGTACACAAACTGTGAGCTGCAGAAGCTAGTGAGAACTCAGATGCACCTCCAGGTTACAGTGCTCAAAGATTTGTGATACAGTATAAAAGAACATTTTCAACGGCGCCTGTTGCGTATTTTAAAGTTGGCTGTGCCTGAGTAGCCACACAGCTTTTATCTCTGCCTTTTATCCTGACGCCGACACTACCTGACATATGATCGTCAGCAGCATAGAAAAGATACACTTTTACTGCGGTGCGCAAGATTGGAGCGGAAAACTTACTCGACTTTCCGCTTCGGACACACTAGGTGTTATGGCTGGCACGGCTATTGTGTACTACCTTGTGCAAACTTTTGTATGCGATCCATTACAAAGCTTTCCAGGACCCATCGGCGCCAAATTATCCCGCCTTTATGAATCAAAGGTTAGAGCAAGTGGTAAAGAGTATCTGAACACAGACGGATTACACAAACAGTACGGAAACATTGTTCGAATTGGTTGGTACACACGTCCAATCTAATATCGTCCATAATTTCATCATGCATTAAAAATTATTCTATAGGCCATAATACTCTATCAATAAAGGATCCAGAAGCTATCAGACAGATCTATCTCTCTGAAAGATTTGTTAAATCTCCTTTCTACAAGGCCCTGACGTTCGATGTAAGTATCGTTGTGATGACCCATGCCAAAATAAGAAATTTGCCTGTCTGACTTCAGCTATGAAAGCGAGTACATCAACTCACTTCTACAGCTGATCCTGCAGAGCATGCAAGATTCCGAAAAATCATGGCTCCTGGATTTTCGCAAGCTCGATTGGATGAGTTAGAGAACGTAATAATGCAGTCCGGTGTGGAAGCATTCCTAAACAAGCTGGATGGCCTATATGCGGATAAAGGCGTGGCTTGCAATCTGTTCATAGAGTTTCACTGTCTCGCTATGGATATTCTTGGCGAATTAGCGTACGGAAAAAGCTTTAACATGATTCAGAGCCAACGTCATCCATTTACGCAATGGCTTCGGGTAGGTAAAAGATGTGTGAGTTGATCCATCAAATGTCCATGCTTCTGATCAAGCCATCTATCTCAATATAGCAAAGACAAACATTGATTCCTTTGGTAAAGGGCCTCTAATGCTTCAGAGATTCCTTCGCTTGTAGCTTAATTCCTCAAAACTATAGTGTAGTACGTATCCATCTATCAATGACCATCCATGGCTATTGAAAATCCTACTTCCAACTGGCTATAGATCGTTCATGAGGATTCGAAAAGTAAGTACATATCAAGTAGCATTATTTCGATGAAGCTGTGATGGTATTGTATTGTATTAGAGCTAATTACTTGCAGTTTGGAGATGATTCTCTGATAGAATGTGCACAGAACACTAGTAGTAACCGATGGGATTTTACGCAAATCCTACTCAATGCCATGAACGCCAGTGATCCAAATCAGCACATGACTCCAACTGAATGTAGTCTTCACTGTTTTATGCTCATCGTCGCAGGAACAGACACAACTAGTAACTCTCTGTGTTTTACACTATATCTTTTGGCAAAGCACCCAGGAGTTAAGAATCGGTTATTCAACCATCTTGTACGCATCATGCCAGACAGTCGAACTGTCATGAAGTAGGTATGATCTGATGTATGCGTGTTTGAAAAACCCGTGTCCTAACATGTCAATATAGATACAAGGATATACGGAAGGAGACTCTTCCTTACTTGTGGGCTATTATCATGGAAGCAACCAGGATGTTCCCCGCTGTGCCCGGAGGTCTTCCCAGAGTCTGTCCAGAAGGTGGTGAAACTATTGCAAATCACTTTATTCCGGGAGGGGTAAGTAATTTCGTTTGTTTTTAGTAACATGTTGCGTTGCTGAGCAATAATCCCATTCACGGATCATACGTCAATAGACGGTTGTGCAAGTGCCGACTTGGTCAATTCACCATGACGCTACTATCTTTCCTGAACCATCAAAGTTTTTGCCAGAGAGATGGCTTGGATTAGAGGCAAAGGGGCTTGCAAAATACCATCTCGCTTTCTCGGTTGGTCCACGAATGTGTGCAGGCAAAAAGTAAGTGTTGTCAGGTCACTAGCACTTACCAACGGTCGCTAATTATATTGTATGTTGAAGCTTGGGAATGATGGAGATGACGCTGACGATTTGCCACCTGTTGAGGAGATATGATGTATCTCTAGTCAATCCAGATGAAAAAATGGACCTTTTGCAAACCTTTGTAGCTAAACCTGGTGAGTAAGTGGAATATTGTAAGTAGTGAGATGCAATTTGTGCCTAAGTTTTGAAATCACAGCTTCTATGCAGACAAATGTATACATTTCGAAGCACCAAAAGTGAATGGATTAGCAGTAGTCAATGAGCATGTGAAACTAGCAAGGCTCGTAGTGATGATTTTCAGGGCTTCATAGAAATTTTATTTTTGGAGATCGTTAATGTTATTTTCCCCGCTTTGTTCTGTAAACTGCAAGCAATTGATTGGAATACAGATGTTACAAAGTTCCTTAATAATACAGGGTATTAGTTTCTTTTAAAGTTGCTTGTACCGTATGAAGCGTGAAGTCTGAGTTATCCGTGTCCAATGTGTCAAATCAAAAGATTTGTGACTACTCCGCTGTTGACAAAGACCAGCAAAGGGTGAGTCATAAACTGGTTATATCAACCAAATGCCATTCTTGTTTCCGCAAACAACATTAGCCAAACATGACGAAATCATATCCATTCTACCAAGTCGATGCATTTACAGAAACTAAACTCGGTGGTAATCCCTGTGCCGTATTTTTAAATGCAGACGACATGAGCGACGCCACTATGCTTTCAGTTGCCAAGGAGGTATATTGCCTACCAATAGGTTCTAAGGAGCTTGTTGTTTGGATTTTTAACCAGTGGAATGTTTAATTAGATGAACCTCTCCGAATCGGCATTTGTCATAAAATCGAAGGTAGCAGATTTTGGGGCAAGGTATTGGACTCCTGCCGAGGAGATACCTTTGGCTGGACATCCTACGATGGCTACTATCTATACTCTCATTCAGGTTGGACTTATTAAAATCAACGGCGAACATGAAAGAGTTACATTGGAGTTGAGAGCTGGCGTGATACCAATTGACATTTTCTCGACAAAGGACGGCAAGCTTGAAAGAATTGTGATGACTCAAAACCAACCTCAGTTCCTATCTCAGCATGATCCATTGGTTATTTGCCCTATATTCAATTTGACGCCAGGGGACTTGATCGAAGGTGTTCCTATTCAAACCGTGTCGACCGGCACACCACAAATGATGATCCCGCTCAAGTCCGAAGAAAGCCTGAGGAAGGCTCGCGTTGTCGATGGACACGCATTTGCAAAGTACAGAAACCAGTCTGATTTCTTCTCATCGCACTTGTTCATTGCCAAAGGTATTTCGGATGGCGCATCAACATTTGCAAGACACGTTGTACCCCCTCCAGACATCATAGAAGATCCAGCCACCGGATCCGCTACTGGAGGTATGAGTGCTTATTTGGTCAAGTATGGGCTTATCAGCAAGACGACCTTCATTGCTGAGCAAGGTCATTGGATGGGTAGACCAAGTACAATCCATGTTGAGATTGAAAAGGATGAAAACGGCAATATCAAGGCCGTAAAGATTGGAGGCAACGCAGTTTTGGTACTTAAAGGTGAATTGCTATTATAAAGTTAGAAGTGCGTAATATCTTTATACATAGCGTCAGAAGATGAAAGGAATATGTTTTCTAGTTAAATATGTGTGGTTATTAATCTACTGTATTTATCCCACCTGAATACATGTTTTTAAAAGTCACACGCTTGTGCAAGCTAGGACATGGCATTGTAGTACATTACAAGATCGAATATGAAGCGGTGTTTTTAATGTACGCATAAGCCCAATGCATGATCTCCCTTCTTTAGTTTCAACTACATTACTTTACTGTATCGCTGTCGGTCCAGATGGAAGGTTACATCAACCACGAGAACATTAATAACGCCATCCAAAAGCTGTTAAATAATATATCATGTCTCAGTAAAACTGATATTGTAGGCTATACAGCTTTCGCTTTTGCAGCTCAATATGTTATTAGCACTTTTTTGTTAGATAGTCTGGCAAATATACCAGGACCATTTGCGGCAAAGCTCTCACGCTTTTACGATGTCAAACTGAAGGCTACCGGCAAGAGATGGCTACTGATCGACGAACTTCATAATAAATACGGAAACATAGTTCGCACAGGTAACATTCATTTGGTTATGATGTTCCAAACCACCTAACACCAACATGTGGCGTTCTGTGTTAGGATACAACACAATATCAATCAAGGACTCTGAGGCAGTCAAGCAAATTTATGGTGGCGAAAGGTTCCGAAAAGCTCCTTACTATAGAGTCTTTCTATTCAACGTGAGGCAAAAATGTTCTAACGATGCCTATGCGTATTCTATACCTACATCAACTAATGCCTTTACTAGGGAACTGGAAGTTTGTTTGAGACAAGCGACCCAGTTGACCATGCTAGATATCGTCGCATATTTTCACCTGGATTCAGTCAGTCAACTCTCGATAATCTTGAAGATTTGATCTTGGATTCAGGAATACTTGCGCTGATGGATAAGTTGAAGAATAAATATGCAGATAGGGATATTGCATGCAACTTGTTTAACGACTTTCACCTAATGGCATTCGACATTCTGGGTGAGCTGGCGTATGGCAAGAGTTTCGATATGATCAAGATGGATTCACATCCATTTCCAAGTTGGATAAAGGTACAAATATATTTAAAATTGATGAAGTTTCTTTATTCTTTGGGTACTAATGCTGGAGTTTGCACAATCATAGACCCGTTCAAGGATGATGCCAATTGTAAATCACTCACATGATTACCTAAGTGATGCTCTACTATAAATACTAAACACTTACTATTGCATTGTTGAACAGTGTACCACCTTTCCTGAGATCAATCATTATCCAAAACTTCTGAGTGTCTTCTTCCCGAAATCAAACATGGCCACCATGAATATCCTCAAGGTATGTAAACAAAGAAAGCAGTCAGATATGCTCTCTTCACTAACCAATGAAAATAAGTTCGCTAAGGATTCATTGGAGACTCGAATGGCTGACAAAGGCAACGCAAGAAGAGATTTCACATATTTGATGGTGGAAGCCATGAAGGAGGACAAGGCTGGCAATTACTTGACAGTCCCGGAAAGTCAGGTTGCATCCGTTGTGCTGCTCGTCGCGGGAACCGACACTACAAGCAACTCCATGACATTTGCTGCATTCCTTTTGAGCAAGCATCCCCACGTCCAAGAGCGTTTGTACCAGGAGCTGGTGAAGATTATTCCTGACAAAAACGCAGCCGTTAGGTCAGTACTACATGTCAAAATGCTAGTATGGAATCCAAATTATAATACTTGACAGTAGATACAAGGATGCTAGAAAGAACAAGTTGCCATATCTGTGGGCTATTATTATGGAGGTGACTCGATTGTATCCTGCTGTGCCTGGAGGGTTACCCAGAGTGACTCCAAAAGGCGGCGAAGTGATAGCTGGACAATTCATTCCCGAAGGTGTAAGTGTCATTTGATGTAAGTATAGGTGATAAAATTTTAACTTAGCAGCTGTTTGGTAGACTATTGTTGAAGTTCCAACATGGTCGCTTCACCATGACGCAAGTCTATTTGCAGAGCCTTTTGAATTCAAGCCTGAGAGATGGTTAGGAGATGACGCTGAAGAGTTGTCAAAGCATCATCTGGCGTTTTCAATTGGTCCGCGTATGTGCGCTGGCAAGAAGTAAGTCGTACACAAAAGTAGTGGTATCTATTATGAATTACTCTAATTGCTCCATGGTATAGCTTGGCTATGATGGAAATGACCTTGACGTTAGCTCACTTGTACCGGCGCTTCCATGTTAGCCTGGTTGATCCGAACGAGACGATGCCTCTAATTCAGCAGCTCATTATGAAGCCAAGTAAGACTTTTTATGCTTGTTGATGGATACCATGGCTCTGATTCATGTTAACCTATTGAATTGTTATCTAGGCTCTCTGCAGCTAAACGTTTATCTGCATAGTAGAGATCATTAAGCCTATGAAAATAGACGGCTCAAATTTTTCTTGGTTAAGAACAAAAATCATGGTTGATGACAGCCGTGAAGTCATCGTCCTGGACATATTGAGAGCTTTTAATTATTTTTGGTCCTTAGTAATACATCTGCTTTCCTATTACTTGCCTTTCATTCATTATACAGGCTCTCAGACATCATATCGCTTGAGTTGCTGGATATACATTAAAATGCTTTAATTTCTAACCCATACCTATACTGCGGAATAAGTTTAATAGTATTCAGCCGCACAGTAAATGAATTTACGGAATACTGCGCGATTTTAATGTTCAAATTATCAAACTCATATTGGAAGGTGTTTCTTCAATATTAGCTTAGAAGATACCTATGCATCTTACTAGATGCGGTCCAGCGATACCAATAACGGGTAAATCTCAGGTAGACGGTGAAATTTCAGCCGTGATGCAGTGACATTTTTTCCGCACCAAATACAGTATAAATATGCAGGTGCTGACTTTGCATTCCCGATCAAGCTTTCTGTACTGACAATATGCAAATTGAAAGTTATATTAACAGTGAAATAGTGAACGACGCCGTCCAAAAGCTTCTAAATACCATATCGCAAGTCAACAAAACCGAGGTGGTGAGCGTGGTTGCTTGTGCTGTTGCAGCCCAGTACATTTTAAACACGTTTTTCTTGGATAACCTCCGAAGCATACCTGGACCATTCGGCGCAAAGCTATCGCGATTTTATGAGGCTAAACTGAAAGCTTCTGGCCAGGAGTATCTACTGGTTGATGAACTTCACAATAAATATGGAAAGGTGGTTCGAACAGGTAAATTTGTTACGGTTATCTTTGAAAATGTGTTTGATCCTACCGCCAACAATCAATACTTTTAGGGATCAATACTGTGTCAATCAGAGATCCTACTGCAGTCAAGCAAATATATGGAAGTGAAAGATTCCGAAAGGCGCCTTTCTATAAAGCATTTATCTTCAATGTAAGCTGTTGACTGTTCCTCCACTCCATTTGCATACATACTTCCATACATTGAACGCCAAATCATATGTTTACCAGGGAGCGCAGAACATGTTTGCGACGTCTGATCCAGCCGATCACGCTAGACTTCGTCGCATGCTAGCACCGGGATTCAGTCAAGCAAATCTTGATACTCTTGAAGACGTTATCATGGAATCAGGTGTACTTGCCTTGATGGACAAATTTAGTAGCAAATTTGCTGACCAAGATGTTGTTTGCAACTTGTTTACTGAATTCCATCTTGTGGCATTTGATATCCTTGCCGAATTGGCATTTGGAAAGAGTTTCGATATGATTAAACTGCAAACTCATCCATTCCTTGGATGGCTTAAGGTAACAATGTAGGTCATATCAAACAAAATGTTTAATCTTTGGTACTAATTACTCTGGAATTCCACCTACAGGCACGATCTGCAATGATTCCATATGTAGGTGGTACATGTTTGCAGTAATCTGCAAAAGACCATTGAAATATTTACCATTTGCATTCTCTGCAGACGACCACGTTTTCTGGTATCAATGATCGCCCTAGGTTGATGAGCATGCTATTTCCTAAAGCAGTTAAAGCTACAATGAATATCCTCAACGTACGTAATGAACGGCATGAGAAGGTGGACTCGATCAAATCACTGTACTGACTCTCTTGTTATATACCAGTTCTCTCAAGCTTCATTGGACGCGCGAGCAGCCGACAAGAATGCTACAAGACGAGATTTTGCACAACTAATGTTGGAAGCATTGCAATCTGATAAGAAGTCTACTTCCATGACCGTTCCCGAAATCCAGGTGTCATCAGTCATGCTGATGGTCGCGGGAACTGACACCACAAGTAATTCTATGACATTCACTGCGTTCCTGTTGGGTAAACACCCCGACGTTCGAGAGCGACTGTTCCAGGAACTGTTGGACGCCATGCCGGACAAAAACTCAACCTTGAGGTCCGTATGTAACACTGTTTTTGGTATCTGCAGATATCTGCATTAACCAATTTAATGTTCTTGGTCACAGATACAAAGACGCTAGAAAGGACAAGATGCCATACCTTTGGGGTGTCATTATGGAAGCAACTCGGTTGTATCCTGCTGTGCCTGGAGGTTTGCCAAGAGTGACACCAAAGGGAGGTGAAGTGATTGCAGGACAATTCATTCCTGAAGGGGTAGGTGATACTTGGGATTCAGATGGATTTATGTACGCTTTAACTTAATGGCTGATTCTTAGACGGTCGTTGAGGTGTCACCTTGGTCAATCCACCATGATGAAAGCATATTCGATGAACCGTTTGCATTCAAGCCAGAGCGGTGGCTAAGGGATGACGCCGATGATTTGGCAAAGCACCACCTTATTTTCTCAATTGGTCCTCGTATGTGTGCGGGGAAGAAGTAAGTAGGATAAGGATAATTTGGAAGCGAGAGTAATAGTGAGCTGATCGATTCGTGTATAGTCTGGCTATGATGGAAATGACCTTGACGATTGCACATTTGTACCGACGTTTTGACGTTACGCTAGCGGATCCGAATGAGACAATGCCTCTAGTACAGAGATTCTTAATGAAGCCAAGTAAGTTGATTTGCAGTTGTTGACGAAGATCGTCTTGTCTTGGTTCCATTGACACTTACCATTTGTAATATTTCATTAGCGTCCCAGCAGCTGAATGTGTACCTGCGAAGCAGAGATCAATAAGTGCTTTGGTTACTGTTAATGTCGAAATTTTATATCTGCACGATATCTTTCACATTCATACTACTTCACTATTTCATACTATTCCTCAATAAACGGATATCGCACTAACACTCTACTCACTGCTGTCATGTGCCAGCCACGGCTTTATCACTTGTATTGTTGTATTTTTTACTCCAATAAGATTCATTTCCCTGTCCTTGTCGTCCACTTGTTTCTCCACATATTCTATATTCTACTTTGGCAATTCGGAGTACTTGACTATGCAATACGACTTGCATCCATTAATATGATTAACTCTGCGTCTTTTTTATAGTTACAATGATGCCCAGAGTGGTATCTAAATGCGGCGAATAATTGCTGGAAATTTATTCCCAGAGAGAGCAAGTGGATTTTATAGCCGTATTCTGAGCAACAAAATATCAATCTTTTGACATTTATTCCAGGCAATTGTTGACGTACCTATCTGGACGGTCCGCCATGATATTGGTGTATTTGAAGACGCTTTAAAATTCAAATCAGAGATATGGCTAGGCGACGGTGCCGAAGAGTAGCTAAATAACAATATGGTATTGTCGGTAGGTCCACCTGTGGGTGCGCCGACCCAAATCAAGTTGTATACCAAAGGTTAGAGGAATCTATTGTGAATTACTATTATAGATTGAAGATATAGCTTTTCAATGATGGAAATGGCCTTGGCATTAGAATACTTGTACCGGCGTTTTCATGTTAGATGTTTGCTCTGAACGAGAGGAATGCTTCTATTTCAACAATTCATTATGAAGCAAAATAAGTCAGTTGTACGCTTGTTAACGGATACCATGGATCTGATTCATGTTAACCTCTTGAGCTGCTATCTAGTTATTTCTCTGCAGCTAAACATCTGTCTGTATAGTAGGGACCATTGGGGCAAATAAAGAAATGTGGCTCAAAGTTTTCCTGGTATGGAATAAAATTATGAAAGAAGGCTGCCACAAAGTGATCGTCCCGACATATTGACCACTTTTAAATTATTTTGGTCCTCAATGATACATCTGCCTTCTATTACTTGCTTTGCGTTCATTATATACACTAGCAGGTTATCATATCATACAGGATACCAGATATTTACATTAATATGCTATAATGTCTTACCCACGCCTTTAATTAGGAGTAAGCTCAATGGTATTTATCCTCACGGCTAATCTAATCGTATACCGAGCATTTAACCGTCCAACGTTATGAAACTCGCATTATAACGCGTTTCTTCAACATTAGCTCTGTGGTTACTCATGCATTTTACTAGATTTGTTCCATAACGGATAAATCTTTCGCTTGGCGGTAAATATTTCATCCGTGAGATTTTTCCGTGTCTAGCATAGTATAAATAAGGCAGACTTTGTATTCCCGATCAGCACTCTATTGTCAATATGCAGATTGAAAATTATATTAACAGTGAAATTGTGAAAGACACCGTCCAAAAGCTTCTAAATACCATATCGCAAGTCAACAAAACCGAGGTGGTGAGCGTGGTTGCTTGTGCTGTTGCAGCCCAGTACATTTTAAACACGTTTTTCTTGGATAACCTCCGAAGCATACCTGGACCATTCGGCGCAAAGCTATCGCGATTTTATGAGGCTAAACTGAAAGCTTCTGGCCAGGAGTACCTACTGACTGATGAACTTCATAATAAGTATGGAAAGGTGGTTCGCAAAGGTAAATTTGTTACGGTTATCCTTGAACGATGTGTTTGATCCTACCTCCAACAATCAATACTTTTAGGGATCAATACTGTGTCAATCAGAGATCCTGCTGCAGTCAAGCAAATATATGGAAGTGAAAGATTCCGGAAGCCCTCTTTCTATAAAGCATTTATCTTCAATGTAAGCAATTGATTATTCCTCCACTCCATTCAAATCCATACATCAACGCATTGAACGCCAAATCATATGTTTTCCAGGGAGCACAGAATATGTTTTCGACATCTGAACCATCCGATCATGCTAGACTTCGTCGCATGCTAGCACCGGGATTCAGTCAAGCAACTCTTGATAGCCTCGAAGATGTTATCATGGAATCAGGAGTACTTGCCTTGATGGACAAATTTAGTAGCAAATTTGCTGACCAAGATGTTGTTTGCAACTTGTTTACTGAATTCCATCTTGTGGCATTTGATATCCTTGCCGAATTGGCATTTGGAAAGAGTTTCGATATGGTTAAACAGCAAACTCATCCATTCCTTGGATGGCTTAAGGTAACATTGTAGGTCATATCAAACAAAGCATTTTATTCTTTGGTACTAATTACTCTGGAATTCCACCTACAGGCACGATCACCATTGTTACCATATGTAGGTGATAGTAATGTTTGCAGTAATATTCGAATGGCCATTGAAATATTTACCGTTTGCATTCTCTGCAGACAACCACGTTTCCTGGTATCAATGACCACCCTAGGTTGTTGCGCATTCTGTTTCCTAAATCAATTGACGGTATTACGAATATCCTCAACGTATGTAACGAACAGTGTGAGAAGGTAGATTCGATCCAATCACTTTACTCACTCACTTGTTTTATATCAGTTCTCTCAGGCTTCATTGGACGCGCGAGCAGCCGACAAGAATGCTACAAGAAGAGATTTTACACAACTAATGTTGGAAGCATTGCAATCTGATAAGAAGGCTAGTTTCATGACCGTTCCCGAAATCCAAATGTCGTCAGTTATGCTGATGATCGCGGGAACTGACACCACAAGTAATTCTATGACATTCACTGCGTTCCTGTTGGGTAAACACCCCGACGTTCGAGAGCGACTGTTCCAGGAACTGTTGGACGCCATGCCGGACAAAAACTCAACCTTGAGGTCCGTATGTAACACTGTTTTTGGTATCTGCAGATATCTGCATTAACCAATTTAATGTTCTTGGTCACAGATACAAAGACGCTAGAAAGGACAAGATGCCATACCTTTGGGGTGTCATTATGGAAGCAACTCGGTTGTATCCTGCTGTGCCTGGAGGTTTGCCAAGAGTGACACCAAAGGGAGGTGAAGTGATTGCAGGACAATTCATTCCTGAAGGGGTAGGTGATACTTGGGATTCATATGGATTTATGTACGCTTTAACTTAGTGGTTGATTCGTAGACGGTCGTTGAGGTGCCAACGTGGTCAATCCACCATGATGAAAGCATATTCGATGAACCGTTTGCATTCAAGCCAGAGAGATGGCTAGGGGATGATGCCGAAGAGTTGGCAAAGCACCACCTTATTTTCTCAATTGGTCCTCGTATGTGTGCGGGGAAGAAGTAAGTAGGATAAGGATAATTTGGAAGCGAGAGTAATAGTGAGCTGATCGATTCGTGTATAGTTTGGCTATGATGGAAATGACCTTGACGATTGCACATTTGTACCGACGTTTTGACGTTACGCTAGCGGATCCGAATGAGACAATGCCTCTAGTACAGAGATTCTTAATGAAGCCAAGTAAGTTGATTTGCAGTTGTTGACGAAGATCGTCTTGTCTTGGTTCCATTGACACTTACCATTTGTAATATTTCATTAGCGTCCGATCAGATGAATGTGTACCTGCGAAGCAGAGATCAGTAGGTGTATTGGTTACTGTTAATGTTGAAATTTTTAAAATCAGCTTGACAATGCGCCTTATATTCCTCAAACGTTTAATTTTTTTGTTTTTCCGTCAATAAACTATTATCGCACTGACACTCCTCAGTCTACCATGTGCCAGCTAAGGCTTTATCGCTTGTTTTGTTGTATTTTCTACTCTAATAAGATTAAAATTTCCCTGTCCCTGTCGTCCATTTGTTTCTCCACCTATTTTATATTCTACTTTGCATTGGCCCATTCGACACGGCAGAACGACTTGCATCCATTACTACGTCAACTTTGTTTCGAGTGTAGGAAAAATTAGTAGGAATTCTTCAGAAGTTTGGTCAAATATGCTAGGAAAATGCTCAGCAAGTGCATTTGAATTTCAATTGTGTACAGCGCCTTTGTTTACCGGTGATAATATCACTTGGGTGGGAAGATTTTCAATGGACTCAATTGTCAGCCTCGTCCAAATATATGTAGTACAGCCAAATGTCCCAAGTTTTTATGTCCATATTCCTTGTTCCTGTTGACACCTAGTATGCCTGCTTTTGATGAAAACGGATTTAACAAAGTTTATTTACCTGGGAAGAGAGGGTGGACTAACAGGATCGAGAGAAATAGATGATTCTTGACCTAGGTTTCATGGCTAAGGTGGAAAATTTTCATTGGCCGCCCAGCCTCATAATGTCGTTTGCATATTCACTGGTTATAAAAGAACTGAAAATATCGCATGGACTACACCCTCTGCTGCAAAAATTCCAACACATGCAACTTCAAAGTTATATGAGCCGTGAAACAGTCAAGGACGCCATTGGATCCCTTTTCAAAGCTATCGGTCAGCTCAGTAGATCACAGGCCATAGGTGTACTAGGATGCTCTCTGACGACGTATTATGTTATTGAAACGCTTTTGTTGAACCATTTGGGGCATATACCTGGTCCTTTTCTGGCCAAGCTGTCTCGTTTCTATGAGATATACCTAACTGCTACTAGAAAACGATGGATACATATTCAGGCTCTTCATGATAAATATGGAACAATAGTTCGTACAGGTAGATCACTGTCCAACGCTACCGATGAAATGCTGTTGTTGTCAGTCATGCCACTAACTTGTAACTGTTCAGGGTATAAATCTGTTTCAATTAGGGATCCAGCTGCTTTCAAGCTTGTATATAGAGCTGAAAGGTTTCAAAAAGCTCCGTTTTACCAGGCATTCACCTTTAACGTACGTCTCCACTGCATGGTCAACTCTTTCTCAAATGTAACTAAGTATAATCTTTTCTTATTAGGGTGTCAATAACTTGTTTACAGCAAATACTGTAGATCATGCAAGATATCGTCGCATTTTAGCGCCTGGCTTTAGCCAAGCTACTCTCGATAGTCTTGAAGATGTCATATTGGATTCCGGCGTACTGGCAACACTCAACAAGTTTGACTCCAAATACTGCGACAAGAATGTCTCATGTAACTTGTTTACTGAATTTGGTCTTCTATCTTTTGATATTGTGGGAGAGCTGGTGTATGGCAAGAGTTTTGACATGATCGGACTTGATTCTCACCCGTTTCCAGGCTGGCTACGGGTAAGTATTTGAGATAGATCGAACTCTCGTTCACCAGCAGTAGCTGACTACATTAACTATAGGACCGATCTCATATATTTCCATTGGTATGTATCAGTATTCGGTAGCTCATATTGACTGTTGCCACAGACTCACATTGTATTTCAGGTCACAACCTATCCATCTTTAAATGACTACCCGAAACTACTTGATATGGTCTTTCCCAACGCTGCAAAGGCCATGCACAATATCCTCAAAGTAACTTGACAAGGAATATAAATTGCACAAGGAAATTTTAGTTATTAATGCTTCTCAGTTTGCGGCAGATTCGCTAGATGAACGTGCGTCTGATAGAACTATTAATAGGCGAGACTTTGCACAGTTGATACTTGAAGCTATTAACTCTAGAGATGGAGGCGATTACCTAACTCCAGATGAAGGTCTTATAGCAACCGTCATACTGATTATAACTGGTACTGTAACCACAAGTATTATGTTAACATGCATTACCTATGTTTTGGGCAAGCACCAAGATGTTAAAGAGAAACTTTTCCAAGAGTTGGTCCAAGCTGTGCCTGAAAAGAATTCAACTATCAGGTTGGTCACGTCAGATATTTCATTGAGTCAGCAGTGACGTTGTTAATAATCAGCACCATTCATAGTTACAAGAACGCTCGCAAAGATCGCCTTCCTTACCTTTGGGCTGTGATCATGGAAGTTAGTCGGATGTACCCGGCTGTCCCAGGTGGCATGCCCAGAGTGGTACCCAAAGGCGGCGCCATAATTGCTGGGAAATATATTCCAGAGGAAGTAAGTGAATTTAAAGCTGTATTCAGAACAGCAGAATATAGTGTTCTAACGTTTTATTCCAGACAATTGTTGATGTACCCATCTGGTCGATCCACCATGATGCCAGCGTATTTGAAGACCCTTTCAAATTCAAACCAGAGAGGTGGCTACGCGAGGATGCTGAAGAGTTGATGAAGCACCATGTGGCATTCTCAGTAGGTCCACGCATGTGCGCTGGCAAAAAGTAAGAATCCGTTTTATAGTATTAAGATTGCTGCAATGATGGCCTAACCTACCATCACAAATAGCTTGGCTATGATGGAGATGACGTTGACACTAGCTCATCTCTACCGACGATATGATGTTTGCTTGGTAAATCCCGAAGAGGATATGGAGATGAATCAATTGTTTGGATTCCAACCTGGTAAGCTTACTTCCAAGCAGCAATATGAGAACTGACAGAAACTAAGTAGCTTGTCCCATTTAACGACATACTATGTTTTTACAGCGTCTAGGCAGATGAATGTTTACATCAAGAGCCGAGATAACTGAGGTAGTAGTACCAGATTTTATACGAGAACAGCAAAACTATATTATATATGACCATCCTGTTACTCCTATCTTACATGTTGATAAATATACGGTCATTTGCGAAAATGACCAAAATGCGTGTGTACTGACCGATTTTAATAATTATTATAATGACTAAATTATGATATTGTAAGTAAGCGTCATACAGGGATGCAAAACTTGGCATAAAAACTATTTTGTTATTTTACATTGATAATAAGGATATTGAATGGCGGGAGCTTCCATATTGCAGTTAGATGATTGATGATGGTTGAACATCTCATACATTGTAATGTTCTTCTTCTTTTCTGGTCAAGCCGGCGATGCATAGCATCGGAACGGAACAAAGGAAACCTATGGCCGATATAGCCAAACCACCCGCTCCTATGCATACACTGACAAAGGTGAACCACAAGTTGAAGTACATAGCTCCCTGCAGTAGAGGCAACGATAGCCAATAATTAGATCCAAGCTGGCGGTTCATTTCAAATATAGTGTATCCCGTCAATGCTTTGAACCATCCAAAGCCGACACCTAGTAATACGACATTCACAACCATACCGACGAGCGCCAATATACCTATGAGAATCAACATGAGATCCCCGCAACCAGTCAACGCCGTGAGCAACAGGAAAGCGTTAATGACAAGTTCAGCCACACCATACTGCATAGCATGGTCTGTCATAGAGCGGTTATCATATCTTTGAAATCCCTAGACTCCACACTACTACAAATATCAATGGAATCAATGCTACTGTGCCAGAGCTAGAATTGTTTGAATTATTTGCCATGAAGGAAATGACTGCGAAGAGGTTAAAGATGGCCAAGTGGAGGAGTTATGTTTAAATATACAATGTTCATTGCCAGCTTTGTCAGACATTTACAATCATGTGAAGGAACCAATCTTTTTGGTCAGGTCTACCTTCTTGGTAGCAAAATTTGAGTGTTCCAGCATTCTGCCCATAGTTATGATCTAGATATCGACCTGTTTGTGAATCGAAGTGCTCAATATATCACAATTTTGCAAGTTGCTGTTGCTATTTTTCCTTTTTTTTTTTTTTTAAGCAAGTGGGCTGCTGCGCAGGCGATCACACCCGTCTCCAATGTTTTATGCATGTTAAAAATGCGGTTTGGCGGATCATAGTGATGATTTGTGCTGCGCATCATATATCGTTTTCTTACTATGTTACCACCAAAGAAGCCATCTGTAGTGGAGAGAAGTGAAAATGTGCTACTTGTATTGTCAAAATCTATGTAAACTTATCAATAAACAGACCAGCGCAGTGCTATTAAGCAGCGGTTGCTAATGAAACTTGCTATATGAACAAGAGATACTCGTTCGCGACCTAAAGCTATTAAACCAGCCTATCTACCAATGGTTTTTACTTACAATGATTGAAAGTTATCTGTTTATAAGTTGGCTCACGTAAAAAGAGAATGATCACCTTGCCCATTTGTAGTTAATTTTTGTACTCTCTCAAAGAATACTTTATTCCTCGTTCGCAGATATGTACAAATGTAACCAGTCCCATCTACAAGTAAACTTCTTTTCCACTTGCTTTAAAAAACAACAAAGCTGGATTGGCCTGGTCCCTTTCAAGGAGACCGCCAGTGCCTGAACCCCTAATGACGTCGGTGTGTGAAAAACTGGGGTACAGCACGTCTCAGAATATTGGTCTGTTTTGGCCTGTTCCAAAGGCAGGTAGAAAAAAGAAATAAAATGGCCAAAAATGTGGTTAAGGTATGAACTTTGCCAAGCAGTGGAACACGCAAGACGAAAAGCCTTATGGTATATCAATGTTTTTAGTGCTTTTCCCTGTCGTTGATAAATCTTCTGCGTAGTGAACAACGTTAATGGATAGTTTCTGGCAAATGTTTATACAACGCCTCATGCATCCAGTGCGTGCCAGGAGCAAGTGGCAAAAGGGATACTGGGGATCCGCGACACCGCGGGTTGCACTTCACAGACCGTCCAAATTTGTCGCTTGTCACCAAACTTGTACACATTGTACAACCTCTATCGTCACCTAACTGTAAACTTTTTCCTTTTTCCTTCCTCTTCTTCTTTTTTTTCTTTCTTTCAGTACCTGTTAAAACAACATATCACCTTTTCTTCTCCATTCACTTCTCTATATATTAGTATCCTCCCTCTTCTTGAGTTCTATATAAGCATATTTCGTATTATATCATATACTTTACATCACATCACAACGTACATATACCGACAAGCTAATGCTTAGTCACTTTGCCATAAGATACCTCATTGCCCTTGTCCTAGTCTCTGAATTATCAACAAGCGTAATGGGGAAAGACATAGCTGATGGCATCAAAATGCCTGACCTGATGGCTAGGCAAATCCTTCCGTCCGTTTCTTCGGTAAGATATCTAACTTTACTGTGAAGATTCTAATCAAACCATAACACATCCATCAGCCCATAATAGGTTCTACAACGTCATCACCAGTGATCGCAACAAGTGCAAGCTCATCTTCTAGTTTCACTCCAATCGTGACATTGACTGGATCCTCGTCTTCGTCAGTAGTGTCATCCATCAGCACGGCTGTTATTCCAACTACGAGTGTGGTGGTGTCAAGCACCACATCTAGTTTACCACCAACAACTACATCGACATCATCCATTTTGACCAGTTCATCCATTAAACCTATCACCTCTACGTCTCTCGTCATATCCCCATCACTTACACCTACTCCAACTGCTCTACCTCAGAACTCTGGAATTTCCATGTCCCCAAGCACAACCAGGATTGTCATTATCGTTTGCTCTACAGTTGGTGGAGTGCTTGTTATTGCCCTTGTTGGTTTCGCATGGCGCAGATGGGGCCGCAGAAGAAAAGACTATGGGTGGGATGAGGATGACTTCTTTGGATCTCCTCCACCACCACCTCAGCATATGAGTCAACCTCAAATGAACCAATATAATTACAACCACCAGGATCCTTTCAAAATGACCTTGGATCAATATCATCGTAACAGCTGAGTCTGACATCATAAACTTTTTGACTACCATCGATGGTAAGGCATGCCACCTGTCATAGATAGTCTACTCCAATTTTTTTTTTTTTACTAGCTTTTGTTGTAATTTGTTCAAATATTGCTTTTCTTTATTATGCCTATGTACAATTGCTGCTACTGACTGTTTTACCTTATCTTTCTTTGTTCTCCTACCACATATACAAACAAAACAAATTTATCAATCGCTCAAGTCTATGAGAGGCATATCTAGAGAGTTGATTGCGGTTTTCACATTGGTTTGTGCAACGTGTGTAGCAGGTTGCACAATTTGCAAATTGTTATTCATATGATTAGCGTCGTTTTTGACACGAGCTTGTGTGTCGCTTATGGCTTGGGTTGCCATTGAAAAGTCTGGAGCCGACGCATCGGCAAATAAATCTTCGTCCATAGAATATGTATTAAGGATGGGGCTAGTGTATCGGTTATCTACATCTTTATGTTGTATGGAACGGATTCGACTTTCCATCAGCGCATCATATGTCTGTACGACCCATTGTATTTGATCATATAATAGCATGGCAGCGTCTAAAATGGGCAGGACGAACGGATATGGATATGTAAATGTACGGATTAGCATGTTACAAGAAAATTCTTATGTTAGACCAGCCGTTGTGTTTAACTTACAGTGTGTGTTTGTAACGAAATCAAGGTCTTGTTGGAACTTTAATTGCATCTGATTCAACATGGTTTGAAAGTCAGTTTCCGTACCATCCTTGCCGACAAGACCAGCTTCCATACGCTTGTCCATTTCGCGACAAATGCGATCCACTTGCTCAACAATATGTTCGTGGCCCTGTTCCATTTGCTTGGGGCTATTCCCAACTGCCTGGTCTTCATTTGACGTTGATTCATAGTCGATTGTAGGGTAGTGGTATTCGGTCTTTTGTTCTATCGGTTGTTTGGTTTGCTGGGTATCACTATGTTCATTTCGCTTGCTAGAGTTGTTAATCTTTTCTGCCTCCGCCATTGATAAACGCAAAGCTCGCTGCAAGTCTTCATCTAAATTCTCAGCACTTGATACACCTGACTCAGGCTGAGCTTGATTTACCCTAGAGCCATTAGGTATACGGGGGGGTTCTGTTTGAGATTTTTTTGCAAGATGCTGTGAATAACATCCATCGCATACACGAACTGGTTCATTGATTCCAAGGTGCGGAAGTCGAAGCTTCCTTGATGAACAAAGCTGACAAAACGTCCCACCACATTGTCTACAATGGTGCTATGGAGAAATTATGAACGTAGATGATCAATCATCGATTAAACCAACTCACACGTCAATCATAAATCACGATTAATAGCTTACTTTTCGATTCGTTAACGAGAATGGCGTCCGACATCGCTCGCATACTGTAGATTCCGTCCAATCCGGAGCCTAATCCCATTGTTTATGACAGGCAAAAATGAAAATGTGTTGAATTGGAGGTGTCAACATAATCCTATAGACTTACCCCAGAGCTTTCAAAATAGAGGGAAGTGACATTGGATGTCGTAGATGGGAATTCGACTCCTGTAAGCGCACATCATTTAGCCGTTCGTTTCTCCTTTCCTGGCATTGCCCAGACAAGCCAAGACTTTTGTCGTAGTACCACTTACCACTTGACTTCATTTCGTCATATATCAATGTAAAATTTTGTAACTTTGGGTCATTACGAGCTGCCGCTGCCCATACTTGAATGAGTTCTCGTGCTTTTGTTCTCGTTCCATGATCTGATGTCTACATATTTCACTACATCAATTGATGATCAACTTCGCCACTCACACAATCCAAATTAAAACATACCTTGTCCACTGCTATTCTTTGAATAATCTTCAGAAAGTCGATAGCTGATACCTCTGAAACAAATGGCTTGCCTGCATTTTGTACACAGAATTCACAAAGCTGTATATACAGACAAGTTCTAATCGTTGGTTTCAAGCTCCGCATTGTGTTATTTTAGAGAAACATACCTTTAGTGCCAAGAGGACGACATTTGGGTTGAAATGAGTCAATCGTTTACGGAAGAGTTTGGCTGCTTCCTTTGGGCTAACTTTTTTGCTTCTAATATAGTCGGCAATGTCGATTGTTGCAGAGAGGTCAACATCGCCACTTGGCCGTAGCTCCGAGGTAGCCTTTGCTAGGAACAGCCGATTCAGGTTAAGCATGAGGGATACGGAACGAGAAATATGTAATAAACGTACTTATCAGTTCATCAAATGGGTTGTTGGACCAAAACGATGTCATGCTAGTGATCGACAATGATTAATAGAAGAAAGTGTGTCAGCAACCTACGGTACGTCGGTTCATATTTAAGGACTGGATTTTCAATCTCCTCTCAAATACCCCATCTGGTGATTCAATACTTTTTTGTAAGGTGGCAAAGTTACTTTTGCTGGCACGTACCATCTATCTTTTATTTCACAATGTAGAAAATACAGTATCGTCGCTATCAAAATGATCACGAAGCTCTTCTACTGGTACTTGTGTCAGCGACTTCTCTTCTTTTATACGAACCATACGTTCCCGTCTTTTGTTTAGCGACAAGACAACAATAGCGAAAAGTGACACAAGACAATGTCCTATGCCGAGAAGTAGAAATGGGGCACCTTTCATCCACTTGTCAAAAAGTACACCACCAATCTTTGACATAATGATGACTCCAAATGCACCTATAAAGGAATATGTTCCCGATATGCTTCCTCGTAGTTCTTGAGGGATAGACGGCCCATTCAGTAGCGCCATCCCAGATACCATCATTCCTTTTCAAATATAAAAGCGGTTGTGAGTACGATAAAATGATTCTTTTTAATTCATTTACCAATTTTTTCCTACCTAATTCACCAATGGCGATGAGGATGACAAATGCAAGACTAGCTTTTGTTGTAGGGTCGAACGAAAAGGCGAAGGGAAAGCAGCCTGCTGCTCCAATCAGACCTGCAGCTATTAGTGAATATGACCTTGTGAGGAACTCACTTGCCATACCAAAAAATGGAGCAGAAATAAGAGATACAGATTGACCAATGCCTGTGATAGTACCAGTAGTGCCCAAAGCCAAAGAGCAAGACTGACCAACCTGACACTGACCATTGTCAATATAATATTGGTTGACCCACAGTGAGATGAAAGAAGTTAAAATGACCTCGTCAGCACGAACAAAAAAGCTTGTAGCAAATGCAAGTGCCACCTGCGGGTCTTTTCCTGCCATGAGTCCTTTTTTTAGCCTTATATAGATATTTTCGACAGGGACCTGCAGAGCCTTAGGTAAGAAAAACCATAGCACTATACCCAGGAACATGGTGCAGCCACCAATAATACCAAAGGCGAGGATAGCACCTTGTGCTGAAGATCCTGTGGAGATGCCGAGTTTTGTGGGAATAGAAAATAGGAAAAAGGACGAGAAGATGGAACCAAGACCATTGAATGCTCCTATAAGTCCGGACACCATGCCACCCTTGCCATAAACCACGTCGGTCATCATCGCTGGCATCATAGTAATGCATCCGGCGGTGCCGGCAGCGAAAACGAGTCTTAACAACAAGAGTCCAGGGTAGACGTTCTTTACTTGTGGATAAAGTATCACTGCCAGGCCTTTTAATAGGAGAGATATACTGTAAACTGTTCGTTTTTGTATGCGATCAGAGACAACACCCCATAGACCAACCATAACCATTGACATGATTTCGCCATAAAGCACAAGTGATCCAGTGATATCGCCGTTGTTATCCCTTTCCAAAAGAATAGCTGTGAGAATAAATGCTTGCGACCCACTCAAGAAAACGGCGACGGACTTGGCGACGAAGACGGCAAATATAAACGCAAAAAATTGCAATGGGCGTGTATGCTCAGCCAGCGGGATAATCCACAGAAATTTTCGGTGTCGGTCATCTACTCGAGCATCTTCCTCTGTACGTTTGAATAGTGACCTGAAATTTTTCATTTGCCACTACAATACCTCACTTGTTTGGTGAGGGTAAAAGCAAAGGAGCAGGGTTGTGCTATAAATGAACCTCAAAATGGATGACAGTGCCTGTGACACAAGAGTTAATGAAGCTCCGCTTTATCAGATTGTTTTTCCACTTTTCAATTGCCACTGACAACCTCCGTATCACTCACTTTTTCGAGTCGAGGACACTCAATTTTTGAGCAATGACCACCCATCATATGATTATAAAACTAACACTCATTATAAAGTTCTTCCACGCGTATGGAATCCGAGTACGTTTATAGTATCCAAATTATCTGCATTTCATTTACCATGGCGTCACTCTCAGTATAAATATCCAAAGGCCACATGCATGATTATTACACCGCTCAAGTGGCAATGTCCGGTAGAAGCGGAAATGGAGGAGTAGAAAATGGTAATACTACAGGAACGATCTGATAAAGAGAAACTTAATTCATCGGAAGAGTAAATAGTCATGCTGCCTCGAAGCTTTCTTCATTGTTGCCACCTTCTGTATACCATCCAAAAAATTCTATCTGGAGTCTATTGCAAAAGGCAATAGTATTGCTTCTGCCACAAGCTAACAACATTCCTTCTTACAAATGCCCTATCGAACCATACATGCATTGGTAAAGGAAAAGTTGTGGAGAGAATTCTCACCCTGCTTTGGATTTTGTGACTAATGGGGGTGTATATTGAAATGCTTGGAAACCCGGACAAGATCAGTGGCCTGATAGGAAGTATGAATCTTATATTATCAAAAGCTGTAAACTGCTTGACCTTACAGTGTGAAAAGTTAACGTCAATTACATCGCTTTTATGACAGCTGTTTGAGTTTGTAGGGCATCTTGCAGCGCACTTGACCAAGCTGGGTTCAGGATAGAGTTCTAACAAACATGTTAATGGTACTCTATCCTATGCTAATATACGTGCTCGGAAACAAGCTCAAATATTTTATCAGGATCCACTGCACTCCGAAGTATCTAGTTTTGACCATGGTGTGAACTATTGCTACCAGTCTCGGATTTTAGCAATAGCAGAAGAGGCAATATATAAACAGGAATTTACCAAAGATATCATGGTGCATATCCAGTCATGCTTATTGACTTTTAAACAAACTTAAGTAACCAAACTTAAGTAACCAATCAAACGATAGATGAAACAAATCTATATCTCCTGCTTTATCCTCTTATAAACCTCTTTGAGAGCTTGCAAACCTGCCGAAGTTCATATTGTTAACGATTTTTGCATCAGTGTCTATGATATCGCAGCACTCTCGAGAAGCCCTGGACCATGTTACAGCCATGTGATCTGACAACAAAACGCTTTGGATACAACTTCCTTTACTTGTGGCGGATAAAGCAAAGGGAAATCTCATCCGCCTTGTCCTATAGACCGAGCTCGAGGTAATAAGTAAGTAAGAGGGGTATAAGCCACTGGATCAGCATGGGGCTGTTTCAAATGCGGATGGGAATGACAGACGTTGTTTGAGAAAGCAGCACAACCGCCTAGCAGTCGGGCGGGCAAACAAAATTTTCTGTTCTGTTCTGTGCTGTCCCATTTTTCCGCCTCAGCACTCTATCTATTGCTCTTTCCTCCTGGCTGACAGTATGGCCAATGAGCGTACTATATTAATTCCAAAGGAGCCTCCACCGCCTTATACATACTCCTTTCCGAATGCAACCAGCTCAAGCTACATTCCTCCGAGTTTTCCCAAACCGACATTCCGTCAATGGCTTGATTCCAAAATGGCGGAACATGATACCATCTTGCGGAGAATACTGGCTTCCATCATGATCGCCACCATAGTGTCCTCGGCAATTATGCTTTTCCTCTGGAGACTTCAGCAACTTGAAAATAATCCAGAAGATGGTCCACCTTCCAAGTTTCCCACTCACCATCCTTGGTCAAAATTCGCTTATTCGACGTCTTGATTTTGTTGTGCGTTTTTTTTTTACACACGCCGACTGACTACAGACTTTAATCACTCATTACCTTTACCGACTACATTTTGAAATATCCATACATACCCCTTCTTTGCTACTTGCTTCATTCTTGTTCTAACATAAAAATATGCCCATTCATGTTGATACACTATAGCTAAATCTTCATTAGTATGCCTCGGTCATAAATGTATATACTTATTTTTTTTTGAGATATGGATCCTGGTTTGCTGTAGTAAAATAAACCCCCTATTTCCTTATCCGATAGCTCGATCGTTCGTTGGAGTGTGCATATTGAGAATTGATAATGAGTATGGCGACTGAAGGCCATGTGTAGATCGAAGGTGGATAATGGTTTTGGATGTGATTTTTAAAGAAAAGGCGAAGAATCTGGCAAAGAGACAATTTCAAATAGCGCAAATTCAGCTGTGCACTGACAATGCGAGTGAAATGAGACGTGTTTGTCGGTTGCTTTTAATTTTTGGAAAGTTCAACTACTCACGCTGCAGATTTGACAATCATGACCTCGTCTTGGAATCAGTCTAATGAGGAAGACGAAGAAGATCTTTTCAAGACCGAGGAACCGGTATGCACTGTTCTATATGTCCCTGCTTACCATTGGTTGACCTGACTTACCTCACCATTCGCAAACCAGGACGACTATAGCAATCATGACAGCATTCTTTTTATTATAGACGCTAGTCCTCCTATGCTTAAGCCACAAGCAAATGGAGAAATTCCACTGCAGTCGGCTCTCCAATGCGTGAAATCGGTATTGCTTTCCAAGGCGTTCAGTAACCCGTCTGACTCGGTTGGCGTACTGCTATATGGAACGGTACGATTTTTTTTTTTTTGGACGTGGTGAATGTTGTCGTAGCCACTCCTAACGTTATTATACAGAGGTCCAAGCAAAACGACGCTGGTCACGATCACATCTACATTCTACAGAATATGGATTCACCCGACGCTCCACGGATCAAGGAAATGGAATCGCTCATCGACAGTATGATATCCAACAACTGCATCACGTAAATTCGCCATGGAAAGAATTCAGGTTATAATAATCGGTTGTTTTAGATATCAGCGGGTTTGAAGAGGAATATGGATCGGTGTCTGAGGAATTTCCACTTGGCAACGTCTTTTGGACCGCATCCAACATTTTTTCAATGAGGTAATGTGTAATTGAAGACAACATACATGCTCATCGTGAGTGATTTCTTACGTTTTAAATATTTCTTCTTCTTAGCACAAAGAAGAAGGGGCTTCGACGAATCTTCCTTATCACAAATGCTGATAGTCCTCATTCCACCGATATAAGTTTACGAAATGCTGCTATCAGGCGTGCAAAGGTATGATTATTCTCGGAATCCATAATCGATAGAATCCAGGTACCGAAGCTAACGAAGCACGAACATAGGATTTGTTGGAAGTGGGAATTCACATCGAGTTATTTGGTATTGATAAACAAAACCATCCGTTCAACAATGATAGCTTTTATTCGGTAACACCATCATTCACGTGCATCAATACAGCACACACACAAGTTACTAATTAATTAATCTATAGAGCATTATTGAATCAGATGAAGCTATCAAGACTGCAGAAAGGGACAATCTATTTCAGACACCATTAGAAAAACCAAGGTCATCAGGAAAACTAGCAGATTTACTACAGTTGATCCGGCGAAAACAAATTAAAAAACGATCAGAATTCCGGATACCGTTCCACGTGAATGACGAATTGACAATTGGTGTTGTAGGGTAGGTCATCCATTCAAGAATACATACCACATTCATCTATTAATCCATATGATAAGGTATGCGCTCGTTCGAGAACAAGCTCGCAGTAGTTACCAAAAGGTGCTGGTCACGGGTGAACAAGTTCGGGAAGTCGACAGTGTTGTGACTTGGAAATGTGTAGATACAGACCAACTGTTGTTGCCAACTGATATCAAGTTTTATTACAACGTTGGAAATGAACCAATTGTTTTCACCAAAGATGAATTGACAGCCATTCGAACACTTGGAGAACCCGGTAGGTCTCCTTGTCTAAGATAGAAACGGCCACCATTGATGTCCAGCTTTCAACTGACAACGAGGTCAGGTATTCGATTAATAGGATTTATGGACCATCATCATGTGCGAGCATATTGGAACATTACACATGCTTATTTTATATACCCAAATGAGTTTGTAAGTATCCCATGATATGATGTGATATGAAGCTGTATCTAAAAAAAGATATCAGGAATATCACGGTAGCACGAGAACATTTACTGCCTTGTTACGATCGACACTTAAACACAAAAAGGTTATTCTATGCTCTATCATTCGCAGAACAAATGCTCTACCGAAAATAGCAATTCTGCTTCCACAGGTGAGCAAAAGCAAGCTTTCCATATTATCCGACCAATCAGCCAGCATCGTGCCACTCACCATTGCTGCAGGAGGAGATTCTGGATGACCAAGGCGTACAAGTCCGACCTCCTGGCTTTCATGTTATCATCATGCCTTACGCAGATGACATACGTTCTGTTCCAGTCGATCGGCTAGCCACAGAAGCTACAGATGAGCAAATTGATAATGCAAAGGCATTCGTTGAAAAGCTCAGTCTGAAGGGCCGATTTGATCCGCTTGTATATGAAAACCCATGTAAGTTTTCTATCTAAAAATAACAGTCTAAGGAAAAAGGCTAAATTAATATTTTAATATTATTGATTCAGTCCTTCAAAGGCATTATGCAGGGCTTCAAGCTGCAGCTTTGGAACATCCTATCGAAGATGTGGTCGATATGACCTTGCCTAACAATACAGCCATCTTCAAGGCAAGTAGAGTGAAACAATAAAGGCATGTTTAACGGCATAACTAAAAAATCATTATCTACAGAGGATACGGAATGAGATACAAGCTTTTAATGATACGCTGCAGCGGAGCTTACCTGCCACACAACAATCGTTAGACAATCAATCGGTATTTTCGGAACGGACTTATCAACACCATGCATATTCAGAGTTCTAATGACCACGTTTTTTTCTTTCTAGACCGATAGCGAGGTTATTCGGCATTGGAAGGAACAATCTCTTAACCAGGTATTAATTGATCCTAATCAATTATAGATGTAGATAACATTATATATATTAAAACAATGGTTTATGTATTTAGTGTACTGTACCAGTTCTTAAGCAATGGCTGCTCGACAGAGGTATAGCACCCAAAGGACGGAAGGCCGATTTGATGGCTCAAGTTGATCAGCACCTCAAAGTTAACCAGGGCATCGACACCCTTGCTAAGCCATGAAGAAAAAAAATAATTTTTTTTTTACAATAAAATTATAAAAAATTCCATTCCGTCAGAACTGCGGGTGATAACGTGCGTTGTTAAATTTTTTATATGGACAGTCTATAGTTTACTTTAGATGCAGACACATTGTAAAAGTACAAATGGATCAGTAGCAAAGCTTAATGATTGATTATTAAGGCCGTTAAAGTTTCAGGGTATTGGTTCGTTGCGTGAAAGAGGTACGTAATGCATGACGTGTAACGGTCGAGAGTTTCAAAGGGCTTTGTATCAACTTGTTTCAAAGGGCTGCCGCAGCCAAAAAATTGGTTCGTCACTATCAATTGCTGATCCGAGAAGTTTTAAACTCAGGTTACTATATTTTTTTTTTTGTTTTATTTCAGCGATTAGACCCAAATCCGGAAGCCTATAAATTGTCTACTTTGACACAACTTTTCTTTCTGCTTTGTCACATTTTGTCTTCATTCTTTCTTTCACTCACTCCTTTTTCCAAATGCCAAGTAGAAACAGAGAAGAAGTGACTGCAAGTATCGACATCGACCCTTCCTTTACAGGAATTCTCTACGGGTTAGCGGATGATGAATCGGATGGTTGTATTGTTAAAGGGGCTTGCAAATTGCATATTGTCAAACCTTGCAAAATTCGACGACTATTTGTAAGCTTGGATGGAAAACTCAGAGTCAATCTCAAATCTACGGTTTCCATGACTCCAGCATCAGATGGTGTAGAAACACGCACTCTCATTTCCAAACATAAACATTATCATGGAGAGGATGATCAGATGGAAGTCCTGCAGCCTGGCGATCACGTTTATCCATTTGAGTTTGAGCTTCCATCCACCTTGCCAGCCACTTTCCACAGCAAGCATGGTCACATCACTTACCGAATTCGACTGAGTATCCACCGTCCCATGTTCAGCACTGATATCACAGCCAAGAAGGAAATTATTCTTCGGCGATGTTTGATGGATGGGTTTGCGCCAATATCCACCGCCAGTGAGGCTGTGGAAGGCGTATTTGAACAATTGATGCACTATCACGCCAGCGCCCCTGGAATGACCTATAGAGAAGGAGGACTGGTTAAGCTCAATCTCAACTTTGATTTGTTGAATCCATACACATCATCCATTCGGGAAGTCTCCTGTGCCTTACAAGAGACCATCCAATACCGTACTACTGGTGTTCAAGCCGTGAATGCCCATTCCGCCAGCAAACTCGATATCCAATTCCCACTTGGATGCAGTACTTTTTACCCTTCCAAGGCTCAAGATTATGACTCTAGTGAAACGCATGATTACAATGCTGTGTTTCGAGTATGGCCTAGAGTCAATGCCGACACCAATACAAAATTACTCAAGGTCACACATAAGCTTGTCATTAATGTCAGTGTGGAAGATCGGTCAAATAAGGAAATATACTCGGAAACAAAGCCCAGATCCAAATCGGCTCCAACCACACCAGCCTGCTCAGATAATGAAGAGGAAGATGATGATGATATAGTACAAAGCTCATCGTCCAGTATTCGAAGTACTTCCTCAACCACCTCTACTTCATCTATTGCTTTACCATTGAATCTACCTAGACCCAAGCCATTTCGATCACGTTCAACCGTCCATATCAATACCTATCCTATGAGAACCTGCAAGTTGGAGTTGCCATTGATCGTTACTTCAAGGGAACATGTTTGGGAAGGTGAAATGCCAACACCGCCGGCATATGAAACCGAAGAATGCCCCCCATCATACTTTAATACAGTCGTTGCACTGCCACCTGTTCCCGAATATACCGTTCAACAAACGGATCCTGAAGCGGCTACAGCATCTGCTTATTAACAACATTTTCAAAAAAAAATTATACCTATTCAATTCCACCTCTTTCCTTCATGTAATTACAAAAATCACGTCTTCATTCATGCCGCTCGCTCCAATCAATCAATGTACATACATAAAAATAAAATAATATGAAACCATACCATCCAAGAATAAATTATCTGAGATACCTTTTTGGTTTTATCGATGAATGGGCAGGCTCCGAAACAAAGGACTTTTTTTTATATCACCGATATCAACCAACGTCACTGATTCAAACTCCGGTCCTTTCATCCCTCGCAATCTCGGGTTTTCACCACCGCGAAAAAGGTCCCCTGTCTATCATGCGTGCTTTATCATCTATCAATCCTGCCTGATAAACATGATCATGCATCACCCTTGCTAGCTACTTCTTTACCTGCTGTATTTCACCATTACGTGATTTCCATATACTGTGTCATCATTTGTAATTCTTTTCTAATACTGAAAGTATTGTTTTTGGACGCATATGTAATATCACCCTAGATTGAATATTTTACTTTTTCATAAAAATTTATATATATATATATTTTTTTGTCCAAAGTACTTTAAACCTCAAGTGTTCTCATTTGGTGAATTCCAGCAATCCAGGTTGTTGTTCGAAGCGCTCCGAAAGGTCGCACAACTGACATAAACTAAATTATGTGTGTGTTCGATGGGTAAAAGGTATAGTGGGTAAACTTTTTCACTTCCACATCATTACAGACATGAGGAAAAGTAAATAATCATATTACAAGGAGATAATATGGATGTTTACCATATCTTGTACTGCCCTTTGCATCGCATCGCTTAGTAAACGAGAGGACGGAGATACCAGCCACACAGGTGTAGCAATCAAGTGGCGGGCTATTGGGCGTAGGGGGAAAAGGTTTTGCCAATAGATTTTCCCTAGGTCTTCTGGTAATTGTGGTGGGTGAGTCAGATAATATAAGAACGGAAAATTCATTTCGCCAGCCGTGAAAACTTTTTGTTCCTATTACTTACCCGTTCGATATGGCTCAAGAAAATGAGCCCAATATAGACGATAAGATAAATCCTCCAGAAACCATGGATGGAGAAAAGGTCGAACGCATTGCCACTACTTCTAGTGAAACTCAAGTCTATTCTATACACTCAAAGTCAAAGAAGAGGTTGCTTTGTTTTCTTGCTGCATCTGCTGGGTTCCTCTCACCTTTCACTGCCAACATTTATTTTCCAGCCCTTAATAACATCCAAAAGGTACAGTATACATGTTTCGGTCATGCACGGCTTGTACATTCTAACTTTTCCCATCTAGGATTTGGGAGTCTCGGCTGAGCTTATCAATTTGACAATTACAATGTAGGTAGCTAGCTCTGTTACTTTCCGACCATATATTCTGTAAACTGACATTGTCTCAAAGTTTCATGATCTTCCAAGGTGCTTCTCCATCATTCTGGGGTACCATTGCTGATAGCTGGGGTCGCCGTCCAGTGTACCTAGCAACATTGTTGATCTATGTCGGAGGCTGCATAGGTGTCGCATTGACGCCGAATTATGGTGGTCTTTTGGCCTTAAGAATGGTACAGGCATTTGGTTCCAGTTCAGTAGTTGCCATTGGGGCGGGAACTATTGGTAGGTGCTTAATGTTATATACTACGACATATAAAAGTGTCGATCTGATCTGTCATTGTTGTAGGTGACATTTGTACTCCAAGTGAAAGAGCTGGTTACATGGGAATGTTTTCAGCCACTGCCATGGTGAGTCCTTTTTATTGGCTGAGACATATGAAAATCGAGCTTCATTATTAACCAAATGAAAACTCCTGATTAGTTGGGACCTGTAAGCAAGCAATTATATTTGTGGATATGAGGACGGTGTCAACACTGTATTCATTGAGTCATTTTTTTTCATAGGTTATTGGTCCTGTTATTGGTGGCATCATTGTAAGTACCATGTGTGGACATGATGACATTAGTTGATATCATCGATATTCTCTAACGGGATATTAGTCTCAACAACTAGGCTGGCGTTGGATCTTTTGGGTGCTGGCTATCCTAGGTGCCGTCATGTGGTTGTTGCTGTTCTTCTTTTTATCGGAAACATTGCGTGTACTGGTGGGTAATGGTTCAGGTTATGCAAATCCCACTCCATTTGAATGGATGCGAAGACGAGCAACACCCAAGTCCGAACGAGTCAAGTCCGCTCCTATGAGTCGATTCTTGACATTTCCAAACCCATTCATACCGTTCATGTATATCCTGGAGAAAGATGTATTTTGTCTGTTGCTCTACAACTCTCTTCAGTACTTTGGTTTCTACGCCGTGTTGACCAGTATGACCAGTCTATTCTCCTCCATCTATGGATTGAATGACATGCAGATCGGCTTGTGTTACATTGCCAATGGATTTGGTTGTATATGTGGATCATTGACGACAGGCAGATTGTTGAATTGGGAGTTTCAGCGAGTCGTAAAGAAACTCAATATTGATCCCAAGAAAGCACGTAGAGGTCGTCTAGATCCAAGTTTCCCTATAGAGAGAACTAGGATGCATTATACCTGGATTTGGGGATTGATCTACAATGTCTTTTTGATTGCCTACGGATGGGCACTTCAATACCATGCCCCATTGCCAGTTGTTTTGGTGTTCCAAGTATTTCGTAAGTGACCTTGAGTTTCTACCGCACGAGCCGTTGGAGGTTGTCAAATCCTAATCAATCCTCTTACCATAGTTGGATATTGCTCAACCGCAACATTCAGTGCAACATCTACTTTACTTGTTGATTTGTTTCCCAAAGTAAGTATTAGTAGATGTGGCGTTTTAATGATTTTTACGGTGTGGTTATATGTAAATATCTATTTCTGATCGTGTTCTTAATCTCGCATTAGAATTCTGCTGCTATCGTTGCTTCCAACAACCTTGCTAGATGCTGGCTAGGTGCTATAGCTGTTGTCTGCATTGCACCAGGTCTTGAACGCTTGGGCGTTGGCTGTAAGTTCGGTTTGATAGTGATGAGAAATAGTTCATTTTCCTCTGACAATCGGTTTCTTGATTTCCAGGGATGCTGACCCTCATATCGTTGATTCTTTTCGTTTCTCGTTTATTGATGGTGGTCGAGTTGAAGTATGGCCGGACCTGGCGCAACCAGAGGGCTGAGAAGATGGCAATAAAGGAGAAGAAGATTGCCGATAAAAAGGAAGCTAAGTTGCAGGCTCAAAATGCCATCGATCAAGAAAAGCAACAGGCAGATACCCCCAGCCCTGTATCTACACCTCCACTGGCATCTTAGAGTATTTAAGCAGGTTGGCTGGCTGGCCGAGAGCCATATACCTCCCATACCGTTATCATATCCACTACATTCACCGCACCATATTAGCGCATTATACCTAATGATATAATGGTATTGTTGTGTCCTCTCTCTAATGAAATACCTGCTAATTAATAATATAATAAACTTTTCAGAACTATATTGTATTTTCAACAAAAAAGTTATATATATATATATATATGTAGAAACATCATACAAATAAAAAGAAGCTATGAGGTTTAACGATTCTCAAACAGACTCTAGAGCGTTACAATCGCAGCATGCACCTTCGCACCTTCCGATCCGCTAACTGCAAAAGTTTCCCAGATAGCAGGCTTGCCATTCAAAGTAAAGCTGCCCTCAGGGTTACGTCTGCAATCGTCCAAGCCCACTAAGACCTTTGATTTGCGAACGCGGTTAGCAACAAAGTCAACCTTGATATCATTGCCATGGCGAGAGATGTTGGCAAGTTCGGTTCCAGGGACAATATGTCCAGTTGTTCCTAGAAGATGGATATCCTTGGATCCAGGTGAAGGTATATGTAAGAATGTCTTGGATTCGTGTGTCTTCAAATGAGCTGGTGCAGAAGGGAGATAGAACAAGGCTTCTTTCTTGTCAGGATGGTCGGTGTGTAGATCGTTATCGGTAGCAAACAGAAGGTGAGTATCAGCTGAGGCTTCAGGGAGATAAATAGTTTGCTTGTCTCCTGATAAATTAGTGTAGGTAGTGTAGAGGTGTTCCTGACCATCAGCATTGACGGCACGGAATTGAACAAAGTACACTTCATCCCTGAGCTCAATAACCGTATGCACCTTAGCTTGAACCTTTGGGAATGTGGCCGAGTAAAGCATATGCTCCTCTTCAGTATATTCAGAGACATCATCGGATATGAACACCAAGGCGCCAAGGATGTTGTTAAGAATACAAAGCGTATACTTCTCGTCAGGCTTGAGCTTGTTACTCTTGGACCGCAAAATCATCACGTCAGGGTCGTTTCCAAACATATGATCTGACATTCCCCAACGATTCAAAGTTGAGTGTAATGAGTTAACAGTCGATACACGTTCGCGAACATGAAGTAGTCTCAACTTGGTGTCTGTCCAAAAGTTCAATCCATATCAGCATATAGAGATCACCTAGATAACATTATAATATTTTCAGCTTACCTTCCCACCATGGTGCAACATCAGATCCAATTCTGCAGTAATCCACCTTGCGCCAAGAAGGACCCAGCGGAACACCGCAACCCAAAATGATCTTATTTGGCCCAACGATTTCACGGAGGAACTCCATAGCCTCATACATGATTTCACCACGACACTTGCCAAGTCGTGGAATCATAGCAGCAGCAAACAGGAAATCCAGCTTGACCATATCGAAGCCCCATTTGTTCAATACAGTATCAAACACATGTCGAAGGTAATCTCTTGCGCCTTCATTATAGAGATCGAGAGCATAGAAACCTCCCCAATTAGGTCCTGCCGTAATGGAAACATGAATTAACATACTCTCACCTTATGCTTTTTTTTTCTTTTTCTTTTTTTTGAAGAATTCAGCCAACGAAACTAGTGAAATCTTACGTACCAGCTACCACCATCTTAGTAGAATCATGCTCCTCTCTCACGATCCAGTCGGGGTGATCCTTAACAATGCGACTGTTGAATCCAACAGCGTATGGAGCAAGCCATAAGCCAGCTTTGATTCCATGGCTGTTGATCTTACCAGCCAATGCTTTCATACCACCAGGGAACTTGTTGTTAACTTCAAGCCAATCTCCAATAGCAAGTTGATAGCCATCATCAATCTGGAAGATGTCAATGGGATATTTGTAATGCGTGATGGCATCAAGATTCTTCAATACAATTTCTTCAGTGACATGTTCATAGTAGTAATACCACGATGTCCAGCCATTGACGTGGCGTTTGGTGTTTTCGTTGCCACTGATAGTCCGTTCGTCCTTGAAGTATGAAGAGTAGAGGTTCCAAATTTCTCTTTCTTGATTCTTGCCATGCAAAATCAGAACTTTGATAAGATCTATCTCTTGCTTAGAGTTCAGCACCTTCCCTGCCATATCCTTGTAGATGGTCAAAACGTTGGAGTTAAAATCGCTCTTGAAATAAGTATATCCCGATTCCTCAGCAAGCGATCCCAGGAAGGTAAAGTTGTCCATCACGTCACGAAAATGGGTGTAACTGCTAGAGTGAATGAATCCCTTTTCTCCGGAATGTTCAAAGAAAGCATAGTCTCTATATACGTATGAAAATCAGTCAAAGAGCACTACTGTGAAATTGTACATAATACTAACCCTTGAAGATGGAACTGCGTGTACCAAGCAATGGTCGATTGGATCTTTTGGATTCTAGACTTGCTATCAAACTCTCGAGCTTGACTCCAACTTTGGAAACCATTTGACATCATTTTCAAGTCGTTTAGGTCTACATTGTACTTCAATTCGATAGGTCCAGTTAGTTCTGCGCCTTTCTCTGCCTTGACGCTCACGGTGAGGATTAGCCCATTATGATTTGCCACAGGCTCGAACTTGGTGTTAAACGTCAAGCTATCCTGTTGGTGTGGAGTTTTTGTGTCGAAACTCAAGTTTTCTAGAGACTGAAGAGCTCCTAGAACTCCGTCTTGCACACAAGGGCGGTGCGAAAAAGATAAGGTAGGCGTAACTGTTTGAAAGATTTCAGGATTCATGAGAAGGAAGAGGAATGAGAAACTAAACAGGGAGGCGAGGCATAGCGAAGCAAAAGTCTCCAAGCGATTTCAAGTCCCGATGAAACATATCATCAAGCTTCCACGGAATCCATATCAAAGAACTAAAAGGAGGTGGGGGGAATTGTATTTTGTCTAAAAACAGGGAACAGCAAGCTTTTATTTATTTGGTCAAGAAGAACATGAAAAGCACTTGAGATGCAGCTATCATCAACAGGAACCACATTCTTCTTTTTCGCTGAGGATTCATGGTGGAAGCTGTTCCAGCATCCGGCAATGCCAAGTACCGCATAGATCGTAACTGTTAACAGAATTATATAATATGGGTCAGATGGACCAGTTGTACAAAGTGCTTTTGTTTTCTCCCCCCGACTTGTGCTATCAAAAATATGGCTTACCAGGAAAAATCCACAGCTCAATGAGGTATACAAGAAAAGACCCCATGTCACCATTCCTCCAAATCCAAGCTGCTTGACAGCAGTGGTAACGATCACACCAACAAACTTGTAGCCAGAATAAGCTACGAGATCAAGGACTGAAGTATCCGAGGGTATGCTGAGGAGATATACACCTAGTCGAATCAACAAGACTTCAGTAAAGACAATGGCCAAAGAAGCTGAGGCTGTGAAACCCAGGACTTCTGGATGGAAGCTGCCGAGGCGGGAATAGTCAGTAACAGGCACAACGAACAATTTTTTTTTTTTGTTACTCTACTACCCTTTTGCACTCACCTTCCTTTTCGTCCAGCGGCCAAACCACACAACAGAACATAGGTCACAAAGGCCATCACAGGTATATACAAATCCGGTGAATTGATATCCTCTCGCGGGGGGCTATATCCTTCCATCTGGCCGGTGTCGGATCGTCGAGCCATTCTAGTCCACGGCTAATCATAGCGAACATATGAGATCAGTCGATGAAATTTATGCCACGACATCTCATCCACACATAATGTTGAAAAATCAAAAACTTACAGAGTGCCTCCAAGGGAAAAGTAAAATACGAAGCTTGTTGATTACATATAGATTATTAACGTTGAAATAGTGCTTGACAGCTGGTACGTTTACCCATCGATTGATCTGCCACGTGGATATATTAGTACAACAGCCTCAACAATTTCCCCTCCACCTTCTTCTTACATTTTGCTCAACATATGCTTGACCTTGTGCCATAGCAGTACCAGCGAATTGCATGCCCATCTGTGCAGCTGGATCGTTGAAACCGAACTGGGAGTACAGATTATTACTTGCGGTATACGCGCCTGATGGTTGTTGTTGATGTTGTGGGTAATAATTCATGTTACCCTGTGGTTGATGATGTGACATTTGAGGTGTGGGTGATGCTGCATCAGCTCGAAAGTTCAAGATTGGATGCTGAGGTACGGGATGTTGAAGTGGTGGCGGGGACCTTGAGTTCTGAGGTCCAGCGGCGTATCCTTTTTGATTTGGTGGTGGCGATGCGTACTGATTGGGATCGTAGCCCTGTGATTGGTATGTATTTGGCTGGTACATGGCAGGCTCTCTGGTCTGTATTGCCAAAAGTAACTTGAAGGGCAGGCGATACGATCTGCAAATATAGCCAAGCGGGTCTTAAGTTGGCTGGCTGAAAATTTGGTTGCGTCATTGGATCGTGGCAATTTTCCAGCGGTGGAAATCAAACTCACTACTGATTACAATCTGCCTGGTACAAATTGACAAGACAGGGAGAACATGAAATTATAATGTATGAAATAGAGATGAATATCTGTATATTTATTATAGATATATGATATACAGTATAAGTTGAAGAATAACTAGGAATAACAATTCGTGTGCGTATTTTGTCTGTCTACCTAGTTTTCCACTGACCATGCTCTGGGCAAAAAATATGGGTAACGAATTTTATGGTCCGCGCACATTTCTTCTAGGTTATTCCTGCAGACGCGCAGTCAACCACATGTCCGCCAGCGATTTGTTCACGCAAGCCAACGAAGCTTTCTTCGACGATGACTACGACGAGGCTCTCTCACTATACACACAAGCAATAAAGATTGAGCCTGAGAATCCAGAATTTTACCTCAAGAGGTAAGGCTAGACTCCTACCTACAACGCCTTCTTCGAACTGAATCGAGCTGAACAAACAAACATTTTTCAGATGCATTGCGTACGAGAAAGTCAGAAAACATGATAAAGCACTCGAGGATGCAAATAAAGCACTAAACATCCTTCAGACCAACCAAGGTTCCAGAACTCAGTTGGCAAAGGCATATTTACGACGAGGGTAGGCAAGATAACCACTCACCGATTCATCGCTGAATACTACGGCATTAGCTGATCTAATATTGGTTTACATATATTCAGAATCGCACTATATCATTCCAAGAAGTATGAAGAGGCGAAAAAGGATCTCGTAGCGTCCAAGGAATTGAACGGTACTGAAAAGACATTGGTAACTTGGATGCGTAAAGTGGACGATGAGTTAGCTAAAGGTGAATATTGGTGTTGCAAACATGGAAATAATGTCTATAACCATGTGCTAAATGATATTTGAGCACAGTTCCACAACAAAAGCCTGTAGTAGAGGAAACAAAACCGGTGGTGCCTCAAGCCGCACCAGTGTCAGGTTCAGGTCCACCAGTGCAAGAGAGAGCAAGGTAAGGAAATAATAACAACTCCTAGTTCGGATCAATGAGCATATTATATTAAACCGTAGGAATTGTTAGACATGACTGGTTCCAAAATGATGAATTTATCATTTTGGAAATATTTATCAAGAATGTCAAGATGGATGCTGTTGACATTGGATTTCATGAGCGATCATTGTCAGTGACAATCAAGATGCCTAATGGATCAGATTATTCTTTAGAACTGGATCCGCTAGCCCACGAAATTGATCCCAGTCAAAGCAAATGTACACCATTATCAACCAAGGTTGAGATCAAACTGAAGAAAAAAATGGCTGGCATCAAATGGGGAATGCTCGATGGCGAAGACATTGTTCCTCGTGAGTAATTTCATTGGAAAAGCAATATTGCATGGAATGACAAGTTTTAAAAAAGCAAAAACTAAAAAGCCCCTCGGTCTTCAGAGACAATTGCAACACCATGGAGTTCCACTAAACGAAGGGACTGGAGTTCGCTAGAAAAGCAGATCAGCGATGAACAGGACAAGCCAGAAGGCGATCAAGCGCTCAATGCTCTTTTCCAAAGTATATACGGTAGTGCAGATGATGATGCCAAACGTGCCATGATGAAAAGTTTTGTAGAGAGCAATGGAACATGTCTTTCAACCAACTGGAATGAAGTGTCTCAAGGAAAGGTTGAGACAAAGCCTCCTGAAGGCATGATAGCCAAGAAGGTAAGTTGAGAAAAATCGAGGTGAGGTGAGGTAAGAAGAAGATCAAATGACTAACTGAGACGTTATGTCAACAGTATTCTTAATTCTCTACCAAAATAACTTGCATTTTGCCGACTACATCCGAGGTGCGCATTGACACAGGTGGTTAGATCCGGCCCGCATGACCCAGTTATTAACTGATTCTGCATAACATCACGAAATAAAACGATATCACACCATCAAAGAACAACAATTTAGGAATACATCTGTATATTATATTACAAATGGGAATGAAAAGGATATTAACAATTGGAAGGCTGCCACATTACTAACATTTGAGTGTCGCTTTCATGAGCTGTATTCAATTTGTTATAAGTTTTGGCATTAATCAATATGCTACTATTATCTTGCGGGACAAACGAATCCACCACCACAGCTACCACTCGCGCGTCACTTGTAGGACTGGTTAGTAGTACGCAACTGTAACAAGAGATGAATCCTGGGTTGACCATACTCAAAGGCTACAAGACAAGTGTAGGGATATAATTAGTAAAAACAATGCAAAGTTTGGGAAAAATTTTATGCAGCAGAAATCGCCACACTACACTCTTTTTGCACTTACAAATGCTACACCGTCATCCACTGTGGGATTGCTGCAAGCAGTCAGCTTGGTCAAATCTGGCATAACTTCAATTGTGTACGGTATTTCCGTCGGATCCATATGCTCCTCATTTGGACTGAGCGGTAACAGTGTCATCCCGGATGTATTGGTCGATGTAGTGGTCGGCACAGGTAAGGCTTCCGAAATGGTCGAACTAACATTACTCCATCTGGATGTACCACTATACTTGTGTCGCATTGCAGAAGCTGCAGATTCAATTCCTGTTATCACAAATACACCAGCAATAAATCCTCCCATAATAATAGTAAGAGCCGCTAGCAACCATTCTTTCATTTTGTTGTGCAAGTGCCGCTTGCGACTCTTAGATCGTTGTAAGCCGGTCTTGGATGAACCAGCCACCGTTACTGGTAGATCAAGTTGTGAAGCAATGTTTAACTTGCTGGAGGGGAATCGATTCAATATTGATAGACGTTTGATCCTTGTGATGAGATTTGGTGGTCGTCGCGGAGGATGGAGATCGCCATGTCCTCCACCCAGAGTGTTAGATAAGGACGACTGGCTTGATAATGAGGATATACTAGGTGAGCGATGGATTGGGACGGCCTCCATGTCACTGTATGTTGCTTTGCAATGAGTGACTAACTGATTATGCTATTAGGATCCAGAAGCGAGTTTGGATGGGTTTGTGGCCGTTGCTCGATGGTAGCCAGATGTAAACCAATGAAAGAAAACAATACACAGTTGAAAAGAAAAATTGGATTTGACAAGCAAGGTAGGTGGGTATACCCCACTTCAAGTTATTATCCAGACGACACCAAACTGAACTTACTATGTCATAGTTTGGAATAAAGTATAACGGTTATAACGCATAAAAAAATCTCGAATACAACCAAACATATTTACTCCCAGACATGAGAAAAATCGATATCGGAAACTCACACGGAAGTGACGTTTCTTTCGTTTATCTTTCAATTCATACTTCTTGTCCTAACGTCAATGATATTCTGTATCACATACCAAGTTAGATGAAGCGTTATAAACGATTTTTAAAAGTGCTTCATTTATTGTTTATATTGAAGATCCCCGGATACATCAAATCTGGCAACCGCGAAGTCGTACATTCTAGCTATAATTTTGTTTGTGATTTAAGCTACTGGCGAGCTAGCAGGATTACCAAATGCGAGATGTCTTCCGGTTGAACTTTATTGTTACATGAACTATATTTTTAATTTTTTGTGGCTCATCCATTGCGAACGGGGCACTCCATAAATTTTGGAATTAATTTTTTTATTAAAGAAGCAATCTTGCACAATTACATTACAGTTCCATTACGATGGGATATTCTCAGGGGTACGGACGAACGATAAGGGGCATTGCAATCTCCGTCTGACAATCTGACGGTCAATATCTACGCTAGTAAATTATTGATAGAGTAGGAGAAGTCAGTAGGGATCAACAAAATCATACGATCGAATTGGTGTGAATAAGTCCAGTTCGTGAGAATCATATCGACTGGAGTAGCGTAGCAACCTGACTATCCGTATGAAAACGTATAAAAGAAATGAACTGTCACATGGTTCATCCCTTACTACTCTACATTAGTGGTGGAGCAGAACAGTACAGTGAGGAAATCAATCTGAATCCAATAGATATTCAACAGGGTGTGAAAGCCTACCTGGCATATGTGCGCTACAATCTGGATAGCCACTTTTGTGGAGATGGAATATTCCAAAGGCTTGCAGTGCGATGCGATGGGACTTTCCTCTACGTAATTGTTCTAGATGACGCCTCCCTGTGGAGGCGTCGGATCTCTGTCTACGTTCTAAAATGAGGGCTCTTTTCATCAAACGATACATTTGGGTAGATGATATTTGACGGTCCCCCAAGATGGCAATCCATAACCTCCTTCAATTTGCCTAATATCACATTTAACTTTCATAAAAGCAATTTCATTTAGCGTAGGTAAGAACGTTGATCAGATCTAGGTAAATATATACAATAGATTGTGGAGAAACAGCAGCATGTAAAGAAAGAAGAACATGTGGGTTTGGGTTATTCACATAATTCTGAGAAAAACTGGTTTCTCAAGAACTTAAAGAACATAAAAAAGAAGGAAATATCTATAATAGCGAGGTATTGTTTGCTCGTGAGCGTATGTACAAAGGTCTGAATTTTTCTAATTTACGTGATAGAAAGCAGAAGAAGCCTGGAGCGCAAGAGAGTAAGTTTACGCTGATCATGTGAGGAGGTGGAATTTTTTTGGACTTTTGTCTGTCATAGTGTGATCACCTTTCCGCCTGTGAAGAAGTAGATTGCAATTCATTTATTTTTCGATCCAGTTGCTTTAATGCACGATCGAGTTGGCGTACTTGAACCATCAGGTCGTCATAAGCTGTTCCTAGCTCTCGATCGAGCTCATCCAATTGTTGCTCATTGGCGCCTTGGAAGGGGGTTACCAGAAATGCATTCTGGAGTGAATCCAAGACAATGTGAATGCTTGCCCAAGTATCTTGCAAGTATCCCAGATCATTTTCTAGGGTTGTTACCGCGTCTAACGTTGGCTGACTTGGTTCATGATCTCTTTTTGGAGATTTAGTACTAAGCTCATCTGAATCTGACACGCATGCAACAAAAAGGTTAGTAACACTGATATGGAGGTAAATTTCACAAACCCCACACAAATTTTTTTTTTTTTTTGCTCACCTTGGGATTGATCAGTACGCTTTCTTTTGCGAGAGGTGCTGGAGGTCGTCACGGTGGATACGATTGAAGGCTCCGAGAAGCTTGGGGTTGGTGGCTCCGGGACTAAGAGCGAACCAAAGTCAGAATTTGACACACAATAAAGATCAAATGGTATGTAGTCGTGTGCTAAGTAATGCAGACTGTACGGGTTGATATCGAAAATTGAGTTGGTTGGATGGTAAAGAAGAGAACAGTCCATAGGACAAGTGAGAATAGCAAAGATGGTTTTAAATTGTTCAAAAGTGATGAGTTTATCGAAATTTGGTCCCTGGTTTAAATAGTGGGAGTTTACACAATTGTTTTCACCCTTTTTTATTTTGTACCAAGAAAAATTATGCGAGAACGGTTTCAAGGAACGCATCGCGCCACACCCAGGAAACTAAAAGAGTATCGGGTTCCAAAATAGGATGCATCCGCCTCCTTTAACTACCATATACGGTTGAATACCGTAAGTCCAGTGTACAAGTATATTATAAAACTGAGGCAGACAGGACAAGCAAATCCTTGGCGCCATGCTTTTACCCGAGAATGAGGCTGGTGGTTACGCAAACCCTTCAGATCTTCATTCCAAACAAGGGAGCCAGCCGACTCTTGTTCCCCCATTTGTTCACCTTCGCAAATTGGTGTACCTTCGGCAGGCCAAAATAGGATGAATTTAACATTGGTAATTTGTACCACATCCGAGCAAAATACTCAACTATAGAAAAGAAAGCGGATGTATGCAACCTGCTACTTTGCCAAGACAAGACGAAACAGATACTAGGCAAGCGCGGGCATACATATCGGAAACGTGGGTATGATAGAAAAATTGCATTGCAGTGCAGTTCAGTTCATTTCCGTCCGGTTGCCATGGAAAAATTTTAGCTTTTATGCTGACATCATTTTTTCTTCTGCAGTACCACGTAACATGGTTTTTCTAATTTCTTCTTTCCTCTTGGTATTCATTTACCGAGACGCCGCGGTAAATGTTTGTTCGATCGGAAGCCTAAACCAGACAGTTGGATTATTTTGTACTTTACACAAGAATCAAATCAAGACAATGAAAATGCAATCCAGCTTCTTGGTCTGGTGTAATAGGGATTACAAGCCATAATTAACCCCCCTAGTGAATGGCTGGTGATATAATCTCTTTCTCCTTGACTATTGAGAAAATCCTAATATTACACTCACACATTTCCCTTTCGCTCCTAATTCCATTCCCCCTTTCTAGCTACCCTGGGGTCATCGTCAAAGTGCTGCTATGTGGCTAGTGTGGGTGAGGGCCACAATTCAAAGGACGCCACAAACTGCGCATTGTGTGGAAGATTTAACTCCGTTTCCATTTGTGGACAAATATTTGTCAGTTACAATTACCAGAAAGTTACATCACAGCAAAGGGATAAACTGGTAACTATTTTGTAAAATAAACATTTGAAAATTCGCAATCGTTCAAAAATATAAACTCTTGGTAAAGAGAAAAACAATGACAGATAGAATATTATTTATCTTTGTAAACAACTACTTGTACATATACAAAAGCGGATGAATTCTTGGCAAGGCGGTATTTACTTTGTCATAGGCAAGTTTTAAAAAAGCCAATTCTCCTTCTCCCCTCCTCTCACTTCTTAATGACACGACGCTGTATAAATAATTCAATGAGCCCTTGGTCTTTTCACATTCGATTGATTTTCAATCACTTCGTGTTGGCGATCATGCGATTTAGATTTGGAAGAAGATTCTTGAGACTTCTTGTTGTGGAACTGTCAGAATGCAAGATTCGTCATTTTGAATTCCTCAAGTAACGTTTTACCAACTGGGCACTCTACTATACCTTTTTCTGGTAGTCCTTCAGTCTTTTAAATAGAAGGACATGAGGCTCTGGCGCTAAAATCAGTTAAATCAGTCGGTTAAGCATTGAGGATATGGCGTGGTGAGGGATTCTATGAGCGCAAACACACTTACCATGAACCATATAGTGCTCCCAGCCTATGGATTGTTTGACGCCAAGAGATCGCCATTCTTCATCTGCTAATATCCCGCTATGTGGAATCCATTGTGCAATTTCTTTGGGCAGAGTGACATGACTAAGGAGCAACGCAACCATCCAAGGAATTAAATTTTTAATCCTGAATAAGTAAAATTTCCCCATATCCATCACCAGCATATCAAACGATGTACATACCGATACTCATATTCGTCATCTTGAGTAGACCCACCAAAATTCCAAATTCCGTCTGTTAGCACATGAAAAAAAAAAAATGCCTGCCATGTCTTATGGACATTCTCTTCTTACCGTAATAGTAGTTTGAGTACGTTATCCGCTCTTCGTGTTCTGCAATATCCTTGGCTCTCTGTTCCTCTTCCGATAATTTATCTTCTAGTTTATTCTCCTTCTCAATGGCTTGTTTTCGTTCCCTTTTTTCTTTTTGTTCTTGTGGTGCGCGTCGAGATTTTACAGCTTTTGTTTCTGGTTCGGTCGTTTGTTGTTTAATCATGGGAGCCTTGGTGGCTTTGAATATATCTCTTGTCCTCTCCACATGGGCTCGAGGTGGATGGTCATCATTATTTGAACTGATTTTGTGATGCGTGGATTCCGCCATGAAATGGAAATGCGATAAGCGCGTAATGTGGAAAAAAAAAAATTCGAGGTGCTTGGCAGGTACACGCGTAGGCGCATATTCTGGGCTTGAATTTGAAGTTGTCCAGAAAAGCAACATATACGTCATCGTCCCCCCCATCAGATACACAGTTACAAACTGCCAAGATTACATAGGCATGCAAGCATACAACGCCTGAAACGTGCTAGCAATATGTAATGCACGCGTGGATACAAGGTTGTTCTGTTACCTAAGTACCACGTATATGCTTATGTTCCGTTACATTTTTCATCTCTTCTAACCATAGGCCTGAATTCAAAGAAAGAAAAATATATACACGTGGCAGCGATTATCAACCTTTTTTTTTCCATGTCTTTTAATACTTTTTTATTATTATTACTTAAGGATTTTCACTTTTCATCTTTTCCCTATCTGTTTATTATTTTCAAAAGGATCAGTCATCCCACAGGTCAATCGAAAAGCTGGTTATCTGAGGCAGATAAGCACAAGCACTCAAATCAAGTACATGAATGTCCCCGAAATATGATTTTCCGTCATAGCCACCGAATAGGATTAACCGCGAGTCGTACAAGACCACAGTGTGATACCCTCTAGCAGTTGGTCCAATCCCATGAATGCTTCGTGTCTCCCAACTCATGGTCACTGAGGAGCAGATACATTAAACATTTTCGTTTTGGAGGACGATACACCCGGTATAAAATACTCAACCTACCTAAATTAAGCAGTAGCACTTCAGACGAATACTGCTTGCCATCGTGACCGCCAATCACAAATAGATAAGAGCCAACGCGGGTAGATGTGTGAGATAAACGGGGTATAGAACGATCCAGTTCCACAGTGAACCAAGCATTTTTGGCTAATAAAATGGAAGTCAGCATTAAAGCGCATCATATTAAGAGCGATTAACCATATAATACTCACTTAAGTCGCAGACATGAACATCGCTGAAGCACTCGTGTCCATCACTTCCACCAAATACCACCAATTTGTCGCCGACAAGGTTGGCGGTGTGATAGCCTCGAGGAACTGGTACTTGTCCGGTTGGAGACAATTTTTGCCATCGCAAATTTGCAGGGTCCAATAAATCCAGAGTAAACAAATCACTTAGTGCATGCGCGCCATCGCCTCCTCCAAATACATATAAATTGTCGTTCCAAACAAAAGTACTATGTGCACGACGTGCAGTTGGGCATTCTCCAGAAACAGAAGGTATGGACCATGTTAAGCTCTCTGCGATAAGATATGTGTGAGCGATGGAGATGACAACGAGAGGTTAAGTGGTGGGGGGGAGGTACCGGATTAGACATGTAACTCACCTGTATCCAGTACATAGAGATCATTATAATAAACAGGGCCCTCTCCTCCACCAAACACAAAAATCTTTCTCTGTTTTGAATAGTAGGTTGCAGAGTGAGCTCGACAAGGTGGTGGTGGATCGCCATGGGTTCTTGGTTTTGACCATGTAAAAGTGTCTAAAGTTTTGTAAAATCAAAAAGAAAACAAGTTCAGAATAATCCAAGGCAACCCATATGCGGCTAACTAAGAAATTAGGGAATTATTCCGTTTCATCACTACCACTTACCGAGTTCCAGTATATATAAGGTGTTGAAACAACCTTTATGGTCCGATCCCCCAAACACAAACATCAATTCGCCGACCATGACACTCGTGTGAGCACGTAATGGCTTTGGAGCTTTCCCATATGTGCCTGGTCTTGACCAATACATGGATGGAGCAGGTGCTGGAGGCACATTTGCAACGGAAGCAGTGTATTCATCGAGAGATTTGTTTCTACTACGTGAATGGCCAAGCTTACCGGTTTCGCTCGTCTTGGTAGTCCGATGATGATGGGATTTGCCACCCGATCGTTCTGAGGCGGAAAACTTGTCTACATGTAATTGGTAAGCTACAACGTGCTACACCATGAAACAGCTAGAATATTCTCACGATTTACATACCTCGAAAAGAATCAGACGTAGATGTTTTCCTTGTCATGGTAGAAGAGGTATACGAGACGGGCGGAGACGTGGAGAATGAAGCATAGGGCATGGGTAGATTGATCGACCGAGTAGGTGTAGCAGAAATGATTGTGTTGAGATTTGCAACGGGAGTGGGGCTACTATTGGAACTGAAAGTATGGCGAACAGGGCTGAATCGGTCATCTGACGAAGAACTAAAGTCTTCTTTTGTTGGTGTGGACGGCAACGTCGGTGACTCTGGTTCTGCAAAAGCGTTATGCGGAACTTCCCCTGGGCTGAAACCCGGAGCGAAACAAGAGACAAAAAGTAAATCAGAGAATAATTTTTTTTTTTAAAAAAAAAAGATATACGCAGTTTTGAGAGGATGGTTATGTATATGCAAAGGATGGTGAAAATGCAATGCCTCACCTCAGAATGCTCTGTAATGACATCAAGGCTAAAGATGATGTCTCTGAGTAATTGCGCTCAGTCTTTGCCACAGGAATGGCAATGGGAGTGGTGACTGGCGAGATTCCACGTTTACTTGTATCAGGGGTACTTGTGTCTGACATGGGCTCGACTGCATTAATGAGTGAGGACAGAGAAATGAGGAAGAAAGAATGGAAAAGACGACAGGATTCAACTAGCTAGCTCACCTCCACTGTGGTTTTAACATTTTTGAACACTTGACCTTTTTACCGCTACTAACAGGGTTCCACACACGCGGCTGACCTTGTTGGTTAGGTTACGCCCGCAATGACGGTGTAACCTCCGATCAGATGCATTCGTAGCCCTGGGATACATGCTACGTGGAAGCTGGCTTCGATATGATCACTATGCGATAATGAGAAAATTTTAGAAAAGGAATGAAAGGAGGCTTTGTGGTGAGTTTATCCTATCTTTTTACACATGCCAGATTATTTTTGATCGGCGTTTAAGCAGAGCTTATACTGCGGTGCTCTAATTCAATGAATTTGTATGAAAAAGTGGAGAAGGAAATAGAGTATTTGAAGTGCATGAAGGTATCAAATTAAAGGTTAAAAAGATATACTTTGTGTCTATTCCATCCAGGTTTTTTGGCACTTGCCCAAATGGGGCCGAAGTGCAGCGCAGTACAAGTCCAATCCAGTTCATGCTTGCTACAAGCGCACAGACCAGGACACTACCATAACCAGCAACCAATCTGCCTCTTTCAGATAACAGCAAACACACTCCTGAGATGTTGCAAAAGCAGTAGGAAACGGAGGCTGAGGTCATCGTGTTGGTAGACATGAACAAGTATTCAACATTTCACAAATAACGTGCTCAACCAAGCAAGCAAACTGGCTGGTCGAGTTGAAACTTGCAAGTTAGCTGGTACGTGATGATTCGGTCATTTGGCTTCACATGGTGTGCGCAATGGATACGTTTGGACTGGAGCATGACTCTTAATATGTTTTAATACCAAATTGAAAACATCCGATTAGGAAAATTGTATGTCTTTTTATTACCAACGGAGCAAGCCAAAAAGCTACCAGGAGATCGAAAGGGAATCACTCGAAGAATGTCTATCTTACGGTTGATGAAAAGAGAGGGGGAGAGGGTTTTTGAGGGAAAGGGTCAAGGGCCAATACAGGGATGAAATAGAGAGAAAGAGAGGGAAAATGTAGCAGCTGCCCGACGGGTTGGCTTGACTTGCATAGACCATATATACAGAGAGAGACACACACAGAGAAAAGGGTCATCAGAAGCCTCCTTCCTTTCAACGGAAATTTTTTTACTACGTTTCCCTGTCTCTCTTTTCTTCTACGATCCACACACTCAAAATCGATCTCTTTTCACACCTTTTTATTTTTTTATAACCTGTCTTTCTCCTCTCCTCTCTTATTTATATTTTATTATTCACTTCCTTTTTTTCCACTTTTCTCTCTTTTTTCTTTCTCTCGTCCAGTCTCGAATCCAACCTCTTTCATATTTCACCCTTTTCTCACTCTCTTTCTCTTTTATTCTACGATTTCCTTCTCTTCTCTCTTTGCTCCACTCATTGCTACAACCTGTTCAAAGGGAAATAAGAGGAGATTCATTACATTACTTGCTCACATTGGCAAACCTGCGATCAGTTTGAACTCATTTTAAACAAGACTCCGCAACCTAATGTATAAATCCGGCTCTCCCATTCAAACCACCGGTCAAAATTTGGTTGGTCTATGGAGACCTTCATTCACCAGGGTCCATAATAAGTTGTATATTTTTGGTGGAGGTGGTCAGGTCACCACGGATTTGCACGTTCTTGATTTAGTCGACATGCGATGGTCAACCGTTCAGGTATTTATTTTTCCTTACCCTATGCGCAAGCCAATCCAAAACCCCCCATTCCCCTTGAAATATGAAGCTCTCATTCGTGACAGTCACACTTACTTTGGATCCATTAATTTGGTCCTCTCCCTTTTCCCTAGACAAAAGGCACTCCACCTAAGAAGCGTTATGGCCATACTGCCGTTTTATGGCGACACCATATCATCATATTTGGTGAGTTGGATCTCTTCGGTATTGTTAAAAACTCGACTGGCTAATCTTTAATCCCCTACCGTATCCCTTCCCTCCCCCCCAAAAAAAAATTTAATCCGCTGAAACAGGCGGCTGCAAAGAAACCCAAGACTATTGCAACGATGTCCATGTATTTGACGTCCAAAAGAATACCTGGATATCACCAGATATAAGAGGCGATCTTCCAGCTGCCCGTTACCTTCATTCCGCTGCCGTTTATGACAATAAGATGTTCGTGTATGGTGGATTCGCTAAAAATCCCGAATGTAAATGTCACTTTTGCCAATGTTTGTTTTTCCTTTCACTACCAAATGTCTTCTAACCATTCCAATTGGACCCTCTATAGGTACCTATGTATTGGATGAACTGAGTATATTGGATTTGGAAACATTCACGTGGTCAAATCGACATGCTATTCCACCTCGCTACAATCACTCTTGTACTCTCATCGGACATAAAATGTATATCTTTGGTGGTAAAGATGAGCATGGTAACACTGTATCGGACTTATTTACCATCAACTTGAATACACCGTCTTATACTCCGCACCATGTATTGGGTCCTCATTCACTCTCTGGCAATTCCATGGTTCTACTCAAGAGTCAACATTTCTGTGAAGCCCTTTGTGGAAAATTGCTAGTGTTTGGTCGGTATTTGACAGGAGAGACGACAAATAATGGAAATAGCTCGAGTTGTAATGCAAAATCTGTGTATGGCTTGTGGATGCTAGACTTGGACACCTTAGAATGGTCCAAACAAGAATGCAATGCCTACTTTGATGTTGGTGGATGGAATTACTTTACTGTCATTGATGAACCAGTTGGTGGATATCACTCACCTTCAGCAATGCTAATGGATGGAGAAGATGATCAATCGCAAGCCTCTACCAAGAATTTGCTGTTCTTGGGTAACACCGATCCCTTTCGACCCCAAGGGTACGATCACTTTAGGTAAGTGTCATAAATAATGGGATTGATTCTCATAACCCAATTTGCCTAATTCTATTCAACCCTCACGATCCTTAACTCATCCCCACTCCATCCAATTCTATCGTCACGATAATAGGGACGCTCTCATGATCAATAGCGAATGCCTGGGATTGTACGACATTCCACCACCGCAATATTCCTTGGAGTTTGCTCAATTATTAAATGATCCAGAACTTTCCGACTTTGTCATTGAACCTGCAGATGGTCCAGAAATTCATGTACACCAAGTTATATTAATGGCTCGATGGCCACACTTCCGCAATATTCACAAGTCTGGCATGATTGAAGCAACTCAGCGCCACTTGCAAATACCAGAACCGCATGCGGTTGTTCTCGCTTTGTTACGATACTTTTACAGTGATTGCTTGGATGACGCAGAACCTTGGGAAATTGTAGCGGACGTACTCGTTCTGGCAAACATGTACATATTAACTAGACTGAAGAAAATTTGCTGTGAACGCTTGTATCGTCGACATTTGACTGTCGAGACGTGTGGCCATATTTTTGAACGAGCCATCTTCGCCCAAGAACCTGGACTGAAAGCTCTCGTACTGGAATTCATGTTTGCCAACTATGGAGCTGTCCTCAAGAGCAATGTCCTTGTCACTATGAGTCCTCAGGCTAAAGACGAGTTTCTGGAAGCTGTACCACAAGAGGCTGTTCTTGAAGTCAGTAAAGGTCGAGCTGCCGCCGCTGTCCATGTAGCAGCACAAGCTACATCAAATCACAGTCAGACATCTTCACCTGCTGCTTCAGCTGAAAATACAGCAGCTGCCCAAGCCGCCGCCGCTGCTGCCGCAAATGCCTCATCTAACCCATCTGCGTCCAGTGGAGGCTTTGTAACCATGTCAAGAAATGTGACGGGAGGCAGCCTTTCCATGAGCGGTGGAGGAATGGATTTGAGTGGCATGAATGGAATGAGTGTAGGTGTTTAATGCTGTAGGTCTATTTTTTCTTTGGATACACACACCCACCTGGTTCTTTCCGTCCCTGTCTATATATTCCACACTTCGTTTACTGCCTGACAGCATCTTTAGCCACCTCCACCCAATCCAAACCTTTGACTTTTATTCCTTTTCTTTTCCATTCTGCATGATACTCTTACCGCTTTGCTTGCGAGGCGAGGTCAAGCCTTATTGAAAATGAACATTGTATCATAAACATCTATGTCGGTTACCCCGTTCAACTCTTTGACCCCCCCAAACCCCCGAACTCACGTCTCTTTTCAAATATATATACACGCATGGCCCCACCCTCTCCCTTTACTTACTTTCTACACCAATTGCACATTGTCCTTTCTTTTCTTTCTTTCTCTTTTTCTTTCTGAAAATCAAAAATTTGGGCGGATCTGTCTTTTCTTTCTCTCACTCCTTTCGTCCATCGTAATAATTTCATTTACCTAGGGAGGATCAAACAATTGTACTAAAACACTATTTTTCTTTTTCTTTTTCTTATTTTTCATTTCTTTTTCGGTGGTTCCAATAATAATGGTAATGTTATTATTAATAGTACAAGAAGGGCATATTGCTTCGATAAGGAGGGGAATTGCTTAAAGTTTTTGACTAATGACGATAAAATGCCGCCAAGTTACGACTAGACACAGGAGAAGGGGAGGGGTCGCAAAAAAAAAATTCCGATAAAATGAGAACATATATTTAACATTTCATGGCTAGTAGCCATGACTATATTTACCAAGCAGGCGTATCATTTGCAACTTGCATGAGCATATTGTACTTTGGGGAAGCGGCTGGTAAGCTGGACACTGAGGCGTGGCGGCTCTTTGAAATTTCATCTGGGTCATCATCTTCCTCTGATTCGTCTTCTCGTTCACTACTTAATGACGGGGTGTATCCATTTAACAAGCCATAGCCAGGGCCACCACAAGAAATGGTCAAAGTAAGTTCTTCATCATCCAGATGAGAGACTGGATTTGACTGGATTTCGTGAGGCGCAGTGATTGTTTCGCTTGTTCGCTTAACGATGGTTTCAATGGACATGGACTTTGGTAGGGTATATGGGAGGGGTGTATCAACTGGTGAGCTCTCGACGGATGGTTGGGCTGAGATTGGTTGTAAAATATTGTACAAGGTAGCAGCACCTTTTGATTGCGGATTCTGAGCCCAATAGAGGATAGCAATCTTATAAATACTGTAATAGGGCATAAGATCGTGTAAAAGTGGTGCCCAATTATCCAACACTGTAAATGAATACCGACGTGGTTAGAGTATGTGGATTTGATATGATCCGATGGTTCCAGTAGAAGACGAGTTTGGAAAATGGTATCGCTCTGATATTTACAGCCCAGCATCACAAGCCAATATCGCTGACATTGACATCAACTCCACACCAATATTTGAAAGACGGAGACCGCTGGCGCGCAAAATCCTGAACTTACTCACCTTGCAATGAACCATAAAGCAACCAATATGTTAACCAAGATTTTAATTCATCAACATTGTCCTTTTCTGTTGAACTTGGCGGGGTTCCTGCTTCTGCTTGTCGTATGAGTTGGAGGCATCGCCAGCTAGGGTATGCAACACCAAGGACATTGATTATGAGATATGACGATCTCCGATACAAGCGTCGAACTACCAGAGCAAGAGCCGCTGTGGAGACAGTGAATAGACCAATAGGGTGCACACCTTTGCGCAATAAAAAGCGAATAAGACGAGAGCATGCGTAGAATGATTCCAGTTGTTTGATTCGAGTCACGGTCACATCATTAATGGGTCGTGTTAGGAACATCAAGTTGATGGGAGCCATTCTCTCCAACTTCATTATAGTGTTATGAACAGCGGTTGATGTCGCATAACATGCTGTATCATCGTTCTTCTTGTCAGATCTGGTGGCGATGGGCGCCTTCTTCATTTTTATTTAGGACAAGAGAAAAAAAAAAAACCAAGGTCAGTAGGGTTGAGAATTTCATTTTCATGTGTACCATATATTTTCCATCTCAGCCAAGATCATATTTCATAGCATAATGGTTCAGTTGTTTATAAATGATTACAGTACATGAAGAAAGTGGTTTTACATAGGAAGGATGATTATAGCATACAAAGAAGTGGGAATAATGAACGATATTTTGTGTGTAGAGAGCAGCTTCCCCTAACGAAAACGAGGTGTTTAGCACTTCCATCAAATTGTCACATGTGCTTGTATCACTTGAAAAAATGTATTCAGGTGTGCTTATGGCAGACTCGAGCAAATGTGACAACTACGTATTCGCACATAGTATGCATTTCACTGTATAAAGTTGAAACAAGGTGTTGTTGAATTAGTTCCGCTTGGAGATGTATGATGTACGCTGCTGTCGCCAATGTCACCAGCGTCGCAACATATACAGCAAACGTGAACACCACCATCTTGGCTAGAAGTAAGATAGCTTCGTACGGTCGTAATGAGAGTCGAAGTCGTTCAGCGTATATAGGGAGAAGGGACTGGGAGAGGATACTGACATCTTGATAAGAGAGAGAGAGGAGAGAGGTACCAGAGTATTGAAGTATTTGTCGTAAATGTAGGCTCACTTCTAAATATGAGCAAAAGTGTCGATATTGTTCGTCGGTTATAAACAACTTGAAATCAATTTGCTGTAAAAATTGTCGTTCAAGGCGATTGATCGCTTCACATGTATAATATCCACCCGTGTTATAGGACCATTCAGAATTACTCCATGTTACATCTGCACTGATGACGCCAATACCATTAACACATTTGGTGAATGTTATAATCGCTTTGAATGTTTGGCAACTTACAGATATTTATCTGCTATGACGATGGATGCCATGAATAAATCTCTTGTGCTCCAACCTTCAGCAGGATTAGCTCGTGATAAATGCGAAGATTCATCATCCAGCTTTCGTTGTCGCAAGCGCCTCTTTGATTTGTGCTGGAAAAAAGTATCAACATACCACAAACTAATCACAAAGGATGTACATGATATGCGGGCCATGTTTAACGTTTTCCGGATAAAATTAATATCTGACTGAAGTTCTTGCATAATATCAAAGTCTCCCTTTTCAATGCCAATGGTAGGTGCTACGAAAAATTTCAAATAAGAGTGGCCACTGATCATAGTAGCAATCAGCGTTGCTGTCAAGTCTACATGGTGGCAGGTCAACTTTTATGATGTTCCCCACACAAATTAGAAACCGGTAAAGATAGCGAAGAAGTTCTTACCAATGAGATCCAATGGTATCCTTGTATGTTCGCCTTCCATACCCACATTTTTAACGTCTTCCAAGAACTGTCGGTAAGCTGAGAACTGAGCCTAAGAGTAAAGAGGGGTTATAGCGGCGACTCAAGTTCGATGGGAGAGTAGCCTGTAATGCTTACAGATCGATCCGTCAAAGCCTTGACTCTGTCCTTTTGTGATTGTTCTCTGCGTATTGCGGATCTGTTAACAGATTTACGCTTCATCTTGTTGGTTTATGTTGTGGTTCAGTCTTGAGTTCTGCTGCCAGTCCAGCCCGGCCTCGCTCGTTCAATTCAAAGTATATTGCACGTGATCGCGCTCTCCAAATTGGTATGCGAACAAATTTGTGCGAACCAAATGAGTGAATAATTATAGTGAAGTTTCTGGGCTTTTACTCGTAGTTATCGTTATCTGGTTGACATAACTACGAGCTCAAAAGTCGAAACAAGTAGGTAGATTCATCAATAATGGATTGTGGTAAATGTGGCCCCCATTCATTAAAAAACGCGAGCACCCAGGTTTTAAGCCACTGAGTGGTTAACGACAAGTTAGGAATTAACGTCATGTCCAAGTTCTAGTACGAAAGACTTCTCTGATGTTATTGCCTAGTCAGCGTAAATTCAAACGTTTAGCAATAAAAGAGATGCTGGAGGCGTCGAAAAATCATGTGACTTGCAATTACCTGAATCAGAGATCCCGTGACTTACAGCAATGGAGCAACCTTTCGCCAGCACTGAGGGGAAGAACCAAAAAGAGAGAAAAAGAAGAAACCTGGTTTTAACTGCAATTTTTTTTAAAAAAAGAGAAATTGGAAAAGGTTGCTTAAAAGTGTCAATGCATAACCATTGCCTGTAATGAAGCACAGTTTTCGACTCAAAGTTCTTTTACTTTGGTCCACAGCCATCACTCTCTTCAGCTTTTCATTTGCCGCATCGAATGACCAGGCATTTCGCAACAGTAATGCCAATTATAACCAGCTTCAGCAACGGAGCAACAATGGATACATCAACCCTGTCGGAAGGTCTTCCTTTCGAGAATCAAAGCTTATTCTGGTTTCTACTTTGGACGGCTCCATCATTGCAATGGACAAGTTTGAAAACTATATTTATTGGACCTTAAAAGGTGGTCCCAACGGCGAGCTTCTAAAAACCGCAAGCTATTTTCATACCGAGAACTCTGGCCAGGAACAGAAGACAGGGTTCGATGACGACGATATTTTTGCCGATATTGTTGGCAACGACTACGACGATGATGGCGAAAGGGATATGTGGAGCGATCTTCCTCCCGATATTGCTCCTCTAGTCGATATGGGAGAAGACGATGTTTCTTCCACACCACCAAATGATATTTTCTATATCGTAGAACCAAAAGACAATGGAACTATATATATTTATGAAAATGGAAAGAAATTGGCGGTATGTGTGGAGAAAATATCTACAACAGAGCATCGGAAAGCATTCCTTTTCTAACCTTTTGAAATACTCAGCAACTCCCACTATCCATAAAAGAAATGGTCGATAAAGCACCTGCGAAATTTAAAGACAATACTGTTTATGTTGGCAGTAAATCTACCAAATTAATAGCCGTGGATCCACGAAATGGGCATATTCGCAACAAATTTGATATGGATAATGCAGGAGATGCTTTCATTATCGCTTCGCAGCATCGCCTTCCTTCAGATACATTGTTCATCGGTAGAGTTGGTAAGTATTCAAAATACCTAATTGATCCAGGAACTTTAATCATATTTACTCACTCGGCTATCCATCTGCACTTCACCTCATAGATTATCGACTTGAGATTTTCAATCCAGAGAAAAAGTTCCGCTGGAACGTCAGTTACAGTGAATACGTTCCCAACTCCTTTGACTTAGATATCGACATGCTGAGGAAAACCCCATCATCTTTTTACATTGCTCCTCTAGCATCGGCAGAACTAACCGCTATAGATCTCATAAAAGGTATTTAAAGTCTCATCTTCACTTGTATAATTTTTCCAGCTGATTCCTTAATATTTCTTTCCCAATAGGAAATACTCTCTGGACAAGACAACTTCCGTATCCAGCAGTTGACGTTTTTGATGTTTACTCTCGACCCGATGACACACTCTCTATTGTCAAACAACTCGTTCCTCGACTACCGGATACAGGCGAAATAGGAGAACTTCTCTCCAACCGTGCGCCTGCTAAAACGGCATATGTTGGAAACTACAATGGTTACATTTTTGCTATGTCAACAGACAACTTTCCCTTAGTCCAACTTGCTGAAGCTCATGGTAGTCATACAAATTACCCATTAATTGATTCTGGTACCAGATATGAGGATGATGACGCCGGTGACGATTCCACAAAATCTCGTTCTAAACAGAAGGTTTACACACGACCAGACACCAATGACCATTTGTACGATCCATCATCCGATACTAGATGCCGTATAGATAATCCTGACTTTTTGGCTTGTATGAGAGGTTTGCACGGTGTTCAGAGACTAGATGGCGCACCATCTAGAGGTGGCCAGCTTGACCCAGGTGACAGCAGTTTGGAAAATCAATCCGGAATGTATCAACCGCCATTACGGCATGAGCCGAGTGACAAATGGAAACTTGATGGTGGACAAATTCCGAAGCCAGGAACCTTCCAGGACGGCCATGGAAAGTTTTGGAAAATGTACTTGTTGTTCATCGGTAGCTTTATCTACCTGAAGCGAAAAATCCTGCAAGATTGGTTCACCAGACACTGTGAACCACTTTACAGAGAACATGTGCTACCACGTGTGAACCGTTATGTGGGATCTTACCGCCTACGCAAAATTGAAGATGTTGACAGTGATGCCAGCAAATCTGACAAGAAGAATAAGAATAAAACTAATCGGAATCGAAAGAAGAGCAAGGAAGCATCCACATCTGAGATCGTAGATCCCCAAGCAAATAGTACGGCAATCGATATACACACCCAACAGCCAGAAGGTGCTGATCGTTCTGTCTCATTTGCACAAGACACTAAGCAAGAAGTTAGTGAAAGCCATATGATTGTCGATTTTACCGATTCATCAACTCCTACTTCGAATGAATCCAGGCCTTTTGCTCGGTACACAATGCCGCCACCAATGATATCCAGTGTTTTAAGTGTTTCTGATACCATTCTTGGTGAGTTTACGTGCTTGGTCACAGTCTCTAAGCTTCTTGTAACAATCTTTGTTCTCGTTATGTAGGTTATGGCAGCCACGGAACTATTGTTTACAAAGGAACATTCGATGGACGCGATGTAGCTGTGAAACGGTTACTGGTTGATTTTTATGACATTGCGTCGCAGGAAGTGCGACTTCTTCAGGAAAGTGACGACCATCCCAATGTCATTCGATATTACTTTAAGGAAGAACGAGAACGGTTCCTGTACATTGCTTTGGAGCTTTGTTACGGTTCTTTGTACGACTATATTGAGAAATCCAGCCTAGTCACGGATCTCCATTTGCTCGACACCGTCAATCCAGCCAAGATATTGTATCAAATGATTTCTGGATTACATCACCTGCACAGTTTGAAGATTGTTCATCGAGATATCAAGCCGCAAAACATTTTGATCGCACCGGCTAAACCTAAACCTGGTCAGCCTAAAATATCTTCCAATGTGAGGGTTATGATCTCCGACTTTGGTTTGTGCAAGAAGCTTGATGCCGATCAGAGCAGCTTCCACAATACAACAGCTTCCGCTGCTGGTACAATTGGTTGGCGAGCACCTGAAATTCTAGCTGGGCAGGCATCATCTGGTTCCGGAGGTGGTCATTCCAGCAGTAGCATGATTGGTAATGAAAAGTCCATGTCGTCTGTGTCATCCACAACTGACACTATGATCGGCACAGTACGAGTCACCCGCGCAATTGATATCTTCTCAGCAGGCTGTCTATTCTACTACGTACTGAGTCAAGGCGAGCATCCGTTTGGAGACAAGTTTTCACGCGAAGTGAATATCCTCAAGAATCAATATAACCTTGACCGTTTGGAAGATTTGGGAGATAATGCCATAGAGGCCAAGGACTTGATTGAGCGAATGATTTCAGCGAATCCAAATGACAGGTAAATGAAAGTTTCAGTCATATTAGTTGTATTGCTTACAAAACTAACGTTGGTTTTTGACATTTTTCTTTAAAAAAAAATCGTAGACCGTCAGCAGAGCAAATTATGATACATCCATATTTTTGGAATAATACCCAACGTCTTGCCTTCTTGCAAGATGCCTCTGACCGGTTTGAAATAGAAGAACGCAATCCACCATCACCGTTATTACAAGAATTGGAAGCAAATGCACCACAAGTAGTCGGCCGTGATTGGCATAAGCGGTTAGACAAGGTGGTCGTCAATGATCTTGGAAAGTTTAGAAAATACGATGTCGGAAGCATTCGAGATCTGTTACGTGCCCTTCGAAATAAGGTAAGAATAGGTATTCGAGAAGTAGTAGCTCAAGAGTGTTATCTAACCATGTTCTTTCAGAAACATCATTTTCAAGATCTTGCAGAACCTGTCAAACGTGCATTTGGCGAGCCACCAGATGATTACTTGCATTACTTTACTTCTAGGTTCCCTTACCTACTACTACACGTCTATTATATCATAGCGGAAGACGAATGGCTTCGCAATGAAACAATGTTCAAAGAATACTTTCAGCTTCACTGAGCTCAACGCTCAAAACATTTGTACAATATATCCAGCTCACTCAATATCCGTTTTCCCACAATCCAAGTTCTGAACTCTCCATGTGTATTACCCTTTCCTTTTGTTTCTAGTAATGGAATTTTTTTTTTTTTTTTTTCACTATATTGTTAGTGAAAACAAGGCAATTTTCTCTATCTACAAAGGGATCATTGAATAAACAAATCAATGCATGAAACACCTGTTTTTCTATTGCTCTATTTTTCGGGAAGAACGCCGTTGAAGTGGACTTTGACAACGTCATCTAAATCTTCTATTTCTCCCAAACACTTTTCGACAAGCTCTTGCGTTTCGTCATCTGTGACCTCCACTGTAGTAGTTGGAACGTATGCAGCTGCCATTTCATCGACTTCATAGCCTTGTTCTTTGATTTTCTGGGTAACAGCGTTTAGGTTTGTGAATTCGCAGATAACCTAGGAAACGAATCAAGTTAGATAACTGATTTCACTAGTTCTAGGTAACTTGTAGCATTAATTACTTACTTCTATAGATTCATCCTCAAGCTCTTGCATATCTTCTGCACCAGCATCAATGGCTGAATCCATCATGTCTTCTACTGAAGATCCCTTCTGACCCGCTCGGAATTGGATTCGGCCCTTCTTTTCAAACATCCACGAAACGGTGGATATAGATCCTCTATTTGTAAAGGTTAGAGAAGCAATCCTTCCTCTCTCTCCCTCTATTTGCAATACAATGACTACCGGTGCTTACCCTAGTCTATTCAATATCTCCTTGACTTCCTTGATGGTTCGTGCTCGCTTATCGGTAACTGTTTCACTGAAAATAAATGATGAGCTCAACATCATCAAGATGGGCAGCTGAATTCAGAAGCAAGGTCTTACATAATCATAGCTACACCACCAGGGCCATAGCCTTCATAAATCACATCTTCAAGAGTATCGCTAGAGGATTTTGAAGCCGCCTATATTGCAAATGATATGAGAATACGGAATTACGAAGTTTACCACTACCATTCGACATACCTTCTTAATAGCTGCGTCAACACTATCCTTGGGCATCATTGCATGCTTAGCTTTATTCAATGCAGCGGCCAAGCGTCCATTAACACCGGGATCAGCGCCACCAGCCTTGATGGAAGAAATGATCTCGAGAGAAATCTTTGAGAAGAGTTTACCGCGTTTCGCGTCTTTAGCGCCTTTGGTATGTTTTACTTTACTCCATTTATTGTGACCCTAGGAGAGAAAGTATCAGTGATCTGCAACTCGTTGGTTCTGAACTTGGTCAACATGGTAGGTGTTGTATCTTACAGCAAAGCGTAATTGTTCAAATTGTAGATTTGACCGGGGTGTTGAGAAAAGAAGTGGGGATCTAGTGGCGGTTATGAAAGGGGTGAGGTTTCTAGGTATTGGAGTTTGTCGCTGCAGACATGCACGCGCAACACGGAAGCAGTGTTTGGGCAGCATTTGTTAACAAAATTGTTTTAGAGTGGTACCAAGGGCAAACTTATACAAAATTTTGGCGGGAGTGCGGGGGATAAAGAAAATAAGTGAGTGGCAGTCTACGATAAAAAAAATAAAAGACGAGGGTATGGCGAATGTTCTCTGGTATAAATACGCGCTTGCACATAGTATGGAGGAGAGATAGTGGGGGGGGGGCCAGCGGACGCTGTCTCGGCCAGGAGATAGGTACATTGAAGGAGGGGAATACAAAAAAATGCTCTAAGGTAAATGATAGGAAAGTGTAATTATCTTCCTTCTAGACTTTTACGAAAGCCTGAAGATCGTTGCCGCATAAATTGTTGCGGTGATGGAGACCGAGTGGAAGTTGCAGTGGATGGCGAGAGAACCGCCGGTGAAGATGATCGATTGCTAGGTCGAGCTCGAGTAGGTTGTGGGCTGAAAGGGCGGGAATTCCTAGGATCAATTGGTGATGAAGGTTTTGAGCCTCCTCGCTTAGAGTCACTATCTGCACCAGAAGACCGTCTTCGGGATGAAGTCGATGAGTTTGAGAGATTCGTGTTTACAAACAGCTTAGGTGAACCATTAATAGGATCTATTTCGGTGTCACTTGGGATGTTTTGTTCAGTTTCATCCTCTTCGTCTAAATAGAGAAAAGTGGAGTTAGAAGGCCATTGCCATCACTTTGTATGACAATACCGAAAACCACATTACCGTTATCGTAGTAGCTTAGTACACGACCTGTTGCTTTGCTTTTATGCTCCAGTGCCCGTTGAGCATTCTCTAGTAGACTTTCCAAAAGTGTGCGAATTCGACTGAAGGTTTCGTCCCCCTCCAATGGATCCTCTCCTTCTGGTTCGTCAGACTGTCGATAGGTACCAAAAGTATTAGTACACATGGCAGATTATACAGGAAAGAAAAGTCCAAGGGCAGACTTACATCATCTAACCTAGTCAGATCAGGTGTAGGCGTAAAGGTGCGTAGACTATCATGACCACTATTATTGACAATAATCAGCGGCTGTGAAATTCTACCATATAGTGCAATGCAGTTCGTTATTACCTTGAAAGTTGCCTTTTTAATTCTTCAATCATCTTGGCTTGTTTTCTAAGTTTGCCTTCCAATGTAGCATTGATGGCCAGTAGTGATGTATTTGAAATTTCTAAATCGGCTATCTGTTACGAACCAAAAAAAAAAAAAAATAATCGCAAAAAGAAAGGTGAGCTTTTTCCCAAGAAAGAGAACCTGTCGGTAGCGATCAAGTCTTTTTACCTTACGATTAATTTTGGCTTCCTCTCGCCATTCATTTTCTGGTTCCTGAACGGTTTTGTTCACAAACTCTCCTTTTCCATTCATGATGGTACCATTCTTGATTTTAGCCACAACCTTTGAAACTATATCAGAATCTGATTCATCCTCTTCACTTTCATTATCCTCGCTTTCAGAAGCAGTAGACTGGTCATCCTCCAAGTGTGTAGGATCGTCCATGTCGTCAACTGCATCTGAGTCCGATTCAGTCTCCGGTTCGGAAGCAACCGTACCTGGCTTTGAGTGCACAGAATTGCTTCTTGACCTTTGTGGAGAAAAGATAGCCGAGTGTCTTTGGCCTAACATTGGTTGGTGTTGGTTATAAGTCATGATAGAGGAGGGTTGGAACAAGGTGAAGGCTGCAGCCGAGGCAGTAGCAGGGTTGTAGATGGTTGGAGGCACACGAGCATTTGCAACCGAGGTTGAAGACAAATTAGTGGCATTGGTTGAAGTTGATGACACAGTGGATGTAGAATAGGAATAATTAGTTGATGGTGTACGAGAAATGTCGATTTGAGCTACTGGAGCTACCCTCGGTTTCCTTTGAGCGGAGAAGTAAGAAGACGTGTTGGAATAGGCTGAAGGTGAGGGTGGTTGTGGAGGAGGACGTTGATGATGCTGTGGTCTAACGATGTTCACCGCCTTTGGCCTCGAGGCAACATCCTTTGCCATTTGCACAAGCAAGAAAAAAAGGAATGCAGATGTAACGGAATGGGCAAAAGAGCCTTTGTTGAGTTTTTATTGGGGCTTGCAAGATTTTAGCCCTTGCTGGAAAGCAGTAGCTGTAACACTTATATTGTATTTTTATGTATAAATTCGTTATTTTTCTTATGATCAACCTCTTCAACTTACTGTTTAATACTCATTCATTTTCCAAAACTCCTTATAAGTACACCAGAATAAGCTGGAGGGGCTATTATACACATATATATTATTTTTGCGAGGGGCCAATGTAGACACCATTTAGGAGCGTGTGGTGGCAAATCTTTTTATTATAGTGAGATATTCGTTAGATTTATGTACAAAAGTTATGCTTTTTTCCTTTTATCGCGCGAGTTAAGACCAGCATTCGATGCGGATCGTTTCTAAAGCCAACGTTAATTGGGGAAATAACCGTCAACAAAAATGAAGAAAATCACAAAAAGGTACTGTTCGTTATGCACGTGAGCTTACCCTATTGGCAGTGCCTTCCTGAGACGTAGGTGTACCGTCCTTGGACTTTTGGGCCTTCTTAACCTTGAGATCAGTTTCTTGTCGATCAACTTGTCTCTTCAAATCCAATAGTGTAATGATTGCAGTTTGCAGTTGCTCAAATTTGGCACATACTTGCGCTGTTGGCATAATCGGCCGGATAGCTATTGTGCGCGAGACATCGTACAGTTAGTAAACCAACCCGCGTTCAACTATGACGAATGGTTCGTCAACTTACGTATACCAAGTTCGTCCATAACTTTTCCAACCTTCTGTATCATATTGGGCTTGATTGGAGGGATCTTTTGACTACGCACATACACTCCAGGTGTAAGTTTTTCCTTCTTTTCTATAATTTCTGTAATTTCTTGTCTTAGTCCATGTCAATTGGAAGTTAATTTTATATAACGACCATATACCTTCATTCACCGAAGAGCTAACAGAAGCGTTTGACATGCGTCGAGCCTTCTTTTGGTCAACCTCTGGTTGAGTCTTCTTCTTCTTGAGCTGTATTGAAATTGTAAGTATTGTCTCAATCATAATATGAGATATGAGCAGCGTAGGTATCATTAATCACCTTATCAGGTACCGGTGATGTACCACTGCCACCAGCGATACCAATACTGCCCGGGGTCGCAAGCCCAGGCTGTGGTTGGATACCTGCACTGGCCGGTCCAGGTGTAGCTGGAAGAGTCTGTTGAATATCATATGTTTGCAAAAACTTGAGTAGCTGCTCCCGTTCTTTAGCCAATTTCATATCATTTTGATCCAATCGTCTTGCTTCAATGAATAACGCCTCCTCTTCTTCTATCTGTTCTGGTGTCCTGTTGAAAAGAATTTCCAAAGCCTTCTTCCGCTCAACTTCCTTATTCTTATCAAAGCTGAACTGCTGTATAAGGGTTTGGCGATCTTGATTACTCTCTGTTGAGGTTGAAGATCCCGCTCGTTCTCTCAAAAGCGTTTGGTTGACTCCATAATATCGTTCTTTCAAGTCCTGCATTACAGTCAGCATGACAATTGCATATATAAATTGCGTAGATAAATCGCATTACCTCCATGGATCTAGTCGTACCAGGGTATTCATAGCGATCTACTATTACTACAAATCGCAAGTCGTATTTTTTACATAGCGCGAACAAATAATCGGTCTCCTCCTTTGTCCAGTTTGGATCTACGAACCCATTAGTTCCGCTGTCCATTGGTCAAAGTGAAAATATAAAATCTGCTCAAGCTCACCTGTTAAGTACTTTTCATACTCTTCATCCGTATAATCTGTAACGTTGATAACTTTGTTGAACTTGGCAAAATAATAATCTATCGAGGCGCCATCAAATTAGCCAGCTGAGATATCATACAAACAAGAGACAACGTATATATACATACCACCGTCATTATCATCATTGGCCTTCACCCAGTGGCGAAGGACCAACCCGTCAGTGCGGGCAGTATTCGTGAATTGTCGAAATTCCCTTCAAGAAATAATCAGCGTCGATCTTCAAATACTTGTTCAGCAAATGTAGATACCTACCATGGGGTAGCTTTTTGCTGAAAGCTAAGCTTTGCTTTATAGTTTGGTTTGATGAAAGCGATAGGAGGTGCTCCACCAATCAAAGAGTATAATTCACGACTGATGCCCTCTGTAATTTCAGCGGGATTAATACTGAAGAGATCGAAAATTGGTATCCACCGGCATTCTCATTGTTGTCATACCTGGTTTCTTTTCGACTGCTTGCTTTAATTTACGTGGAGCCGGTTCAGAAGGTTTTCCAATTTGTAAAATGTCTCGAATGTCCGATCCACTCATGGCGTGTCGAATGGGTCTGAATTTCAGAACAAAAGAGCCTTGCTATCCCAAAAAACCGATGCTGAAGCAAATTCGTGGTGCACGTGACCACTTAGATCCTAAAAAGCTGCTATGCAACCTGGCGGGCTTTCGGTTGCTGGATTGTAGAGTATGAGCAAAGAGGCTATTCTGCAACTGCTGCAAGACAGCAAATACGAAGATGCGCTCCAAATCGTTCGGCCAGAAGATGGTGTGTCGGAGGATGCTATTCTCAAGGAGCAATGGTCGATTTGGCAGTCAGCACATGAACTCATCTCTGACGATCGTCCTGTCACACTGTTGAAGCGAATCAACGACAAGCCATGGGTGCTTGCACAATGCATAAATTGCATATTCGACGATCCTAAAGTACAGAAGGAGGTTATCGATCTTGGAATCACTATTACGGAACCTATAGTTGATAAAATTGTCAACGATACAATACTTAAGGTTCAGGACTCCTCCCAAGTTCAAGCTCTGCTAGATGACCCAAGTTACGAAATAGCGGCCGAATTAAGCGATAATGATATATCTTGGATCTATTCTCGCCTATATTTGTTACAATACAGCGATCGATTGAAGACCTTTGAGAGCATATGGGCAATGAGTCCCGGAACTTCACCAGATCACCCTAGTACATCTGATGATATAGCTTCGCTTTCTTCATCAGCAGACATGTCCAAATCCACATCTTTAGATTCTATCGACAATCAATCCACCACTGATACTGAAGCTTCTGAAAAGAAGACGTTTGGGCAGGAGTTCCAATCTTTTCGGGACACAAGCCTTGTAGCCCAAGCTATTCAATATGCCAGGACAGAAAGCTTTGAAGCGTTGGATATATTATTTTATAGACATGGGCACGAAATTCTGCCTTATCGACTGCACATTTTGTCACAAGTACCAGAAACCTCGGATTTAACAAGATGCAGCATTCCCAGGGTAGCGCTCCCAAAGTCAAATACTGAACCGTTACTAGAGTGCATTTGGGACGAAGCACCTTGGAGGAATAGGCCTGATTTTGTGGAGCATCCAAAGTTATGCAAGTTCATTAAAGGATTACAAGCGACGCAAGATTTATATACTGGCGAGTTGGAGAATACTCTAGAGCCTACACCATACCCTGCCCCTGCCAACATCATCTCTCAGTGGTATATTGAGAGAGCTCGGCGAATAGATGACTTCACGGGCATAACGAGTAACGCTCTCAAATTTATTCAATATGCTAGTATGATGCATGTTCCAAACCTTCAAGAATTAGAAGACAATTTGGAATTCCTATGCAAACTACTTTATGGCACAGGTGTTACAAGAGAGTCTGAAGCAATATTGAGTGATTTGGACTTGAAAAAGTTCGAGGTTATGGACCCTTATGAGGTTCTCGAACTTTCTCTTGCAGGCACCAGTGTCAATCGGATCGTACTAGACTTGAAGATTTTTGCTTTACCTTGGCTGCAGCTCGTAGATAATCGCAAATCAAGCAAGTTTGACGTAGATGGTGATGTGCAAATGCAAGAACAAAGTGAAATCGAAGAATCTGGCCAGTCTATGCTCTATCGATGGATACTAAGTGTTGCTGACTCTCATCTGGATTGGTGCTGTGCTACGCTCGAATCTTCAAAGCCCACCATGCAAGAAGAAGATCGTATCATCAGAGAAGATTTGGACCTGAGCAGAATTGCGTTAGCAATATTGTACACCAACAACGACGGCAGCCAAGTGGATTTGATGGCTCGCATATTTGAATGTCTTCCGTTATTTGATCTAAGCAATATCGATTCCGACACAGAAGAAAATGTTGATCTCCATGCATTGTCCGAAATTCTTACTGCACATGGCTTTTTTGCCGCTCTTCAGCAGCTGAAAGAAAGAGAACTTTCAACACTTATGGACGGACTTCAAGTCCATCTGTCCAGTGCGGAGATATTATGGCGATACGAACTCAATGTTCCATTACGGTGGTACCTTGAAAGCTTGGATAATTACGACATGCAAAAGCAGCTTTGTCGACGGCTGGCAACCCAAGTTGTTAATGGGGCTGAAAGGCAAGGTAGCAAGTTCATGACTGATGACGACTGGACTGGATTACTAGTGGACATCATGGATCTTTACAACAATGGAACTGGGGTGTTAGGAGCTATGTCTCAAGAAGAAATATTTGAAAATTATTGGAAGGCATTATTGAGATGTGGTAGTAAGTGTGATTAATTGCTCTATATTGTTAATTGGTATGAACATCAACTCACCACTAGCCACAGAATTCACGCTAGCCAAAGATTCCCTTATTCCCAAGTATGGTGATCCTACAATTAGCATTGAAAAGGCACAGCAACTGGTTGTAGATGCTGCTCGAGAATACTTTGACAATTCAGTTTCCGGCAACATGTACTCAGGTAATATGAAGCTAGCTGCAGAATGGTAAGTTCAGCCATGCGGATAATTTGCTGCAAAGCGGATGATTTGACTAACAATTGCTACTTCTTAGTCTAAAGGTAGCTCCAAGTACTCCCGAGATACAACAAGAGATGAACCTCATAGAGGCAACTCATCACCTTACGACTGAGTTCAACGTATACTATCGACCGGGTATTCCTATCATGCCCATGCAAGTTCGACAATCAAAGAATCGCTTAGAACTCATCTCCCGATTACTCTCCTCTAACCCTGGTGCATACAAAAAATCTGCTCGTATTATTGATTTAGCAAAAAAGCTAGGTCTTCAAAATGACAAGACTACAGAAATCCGTGTTCTCAGCATGCTCTCTGCTGCTGCACTCGCTGAAGAAGACTACGAAACATCTTACCAGCTATGCAAAAATACACTTAACCAAGTTTTAGAGTCTGAGGCCGAGATTCACAACTCAAAGTTGAAGGCAGAGATGAAGGAGATAACCTGGAGCAGCTGCTTCCAACTGGGCAAACTTGAAGTTTATAGTGATAAGACAAAGCGGTTGGAATTACTTGCTATGGCTCTCGTCTTATGCCCAGCGGACCGATTAAGCGAAAACTTGGCGGCATGGAGGAAATTGGAAGCCGTCGCAGAGCGTGAAGCCGACAAAAGCTTCTCAACCAGCTCATCAGCTGGCAACTGGAACGCTGTGACAAATCTCTTACAATCAGGATTGCAAGGACAGCGAAACCTGGCCAAGCTTTTATCTGATGAAGCTGGTAAATTGATAAGTGGCAAAGACTCCAATCAAGTTCACCCGGATAGAATGAGGAAGCGAGATCTTTTGAAGAATACCGTCAGCAAATGGCTATTCGATTGAAAAATATTATACAAATGATAGTAAAAGGTATCGATGACCTGGCTAGAACAACATATACTGTCTAAATTAGGACTTTAATGCAGTTGTCAATCGGAAATGATACATGTAACATACAAAGCGAAAGCTTTTAATAAAATTGGAGAAAGCTATGGCAAATCCCATTCGTCGTTTTCAATAGTCAGTTGCTCAAATGCGTTAAGGCGTTTGAAGTCTGACTCATCATCTGTTTGTAGTCGTCGCTTTATAGTCTGTTGCTCAACACGAAATAGTCTCTCCTGGAGGTCCTCTTCACTCAATGACGTCCAATCGATGTTTGAAAGAGCGTCGTCTTTTGGTTGATCGGTATCTTCATCATTATCAATTTCATCCGGGTTGATTTCGTACGAATGGAGGAATGGTTGTGGTGCGTCCCAGCCGTCACCGGGTGCTTGCCAATTTTGTATGTTGAATTCAATCTGAAGTTGATTGTGATATAGTTCGCTGACTTGGTGTGCTGCCATTGCTTTATTCTCTTCCCTCCGGTAGAGTTGATGAATGGGGGAATCAGAAAGTGCTGGGGATGCCATCGGCGATGGTGCTAAAGAACCCATAGCCTCCGTTGCTGGTAATTCAGGTGAAGATGGCAAAGAATATACCTCATCTTCTAACCACTGTTCGTAATTGTTCATGAAGTCCGCATCTAGTTCGATATCCTCGCTAGACCTATCTTCTGAAAGTAGGCTACTTGATAGTGCTGATGACAGTACGGTGGCATCGAGAATTTGATTACCGTAAGCAGAATGAGGGATATCTTGTCTCTGGTGAATAAGGGGTATGGTAGGTAAATATCGCCGGCTATGATACGCTTTTATCAAAGACCTCAGATTTGACTCTTGCAGCTAGTGGTATAATCCTTTAATAAACTATAAACAGTGCCTAGAAGAGGGGTAGCACACACTCTTACCGCACTCTCTTCAATATCAGATTCAGATTCCAGACCTATCATCCATTCTTCTCTTAAACCAGGCCGACAGGTCAGATAAATGGCCGTAATGATGCGCATATTACCTACGTATGATGGTATTAGCAGGTATCTCACTCGTAGATTTTTTAAATGAACACTCACTTGACCTCCACTTCCTTCCTAAATATGGAACTTGACTTTTAAGCACTTTCAAAGTGTACAGCTCCAACATTGGATGTGATACTTTGAGCAATCTCTTTAAAATAGCCTAAAATATGTTGATTAGCGCGCCATCTATGAAAAATTGTAATTATGTAAAACATACCGAGGACTTGTATTGGACAAGTAGCATGATTCGGTGAGTCTTTCTCTTCGTGAGCTTTTGCAGGATGCGTAAAAAGTTGATAGACCAAAACATGTTACGCCAGTTGGTTTGTCGGACGTTTTGAGAATGGATATTTGGCACTGGTGTACTGGGATCCTCGGACTGGTGATAGGCATTTCTTCGCTCTCTGCTCCAGTAGTTCAAGAAACTATTATACATATAACATAAGTATCGTCAATTCTACAAGATGAAACACACAATATTGCATTTATAAATTACCTATATTCCTGACCTTCGGTTTGCTCAACCAGTGTAGTCGCCATATCCTGCAACCCTAGAATTTTCAATATCAAAAGTAGACACCCAGAGTCCACCAAAAGCTGTGAGACGTTTTCAAACTTTAGAACATCTGTTGACAGAAGAGTTAATCATGATGACTGTTAGCCACATTTCTAATACCCAAAAAGAAAAGAATTCCAAAGATCAGCAATGCATACGAGACAGCTTTGTCCATTGTAGCAGCAGCAAGAGTATTCCAGATACTGCTTTTGATGTTATTTCTCTATTGCGTTTGTTGTTTGCTTCCTCTATATCATGTGGCTGAACTGGATGACTATTTTCTGAAGCATTTGTCATGTGCTCTTGGCTCGCTTCGCTGCTGTGTGCATTCGAATTGGCATTGGAACTATTGTACGGCGTCACTGTAGCGAGTAGTAGCTTGAGAAGAACAATGATAATGTTCTGAAGGTTTGGAACAATAGCTTTCTGTAAAGCAGAAGATGTCAAGGTAGAGCGGTGTAATAGATAAGTTAATATGTCATTGTACGATCGTACCGCTAAAAAAAGGATACATATAGACTTTCGACCATGTTCAAACGTCGAAAAGCATCGTTCATATCATCCCAAGAGATTGGATGGTCTCCCCATTTTTGTAAAGATTTTATATCTTGGTTTGCACGGACAATAAATTCGTACCCATTTTCATCGTCTTGAATAGGCCACATCTTGATCCCGCGCTCTCGTTCTCTCAAGACTTGCAAAGTAGCCAAAGAGACGTACATATGTTCAGTATACATCTCACCAGCCTCTTTAATGCTTCGAGGTACATCCATATCCCAAGAGGAAAAGGGTAATACGAGAGGTTCTCTATACCCATTCTGATTTCCGTTGTTTACGCGCTTGGCTTGTTGAGCACTCGTTCCGGGCTTGCTTGCGTTCCCTTGTGTTTTGGCTGTAGTTATCAGCCCAGGTGGATTAGGGCTCGGGCCATGGTTTGCTGACAGTATGGACTGTATGGCTGGTGAAGGTTTGATCAATTCAGGTCGTCCTACGTGACCAGGAAATGCAGGGAGGGTATATGTGGGGTATTTTTGTACAATTTCCTGTGAAAATGCGTGCAAATCAAGTGGAGTACTTCGTGTCTGCATATCTGACAATAAGAGATAAGTTCCAGCCACCATACACATTTAATTTTTTACCAATGGAAGGCATACCTTGGAGCCTCACTTCAGGCAAACTAAAATATCGGCGAATGGTATCGCGAGTACGTTCAACCTCCTCACGTCCACCGAAAGATACCAACATAGATTTCCACACAACCAACAAAAGCTTGAGATTATAGAATTAGTTTTCATTGACAGGAAACCGAGATTACTGTTCTCACCCTACATACCTTTTTCACGGGAAACATTTTCAGGTTCTTTTCTCTCAGCTGTGATATTAAGCCAAATAGAAACACTATCAGATGTGGATCGAGGTTATCTGAAAAGAATGACTGTATGAACAATGCGTATATGTAAATCATAGGTGACTATATTGACTTTACCTAAATCGGAGGACAGGCTCTGATCATGTCGCAATGTCTCGATCAACATAAACAATATTGTCAAAAAAATCTCAATTTCATCATTGATTTCCTGCATATTTCCTGGACCACTGAACAAGAAATGAGCTTTGATTCCAACATAATATCGGTTATACTGGATCCTTCATACTTTTGTGAATTATGTTCTTCGCATGCTTTTCGCAAAGCTGAATATACAATAGGAAGTGCACCTGATTGTTGCAGAAGCGAGTTGTTCTCCTTTATTCTATCCAGGTGTTGCTCCACATCGTTTCCTGAATAATCAAAACTGTCCACATCGCCAAAGTTTCCTATAATATGCATTAGCCAACACGATAGAATTATGCCGACTGTACTCATTTACTTACCTTGTGCAATGTACAATAATTGCTTTCCTGCGTGCAATCTTGCTTTGGCCGAATTTTGTTCCAAGTCATTCAACAGCTGCTGTATATAGCTCTTCTTTGCTTTAAGCGAAAGATTATTCCATCCTGCCGTAAATCGTATCAATACATGCAAGACCTGTGTGATCATAGTTGTACAATACATGAGTTGGACACATACCTTCAGATATCCGCTCTTGAAATATGTCTTGATATTCTGAGTATCCAAAAACTTCAGTATAGTTATAAAATTCGTTGATTTCATTATAAATATCGTCAGAATCAGCATATATAAAGTCTTCATGCATGAGCTAGTTCGATCGTTAGCAGGTGTCTCCTCGGTCGAAGAAACCATTGATATTGAGGGTAGTACCTTTTGTTTGCTAGGAAGCTGCTTCACTGCCTGCTTAAGCGCCTCAGCGCTGACAGTGTTCACCTGAGGATCGCTTTGATTGCTCATCTTGTGAAGTGCTTACGTGCTTAATGCTGATCTATTAGACTCGTTACTGATCTGACTATGGACAGGCGTGCTTTTTCATCCCGAAGTCCGACTCTATGCTTGAAGACATCACGTGTACATTTTGACGACAAAGTGCAAATGAAAGCCTAGCAGAACTTTGAAGGTCTCTCGAGCTTTTACAAGGCTACAGTAGTAACCTTTATTAAAATAATTATGTACAACCGTTATTTCTAAGATAATCCAAAGATCTATGAAATCCTAAGCAGGTATCTACATTGCTACCTCCAAATCCAAATATTCGGTGATAGACATCCAGTATTTCTACAAATGTAGTCAATTCAACACTATATCAGAATATTCACATTTTATCCTCCTTACTAGGAGCAACGAGTTGCGTTGCTACTATTGGTTTAACAAGTAGTTATATTTGACGCGTCCTATGGCTCTTTAATATGACGCAAACTTTTTCGGAAACCGCCATTTTTTCACTACTCTAAGAATTTTGGTCGCGTTTGCAACGCGTCGAAAACTGAAACTTTTCTCAGTTGATCCTTTCGATATGACTTCGGCGACAGGAATACAGACAGAAATGGCGCCAAATGAAGTTGATATAACTGCTCATGATGGCACCGAGGTTCTACAGGAAGCAATGCAGGAAGATGTAGCTAATAATATGAACGTCGAAGAGAACGGGACTGACCCAAATACTGCCAATGCCGAAACTTCGTACGGCCATGATCTCAATCAAACAGCCAATCACCTGCAGTATCGTAAGTAGCAAGTACAATGAAGCTTCATAAGGCTATATTATTAATTTATGGATTATGGCTTAGTTCAAGTCAATGATGCGACACCTTCAAAATCAGGAAAAGCTGAGGTAGGTTGTCCGAAAGAAATGAAGTAAAGTGGAGACCGACAGTCTTAACATGAGTTGGTTGAACAGTCGAAAGGAGTTATGATCAAAGATGGAAAACTTGTATATCCCGAGAAAAAGCTTCGAACGAACAATCATGAAACGGTGGCAAAAGGTCAGTTTCTAAAGGCAAATTGTCATGAATGGCAATGTACGGTGTTTAACAAGAAATGTCACAGATTTGGTCGAATTCCGTAAATATCGAGCTGGTATATCAGAATCGATGAAAACAGAAGAACCTTTCACCATTTCAGATAGATTTCATCCGCTCATTTCTCTGCTTGTGCAAGACAGGTTTAGTATTGATTTCTAGGGTATGCAAGTCCGCGAATAGATTCAATAACTGATGAATTCAACAGCGACGAGGCTATTACATCGTTGTCAAGCAGATTGAATGATTCCCTTAGCCAATTCGATGCATATGATTCGGACTCTGATGATCCAGGTACAGTTTTACTGACATAATAGTCGTGGTTAACGCAGAGTATGCTGATAGCAAATTGCAGAAGACAAGCAGTTTAACGATGCTCTTGAATCCACTATTAAGTCATTGGCATCGCGTGAGAGATACGGTGTTTCTAACGACGTTTTGCAAGGTTTGGTTGATGTCCCAAATATCGTACCAGCTGTAAGATGATACGTACTTTACGGATTATGTTGACTACATGCAACTAATGAAACTCTATAGCATTTGTCAATATACCGGTGGGAGGTGAAGGATATAACGGGTTTTCCGAGCGACATAAAAAATGCGGTCGAGAAACGGAGGCGTAAAAGAGCAGAGGTAACTGATGATACTTCTCCCAGACCGTTTGCAAACTTCAGTCAAGCTCATCTTATCATAATCCAGATGTCAATAATTGCTACTTATATGTTCCGAACGCTGACAAGCGAGCAACAGATGCAACTCTTATGTGCGAAACGGAAAAAGAATTCAACTCCACTGCCTCGAATCAATGTCACTACCACTGGTCAGGAAGTTATTTTTACTTCCAAAGAGGTAAGTTAAACCTGAGATAGTTTATATCAGCACGAAGGTATGACTGACTTGAAAATAAGAATAACCCTATGACGAATGGTGAAAATATCGTAATTTGTGATGAAAAGGTCAAGGAATCGGCTGAAGCTAAGAAGAAGGTATGCCATTCACTACATCAACATGACCGTAATATCATACTCACCAAATCGAATAGGAGGCTGCTCGTAAGGCTATAGCGGAAGAGAAGGAAGCAGAACTTGAGGAAAAGAAAAAAAAAAAGGTATTTAATGCGTTGATGCGTTGATTGAATTCTAGGTTTATTTTTTGTTTCAATATTAAATACGTCATAACAACAGGAGGATGAACGTAAAAAGAAGGAAGAGGAAAAGAAGAAAAAAGACGAAGAACGAAGGTTGAAAGATGAGGAGAAGAAAAGGCGTGAGGAAGAGCAACAAAGGAAAGAAAGAGTAAGCTTACTTAATTCAGGGTATACAGACGATGATATACGGTATTAATGGTATTGCTTTCAGTCTCAACTTCGTCTTACTTCGTTATTCAAAACAACAACTGATGAACGGCCGTCTAGCGTGGCGGAAGGTACTTGAATTTATATACTGGAAGACACTTAATATTGTTGACATACTTATCTTTATACCAGTAACTGGAGCTGATTCACAAGGCCATCAAATATTTCCACCATTTCACGTTAAAGAATTTGTACAGATGGCGAATCCAACGGCTTTCAGATGCTCCTTGTCGGAATATTTTGAGAACATCATAGGCTACAACCAGAATGACAAAGATAGCAAAGGTACACCTGATGGTAAGCTGTGAAATGGTACACTTGTGTGCTATTTGTCTTGAATCTAATAGCAACGTTTCTTCAGAGCTACTCAATGAGTTCAAAAGATCACTTCGACCTGCTCTTCGGCAGCCACGAGGTGTGGACCATAGGATAGATCTTCGAACACTATTGGGCCACGATCCATCTATGCCTTTAGCGACAGCTGCGTCATTCGATGGCCGAGACCTTCGCTCTATGTTAAAGATGAAGTTTTTGCAATTTAAGGAAGATATTCGACCAGCTTATTGGGGTACTTGGACTAAAAGAAGCAAGAAGGTTCTCCCACGGCGGCCGTTTGCCAAAGATACTGAATTTCTCGACTATGATCATGACAGCGAAGCAGAATGGGAACCAGAAGGAGAAGGAGAAGATATCAAGAGTGGTGATGAGGAGGACGAAGATGTGGATATTGCAGATCCAGACGATGTAAGTGCGAGATCTTGTGTGTGATTTGCTAAGAGGTTATGTAAAATTCATTATATATTATAGGCCGGATGGCTGGTACCAGAAGGTTATCTATCGAATGATGAAGGTATAGGCAGTGACAAGGACGAAGAAGGTATGTCTCTCCGGAAAGCACTTTTGGACGAACTGAACTTTATACTGACAAAGCGTTTAGGTGTCCGAACACAGACAGTGAGCAAGAAGCGAGGTCCTGTGAAGCAAGTTTGCATAGGAGTGCTATTTGAAGATTCATCAGATGACGATGACCCTCTCGCAGCGTATGCTATACATCAATTAGGTAAGGAGGTAGTATGTTAGAAGTTGCAAAGCAATAGCAGGTCATGACTAACACTCAATTCAATAGGCGGTACATTCCCTATTGATCCATTTGCTGCTGTAGCAAGTAAACAGTCATCAGACGCTGCTGATAACAACACTGCACCATCTTCAGCACCTACAGATAAGAGAGTCACTTCCTTCCCCGTTGAGCATACAACCCAATTAATAGACGTAAGTTTCTTCAAACTTATTCTCCTATTATTTGAATTTACACTAAACACCTAAGCCAACAATGTCATTACAGGCGATCAAAGGAAAAGCCGAAGGTATGCCAAAGTTGATTGCAGAAGTCAAAGCTATGCAAGGATTTGAGGATGTTTCCAAACGCCAAATAGAAGCTACCATTAAAAATATTGCTGTCAAGGAAAAGCGTGGATCGGATGCGGTAAGTGGTTCGACTGCTTGTAATCCAGTAATATCATTGATATTTTCTTGCTAACAGAATGCTATTGTTTAGCGACCAATATGGTACATAAAAGAGTAACGATGTCGAACCACATATTCACTAATCATAAAGAAAAATACCCAAAACGTCACTTTTCCATTTGATCGATGATGTTTTCTTTCGAGGAATTTATTTTACAGTATCCTATCAAAAGTGTACGGCAGAATATAATATCTACCCAGGAGACCAGCTCATTAGGTTCAAGAGGCAAAATCTAGAACAATAGAAGCATTTTTCTAAAAATATAAACTAGCTGCAAACACAATATCTCTCTTGATTAATAGCTCTGCTTCCTCCATTTTCTTGTATAATGAAGGATCACCAATCATTCTAGCAGCACCTCTTACTTCCCGACAGGTTTCGTCGAGGCGCACTATACAACGAACGATAGATCCCTCCAGTACATCCGTAAGATCAGTGATATGTTTGAAAGGCTGTTGAATCATTAGTAAATTGCATGGAAGAACTCAACGCTCCAACATTGATAGCGCCTACTTACCATTCCTCTAGCCCATTCATAGACGACTTCGACTAATCCAAACTTGAAGCCATTAACATAGTCTTCCTTTGATATCTCAACACCGCAGGCAAATTGCTTTTCCGCGATTTGTTCCGCAAACTTGATAATGGTGTCTTTACCCTTTTGTAATCTGGGTGTTAACGTTGCCTCACTCGCGTTCTTCTCCTGGAATACAAAGCTTGACAATAATGCCACGATTTCAGCAGGTTCATATTCTGCAAATACATTGTCAAGAATGAGTTCCGTCAGAACCAGTTCGTCTGCTGTATTGATTTCGCATGCCACTCGTCCTTTGAGTTGAACAGTGCCGTTGTTGTCAATATACGACATAGTTTTAAGGACTTCGACTCGCTGTTGATAATCAGGAAGCAGTTCCAAGTTTTGGTCAGATATTGTCATCTTAAGGTTATCGATCTGTGCCTGTAGTCTTCTATGAGCATACACTAAGGCGTACTGATAATCACAAAAGTCAGTCTAATAACATTTAAAGTCAATTTCTTCAAGTATAAGCTTCGTTTAACTTACATGTTCTTCCAGATCAGGACATCGAGTGCATTGAAAATCTGTCCTCATCTTTTGAAGTAACGAGGCCATGGCGCGAAGGCTTTCTTGGAACTCAATATCTTTGATTTTGCTCCAGTCGTACTCGGCAATGGATGCTACCAAATGGATTTGGTCAAATTTGGTATTATTTTATGCGCTGATCTTTCCGTCACTTACATCTCTTTGATTCACTTGCAAATGCAAGAAGTTCCTTTGTAGTTCTAATTGTCTCGAGCTCATCACTGGAGTTCATCAAACTGTCCACATTTATCTGGTAATGCCCGAATTAATTAGTACAATCTGCCTTCAATTGGTGGTTGAATACATCTTAAAGAGAAGTGTCAGTACCTTCAAAGCAGTTTTAGTTACAAATGCTACATCAGATAGCGGGATAATAGCAATTTCAGATCGGCAGTCGCTTTCGCTAGGTACATCAACATCAGTAACAGGAAGCGGACTTCGCTCTGGTCAAAAGTTCCAAATCATTAGTAAAGCTCTCATTATTAATATGATGGTGTGGTAAGACCAACCTGCAGAGCCATCATCTCCCATGTGCTTTCTGTTCACAAGAATGAAACAATAGAATACACGATCGTTATTTACTGAGACTGTTGAACCGACTGCAGTAGTTGACACTGGTTGAAGGATTACGGCTGCTGCATTTCTGTAAACCGCATTATTGATGATGATGGCTCGACCAGGAACAAGCGCCCTGTGTCCCACAGGATGAGACGCAATTCGTGCAAGTATATTGCGATTATGGAAGAGGACTTCATTTGACAAATCATAGTACTTTTGAATATCAGCAGAGCAGATCATACAATCGAGTTGTTGCAAGTTACTCAAACTCTTTTCGCTCTATAAGCACACAAACGGATTGGTAAAACTGTTAATAACAAATAGGAATATGATAGGAACTCATACCTCATCAACCAATTTCTTGGTATCTGGCAGTAGCTTTTGCGAGCTATTCTCTGAGAAACTGCGTTTGATCATTTCCTCTACTTTCAAAGCTTCGACACGCAACAAGTTCAAGATCATATTATATGTCAAGCGGAACTGTGATTGAAGCTTTGTCGGCTTTCCAAGAATCATGGTAGATAATGTGGTCGTCTATGCATATACGGTAAGTAGCCGAAACTGATTCGCGCATTAACTGGTGAACCAAAGCTTACATCTGGTGGCTCCTCTCCTCCGCATGCGATGATCACTACTCCCGTATCGTCCAAGCCACGTCGTCCAGCTCTTCCAGACATTTGTGTGTATTCACCTAGAATGAGCCCTAGTTTAATAATATAATATGTCAGTATATGGTCAACCATAGCACTTACCTGGAAGTAGATCACGGAAAGATCTTCCATCATGTTTTCTTATACCTGAGAATACAACGCTACGAGCAGGCATGTTGACACCCTAACAAGACGAACGAAATTAATCAACAATCTCACAACATCTACTTGTAAACTCAAAAGCTTACCATTGCAAAGGTTTCCGTCGCGAACAGCACCTTAACCAAACCTCTAGCAAACAAGATTTCCACAATCTGTTTCAAGGTTGACCCAATTGTTAGACTAAAGCATACCACCAATATCCTCTATTTCTGACATTTACCTCTTTAATAATAGGGAGCAAACCGCCGTGATGGACAGCTACACCACGAGATAAAAGATCTCTCGTTCGGATGACCTGAGGCAATTCCCTATCTGAGCCGCGTAATCTTGCTAAACTTTTTTCGATAAACACATGAATCTCGCTCTTTTCAGTGCTTGATGTGAGATCCAAGTTTGAGAGGGCACTTGCATATTCTTCGCACTTTTTCTTTGAAAATGTAAAGACAACGACAGGCAACAAATTTTTCTTTGCCAAGAGACCCATCATATGCACATATAAATTGCGGTCCTGCATACAAAAGTTGGTATGTCAATAAAGAAACTCATAAGTTCAGGATATACATCGACAACACCTTACCGTCTGTTGCATATTCTGGAAGCTGCGACCAGGCGTACGTGCAGGAGCTTTGACTGCCATGCCTCCTCGACCTCCTCCACCACTCCGTTGAGAAGCAACTTCCTTTGGATCCTTTCGCTTTGATAGGGCATCGCTTGCATTTTTGTAACTAGAGTAGGGTTAAACAAGATGAACTCATATAGTTCAAATGGTTGAGAACTTACCTGACATTGTTGAGTTTTTTCTCGTTTGCAGCAACAATTTTGAATAACTCCTTGTTTGCATATAAATGATGTTCAAGAGGCACAGGTCTCTTCAGAGTACTGATGACATATATGTCCTTCTTCTTGGTTCGACTAATGAAATGCGATTAGAACAAAGCGTGGTGACCTAATAAGCATCGCTCTTCTGCTTACCCGACCCAATCTGCAAATTCCTTGGTATTAGGTACTGTAGCAGACAGCAGAATCAAGTTGACATGAGCAGGTAACATAATGATGACTTCTTCCCATACCACACCACGCTAAAGAGTACAGAAATGTTAGCTCTAATGGAGATAGTATGTTGCCAAATTCTGTCGACACACACCTCCAGATCATTCACATAATGGACTTCATCAAAGATAACAAATTCCACATCACGGATAAGATCAGCCCCACGATATAGCATACTTCGTAGAATTTCTGTGGTCATAATCAAGCAACTAGCCTCTGGCTTAATCTGGACATCGCCTGTCAAGATACCGACATCGTCACCGTATGTCTTTTTGAAATCTCTGAACTTTTGATTACTCAAAGCCTTGATAGGCGATGTATATATAGCCCTATAATGGAATGTCAGTATGTTATAGCATCATACAGGGAAATAAGTGACTGAATATTACTTGGTCATATGTTTTGCTGCTAAGGAGATGGCGTATTCAGCTACGGCTGTTTTACCAGCCGATGTGTGCGCGGCAACGAACACACTGTCACCCATTTCCAAGTGGTAAACCGCATGCTTTTGGAAAGTGTCAAGCTCGAATGGGAACTATTATGTAAAATAACTCAGTATGGCCACACCCACAGTTGGCTTTGTCCAAATTGTGCGAATCCGTACCTCATGTGCCATCTCAGGAACAACTTCATGGAAATCGTCGAAAGGCTCGTTGACATTGATTTCGTGTGCCCATTCTCTCTTTTTGTGGCTCGCATCTCCATGCTCTTTCTTTGCTAACCTTTGAGCTACACTCTCCTTGGCGACCAGATTCTACGGTAATTAAATTAGATTTATCCAAACTTTGTACGTATTTCTTAATTATCGCATTACCTCGTTAGGCAGCAGCTTGTCAATTTCATTATCACCGGGCAGTTCCTCTGGTGGCGGTGGTACCTCTTCAGTCGGTGTCTCTAGAGTTTCGTTCTGTACGAATTCCTATGTAACAAACTATGATGAGTAAAATCATTTTCACAACGCTGAATACACATTCCACTTACAGTTTCATCTATGGGCTGGCCAAGCAATTCGATCTCAATATCTTCTGATTGCATCAGCGAGTTGAAATCAAGTTGTGAGGGTCGATCAGAGATGTTATTATCTATTCCGAGTATATGTCGTGTTAAACCTATGCATATTCATCACTCGATAAACTATACCATAAAGTAATCACCTTTTTTGATTGATGATAATAGACCTCGATCGAATCCAGGGGGGATAGACAATAGTTTATCTGCCGGGGAACTGTTAGAGAGGATAAGTGCGACTTCATGGCCACAATAGCAATGCATACCATTTTCAAAATCCAATAACGGGTGTTTTTCCTCCAGCATACCCTCTGCAAGCGAATTGACCGCATCCTCCAACGCCTCTTCAATACCTCCTGGAGCAAATGGAAAGTTATTGCCCTTTCCACGAACGAAATCCTTAGAACCTGCAAAATCTCGTTGCATGCTAGTGGAATTTTTAGCCGTCATGTCGTTATTATCCAGTGCTACTTCGTGGTATCCAGAAACATGGCCATCCAGGCCACGTCTGACCAACTCAATCTCTGTGCGCGCTTTAGTTAATTCACTGTATACATGTTGTCTAAAGTTTGGCGTGCCTTCCCATTGTCTACAGAAAAAGTAATATGTATGTCGGTGATATTTTCAAAAAACATATATGGGCTGGAATAGAGACAAGATTGAACACGTACTGTTGGCAATGACTGAGCCAATCGGATGGAAAGGTTGTTTTGGGAATAAGGAAGCGCTTTTCTATGTTTTCTTTTATGGTATCCGGGTCTTCTTTGTTTAAAAGGAGTTCGATCTATATATCAAAGGTTTCTTCAGCGTTACAAAGTGATTTTGGAGACTATTACAGGCTGTAGATCACGAACCTGATTATGCAAGTCATCCGCTGAAAGATCAGTCCGCAGCATATTGATTGCTGAATTAAGCTCTATGATGTAGTTCCAGTAAGATTTTGACGAATTAAACGTGCTTAACAATGTATGTACGGAATGTTCACCTTCAGTGGTTGCCATAATTCTTAGTATTGATTCGAGATTTCCAATATCTGATCAAGTTATTCGTGCACCACCGTTTCTGTGACTTTCACTTTGAAACTTTCATCTTTGACATGACCACAACCGAATCAGAGTCAAGCACAAGCAAGAAAGAGTACTATGATCCAGCTTATTTTGATTCAGACGACGACAATGATAATGAAGATTCATCCATGAACATAGACAAATCTGTCAGCAAAGGTTGGTCCAGGTGATTTGTCTACAGCTTTCCATTCCAACAACGTTAACCTGAAACTCTTTCAGATCGCCAGAAACGTCGAGAAGTATTAGACAATGACGAACTATTATATAATCCTGAAGAAGACGACACTAATGAAGATTGGGTTGCAGAGCAGTTACGTGGTAACTATGGATATTTCAGTACCTTAATCATAAAAAACTATCGCTAACTACATTTCCGGACACAGCCATAGCTCCTTCCGAAAGTGGTAGAAAAACGAAACGTGCAATGGCCAAAACTGATGCCATCCTGACATGCCCTTTATGTTTTGCTCCTGTATGTCTAAGCTGCCAAAGGTATATTATCCCTATATGACTAAAAGTTGTCTCTATTGCTCTCATTAATAGTTTATCGTAGACATGAAATTTATCCAAACCAGTATCGAGCGATGTTCGTAACCAATTGCCGGCCAAATTTTGCTGAACGATTTCGATACAAAGATTCAAATGAAGAGAGTGGTGGTGGAGACGATTTATATTATCCTGTCAATTGTGATATTTGCAAGACACATATTGCAATGTTCGATCGGGAAGAGGTATATCACTTTTTCCATGTCATAGCCTCATGACGTGAACAGTCTTTCCTTTTTTGGTGTCTCTTTGTCCCGGTCAAATGTTTTTACAATGTATTTCAGAAGCCGTTGTCTGCGTAAATTACTCTTTTCTTTTGCATAATGAGTTGGAAAGTAATAAACATTTCGCTCTCTCTTGTATTATACTTTAAAAAACAATGTTATTTACTCACCTACAAAACAGGGACTGCAAAAGGCTGTCTCTAGACTGCCGCACCAGATTCTGTCAAAGAAAGGCGAGGGTATGTTGAAATTCACCAATGCTAAGCAGCAGCATTTACTTTCCACTGGTTTTCCCTCTCAAGCACCTAAATAACTAAACCATTTACGTTGTGAATGTAGTGACGAGAGACGCGACTTACATGGAGCTCGAAAAACAGTTTAAATTGCTTAGTCAAAATGCTCAGAGACTACAGCAGGATGCCGAGGCATATCGCGACGGAGTAGCAGGTAAGAACTTTACTAACTTAATTATCATGTCATTCGACATTATAACGGGCTATCTCTGATTATTTCAACAGCTATGCTTAACCATCAGGCATCATTTTCTGAATACTTGTCGCACCTTTACCAGCCACTGGATGCCGAGATGGAGGATGGTGTAGTGCGGAGAAGGAATAATCAGACGTCTGCAAAGGCGGTACAAGCGGTGCAGGACTACGCAACTATCATGAGTTATAGTAGGGACGAAATCATGCCTTGGCTGGTAAGGTGATTGCGGAATCCGCAAAAAATTTCGGCGACAAATCATCTGACAGCTATGCTATGTATATCTTGGAACAGGACGTTATTGATGCTCAGATTGTCTCCCGGCTCATTGAGTTTCGAGAGGTTTTAAAGACAATAGACAAGACAATGACCAAACGAAACCACAAGATGCTCGATTATGATCGTTTTCGAGTAAGCATGGCGAAATTGCAAGCCAAAGCTGAAAAAACCATCAGCGAGGAGAAACAAATTTATAAAGTACGTTACTCAATCATCCCCCCCCCCCAAAAAAAAAAAAAATTACAAAACAAAACAAAATGTCATGCAGAGCTTGCTAACTTTATTATTTTTAATTATCAGTTGGAAAACCAATTGGACATTGCAACGCAAGATTATGAATATCTTAATGAAATGCTCAAGGAGGAGCTCCCACGTTTTCTCAAACTTCAGTCACAACTTGTCGACCCAATGTTTCAGGAATTCTATTTCATAGAGTGCCGAATTTACAGTATGCTCCTGGCAAGAATGCAAGAAGTTATCAGCACAAACGGAGACCATTTTGAAACATTGAACATGGGTGTGGAGGAAGGCTTTAACGCAAGGCTAAACAAGTTCAACGCTCGAGCAGAGTTGGAAGAGTCAGGTTTGCTCAAACAAGGTGGTAGAGCGTGGCTAGGAGGTAAGATAGTTGGGTGAAGCTGAGGTTTTGCATAGTGATAGGGCTAATGTATCCTTTTTATCTTTCTCTTTGTGAATAGCGTCCGCTGCCAAGTCCTCACGCCTGCCATTGAAGGAACGAGCGCAAATTCGGCGAGAGGAGAACGCCAAAGCTTCTGCATCCACCAATGGTATGGGCGGATATGGCAGCGACTCTCCGCCACCACCAGCATATGGCTCGAACCATGGTCACGTATTAGATTCGACTCCGTATCAAGCTGAACAAAAACAACCGCATTCATTTGCAAATGACATGTACTCTCCACCACAACCAAAGTCTCCAGGTCGCTCTTACGTTAAAGCCCTTTATGACTATGATGCTCAAGCAGAAGGTGATCTTTCCTTCTCCAAGGACGATCTCATAGAAGTCGTACAGAAGACGGCTGATGTAAACGACTGGTGGACTGGCACCCTAAATGGTGTCACAGGTGTTTTTCCAGGTATTATGAAACACTTTATTTCAACTTAATTGTTGTGTTTACTAAATATTGCTTTGGCAGGAAACTATGTTACCGAGGCGTAATCCAGGGAACGGTTTGCATCTCATAAATATTGCAGATTTTTCTTTGTATATAATTTCTATGCCTTACAAAATTTATAAACGTTACATGTGCTATGCTGCTGTCATTCATTATAGTGGAGCTCTCTTTTTAGATGTTTGTGCAATGAGGTATATGGTATTAAAACGTTTGACCGTAGAAAAGATGTTCGCATAACTTAAGTAAGATCTATTTGTCTAGAATAATACATAGGTTCATTTGTCGAAAATCCATGATGTGTTAATGATAACACTAATAAAATTTCAAGCGAGCTAGCAGAACTTAGAAGCACCTAGTATTTCGAATCAAAACATTTAATGAATGTGGGCATCCCAGTCCAGTATCAGGTGTTTGAAACCCAATGAAGCGGTGCACGTCGGTACTCAAAGTAGATTGAGCCACCACGACTCAGGTAACTACAACTTGAAATCGAAAAGTGCCAAAATGTTCTTAGTTTTCAATAAACCATGTTAATGAAAACATGAACCAAGCAAGGAGACATAGTTAACTTAAGGGTTGTTTTTCTATGATGGTGGCTCGTAAGGTGGTTTTTTTACGTGCCAGCGGAAATGATTCCGTGATCAGATGTCCCAGCCAATTTATGTCGGACTTTCTAGCCTTTAACCATTTGAGAGTTTTCAGCCATTTCCTGGTTCGATGCTACTTCTCTTTTCTTCCATACAATATCTAACATGGGGACCACAGTTCCTGTCGGCGTCAGATCGAAGCCAATTCGAAATATGTATAGAACTCCATATTTGGCGCAAAGAGGAAATATTCATGATCTCGATATGTTGAAGCCCTCCAAAACCATGGTTCGCTCCGAATCAACCACTTTTAAACGTCAGAAGCACAGAGTGACTTGGAGAGAAAAGGTACGTTGATCGGTTAAATGCAAGTTCCAATGTTCTACGCTTTATCTGAACCAACATGCAATAGGTGGCGTTTTGGATGGACACTTCAAAGGTAAAAGCGACATGTTGATGAGTATCAGGATCAAAGCAGTCACTGACACAGAAGGCAACCTTAAGGGAGGGCGTAACTGGGAACTCTTGGATGCGTTCTTATCATTACTCTTTGTGATCATTTACATTTGGGTAGGTATTTAGTGGGGGGGGGGGAAATACCTGTAGAGATAGCGCATCTCAAGTGCTAACCTATATTTTTGTGAAACAGAATACTCAATATGTTAAAAAAGAGCCTAAAGTACAACCACTACCTAAACCTGCAAAGGTAATTGTAACTAGGTCATAGTAAAAAACACTTGGCTAGGTTGATGACACTTGTTACAGATATTTGAACTAGTAATTGCCATCAGTATCTTGGCACAATACTTGCCTCGCGTAGTGATCGCCCCGCAGCCACACAAAGAACTCGTCACTCCTTATTCGATTTTGACCTTCATCGCAACGGTTCCGGTGATGATCGCCTTCGTACTATCTACCTTCGAATGGAAGAGTAGTATTGATGAGGATATTGTACATACATACATGTCAGCCGGTAATCTGATATTTTTGTATCCACTTCGATTTGTTCGTCTGCACATGTCTGTAGGACGTTGTTTACTACCGGTCAAGCATGCTGTTATACATATCTCTCTCATTGCTCGAAAGGCACTGCAGCTTGGTGAGTAAATGCAATATGTGAATTGGTGTAAAATGTCGTGTAACTCTAAGCTCGTTGATTTTTTGAATACAGGCACAACAATTCTGTTCACTATTCTTACGGTGACTGCCTTCATCCATGTCTTCACTTTCAAACAGAATGTACATGATCCCAAGTTTGAGAGTATGACATTTTACAGTGCATTTTTCTTCACCGTCGGTAAGTTGACTTGATTAGACTATGGTAATGCAACGTAGTGATATTCTAAACCGTCTAATAAATGATTTTTTCCACCAATTTCAGTGAGTTCTGTATCAAGTATTCGCACGGATATTGTTCGTAAGTATATCGAAGTTGTTGACGGATCGAAGCAGTGATATTTCCATCTGACATATCTCAACCCATAGCCGACAATGAGTTTACAAGACTGGTGATCCTCTATGTTATGATTGCGGGAGCTCTGTATATACCAACAAGACTGGCAGAACTATTGTCTCTAATTCAGCACCGATCGAAATACCGGCATTCTTATCGGGCCAAGGATGGACAGCAACATGTTATTGTCACTGGTAGCTTTGAACCAAGTTCACTGCTGGAATTTTTGCGAGAATTTTTCTGTGAGGATCATGGAATGGATGTTCTTTTGACAAAAGTAGTGGTATTGTGCCCATATGAGGTAAGGTGTTAGCATTTGAACTTTTCGTACACGGAATTTAGAGCTCAAAATCATCGGATCTGTAGCCTAGTGAAGAACTGAACATTCTTCTTAATGACCCATCATATGCCTCTCGCGTACAATATGTCAAAGGGTAAGTCATCAATACACAGTCAGTATAATTTTATGCGAGCCCTATTAGTTATTTCATCACCTGCTCAGCTCTGCGACTTCCTTCCACCATTTGAACAAGGCCAGAGCTGATGTTGCTTCTGCAGCATTTCTTCTCAGTTCCAAGTTAACTCATGGTGACCAGGAGCGAGAGGATGCACAACAGTTGACAAGAGCCCTGGTAAGCTATTAGTGCATTTTTTTATTATTATTATTATTATTTTTTTACGACAATGCATCATTTGCTAACTTCATGTCACTGTACAGACTATGAGAAAGCATAACAGACATTTAAAGCTCTATGTACAGACACATTTACCAGAGAACGTTGTACATTTTGATTTCATAGGTAAGAGTAATATGGGGAGGAAGAACTGCATATGGTTTTAGCACAACTAACCCTTTAATCCAGCACGATCAGTTATTTGTGTTGAAGAGTATAATATGGGTCTATTGGCTCAAAGTGCACTCATACCAGGATTTGCATCCCTTCTGCTTTTGCTGACCACTTCTTTGACTGAAAAGTCCTGCAATGAAATGCTCTCAGGAGTAAAAGGACGAATTGGTAAGCGAAATGAAGGACATGTATGCTATTCGAAAACACGTTTTCAATAACTAATTCTGCTGTTGAAACGAAATATCAGACATGGACTGGATGCGGGATTATTTGTGAGTTACGGTTCACTACATCAAACTTTGTCCGATTTTTGCAAACTAACCCCAACTTTGTGATGTAGAGATGGAGCCGGGAATGAGGTTTATCCGGTCAAGTTCTCGCCTTTACTGACTGGCAAGCCATTTTTACAAGTTGCAGAAATTATCTATGCGCATAGCGGCTCGCAACTCTTTGCCATAGGAAAGAAAATGACTGGTTTAACGAGCCTCTCTTCTTCATACTCCGTATCACTCAATCCAAAGGACTATATCATTCGAGAAGATGATGTTGGTTACATCATCAGCGAATCTAGTAACGTTGCTGAATACGTGCGTGAATTTGGATTCCGCAACAACACGTTGACAGAGTATGACAGTCTATTGGAAAATGGAGCTGGAACCTATGGTGGCACATCTACAAGTACACTTATCAACGTCCCTGAAGCTAACCAAAATTCGAGAAACCCTGAAAACAGCAGTAAATCACAGAAGGCTATAGATGTCGACGCGCTCAAGGTAAAATCAGGACTTGTCTACGATCCCGTTGAAAGTGACGATGATCACAGTAGCATTGGACAAACTGAAGAAGAAGCTCAAAAGGCTATTGAAGCCTTATTGGGTGGAAACGGCGTTACCTCTTCGAGCCGGCGTAGCGGTACGGTTACACCTACCAGCGAACAGGTGCTGGATCATCGACAAAAACTCACTGATGCTAATGTACGCTATGCCAAACAACATGCTCATCATTCAACATTTGCATCGCTCCCAGAAGAAGTCCAAGACCACCTTCTTGTGTGCGATGTATCTCAGAAATTCCCTCGCAATATTGAAATCCTGGTTGGCAGTGTCCGTGCCAAAGAAAAGGACAGACCTGTAGTCATCATGTGTTTCGCCGATCCCAATCCTGAACAACGTGCTAGGTTGCAACATTTTGCAAACATACACATCATTAAAGGACGACCGACCCTACGAAAGGACTTGTATCGTGCTGGAGTTGACCGAATGTGGCGCTGTATTGTATTGAGTGACAAGTCTACCTCTCTGTCGTAAGTAATGGATTACATGCAATGCGAAGCGTAGACGATGGTTTTAAAATATTTTGTGCATTGTTCATTTAATTGTAGGGATGTGGAAGAAGTCGCGGATGCAAGCGGATTATTGACCGCATTGAACGTGGAATCGATGTCTGATGAGACTGGCTTCATTGTGGTTGAATGTTTAGAACGAGAATCGTTTAAACTGATTGGCATGAGTGAAACTATTCAGAGCAGTGAGGAAGTTGGTAAGTTCCACAAGCGGTACCTAGTTAAACCTAAAAACAGTAATTCACCTCCTTCTCGGTATGGTACGAACAGCCCAGGCAATGCTGCGACCTAGTTTTATGAGTGGAAATGTCTACACGTCTTCCATGTTGGATACGATTATTTGCCAATGCTATTACAACACTCATCTTCGGGACGTCCTCTCTCAGCTAATCTTCAGTCACAACCCCGATACTCGAAATGCCTACACTCGGTTATGCGAAGGACCAGAAGCCATTATCAACACCAAAGACGATGATAAACCCTACGGCAGCGGCGGCCATGTTTATCAGATTGAGGTTCCACCTAACCTTCACGGTATGTCTGCATAGTTTGAGAAAATATTCATCATCATTAGAACATTATTTCCCTGACCGGGGGCTGGACCGTTGTGGTCTCTCTCGATTTCAATCTTAGGAGCCGATTATTTATTATTGGTGCGGACCCTCGTCAGACAGCACGCGGCCATTCCATTGGGGTTGTACCGCACAGTATTGCACCAAGGCGCACCAACCTCATTTGTGTATGTAAAGCCTCAACGTGACAGCATCATTAAGCAAGGCGATTGTGTGTATGTTATTGCCGATGCCGATTTCCATCTTTAAGGAATGAGTTCTTTTTGCAATAAATAGGTGCTTTTAAATTATAGCATAACAATGCAGATATCATTTTTCCTTCTTCCCACAAAAGCAACACAGTTTAGTATAACATAACATAACATAACATAACATAACATAACATGGCATTAAAGTTGCATTAACCTTGTTTCCTCCAGCTCAGCATGGTAGATAACCATATGTACATATCGTGATAACGTGAGGGGCGGTACAGACTGAATTTTAAATTACTTCATGCATGGGCCATTCTTCTTTCTACTTTCCAAATACTGGTGCTAAGAAGGTGAAAGAAGAATGACAGGGTCTGTGTGATAGAACGAGTTCAAGGTTAACCGTTTATCATATAGCTCACGGAAGAATTAGTATAAAGGTTTGGTATAAAACTTTATTGACATTAAAAACATACCGATTCCATCACGCTACACACCGTAGCTGCTAACGTGATCACTTGTACGAGCTTCACATCAACAAGCTTGACAGCCAAATGTCTTGGTTCAACTTGTATTCCCTTCGCTATCCAAATTTGATTGATTACATTGCCATTCTCTTTACTTTCGGTTTAATATATAATGTAATATATTGTGCTTCACATGATGTTACCACTAGCTTCATTGCTTGTCCCATGCACTCCGCTATTGTGTATCCCCCGACATCACACAACGTACGTGAATGCATAAATTTTTTACGTACATTACACACCTGTTCAAGTACGATGGTCTGAAAGATGACTTTTTGTTCGTTCTCTAGTTTTCCTTCTTGACTAGTTAGTTTTCAGTATTTATCCTTTTTATTTTTGCCTTTTACATTCCCTTTCTTTTCAAACCCAATATACCGATCACTCGAAAAAAATAGAACAACCATCTCTGGCACTTTGAAAGCATGGGTAATCAAGCCAGTAAAATCATGCATAAAGCAAAGGAACGAACAGGAGACCGAAGATCAAGGCACCCAAATCGTTCCTTGAGTGTAAAGTCAACTTCTGTAGCTTCTCATACGGAACGAGCCACAACAAGTAAAACGGATACCCCGCATATCGCCATTGATACAGACGATTCAGTTCAAACATCCGCGCCTAACCAGAGACCAACAAAAAGTGCAAAAACAGACAAAACCGGTAAAGTAATTGACCAGGACGACTTTAAAGAAATAGATCGATCGCAACGCCAGGTTAGTATTTGACCCTTTTTCTAAGAATTCCAGTGGTGGGGAAAATCTGCGGGAGTTGTTTCCACACAGACCAACCACCGGCATGTGCCTGGAGAGACCAAATGCTTAACCACATCCTTGCATATTAACAATCTGACCTCCCTAGCATTATGTTTTGAAAAGCATGCGGAAGGTGAACCATTGGGTATCTTACAATTGCGATGGAATTATTTTGGACATTGGCACCGGACATGGTGATTGGGCTTATGAGGTGGCATCCACTTATCCCAAATCGAAAATCATTGGACTAGATCTCAATCCGCCTACTGTGCCAGTCACCATACAAAATAATCTGGAGTTCAAGATACAAGATATTACTCAGCGTTGGGATATTCCAGATAACTCGGTCGACTTGTTAGTATTACATTTGGAATGCGGTCCGTGTTCCGATCGCTAATAATCATTTGTCTCTCCTTCCTTCCTCATTTCTTAGCCTGTTTCAACGCGATATGAATAGGGTACTACTGAAATCGGATTGGAAACACGTATTAAGAGAAATGTATCGAGTTGCGCAACCCGGTGGCGTCTTGGAGATCGTCGAGCCAGGTAAGCATTTCGTTGCACAACAAGATGAAAATAGCAGCTGTGAACAAAAACTGGAGAGCAGTACAGTAATTGATGGTTTCACAACAGATTTGTTTCATCATAATGCTGGACCGGTGCAAACAGCAGCGGATGAGTATTTCAAAGATCAGTGCGAGAAAATCGGAAGAGATTGGTCCCTGGCAGATCATCTATCCGAAGATCTTACCAATATCGGCTTTATTAATGTAGAGAAAAAATCACTGGATATTCCAGTAGGAGAATGGCCCAGTGATCCCAATCTAAAACAAATTGGGTTCAATAACTTTGAGCTACAACGATCCAAATTACGAGCAATGCGAGCAAACTATGTGAATGTGGTGGGGCTGTCTGCTGAGGAATATGACGCCGCCTCCAAACAGATCTTATCAGAGTATGAAGATTATCAAGGCTATACTATATGGGTTTGCTGGACTGCTCAAAAGCCTGCATAATCAACGCAACGCAGCGCTACTCCAATTGCTCTACCTGCAATCCAGTAGTAGCTGGCTTATCAATTTTTAATTATATCATATAGAATATAGATTGTTTGTTGTATAATCCTCAACACCCACCCGTACCGCCATCTCACAGTCATACTTATTTAGCCCCGGTTTCCTTTGACGTTTCATATTAAACTTGTAACTTAGCAAGCGGAAAGAATATCAAATTTAATAACCCCCAAAAAATAAGGAGGCTCGCGTCACAGTCAAAAGCGCAAGGCATGCGGGCAATCTCTCTTGTATTGCTACCATGGATCTCGAACACAAATCTCAGCAAGGTGATGCCTGCGTTGAGCACATCACACGTATAAGCAGCAATCATTTCTCGCCTTCTCGGTCATTCTGATCGGAGCTTTTAGGTGTGATGAGCGATCTCTTCTCATTCAGCGAAACAAGGCAGAAGCGCATTCTCGATTCTTACTATTTTCGAGATTGTGTATTTGTATCACCCCTGCTGGCCACTTGTGGCGTTTACAACCTTCGACGGTACGTGACCTCTCCGTTCTTTGGCAAAGCTTCATCGTACACAAAAGTGTCCTTTTGCTCTGGAGCACTCAACAAGCGGGAACCGACAATCAACAACGTGTGCTTTGCTGGCAACACTTGCGTGGTATTCATGACACAACACTTAAGCCCTCGCATGATTCCTTGTGTGCACCTGCGGCTACCCGTGATTGTCACGCTCACCTTTCTAGAAACTGATCTGGACAGCGGGTTGCTAAAGATTGCGAGGCACGAAGAGAGCTGGACGATCGACGGTAAGATGACATGAAGCAAATTCATGGGAGAGTTAAGGCTGGTGTCCATATGAAACCAACGAAGGGCTATTGCAATCCGTGCCGCTAGTGTCATTCTGGTATGATCATGTTGTACGCGTGTTGATGGGACGACTGCTGGCGGCGACGGGCGGGCTCATTCATTATGCAACTGACACAGCCCAATTGTTCGCACAACGAGGTCAAGAAATCGAACAATCGCCTCGCCAGCTGGCACAGGAGAATGCGGCAAGGGCACGAGAACGGGCGCGGACGGAAACCGGGGAGAGAGCAGTGTTGGAAGGCACGAAGGCGTCCCTGTGAAATAAAGCAACTCAGTTCATCGCAGCCACATCATGAACGACATGCGTGGCGGACGTTCAACGTGTCCCTTTCACCATCTATTGAGCTTGCAATGAACATCTTTCGATTGCTGGCAGATTTGATGCACTTGGCGTCTATCTTTATCCTGTTACTCAAGATTAGACGCAGTCGCTCGTGCCTTGGTAAGTCCATCGCCGCCCATTTATCGCGTCTTTTTTTGTTTCGCTAACACGCTGGCTGGCAGGCATATCTTTCAAATCACAGCTGCGTTATGCGATTGTCTTTTTAACGCGTTACCTGGACCTCCTTACGAAGTATATTTCGCCGTACAATACCTGCATGAAAATATTCTTCATCTCCTCATCCCTCTACATTCTGTACCTGATGAAGGTCAAATTCAAGGCCACCTACGATCCCGATCTTGATACCTTTCGGATCGAGTACCTATTGGGTGGAGCCGCCATATTGAGTCTTTTGTTCCCTTATACATATGAAGTTTTGGAGGTAACGCTTTTTTGGCATTCTATCTGTGACTTCATGGCTGTCTAGGTCCTCTGGTCGTTTTCAATTTGGGTCGAGTCGGTTGCTATCCTGCCTCAGTTGTTTATGCTAGAGCGAACGGGTGAGGCCGAAACCATCACCACACACTATCTTTTTGCATTGGGTGTCTACCGAGATCTCTATCTACTTAACTGGATTTATCGGTACATCACCGAAGGACATACCGACTGGATTGCTTGGGTTGCTGGGGCATTCCAGACTGTACTCTACGCCGACTTTTTGTACATCTGCTGCACAAAGCAAGTGGCGAAACCTTCAAATGAAAAAAGTCTCACCATCACTTTTAGGGTCATGAAGGGCAAGCAATTTGTATTGCCAAAGTAAGTCCTCATAAATTCTCTCTCCTGCAACCCACTGATATCTTTCAAAATATCCGTCCATCTCATTAGGACGACGGCGTAGAGTAGAGACAAAAAACGACAGGTTACGTACGAGTTTCTCAAGGATATATACAATACAGCTTTGTTGGGTTGAAAAAGGAAGAAGTGCTACGAGGCCTTGTTTTTCTCTTCTTGCTTTTGCTTTTTTCTTGCTAGATAACGCTCTTTGGCACTCATGGCAACCTCGTCCGTCGTCCGCTTCGCGGTGGCTCGTTGTTGTTGTTCCTCTTGTTTCTTTTCCTCTTCTTCTCGAGCCTTTGCCTCGGCCTCCAGTCGCTGCTGCTCGACCTGGCGACTTATGAGCTCGCGTTGATCGCCTCGGTTTTCACGTCGCTTTGCTTCAGATTCGGCCAGTTTTTTACGCTTGTATTCTTCGTATTCCAACACCCGTTCACGGACCTTTTCATCCGAATCAGCCAGCGATGCAAAGCTGCCAAACTTTGACTTTGCATTCAGCCCTGCGCCAAGCAGGTCACGCTTGTTGACAACCTCGTTGTTTTCATTCAGGACCACTTGCTTTCCCTCACGCCTTGCCGCTTCAACTAATCGCTCGTCTTCGTCCTCTAATTCATTTTGTTCCGCTTTCTCGGGCTCAACGTCAATCTTTTTCATGGCTTCCAGAACTGCTTTGTGTTCCAGGAATTTATCATTCAATCTGTTTCTGGAGAACGCGTCCATGCTCTTGTTCTTTTCTGATTTCACTAGAGACATGGTACCTTTCAGTCACATAATACCAACACACTGATACGTACATTCACGAGCCTTCTCCTCTGCCTCAATTCTCTTGAGCTCTGCCTTGTGTTGTTTGAACCTAGCATAATGCAAATCACAATGCTGTTGACACGGATCTGGTGTGCTTACGCTTCGGTCTCAAAGGAATCCTTGTCTTTAAATTCCTCGCCTTCTGCTTCACGCTCTCGTGCAACTTTAGTCTCCTCTGCACGCAGACGATCCTTTTTTCTAATGTCGGCCATTTCCAGAGGTTCTTGATATATTTGGGCTTTTTAAGAATTAGACCATGATCTCTGCTGTGGTGAATCTCACCTTTTTGTCATCTTTGCCTTTTCGTGCCTCCATGACTCTTCGCTGGGCCTCCTTTAGTTTATCATAGCCAGCATCATAGTCAAAGATCGTCGGATCCTCCTCGAGTGCTTTTTTTGTTGTTCTTGAATTTTTTTACTCTGCGTCCGTTCTCGTCACTCCCGATACTCCGATGTTTCCTGCCCCAGATACTCACGCGGAGAACACTGACCAAATCCCGAATTTCATGCAGCCCCTTCTTGCTACAATCAATTCATTTATCGACCGGCTTGAGCGCATGGAACAAACTATGAACGCCACCAACACCAGAGTAGAACAACTTGAAGCCCAGAACGCCAGACTCTGCGTCCAGCTCACTGCCACCGTCAGACTACATGACCACCTTTCTGTCACCCAGCAGACCGATGTTCCGCCCCGGTCAACTCTCAACACCCTGGTAACACTACCCCGCAACGTCACACGATGCCTATCAGGCAACTCCTCAGGCACCATGGCAAGCACCTCCGCATACAATCTTCCAGAGACTTTCCATCCTCGGCCAAGCCTCTCGCGCACCAGCAGACTATGGATGCTTGCATCTTTCAAATGCTGGCAACCCGTCAAAGTTTCACGTATATTTACTTGATCACTCGCTCCCGTCCGCCTATTGGCATTATCCGCGGCCATTTCCGCGGCTGTGGTATAACAACAGTCGTATCCTCGATATACACTACCCTGATCGTGGAGTTATGGCCTTGGTAATCCATCTAAACTTTGAAACGGAATTCACTGTACAGCTGTCACGTTTCGGAATCAAAACGCTTGCCGACTTCGATCCGCTGAAAACCGCCATACTCAGAGATCCCAAATTTGCGGACTGCGATCTTGAAGCACGTACCACCGCCACTCGTAAGCTCTACCGTAACGGCATGATTCGAGCAGTTCAATTCGTCCGCGCCGCAGGTTTGCTTTCGCTGGAGCCCGTCAATTTTTGAAGAACGGGATGTCCCACAGCCAATCACGTACAACAATTCGGGGAAACCAATTCACAGACGCGGACACACCAAGGCAACAAAAAGACAACGCCATCTTTTTCTGCAATGAGTGAGTCGATAGAAGTACGCGCAGGACGGGGTTTGACTTTAACCCTCAAGCATCGATCATAAAACACATACCAATACCGCGAGAAGCGACATCAGTCGCAACCATGATGGGGGTTTGTCCACTGCGGAACTGGTTGAGGACCCAGTCACGTTCGTTCTGAGCCTTGTCACCATGGATCGCCAATGCGGGGAACCCATCCTGACGCAACCGTTTCGTCACCTCATCGGCTGTTCTCTTTGTAGCAAAAAAGATGATGGTCCGCTGTTCGCCAGTTGGCTTGTTCATGATTCCCTCAAGGTCTTTTTCCAAATCTACCCAAACGCGTCGTTCAGTGCAAGTTCTACGCAAAAAAGGACCTTAACTTTTTAAGTTTTTCTTGTTCGGTGCATATTTGGACGCTTTGTGTCACGTTTTTGGAGGCACTCAGTGAAACAGAGCCGCCGGTGACCTGGATATATTCTGTCAAATATTCCTTTGCCAACGTTTGCACCTCCTTGGGCCATGTAGCGCTCCACATGAGCGTCTGTCTATCTGGCCTGATTTGCTTCACGATTTTATCAATCTGGGGCTGGAAACCCATATCCAGCATACGGTCGGCTTCATCAAGCACCAGGTAAGTACCACAACGCAAATTCGTTTTTTCACTTTCAAGGATATCAATCATTCGGCCGGGCGTCGCAATACAAATATCGACGCCTCTTGTAAGATCTTTAATTTGTGGACCACGCGACACACCACCATTAACACAAGTGTTCTTGACCTTGTTTTGTCCGAAATATTAAATCCCTTAACAAAGGTTCTTATTAAAATTTGGAAGTTCCATTCTAACCTAAATCAATTCACATGGCAGTGACGGGGACCAGAAGGGGTACATCAGTGACGGGACCGGTAGGGACACATTGAGTTGCGCCCCAGGTGGTGGTGGGCTTGATATTGTACTTCTTCTCTAGCTCTTTCTTTGCCATGGCCTTCGCAGAGACTTCGTTGAGAACTGGCAAAAGCATACCGTTGTCCAAAGCAAGTTGCCAAGTCATGACACCGAGCAAGTCCATGCAAACAACGTAGTCAACTCTCTCACCAAGAGAGATGGGGTCTTCATACCTGTCCAACAAAAACGTTTAGCTTTTGTTATATGCAGAATGAGTAATTTTGTATACTTACGAGATGTACATGTTGGTAACACTGTTGGTCAACCAGGGCGAACGGCTAATAGTGTCGAACTTGCGGATCCAAGGTTCAATGGCAGTGGTAAGGTTGGGGTACAAATACGTAACGATAAGGGTCCAGTCAATGGAAGTACTGAAACCGCCTCCCGCACAGTTATTATCATTGTTGCCTCCCACCACAAGGTTAAATTCTTCCGTGCCAGTGTTGTTAGCCATGGATTCGATGGAAGTCATGTTGTGTCCGTAGAATGGTACACCGACAACGATCTTGCTAAGGGGCATACCAGCCGCATTCCATGCCATGACACCTTCCACAACACTCTTGTTGGAACCACCTAGACCTTGGATCAAGGGTGAATGTGGTCCAGTAGTAAGACCCCTATTATATTCAGTTAATAAACAGCTAGGATAACCGAGCATGATCTTTCAAACGTACCAAATACCGTTCAAATCGTAAGACCTAGCAAGTAGGAAAATGTAAAATATGAGAATCAGGCAATACATCAGGACACGATCCTAGAAATTTCACTTACATGAGGTTGATGTAGTCGAAGTACTCTGCAAAACCACCAACGTTCACTGACGGTAAGGTAGTCTCGTCCACAAAGGCATGGGTGGCTGTAGCGGCGGTGATCAATTTGTCTTTGCCAATGGCGGCACGGAGTTCCTTAAGCAAAAGCAAGAAGTTTGCCGTGTCAGTTGGTGCATAGGGCTGACCACAAGCGCCCTGCTCTCCTGGATATTCCTGTTGTATTTGATTAGCAAAGCTTTATAGTTTACCAGAAACATTCAACTAAATGGATCAATAACTCACCCAGTCAAAGTCGATACCATCAATGCCAGTCTCGTCAATAACCTTCTTGGTGCCCATGACAAACTTTTCGCGACCAGCAGTGTTGTTGAAAGTAGAGGTAAAGTAATTACCGTTTCCCCAGCCTCCAATGGACAAAACCACCTTGGTCTTCGTCTTATGAGCAGCTGGCACAATGGTGTAGAGCAACTCAGGCACAGAAGGGACTCCATCGACGATGCTGGAAAACGCTGATATATCAAAAAGTGTTAGTTTATCCTTATAACATGGGCTAATGCTCTATCATCAACTTACCGTAGTTGAGATGCGTGATCATGCTGTAGTCGATAGTGCTGGCATTGGTACCCGACCAGTAACCAACCACATATTTACCATCGGGCCCAACTGCACGAGCAGATACTTGAGCAGCGAATAAGGCAGCTAGAGCCGTAAAAGTAAACAGTTTCATCCTTGTCAGTTACGTAGGCGAACGAAGGAAACAAAAAATAATTAACTTGTGACTTTATATGCAAAATCATCCACGGGAAAATGTAACCTTAACGATGATGATGGTTCAGTGATAACATGATATTTTAGTCTATGCTTCCGATAACTGGACCAGTGCCACGTTTGTAGGACCCTGATCCTCCCTGATCGGTACCACCTAACACATTAACTCAGCATGAAAGTCAAACGCAAGCATAATTGAAGTCTTATACAACGAAACGAGAAAAATATAATAATGGATTCGTTGTGGTCTCGGGGTCATCATACTGGCATTGCCTCTCCTCGCTTTCGTTGCTCTTCATTAGAAGAGTATGAGAAACTTTTAAAGGCTGGGAATCCTCCGAATGTTCATTCACACGACCGTGACTGCAAAAGACCCTGAGTGGTTACATCAAAACCGGCTATGCTTATCTCGACAGCTGTTTCGATGAGATCGCCCGAAGCATCGGATGTCAACTGTTATCTTCGTGTCACTGGACGTAAGGCGGGGTCATCTGACTTACGTAATTAGAGAAAATGATCCCCAAAATGTGGATGTCTATCTTACTGCAATTGAAAATCTCTCACACAGCAAAAGCACTCTAGTTCGTGTGCCGCAACGAGCTGGCACATTGGCTCTTCGTAAATTTGTCAAAGCCTCAAAGCCAGTATTCGCGAATTGAAATGCATACACTTCACGCATCATTATCAGTAATCATTTTATAATTCACATTTATTTCAATTAACAAATATAAATGAAATCCGGACAGCTTGGATCTATAGCTACGAAAGGATGACAAACTATACAATAAAGTTTACTCCAATACAAATGGAGTCATACATGCAGGCTGTGGAATGCCTGAGGATATTGTCGATGCGATCCAGCTTTTACGACTGGATCAGAGACGACATACAACTGGTCGGATCCAACGACAAGATCCGAAAGGATATACTAGATCCTATACTGATGTCCGTGTCGAAAACAAACGACAAAACGCGGACGACTGAGTTTAGCCGGCGTGAATGAGCAGATCCGATATCTGTACGACTATCTGTACGACCATGGAGAAGACGTCTCCGACCTTCTTGTGACACATAACACCACGTTTTTCCTTCAATAACTCTGATCCTGCGTCCATACATCTACCAGAGTATGGATCGACCCCACAGTATGGAAGGCTGAGGTTGGATTTGTCAGACTTGTCAGTTCGGTGTGCGGCGCTTAAATAAAATTCACTTGGTCAACTTCACTTTTGACAGCAGCAGTAGGACGTTTCCGTATCTCACGGTAATACAAACTACTTGGCACCGTCAATTTTGTTTACATAAGAATTGGTGGATAACTATTAGTAGCTAAACCATCAAGGCAGTAAGTATAGCTGAGAGAGAAATTAACGCAGCCTTTTTCAAAAAGGAAACTCTAATAACTACAAATAACCAATAAGCAATTTTCATTAATGGTCGGAGATAGACATTTAAGATAAAACTCAAAATATTTCTCCGCCAGGGCGGGCCACTGGTCTGAGCCCGGCGGCTATATAAATTTATACCTTTATTAATCAAAAATGTATAAAAAATATTGAATATCTCTTCATTTTGGGCTATTTTAGGAAATAAACTACATGAATTTGAAATTCTAATTCTTTATTATTAAAGGGATTCTATTTCTATTAAAAAAAGACCAGATCTTATAGCTTAATTCACTGAAATGCTTTTAAATAGTTTTTATAAAAATTGAATCATGGTAAAATGTTTATCTCATACATAAAACTTGGAAGTTCAAATCTCCCTCCCGGTATTTAAGATTTAAATTTCCGGGCTGATGGCACCAGAAGAAAGTAAAATTACTGTATGTAATAATGGTACTTCCCGGACTATTTCTTTTTCTCTTTTAGATATCTCGAGGGATAAACCGTCGTTGCGGGGATACTAGCGCTCTGAGAGCCCAGCAGCCGCTGTCTGCCCAATCACAATAACTCCTTTCATGGCTGCTTGGCAGTGTACGGGAATAATACAATGCACATTAAATTTTCCGGCAGTGTTGAATGTGCGTGTTGTATAGTTTGATGATAAGGCTGTGTGTCCTTAGAGAAGTTTGGTTTCTTTTATTTCAGATGATTATGTCTTCTACTTTATATCCGTTCGGTATCTTTACGAATTTGGCATGTATGACCTCGTACGGCTCTCTCAGTGTATACCCTGAGATAGCAAATGGTGATGATTACCGAATTACCAAGTAATATGTATCTCCGTTACGGAGGAACTGTGTCATAAGCCAATTAGTCCAGTTTCCTTATTTATAGGTATAGCAAATGCGAGTGACGTTAATATCATAAAAAGTTCAGATAGCACTATAGAAGATATGAATAATGTGGTATAGAGGTTGGATACTGTAATTACAATGAGAACATCAAATAAGATAGAGTAGCAAATCGACATGGTGAAAGAAGATTTGAATATAAAAAAAAAGAAAAATAAAAAAAGATAAGGGTAAAAAGGGTATTAATGAGAAGGTATAGTGTGCGACATATAGTTATAAAAAAAGCAAAATTTACTGCGGTGACATGACCGCAGACCTGGAAGGCTGTTATCCGGTCTATAAAGGTATACGTGTTAATTTTTTTCTGTTCTTTTTTCTTTTTGGTTGGATAGCGTATGAGGTCTATGGGTGCAAAAGATATAACCGGTATATCGTGCATTTCCATACGGCAGAACGGTGCCAGGGGGGTTGAGTTGATCTAATTCATTTCTTGCAGTCAAGTTGAATTCGTGCACAGCACCAAAGGCAACACTTTGAAGAAAAGAGAATATGTCGTCTATATGGCCTTTGTCAATGATTGCCGTAATTCTATGGTGCTGGAAAGTATACGAATTTCGTATAATTTTTTCCTTTTTTTTTTTTTTTTTTTTTTGATTTCTTGGTGTTGTTAATCTTAATTATTGTAAGTAGTTGGAACGATATTTTGTTTGGATTTGCTTTTGGATCTAAGTTGTTGTTGTTTACAGTATCGAAGAACCAAGTCGAGGTTGCATGATATGAATCTAAGGCAACACCTGGTACAAGAACCCGGTGAACTGTTCAGGAGTTGAGGTTCTCAATAGATTGCTTTGAATATGAGCGTCGATTTCCTAAAAGAAAACCCAAAGTTAATTTTTTCATTCTTAAATGCAACAAATTGATTTATAACAGTACGTACCAGAATGACATCACGAGCAGAAGGTCTGGTGCGAGGATCTTCATCCAACAACCAGGCAACGAGTCCACGCATGTACATGCTTGGATAACTATAGGTAAAGGTTGGGCTTGGCTCTGTCAAGACAGTTTCAAAAAGCTCATATTCATCCTTGATGCGATAGTGGGGTGGTACTCTATCCATCATTTCAATGATGGTAATACCAAGGGACCACATATCGATGGTTTCATCATAGTATTGCTCACGAATGACTTCAGGAGCCATCCACTTTGCAGTACCGAGACGATCGCAGTTGCGACGGTTGGATCGAGTTGTAAGTCCAAAATCAGCTACAAAAAGCAATCAATAAATTTAGTGTCAATGGCAATAAATTGCAATCGGTTGTACAAGGCAAGGTTATCTACCTAGTTTGACTTCGCCATTCCAGCCAATAAGAAGATTTTCACACTTGATGTCGCGATGAATGTAGCCTTTACTGTGAAGGTAGTAAAGAGCTTTCAAAGTCTCACAAGCAATGTAGACAGTGAAGTCTTCAGGAATACCACGCTGGCAAAGCACAGCAAATACAGAGCATTTCATGAGATCCATGGTCATCCATACATCATCACGCCAGACAAAAGCCTCTCTTAGACGGATAAGATTAGCATGTCCAGACGACATGATACGAAGTTCTCTTATGATGGCAGCTCGGTATTCCTTGTCGGGGTCCAACCGGCATCGTTTGATAGCTACCCTTAAGCTCCGCTTTTGACGGTGAGTAGCCTTAAGAACAGAGCCGTTGACTCCAGTACCTATTTCTGAAAAATTGGTATACAAGGTCTTGGGATTGGTCACAGTTGGTACGCGGACCTTTGGGAGTGTCTTACGAATGCTACGTTGGAATTCATTCTCAGACCGGACAAGAGGTGGTAAGGCGGGAATGTCTGCATGTGGATTAGGGGGTAGCCAGGGACGTCGAGATATGCATTTTGCCGCATTGGGTTCACGTAGGGTGAGAGTGGTCTCAGACGCAGTAGGAAGTTCTGGTCGCAGAAATGCATTGCCAAGAATATCAGGAATTTCGCAGACACCAGGGGCTCTCCAAATTTCCTACATAGCATAGCTTGGGCGTTAGTAGGGATTTTTAGATTGGAATTTTTCCTCTAACAGAACATTTAGCCTACCTTGCCACGACTGTTCAATGACATTTGTGATGACACTGTTCTAAGCGTTTTAGTTGAGGAGTAGCAGCTGTATTGACTAGATCGTCGAAGCTGTCCAGTAGACCGACGCTTGGACATGGCTGTTGCTCTACTGATAGCTTCCTTTGAAGAGCATACTTCTGGGAACGATTTCGATTGCTTCAAAGTGTTGACGGTCGAACTTTTTAGCAATTCCTAAGATTCATTAATGAAGACACCAGCGTTAGTTAATAGTTTCGCAGTAAATGTCAATAGTAAAATGAGTGAAAATAGTCAACGCACTCTATCCTCTCTGTCAAATTGATAGCGATATCGCTGAGTGTTTGCTTGTGCGGCGACACTCTGCATCGTGTTATTAGAGGAATTCAGTAGAATAAAAATAAAATAAAATGTATCAACAAGGGAAGAAGAGAAGAGAAATAAAAAAATTCAAGTGAAGGGTCTAATTGATATAAATTTTCTCTTTTTTTTTTTTTTTTTTGGGCTCTGCCGTTAATAATTTCACCTCACCAAAATTCACGAGCTGCTTTGCCTCAAATAAACAAATTTATTACAACTACATGTTCACCGGCGCGTGTGCAATGAACATTGAAGGCAAGTGGTAATTAACCTTTGACATTTGACAACCAATCAGACGATTCCCACTATGATTATACAGCCATATCCAAAATTACATATACTTCCTCCACGCTCCCGGCATTAACTTTTGCTGCTACTTGCCTCGATTTTCTGAGTCAAAAAAATCAACACGTGTAGCAGCGCGTGGCTTTTGAGTATCACTTTCCGGCTTTAACAAAAAAGGATAACGGAAAGTGGGGTGTGCTATGGAATGGAAATAACCCGCTTTGTCATGGTAATTTTACCAAAGCAGTATTCTATTTATTACACCTTCATACCGCATATGTACGAACTTCATGATCCCACATTTTGTTTCCTTTGTTATCAAAGTGGAATGGTACATAACAACGACTGCAAAAGAAGCATGGGGAGTATCCACTAACAACATCGTTCAAAGTGACAAATCTGCAGCATTCGGACCGGGGTTTGTTTAGTTAACGTGGCAAATTACCGCCCCGATATTAAAAAAATAGCTCACGTAGCACTTACTCGGCTGGCCAGTAATGACACATATGACACTTGCTCCTAGTCATTCTACACTGGAAAGTGAGAAGAGGATACGCTGCAGCATCTATTTCGTCTCGTTTGCCATGTAACCTGTTCGACATTGAAGGATTGGAAATGCACTTTAGAGTTTCTGTAGATTTCTGTGGAGGGTGTCGCACGACCGACCAAGCAATTCCACAATGTATATTTTTAGTCACTTACCATATGTCTTTGAATATAAGAATGTGTTTGCAAACATCTTGATGACAGAACAAATAGGGATAATTCAATTGTATCTCCAAATCTTGAAACCTGACCGATTGCATATTTTTCTTTGAAATGCCCGCCAAGTGTCGCTGATTGTATCGTTCATTCTCATTAATCCACCTAATAATGTCACTGTGCACAAGAATTAATTACTATTCGGATTTACTATTATTACTATTCCGCGGGGATTGATTGTACTTACTCACAAGGATCGTCAGCACGATTTTTGACTTCAGGGTGGCGAGTGTCGGAATAGAAACATTGATTGATGAAGAAATAACTCGGGTATTGCTTTTTTTTAGCTCTTGCGCGCAGCACCTCCGTCATGGTCAATTTCGAATCTGTCGGATCATCCTGTGCCTTTCCTTGCCGTGCCTGCCGTGCTTGATTAGCTTGACTCGCTTGACTTGGTGAATCCATCCATATATCTGATCCACACGTAATTGAGTCCCGTAGTGAGGAAAGTGTTTGGGATCCCAATACGTTGAATTCCTGTAGCTTGCGAGATGGGTGTTTTTCTTGGTATATTGCTACAGATAGTACTACTTCATCATCTCGCACGCTTTCGATCTTTTTCTTCATCTTACCCTAAATAAGTAAAGGTAATCCCGTCAAATGGGTTGTTTTTGACGTGCTATCTCTCTAAATATCATTACATACCGTCAGTACCGTCCTTTCATCTGCGAGCAGAAAATTGGCTTGTAACCCCTGTGGTCCAATCACACTTAATCTATTCGAAGGGCTAGGTGCATACAATTTCGTATTGCATGAGTCAATTAAAAATAATCATCCCTTAACCCCCAAACCATGCCATGACCTTACTTTCTGCTTACCTCAAAGTGGCCAGCGGACTACTATCCAGCAAATTGGCCATTTCCAGATATCGTGTTTCCAGCGTCGTTTTTGCAATGCGTGGGTCATCCGGTGGAGCTTCGAGACTATTATCTTCTGCCTCACCTTCCGATTGACCAGCTTCGTTATCTTCCTCATTATTCATTTCGGAATCATAGTCACTACTACTACCATCATCATCTTGACTCGCAAATTCCTCTGTTGCTACATATGTAACAGGTCTAGAAGAAGTTGGCGGTAATGCTAATGGGGTTCCCGATGAACTGGGAGACTCAAGCTCAACATTCATTGGAGTAATGCTGCCAGAATCAAATTCCTTCAATGGTGATGGAGCGTGTTCAAGTATACCGCTAGGTAGGTCGGCGTCATTGACACCTGTTGATTCGCTGCTGTTGTTGCTATCGTTTTCGTTCGATTGTAGTCTTGCCTTTTTTGCATTGAGTAGGATCGCCGGCTTCCTATCGCTGGCGAGGTACTGACGTTTTTTAGGTACATGTGGGTCTTGTATGTCTAGGATCTCATCTTCTTCGTCTAACAATCGTCCAGGCATGACATCTTTTGCTTGAGATTTCTTTATGCCTTTCTTTTTGGTATGTGCTTCTGGGTTTATATCTGTACTTGATTCTTCCGTTTCCCTTATCATAGACTCGGACCTTGATTTTTTGTCATTGAGTGCTGGAACTTGACTCTCTCTATGTACTCTTAGGAGTGAAAAAAGTGTTGGATCGCAAAAGAATTCAGAAGCAGGTTTGAGATCGTCGGCAATGCTGTATGTTTCGTGGTCAATTTTATGTGATGTCTGTGGGATTAGGCGCATCGTTGCTATTACTTACTTTGGCTTCCCTCTAGAAGCGGCTGATCTTGGCCGATGCAATTTTAGGCGATCAAAAGTAGTCTTCCTTAAATCGCGCATATTATCGCGAAAATCTGCAACGTTAATGAGCTTGGAGCCAGCCTCATAGTTTTTGATGTCCATTTCATTCGATCATTTGAGTTAAACTCGGACGGTTGACTGTGAAGTCGAAATTTTTTTGAACGCGAAAACCTCAAGGTCCGCAGTCCCACACTCATCTTTCCGTCAAAATGTCACATATCACAGCAAAGAAACAACTAACTCTGGTATTTGTGCTGGATGAAACAAACAAAAAGGTAAATTTATGATTTATTAAGCTTATCAAGTAGTAAAGCCTTTTGTTGACATCAAAAAATGTGGTAATAGATTTTACTCGGAATGAAAAAAAGGGGGTTTGGGCAAGGCAGGTTCAATGGTAGGATCTGTTGCTTGCTTATGTAAATATAGGATGAAGCCAGGGATTTCATCTCTTTTCAATTATACAACAGGATTTGGAGGGAAGCTAGAGAAGGGTGAAACAGTTGTTCAGGGAGCACATCGCGAGCTTGAGGAAGAAGCCTTTGTAACGACACCAGAGCTCCATCGAGTCGGCATGCTGCTATTCACGTTTGAAAATGATCCAACTGCGATGGAAGTGCACGTATTTTACGCGAATAAATATGATGGAGAACCAAAAGAGTATGTACCTTTATCTTTCCAGCATTGACCGCCAACAAAGATTGGATCCAACCACTCACATTCCTAATTCCTCCAGATCAGAGGAAATGAAGCCCGAATGGTTTTCGTATAATGACATTCCATACGACGTCATGTGGCCCGATGATAAGTATTGGCTGCCTACCATGCTTCAGGGAAAACGGTTTATTGGCAGATATGACTTTTTAGAGGTACTTAATTATTTAACACTTTGAAACGCCATAGGTACACGTATTATTTGACAGTTGACATTTTTGCTGAAAAGGATCAAACAACTATTATCAACGAAGAACTGAAGACTATTGAAACAGAATTACCATCTGATTGGCAATTATAGACTACTAGCCATCACATCATTCTATAGTTTCTGGTGCAATCTATGTCAAATTGGTTGATTATACTGTCTCGTTCACCTTTATATGGCTCGTTGGACGATCAGAATATGGTGCCGTCACTCTGTCATGTAACAGAAATAAAAGAGATATTAGAATTAGTGAAGCAGAATATAAATCATCATCATCTATGATCATCGCTTACCTCTATGAGGATTGGTGGGTCGCCAGATGGTCTCTTTTCGGCAGCTATAACACGCCCAGCCTTCATTGCAGGTGTTAATACAAATGATGATAACATTTATCTCAAATATATATTCATAGCATAACTTACACTCCATGTGCCGCCTTCTAGAACCTGAGCCAATGTCAGTGTTTGTTTGTCCAGTTTATATATGGTGCGAAGTTCTTCAGCAATCAAATCAAGGTAGATCACTGTCAGAGCTCTCCATTCGACAATCGCTGGGTCGCCGCCTTCAAACATTGGTAAGTGCATTCCTCCAACTGTGACGCCTTTCTCTTTACAGCGACTGATTCCACGGTCATACGTATCCGGTTTCAATGTCAACAAGCCGAGGTCGACGAGTAATCCACCTAAACACGAAACCAAAAATGTTAAATACACATAGAAAATAGCTCAATTATATCAATGTCCACCTACCATTCCGGTACTCTGGTAATCCAGTCAAACATTCTTTCCCATCAAAGGTGGCGCCCAAACCATGCTCAATAGCTTCCAGCAAAGAATATGTTAACCACTGCGAAAGCTTGTGGAATGGAACCCAGTGGTCAGTAGAGTCTGGCGATGCTACAGCGGTCTTGATTGCGTCACATGGCCAAACATCACCAAGCTGCACGCCGTTAAGTTTAAGTCTGGCAGGCCACATCTCTCCAAGTGACATGATTCCGCTCCAAAGCACAGGGACTTGAAGAACTACATTGCTACTGTCATGCCCCTTTGTTGTATCATGGCGCAAGAGATAATCGATAAGATTACCTGGTCTAGCAGCCACGTCCCTGGATAACGATGGAAAATATTCCTTCTGCTCTGATATAGCTTTTCCAAGTCGGTTCAAAAGATTGGCTCTACCGGTAATGCCAACCATTGGGTTTTCCTTGCTAACTTGGAATCCATCGGAAATGTCTTCAGTCTTTAGTTCTTGCAATCTATCAACTTTATATTAAAGTTAGCATTATACAAATTCTTCGTTTGGAATACATGGTGAGTATTGACACTTACCATCAACACGGTGTGGGTATCTAGTTGGGTCGTTGGAGAAGAGACCGGACTTGAACATGTTGTATGAAGCAACTCCTAACCCTTCAGACCTTCTGTATGCATCTCCAGTATCTTGATCTTTGTAACTCCACTTCATACCGGCTCCAGCGTCCAGAAGGACGGCGACAAGAAATAGGTCCACGAGACGGCGTGAGCGTTCCTCGGTATCCACATTGTCCTTTTCCCATTGTTCGATCAAAGCTTGAACACGACGATAACCACCAGCATCAAAGTGTCTCCATCTGGAGTGAGGGGGGATTTTATCAAAGGAAGGGTAGTTTTTAGCTATGACATCTTTGACATAATCGACAACTATGGGCAGCTTTTCCTGATGGATATTAAAGTGGTGTAATTCATTCTTCTGTCCTTTATCATATACAAGTTTGCATCTTTCGCGTATAGAAGGAAGGGATCTAAGGTAGTCTTCTGGGCTTTGAAATACTGTCATGAAAGATAAACTATGGTAGAAACGTGAGAGAATTTCCTGCGTGATAAGGGGTGAACGCTGTTAAATAACAGTGGCCTGGTGGAGCAAGATAACGTGACTACCGAATTTTCCGCCTTGGCCTGTCCACTGATATTGCCAACTGTCCGCTTGTTTGAAGCTGCACGCAATATGGATCCAACAGTATATTGCCCAACATGGGCTCCTTTCTTTGGCTTTGCTGGAGTCTTTGCAGCAGTAAGTTTTGAGATAATATTTGTTGAATTCGGCATAGGAATGACAACTAATTATTCCAATCACCATTTACTATCGAATTACTTGCAGATGGCATTCAGCTGTAGGTAGCAAATTTATAACATTGGTCATGTACAACAGACAACACATCGTATCGTAAGCGAAGAATGCGTAAAGCACCTTTGCCAGCAGACAATCAAGTCACCAACATCTTGTCAGACACGGCTCAATCTGTTTTGTAAATGGCTCTAATACTAAATGTGATCTTTTAGCTCTAGGAGCAGCATACGGCACGGCAAGATCAGGAATAGGAATTGCAGGTATTGGACCATTCCGTCCTGACCTAGTCATGAAGGTATACATATATATATATATATAATAGTCGATTTGGTTCGTGTCTTCAAATGTTCGAAGTTCCACTTTTACTGAAGTGTCTACATTCTAGTCTCTTATACCCGTCGTCATGAGTGGTATTATCGCAGTATATGGTCTTGTAGTTGCTGTGCTAATTGTTGGCCAAAGTAAGATTTCGTTATCTTTGCACTTTTATATTTGGTAGATTCTGACGTTCGTATCCAGTGTCACCCTCCAACGGCTACTCTTTGTACACGTAAGTTCGAGAAGCTGTATTTCACCACCCAAAGCATCGCACATTACTTACACATCTTTCGGTAATAGTGGCTTCGTTTCCCTAGCTGCTGGCGTTTCTGTCGGTATGGGTGGTCTAGCTGCAGGATACGCCGTTGGCGTAGTTGGCGACTATTGCGTTCGAGGGTATGCAAGAGAAAACCGCATCTTCGTCATCATGGTTTTGATTCTTATTTTCGCTGAAGTCCTCGGTTTGTATGGACTCATTGTTGCCCTTATATTGAACACAAAATCAGATAATTCCATTTGTGAATAGCTTAGACGTTCATTATCTGTCTGTTCTAATAATTGAAAAACAAAAAACAAACCGAATATTTTATGCACCATCGGTATTGCTTGGTATTACGTTGGAGCTATTGAAGGAATGTTAATAACGTCATTACGTGTTTTTAGTAACCAAGATTGCTAGTAGACATCGAATAATTGCTCTATGAATTGTAGGTCGGGCTCGAATGACCGAAACTAGCGTGAACGGAGGCAAGGTTTCAAAGTATATCTCTGGGTATTGTTAAGAACTGAAAGACATGCTAAAGTTGCCTAGCGCATTCAAGAGTAGATGTATAATGAAAGCATCAAAAGAGTACCTTCAAAGTGATTTTACCTTCAAATACGCATGTCAAATTATTCAACGCAACCATGACGGCATTTTAAATCAGCTCCTTGGCGCAAAGAACCCATCTCAAACCTGGGCCAAATAAAAGCGTGGCACAGATCAGTATGTCTCTTGCATATTACTTTCTTTCTTTTATTGTTTTCCTCTGCTTTCTTCGTCTTTATTCTCTTTTTCGCAAACGAGCCAAACTTAACGCCTTACTGAAACCCACGCAATGAGCTCCTCCGACAATATCAAAGCTTTGAGTGACCAATACCAATCTCTGCGATCTGTACAAGGTCATTATATGGGTGGAGATTTCAACGAACAGGTTGATGCACCCAATGGCGCCAAGCACAACGTCATGAAGGTAAAGTATCCGTTTATAATATGGCATGCCTATATTGCTGATGCTCACCCGTACTACTGCACTTCGTCTATCAGGCGCTTGGCGAACGTTTTGGAGCGCCAAGTACGCCAGCAGCAGACGTTCTTTCGCATCTTGGCAAACCGGACGAACTCACACCCACCCTTCCACATGAGCTTTCATCACAACATATCACAACTATGCCTGGTAGGAATTTGCTATCGTAATACTTTTCATGTTTTAAAAAAGTTGTTGACCATGTATGTTTAGGACCTGCTGTATCCGGAACTGGTGCAGCTGAAGCAATTCAAAAGCCATATTATCTTGTATACTATTGGCGTTCCAAGCACGATTATCTGTGGTTCAAGGTAATGTATTGGATGGAGAATAATACGCGTGCGTCAGCTGCGAGTGCTAATATTTCATTCACAGGTTGATCCAGTCAAGGAAACTGTCATCAACTCCGACTGGTATCAGGCATTGGATTGAACCACACATGTAAAATATTTTCCACATAGTTGTGTTATCGATGTATAATCACAATAAAGAGATGCCTATATTCTATCATGCTGATGTGAATGTCGTTGTTAGGGTTAGATTAAAGCTGCTTGAATATTTTGACACCTCTGCTTGGGCGGTAGTATATTATCGTAATATGAAATGTACAACAATATCAAATCCAAGTAGAAATATAACATTTAGAACGAGACATTAGAATGTCATCGTCTTTCAATTAAGGAACGATCACTCTTGATTATTCATTTTACTAACGACAATATCGGTACTCCCTCAAGTGCAATACCTTGGTTTGAAACGACACTCCAATGTCCTAATGATTACATGCGTACATTGGCATAGGTATGCTGTAGCATTTTGGGACCATGCGATCAGTTCGCTATAAAGTCATGGCGTGGAAAATGGATTTTTGCACAGCATAATGATTCTTTAGTAGGAGGAATCAGTTAATACAGCTATATACAGGAGACGCCATATAACAAATCCACGGGAGTACAGGATATGTATGGAAGCAATATACTATGTATGTATATGTATTGTACAATTCTATTTTGACGGCTGTTCAAAGAGTGGAAGTAGATATACACATGTTCATCGACTGTTAGCCTCGTTGTTCGCCTGAAATATATAAAGATATGGAACGCCAATGTATTCCAAGGTGCCAAAAGTAGTTGTAGCAGTATTATTAATATAGCTAGGGTATATGAGCCATCGTATGCTTTAGGATCGGCAAAGGACAGCGCGCCGTTTCATCGCAGCTGTTAGTGATCATCTTCAGCTGGGCCGGGGCAATTCTTCAAATCTTCTTCATCAGCGTACTTTGCACCACACCAAAAGCAATAACAGTAGTTGGTACGCAAGTAGGACACAAGCTCGTTGAGTTGATCGGTAAGCTATTTAACACTATTCGATTAGTAGGAATAAAACATATACACAACAGTTAGCTTGCAGTACATACGGATCTCGCTTGGAATTCAGAGAGCTCTCGCTTTTCATCTTCAGTCAGCTTCCGAAGTTGCTGCACATGGTCAGCTTCAGCTGTTGATGTAGATTCTGCCTCCAGTTTTACTGTGGATGTGTCCTTAATTGAATCCTCAGTAAGTTCTGCATTCGTCGCTTCTAAAGGTTCTTTATCACTGATATTCTCAGTATCTTCGGCTGGTACATTTGCAGGGTTCATTAGCCATAGGATGTTAAACTTTTGATTTTAAAGAGGTGGAAGACAAAGGGTTAGTTGGTATATCAATTCACGCGCATTTTCTCGTTGTTACCTACGTCCATTTCCTAAATATAAACCAAGTTAGAATGGATGGGACCAGTTGAAAAGCGCATATATAACATAGTTTACCTTATCTTTATCTAACTTTTCACATATTCTTGCTGCGGCTATTATCCATCTCTGAAGTTGTCCTTCACGTTTACGAGCGGCAATTTGTTCTCGGTACTGATCAGGATCAATTTTCGGTTTTTTTGCCAACTCTCGTTCCAACTCCTCCTCTCTCAACCGCTTCTCTTGTGCATCAAGACCAATACCTCCTCTTCCAGACTTGATTTCCACTTCAATAGGTTTAGCGATCCCTGAATCTTTGCCAAGCGTCATACCTTGTCTATATACACAAGTTAGCTTTTCCAATTACTGCAGGAAAAGAAAAGTAGAAAACTGATATATACTTGAATCCCATTTTCATTAGCATTTTCATACCCTTGTTCTTATCATCTAGTTCTTTTTTCAAGCCTTCTTGTCGCGCTTCTTCTTCCAAGACTCTTCGTGGCTTTATGTAAGCTTTCTTTTCTTGCTCTCGAAGTGTTTTTCTCCGCTTTTGCAAGTAAGAAAGTTCCTTGTTCTTTTGATCGTCAGGTTCTTCTAAAAACTTGAGACTCATATAGTCGTCTTCGTCATTGTCTGAAGCCATTGCAAATCAAGTAGCAGGTAAAGTAGGTCTACAGACTACCATCAAGCGTTACCTTCGAAAGTAATATTACTTTAATAATCACATGACTAAGTGTCATGTGATCAATCCTTCGGATATTGAGAAGCCCTTGGAAACTTTTTTTTTTTGTTTTATTTACCAAGGCCAATTTTTTCACTCAGCTCTTTGTCACATAATGTCGTGGTTCGGTGGTTCCAGCAGCAATTCCAACACTTCAGAAAACCTTGACGATGCTTACTCCTCAGGGGGAGCAATCGATAGTGGAATCTCTTCTTACGAGTCCTTGGACAATAGTTACGAAAAGGTCCCCGACTTTATGACACAAGCTACTTTCAACACTAGCAGACTCCAACCAATGGCTGCTCAAGGCGGTGTTGACTTTTTGCAACTTGAAGAATCAACTGGTGGAGGTGTTTCTTCTGGTGGAGCAGCCTTGACTCCATCTCGAGGCTGGACGGATGACCTTTGCTACGGCACCGGTACCACCTACCTTGCTGGTCTTACCCTTGGTGGTGCCGTTGGTCTTGCTGAAGGTGTCAGGAAGGGGACTGGTTCACCCAACATGAAGATTCGCCTTAACACTACATTGAACAGCATTACTAGACGCGGTCCTGGTCTTGGTAACTCTGTTGGTGTTATTGGTAAGTAGTGGACTATATGCGGTCGGCGAAACATACAAAAGTAGAAAACGCTAACGTAGGCATTTCTTTTCTTTTCTTTTCTTTTTGCTTAGCCATGCTGTATAACGGTACAAATGCCATGATTGGTGCTGTTCGTGGTGAGCACGATGCTATCAATAGCGTTGCTGCAGGTGCTATTTCTGGAGCTATTTTCAAGAGCACCGCTGGTGTCCGGCCCATGGGTTTGGCTGCTGGTGCTTGTGCTGCTCTTGCTGGTGTTTGGTCCCTTGGTAAAGAGTATATCCTTGCCTAATGTTCAGGTGGATATCAGCCAATTTGTAAACTACTTGAAGGTGTTCCCCCATATCATTTTGTTTTATTCTACTCTTCATTGCGAATTTGTACATTGTTTTCTCTTTTTGCATCGTATTGTAAACCGCAGGTTATCCTCTGTAGCAAGCAAAACACATTAGAAATCTCACCATTACTAGACTAGTTTAACTGTCACTAAAATTTCACAGCGGGCAGTATTCCTCTTCGCCGCTCCCGCTTGTACGCGATCTCGTAAAAAGAAAAATGAAAGCGAAAGCTTTAAACAAGTATACATGGTGTTGGTGTTCTAATAATGTTGGACCATACAGTGCGGAATGCAAGGAAATTGGTATACATGCAAATACTAGTTAATACGCATGTCGTCAACTAGCGATAGTCATAATACTTAAAAATCAAATAATAATGAGAAATGAGGAGGACCAAAAAATGTTCTTTATCGTCTAGTGCATATCCATTAGAGTCCTCTTCGCTATTCTATAGTACACATAATGCAATTCCACATCATTGGTTATTCTACTCTACATCTTCGCTTTTAATGGCTAGCTTCACCCATTGTGTGATCTTCTGTATCCTTGTTTTCATAGTTCTCAAGCTTCATGTCGTTCAAGCCCAATGATTCGTTTGTCTCGAAATCACGTTCGTAAGTTTCAGTCATCATCTCCGGATCATCATCGGGAGCGTAGAGGTTCTAAAGTTACGGTATTAGTAAAATGCAACTGTCATGCTGTCGTTATATATAGTATTGCTCACCTGGAGATAAGAGTTGGACAAGGGATCGTTTAGGATCAAAGTGCATGGCAAGAATTCACCATCAGCAACTTGTTGCAACTTGTCGAGGAAACTCTTCCATCGATCACGGCTTTCATCAGAAGCAGAGTCACCCTGCAAGAATGGAGCCCTTTGATCGAGCTCCTCGTGGACTTGACGAAGCAACCCTTCAACGGTTGTGAATCGGCCACCAAGGGTACCAGGAGTTAACTCAAGGTTAATCTCAGGAATGCTCAAACCGCAGGTTTCGGACTAGAATAAAAAAGATGTTGGTTGGAGTTAGCATACCTGCTGTCTCATTGCGAGTACTCTGCCTATTGAAAATCCAAACCTTCAAGATGTCACGGGAAAGATCATCCTTGTCAGTCATATTAAGACTAATACGCTTGCCCACGGGAGCAATAGCACCACCAGCCTTAACTTCATTACTCTTGTATCCACAGTGTTGGCAGTTGGTAGCCATGATGATGACTTCCTTAAAGTGAGGTATTTCAAGAGCGTGCATATTGGTTTCGCTAGGGCTGCCGCAGTGTGAGCAGTTGGATGGGAACGACATGACTTCAGGAATTTCGTCGTCGTCGTTCGCTTGAGTGGGGTTATCAACGTCGTCAGCTGCACGAAGTCCCAATTGGACTTCTTGTTCATTTGTTCGCTGGTACCAACGGACTTCGAGCTTTGGGTCTTGAGCAGGAAGACAAAGGTTCTCAATGTAAGAGTTGCCAGAAGGATCGTCAATACGGATGGTGAATGGTTCGTTTCCTTCCTTGTAGGTCTCCAATTTGTCAACGATAGCTTGGATCTGATTGTAGAGGTTTTCGTCTACATGTTTGCGAACAGGCTGACTTTCAGACAAATCTTCAATAGCGTTGGAAAGAATGCCTTCGACGGTTGTCAAGAGCCCACGTCTGGCAGAAGATGGTATTTCCACATCCAATTCCACAAACTTGACTGAGGCAAAATCAGACTTTACAAGTTGACGGTTCAGATCCTAATACAATACAATGAAGGTGAGTACTTTTATCTAATTCAAGGGAAACGAATGTGATCTAACCTACTTCCTTGTTTTCAATGGTGCAAGTGACAGTGTGACCCTTTTCAGCAATGGTACCAGCACTTTGGAGCTCATTGTTGCGGAAGCCGCAGTGAGGGCACTCAAAGGCCATAACGATGACTTCCCTTTAAAGTCAATTTCATGTCAGGTTTTCATTGCCTTCTAACATTTACCATCATTGAATCTTATACTTACTTGAAGTGAGGAATCTTGGTCAACAGAAGTCTAGTGGTGCCCTAAATACGAGCAGACAATGGGTTAGTCATGTTGTTAGCCCCGAGCATAAAGTAGATCCAAGCTCAGCTAAAGACGATTTAACTCACATTTTCATGACATTGCATGCACATGCTTTCGATTTCGGAGGGGCGAGAGCTATCACCAATATCAACAAAGATAGGTTCTGGAGCGGCTGTAGCGTTTGCTGGATCAGACATGGTGGATAAGTGTATGTGTGCGGGTTCGAAAAAGTCCTCTTAGTTGGCCACAAAAATATATACAAAAAAAAAAGAGCAGTCTTCTTTTGAGGATGATTTGTGTCGGTGCTTGGATTCTCTTTCTCTTTGTCCTGTATACTTTGAGGAAGATATGAAGAACACCCAGTGCTCTGTCTGATAAAAGGTAATAATATTAATTTCAAGAGATCAAATACTCAATTTCAATATTCAAAATAGTTCCAGTATGTAAAGCAGCTAAACGCTCAAAGAGTCATAAACGCTGCCTTTGTCATGATGTTCTGAGTTTTAAAATGTTAATGCTAGAAGATTCAAGATGATGATGTGTAAAGCTGAAAACGGACTTTGCGACTTTAACTCTAAATTACGGCTTGATGTTTCGAAGACACCGGTGATTCGACACAGTTGGGACTCTATTAATGTTTTATGATAGCCAATTTGCTATCATACAATGGAGAGCGAGTGAGAGCCAACGCCGTTAATATAACAAATTGTGATTGTACCGATAAGAAAACAAAAAAACTTTACTGGTGATGCATAGTACTGTATAACAGAAGAAATTAAACTTATATTTCTTGTGGATTTGTTGACCTTTTTTTTTTTTTTTTTAAAAAAAAAACAAATGGAAGTTGTCATGGAGTTCATTTAAGGGTTGTGATATGTGATCTGGCAAAACTTAATGGCACTAGGTATGGCAGATCTGCGCGGCATATTGCTTGCATTGTGTTGGCATCCAAGATCAATAAGAAACTTGTGGCTCGTTGAGCGTCGAGCACAATGCTGACTAGAATACCGTCATCCTCGTCAACAAGATCGTCTGGACCGCGTGCAGGACGTGGAATAAAACCAGCCTCACTGGGATAGCAATATGGTTGAGACCAAGTGCCAACAATTTCCTTGTTATTGAGATTCTGTGATGGCGGAAGAATTTCAATAAATAAATTGCTAGTGATCCCCCAATCTTCCAGCTATGAATGATACATACCGCTTTCACAATACAGTTCCACATTTTGCCTTCAGTATTGGAGTCACCTGTAGGTGCAACACTAAGACCCCACACAAAGTTATATACACGTCCCTTAACGGAGGCATTCACTTGAGGAAGTTCAAGGGGAATAGGCAAAACAATCTCCTCAGCTGCTTTAGGAATTGTAGCTCCTGATCCTGAGCTAACACTATCGCTTTCAATATCGGCTTCCCTTGGCTTGCTGACTCTGCCCTTGATGAATGACCAAACTGAAGAAGCACGGTCGCCAATAGTGGAACTAACAGACGAAACGGCATTGTTGGAGAAGAAAGACATGCTCTCTTCCTCAATGTTTGCCAAATAGAAACGACGAATTTCATGTTTGGCTAGATGAGGTGGGTCCATAGATTTGGGATCGCGAAGGTTAGCTGTAGTCAATTGATGTGCAATAGTATCATCAGAATAGCAGACGATATCGAGATTAATGCCGCCATTGTCGTCCTCGAACGCGTTCACATGATTGAAACTACAAGTATAATGTGATCAAATATGCGAGGCTTAGTAACCACTTTAGGTTGAATTATCAATATAGGCAGCAAACCGTCAAACTTACGCAAAGCAAGCATCTGCTCGATAAGTGGCAATATGTTGTTGGCTTTCTCGAGAAATGACATAGAATAGTGTTGGTTCAGTATTTTGGAAAGTGAAGGAATCCAAGATACTTTCGTTCCATGCATATTTGACGCCAGCCATCTGAGCTGTGAAAGGGAACACAACCTGTCGCGATATCAAAAAGTTAGCAAGTTATTATATAGAAATCAAGTAAACGGATCGGACCACTTACCAAGATAATATAACGAGGAGTGATTGCAAACGAGTGGACGTACGAAGTGCTTGCAACTACACTAGCAATTAAAGTTCCTTTAGGGTCTCTATCAGAGAGGGAAAAGAAGTGGTATCGTGTAGATTGGAAGCCAACTTCCATAGTATAGTTGATCCATTCTCCAGTAACAGTATCATATTGAGCATTAGGTGATGCACTGTAGCCTTTGAATGCAGGATTGATTTCATTCCAGCATACAACACGAGTAGGCTTGAGGTCGAATGGGTCGAGTTCTTGCAACTAATAATAATATATAAGCAAGTGAAAAGAAAAATTGACGAGGTTCATTTTCAGTTTCTACTAACATGATTGGCATGGTTCTGTGCAAATAGCTTTCCTTCTACACCAGGTATACAAGTGGATATGCTTGACGCGCAAGGTTCGTAATCCGGTTTTGAGGCTTTGGAGGCTGATTTAAGAAACTTGACTAAGACAGTCTGATTTGTATCAGTTTTAAATAATCCGGCAGGATGTGGTGGAGCATAACCATGGCGATCTCTAATCTTCTCGATTAATCGCTTGCTGGTAAGTCGACTACGATAGGTGATGGAGTTGGTATTGCCATTCAAATCGAACCGATTGACCAAAGGAAGACTAGGATTTTTTTTTATCTAGTGAGCATTCATGGCTATCTTTGAAGCAGCATCAGAGATGATCATACCTGTCGAACCAGTGGCCAAACGTAAACACAGAAGTGGCACTTTCAAGTTGTCCGTCAACCTCAATTTTGCGGGTAAACTTTATATCATAAGTACCAGGTCCAATAGTGAAATGCTCTCCTTGAAGCCATCCTGGTAGTTCGCCAGAAACAGCTAATTCAGTAGCCTCTGGATGATCTTTAGCGTTGACGAAACCCTAAGGAGCACATATATGTCAATAATGTCAAAGCAATATATTCTATTTCAGGCAGTGCATACCTCAGAATGCGTTGGGTCAGTAATTGTTCGAGGCTGTTCTTCAGTTTTGTGCTCATAAGGACTAGGGCCTGTCAAACTGATGCTGGGCATGTCTTCAGTATAAACTAAATCGTCTGAATCTTCTGCCCAAGGTTGGTCATCGTAAGGCGACATATTGGCATAGTCTATTTCGGTATCATGAGTAGGTACCACAGATTCGATGGCAATGTCTTCGTGTGCCACATCATCGACCAAAACATTGGGTTGCGTTTCAATTAAATTGGTAGATGAGTCGGTGAGCAGCTTATCAGCTTCAACAGTGTCAATATCGTCAAGTAGTGTAGACGTCAAAGGATCATGAACATCAGCTTCTTGAGCAGATTCTACACCGGGCTGGTTTTCAGATCCAGACATGGCGAGCAAATGTCAAGAGGAAAAATAAAGGGTAAAGGGTGGCAAGACGCGGCGGCGGATTGAAAGGGTGTTTGGGGGCCCAGCGGTTTAGGATATAATTTTTTCAATTTTCCCAAAATTGTTGAAAACTGGGCCTTACACACTTTTGTGCCGTGCCCTACACCTTAATCCACGTGCATTTTGCACTTTCAACTTGTTTTATTGGTATTATTCTCTATGTATCAATACAAAGAGTCCTAATACTCCCAGCATTACATATTTGAGTTGTGGATAATCGTTCATTAATATCGTCACCATTCCAACATATGGCATAAATCTATATACAGGTCAAGTGGATCAGTATATAGTGCAATACCATATAAAATGAAATCTCGATTGTTTCCGAAGCGCTTACCCTCGAACTCTTCCAACCACATGCTCCTTGTGAATCCACATTTGTCGAGCGTTGTACAACCCACGATCATCAACATTGTTGTTATCTCCTTTGGTAAGTAAAAATTGTTTGCCAGTCTTTGCTCTGAATTTTGCGGGACACAAAATGGTCAGTAATCTCAGCCTTGTGAGGCCACCTCAATTTTGAGCAGTCTTACTCGTCATGAAGTTTGATGACTCGATGTACGATTGGAATATCTCGATGTGGGATCTGGAAAACACATATATCGCCAACTTGAACAGGTTCCTTGGCTGGATTGGTGAGAAGTAGAAGATCACCACGGTGAAAAGCCGGTTCCATACTTCCACTGTTTCAAAAGTGATTGATATCAGTTATTCGGATATCGAAGGATTAGATTGGCCATCACTAGATATTAATAACAAACCTCAAAACCACGACAATGGGGCTCTCACTATTTGTGGCCAATGCAAGACCTTTCCAAATCATCAATGCCGATGTAAGGACCATCAGTATATTGAGCACTTGTAGCGCGACCTGTAAAAGCAGTTACGATCATTAGTTGTAAGCAAAGAGCAATCCATCAAGTTTTGTACAATATAGCGTAAGCATTACCTGTCTCTTGTTCAGTCGTCGTAGCTCTTCAAACATTGTGATTGATTGGGGTATTGGATCGAAAGTAAGATTGCACACCTGGAAAACTGACACGTACTGAATTCGTTCGCAAGCAAGTCGGTGTTCCAAATATTTCATCAGTTACAACGGTGATGAAACCAGTACAAGCATGCCTTCCATGTTTTGTTTTTTGCGTAGTTGAATACTTTTATATAATTACATGGTATAGATTCACTGTAAACTACAAAGACAATGAACCAACCCAGTTCGTTAGATGTGTCTACGTACAAGGAAAAAAAGTCTAGGTGCGAATGGTACAATATGGAAGAAAGAAAAATAGGAAGAAGGCAAAGAATAATGCGAATAAAAAACTTTTTGTTGAAAAAAGCGTCGTGTGGATTTTAAGAAAACTGCACATCGCGCCTCTACTTAACTCAATGCTAGAGCAGTGAGTTTAAATTTAGAACTGAACGGTAGCCTTGATCTTGGCGGGATCAAAGCCAGGCATGGGGAAGGTACGAGCGAAAGCAAGGACTTCCTTCTTAAGCTGAGCAATATCCTCATTACCCTCAAGGGCAGCAACGAAATCCTTCATCATCTTGGAGCCAGCCTTCTCTTGAACAGCGATAGCAATCTGGACAGTACGGTGGAGGAATTCAGCAACCTTGACAAAGTCCTCTTCCTTGAAGGAACGGGAGGTCAAGGCAGAAGAACCAAGACGGACACCACCGGGAGTGACAGCAGACTTGTCACCAGCAATGGAGTTCTTGTTAATGGTGATGTGAGCCATATCGCAGATACGTTCAACCTTGGAACCAGTAAGCTTCTGGGGCTTAAGATCCCAGAGGATCAAGTGATTGTCAGTACCATCGGTGGCGAGCTTGTAACCGTAGCCCTTAAGACTTTCAGCCAAAGCACGAGCGTTAGCACGGACTTGCTTGGCATATTGCTTGAATTCGGGGGAAGCAGCTTGCTTCAAGGTAACAGCAATAGCAGCAATGGTGTTGTTGTGGGGACCACCTTGGCATGAGGGGAAGACAGCCTGGTTGACGCGGTTCTCAAGATCATCACCCTTATCACGACGGAAGAAGATCAAACCAGCACGAGGACCACGAAGAGTCTTGTGGGTGGTAGTGGTAACAACATCACAGTAGTCGAAGGGAGAAGCAGCCTCAGATGTAGCAACAAGACCGGAGATATGAGCCATATCGCACATGACATATGCACCGTGTTGGTCGGCAATCTTGCGGAAACGAGCATAATCCCATTCACGAGGATAGGCAGAACCACCGCAAATCAAAAGCTTGGGACGGAAGAGAGCAGCATTCTCCTCAAGACGCTGGTAGTCAATGTAACCAGTGGTTTGGTCAACCTGGTAGGGCATAGAGGCAAAGTAGATGGAAGAGGAAGAAATCTTCTTCTTGTTGGTTTGGTAACCGTGGGTCAAATGGCCACCAGAAGGCAAGTCCAAGCCCATAAGACGATCTTGAGGTTGGATAAGAGCAGTCAAAGCAGCAAAGTTGGCAGTACTTCCAGAGTAGGGTTGGACATTGACACCCCATTGTTCAGGGTTCAAGCCAAAGGCTGCCAAAGCACGCTTGCGGCAAAGGTTCTCGAGCTCATCAATGAACTCGTTACCTCCATAGTAACGGGCACCGGGAAGACCCTCAGAGTATTTGTTAGTCAAGGCAGTACCATTGGCTTCAATGGTAGCTTGAGAAGTGAAGTTCTGAAATGAATACGCAATAGATTAGATATACTGTTCAAACACCAAGTTTTGTTTATAGGGGGTTCATGTAGATGGCTTACCTCAGAAGCAATCAACTCAAGACCAGACCATTGTCTGTACTTTTCGTTCTCAACGATATCAAAGACTTCCTTATCCTCTTGTTCAAGAGGAGTGTGCAGAACAGTGTTCCAGGGATCAATGGGATGGACAGACATAGCTGTAGTTTAAAACAATAAGCTGGGGTAAAAGGAGGAGGAGGAGGAGGAGGAATGAAAGTTGTTGACCTCAGAAAAAAAAATTTATATTCAGCGGTGTGGACAGATTTTGCTGAAAAAAGGTGTGTCACAGTTAACCAATCAGATTCCTGAATATAGCAACGATAATCTGACAGCATTGACACGCGAAGGGTCCCAAAAAAAAATTTTTTTTCTAGGGCTTTGGCTCAAAGATAAACCAATAAGGCAGTCATTATTGATCAATCACAGCTATCAAAACATCGATCCCGTTTTGAATATACTTGTCTCTATGCTCATGATTAAATATCCTCGTCTAGAATTAAACAATGGTATGAGGACATAGTGTGGTATATGTTTATTTGACATAAAGTTATTGCTGAACGTTAACTAGAGGTCGGTTGGATGCGGCCTTTTCAACGGCTGCAATAGCCTCCGACACCTTCTTAAAAGTGTGATCACGACCTACGAATTCCAATAAACCAGATCGAATAAATAACTCAAGAGCATTGTCTCTCAACTTGACAAAGTAGACTTCTACTGCACGATTACGGTACGAGGCAACAATCTCATACAAGATTTGAACTGCACTTGCATCGATTTCAGGCATGTTACTAACGTCAAAAATGATAAATGATCGATCACGGAGACGAGGACTTTCCGATGGATGAATTGACATGTCTCCAAACACTTCCAGTCGGCGAAGTCTGTCCTTCAATTGCCCTGCATAGATAAACACTTAAGTCGGGCTATTCAATAAGCTGATCAGATGCACACATCAACCACTCTACCTGTGTTGGCGAAGAATAGCGGTTCTTCAATGCGGACAATAAGGACATCCTCTATATGCTCAATAAAGTCAGGTCCGTCCTTAATTGGTCGAAACTTGTTATGGGTTCCTTTGACTCGGCCCTAGTAATTGAAAACCATCAATCGTCCGTTCCGACTCACGCCGAAATAATCATTAGCCTTACCATGATTGTGATGCGAGGATAGCTGGTTTCTTTGACAGTGAGCAACAACGACAAGGCGACGGCTAAGAGCGTGCCGAATTCCAATGAGATAACAACAGTGGCAAGGAAAGTAAGGCAAAATAGGGTAATATCTCTCCATGCCCCAATCTTGAGCATGAACTGGATATCCTCTGGAGCTTCAAACAAGATATAGAGAACAGCAATGAAAATGACCGAACTTAACACTGCCTTTGGCAAGTAGTATAAATAAGGCAAGAGAAACAAAATTGCAAGTAAGGCAATGATACCAGTAATCAATCCAGCCATTTGAGTTCGGGCACCTGCTCTGTCATTGATTTTGCTTCGAGCAACCTGACAAGTGAAAAAGGAGGAGAAATCAATCGTATTAGCTTAAGTTCTGAGAATGAACGGCAATATACACTATGATAACTAACCGATCCAAATGCAGGGATTCCTTGGAACAGACCACCCATAATGTTCGCAGCGCCTATGGTGCAAAGGACTAGTTTAGATAAACAGGCTACCCAACTCCATTCTTCAATATTTTAACATACCCATGGCGACTAACTCTCGATTAGCGCTGACCGTGTAGTTGTGCTTGCTAGAAAATGTTTTGGAGATGACGATAGATTCGACAAAACCAATCATAGAGATCAGGCCAGCAGTTAAAGCAACATCTTTGAAATGCTTGCGATGAGGGATATCTGGGATAGATGGTAATGGTATTCCACTAGCTTTGATGTCACCAAGAACTTGAAGACCTTGGAGATCCCAACGCCATATACCAGTGAGAATAATGGATGCCACGACAACCAAAAGTACTTCAGGAAGCAACTGTAACCATCGGATCGAGGGGAACTTGGCTTTGATAACCCTTGCTCCAAATAGGACAAGACAAGCTACGGCGGAAACAGTAGCAGTCAGGACATGTATCTGTGTAATGTTTTCGGCCAAAAACACAAGACGGTCAATGGTGGATGATGCTTCGGATATTCCCCAGTCTTCACTGAGCTCGACTAGACCCAATAAAGTAATACTTTGTTGAACCATGACGACGATTGCAACAGCGGTAATAAATCCACGAAGCAACGCGCGACTCATTAAACTATCTAAGAAACCGAGACGGAAGATGCCAAGCAAAAATGTGAAAATGCCGACGAAAAGCGTCAATAAGCATGAAATGGCCAAAGCACTTTTCATAGGATCGTCATCCTCCTCCAAATGTTGTTGTGCTGCTATAGCGGATCCCACCAGCATTGACAAGGACGCCTCTGGGCCCATAGACAATTGTCTATTAAGGATGGTATTAGAAGCTGAATCAATGTTTTGCATGTCGTTTCCATAGATCACTTACCGAGACATGCCAAATAAGGCATAGGTGATAGCGGGAAACGCGATAGCGTAAAGTCCGTGAACAGCTTCTAGTTTACACAATGCGGTAGCGTATGAAAGGGCTTGTGGAATCATCAAGCATGATAAAGTGAGGCCAGCTAACAGATCTCCCGTAAATAGGTTGAAGCTGTAAGTGGGCATCCATTGAAGGACTGGAAAGTAATACTTTGCTCTTGTTCTAAACGTTGTCCAGAAATCTTTCGGAGCCTCGTCTCTTGGCCGAATGGACGGAACTAATGGGTACATTGATGAGTATTGATACATTTTGGGGAATGATCCTATAAAAGTTAAACATGAATATGATACTTACGTGGTGATGCCGTAGCATATCTCGGGTATAGATCTTCTCCAAGAAGGTGAGACGATTCGTGAACGTGGGTTTCAGCAACACTTTCGTCGTCGCTATCGTCGATATCTATTGTCGGTGTACCTGGAGAATGCAACATTGTGGAGTTTGGAGTATTAGTTGCCATTGAAAGTGCAACAATGATCAAAATGTCATGAGTAATTCCAATTCACTTACTACTATGGGTTGTAGATTCAATCATGATTGGGAGTCTGCGAATTTAATTCCGCTTGTGAATGAGGACGACTTGTCCAAGTTTGCTTCAAAAGCTTTAATCTTCGTTTTTCAAGCGGCGATTGTTTTTTCCACCTTTCTGGCTTTGGTGAATAATACCACATTTGACCTCATTTGTGAAGTTTCTTCATACCATCCCAAAAAATACAATATTTACAGTTTGTAACAACACAGCAAGCAGCTGCATTCAGTTGAATTCAAGTTATGTTGGCTATCTTACATTTACAAAATATCATATTACACTATACTACAGTAAGGTTACCTACAAATTCCTAGTTAATAGGTCGATAACATGCATGGCATCCAACTTGGGCTATTCTCGTCCTTATTCACTGATCTTCTCTCCTATCTTCTTGAGCATACGAGGGCTCCACCATGAGGGAATCCCTTGGATGAGCAGCTCTTCACTCACTTCTTTAACAATCTTCTTCCCCTTTTTGCGGCGATGATGTTTATGTTTACACTCCTCTTCATGTTTGTGTGACGGAGGGACGTTGACTGGTGGCTGATGTCCAGCAAAGAAATTGAAGATGTAGGTAGGTTGACCGCACGAACAATGAGAAGCCGTAGGATTACCCATTATTTTGGATGATCTACGTCAACAAGTACTCATTTGTCTATTTCGAAAGGTGGAGCTTTTATACCCTTTCAAAATGTACTTGGCAGGCGATCAAGGTGTGATCAATTTTATGGCAGCCACAAGGTCAGTGGTAACCTACAGTCAGGTCTTGGCCTGCGCATACTCATACTATTAACCAAAAATTTTGGGACTCTTTTATTTTCACTTATTCACTCCGCAGCCCGCTCAACCAAAAGAAATCAGCAGAACTTGAATAAGACTCCAAAAATCAATTTACAACAACCTTCACTAACAATACATCATGTTTGAGATCAATAGTAATGGATCAGCCAATGTTGATATGTGACAATACTAACATTTTAAGGTCAGGACTGCGTATATCTATCAGTGGGTTTCCGCGAGGTGTTTCGAGAAAGAAAAAAAAAAGCAGACCCAGCCTGACCAGAGCTGATTTCAAAAAACCATTACCATTCTAGAAACCGATAAACCGAGAGTTTTCGAGGGAAGTAGAGACAAAGGAATATTCGAATGAATTGTCTAACACATCGCAATACGATGGAAGCTGCCAGTTGGGAATACTATGTATGGACAGTTCTTGTGCGACACATCCCAAGTAGTTTGTCGAGCTGATTTTTGTCCATTACGATGATTTCCTTTCACAGTAAGCTGGCCGACCAGCCGCGCTCTTGGTTTACCTATTTTCAGATGATAGAGGCTTTAAGGTAGTAATTTATAAAGGAGAGGGGAGATAATCGTTTTGGATCAATTATCGTGGCAGTTTATTTGTTTATCAAAATATGATTATTATGTTGTTGTTTTTGGTGTGGTGAATACAGTGAAAAAAATGTTGCGGTTCGCTCTGAAAGTGACGAATGACTTTAAATCTCCGCACGCACTGCCCTTGTTATTGCCTCCGTCTCTCCACGCCATTCCCTTCTTTCTTCAGTACATTAATGTCAACGTTCATGGATCTTTGCACTCCAGAGGACATTTCTCCTCCAGCAACTCCACCAAATACTTACTTTGCTCGTCCAGCGCAACGTCTACGCTCTTCCTACATTGACCCTTCCTTTGGAGATAATCCGACCCAGTTAGCCACAGTGCTTGATGACCAACACTTAGATTACATTCGAAAAGTTAAGACCATCTTTCAACAACTCACAGCTGAGCAAAAACAATTTTTTCTCTATGAAATCATCAACTGCTGTGATAGCCAACAACTCACTTTTGTCAGTGACATTATTGCTCCCAAACTCAAGATTGACTTCCTCAAGGAGCTACCAATAGAAATATCCCTACATATTCTCTCCTTCATAGATGATCCAAGGACTCTAGGAAGAGCCGCCAGTGTATCTACGTTTTGGAATTCCTTACTTAAGGACGAAACTACTTGGAAAACACTGTGTCTTAAACATCAATATCGTCGTAGAAACTCCTCCATCAGTGGGGTTGCACTTTTGGGACCACCTGTTCGACGATTAAATTTCTCGTACAGAGAATACTTTAAACGAAAATACAATATAGAAGCTGCCTGGGCTCAAGGTGGCAAGGTTAAGACTTGCTTTGATAGTCTAGACTCCGGCTTAGTCACCAGTTTACAATTTGACGACGATGTGATCGTAGTTGGCTGCGATAACCACAAGATCGAAGTCTTTGATACCACCACTGGAAAAAACATCAATACATTAGAAGGCCATGAAGGTGGTGTTTGGGCACTACAATTTAAAGGCGGTGAAAAGCATGACCCTGAACGCTTACTAGTGTCAGGTGGCTGTGACAGGTAAGTTGCATCTTTTCCTTTTTTTTTTTTTTTATTCCCACTATCTGATTTGTCAATCCCAAACAAAATACAAACAAAAAAAAACTTTAAATTCACTGACCGAATTTTATTATAGGGATGTACGTGTGTGGGATCTTAATAAAGGGACGCTAAAGCATGTATTGCGAGGGCATACTTCGACCGTTCGTTGCCTCAAAATGCGTGACAAGCGGATTGCCGTCACTGGTTCTCGGGACACAACTCTTCGGGTCTGGGATTTACAACGAGGGACAATGCGCCATGTCCTCCTTGGTCATCAAGCCAGCGTTCGATGCCTAGATGTTTATGAAAATTTGGTCGTATCTGGATCATACGATAGTACTGCACGAGTTTGGGATATCAATACCGGTAGATGTCTACATGTCCTTACCGGCCATTATTCACAGATCTATGCCATTGCATTTGATGGATCCAGAGTTATAACTGGCTCATTGGATTCAAATATTCGAGTATGGAGTGCCGAAACCGGTCAATGCCTAGCTACTCTACATGGTCATACATCCTTGGTTGGACAACTTCAACTTAGTGGCTCTACGTTGGTTAGCGGTGGGTCTGATGGATGCTTACGAGTCTGGGATCTGGACAACTACGAATGTGTTCACCAAATATCAGCTCATGACAACTCGGTCACTTGCTTACAATTTGACGATAAACGAATGATGAGTGGTGGTAACGATGGCCGAGTCAAGCTTTGGGATATTAAAACTGGCCGAGTGATCCGATACTTCACACAACCTGCAAAAACCATTTGGAAGTTGCAATTTACAGATACACGGGCTGTGGTTGTAATGCAACGACGAAGAAATAGCAATCCAGAGGAAGGTCGAACCGTCATGGAGATACATGATTTTGATATTGGTGACGTTCCCGAACCAAGTTCAAGCATGAACAGCTGCATAGAAGCCGATGAAGACGCCATCATGCAAAGTTCCTCATAATTTTTTATATACGAAAATAACTGACACTCACAAACTGATAATCGATTCATTCACCAATGTAAATTTTTCGCTTTTCCATACTCTGGGTGAGCTCCGGCAATCTCCCTGCTTGTTATTTTTTTCTTGTTCCTTTCATCTTGTGGTTCAGCATCCCACGTCATCTACTTTTCTTCTATCTTTTTTCCTTCCTCTTCCTTCTCCTCCCCAACCCACCATTGTATGAGCGTGCCCACCCACATGTTCTATAGCGTAGGCTACCCTGCCGTCGGGTTTGTAGACAAAATACATCTACTTGTACATGATACAGCCATCATATTGCCTAAAGTTAATCACTGTTTGCTTGACTCATTTTTTGTCCGAAACGATTCTCAAAACATTATGGGAATATCCAGATATATGATAGCAAAAAAAAGACGAAAATGAATATATTTTGTTTAAAGGTTGCAACAGTCTATGTGCGTGATTGAGTTACAATATTAGAAGTCGACCCACTAATGGTTTCTTGGCTTCTCTAAATACCAAACACTAGAAGAGGCAGAAAAGTCTGTTAGAAAATGTGCGGCATGGCGATGAAGTGGAAGTTTGATTGTGTATACCTGTTGAGGGAGAATTCAGGTGGTGCAACGGGATTTACCTAGAATGATAGGTTAGATTACATTGTTGACGGAAACAAGATGTGAAAGAAAAACAGAACATACGGATTGTCCACGGAGGGATCCAGTCAGACGTCTATCGCGCTCCATCATTTGGGATTCCCAGTAATCGAGGCCGTATCTTGCAGGCTGCGAAAAAGTGAATATACAATGTCAGTAATGGAACCACAACAGCATTCTGGAAAGGACGTGTAGGTAATTATTCAATCAATGGCAAGGGGATGCGAACCTTCTTGTCATTGCTGTAGTATTTGACAGCGCTGAGACCAGAGCCAGTCACCGTGAAGAGACCTGCAATGAGAGCGAAGGGTAGAAGTGCTTCAAATGGGACAGGCTGAAATGTGCAGCAGGTTAGTAGCGGTTCACATTGTCAAAGCCGAAGTAGTCGTTAGGTGTCGCTCGCTCACCATTTGATGTTGACTCTGTGTTGTGAATGAACCAAGTATTGCACTCTTCACAGTTTACCTAGAGTCGGGAAGTTGACGTCATCAAATTGTTTTTTGAGGAACGGTCTGCCACGGCCTGAAGTCGACCCAGTCGCTCGGTACTTTAGACATATCCACAACGATACAGAAAGGTACAATGATATAAATTAGAGAGTAATGGTATCAACTATATTATTTTGATATTGATTGAATCAACATGTTTATCTTTTTTTTTAAAAAAAAAAAGGAAAGAAACAAGCGAGGTCTATTCAAGCAAAAATATTTACTACTCAATTTTTCCAGGTCGAATACTGCGTAGAATAATATATTTTGCTGTGTAAGCTAAACATAGGGTTCTATTGGACTATTGATCTCAAATAATGTTTTTACATGTTTTCTTCATTCCAGGTAAAAGTGAAGCGTGAAGTATAGTACTGTTTATTGCAATAGAATTTGATTCAAAAGAAATAACATTTGCGTTAGGTATAACAGAAGGTATACGTCAGTCCATGAACAGATATGTATGATGATGGATATATATTTCACTTACCACTGGAGAGTGTAAAGATCTAAATCACTTTTTTCAAAGAGAAACTGCGTTCTGAGCAGCGATTTCTTGTTGTGGCCGTGCCAATTCGTTGGGTCTGCAGCCGTCAGTCCACATAGCCATCGCAATACTGTACATATTCTTTGCCGCATTGATGTCTCTTTGCCACAGTATCTGACAGTGATTGCAAACTAGGATACTGTGGTGAGAGACGCCATCGACAGTCTTGACTTTTTGAAGACTACGGTTGCGGCAGTGATTACAAATCTAGGCAAACCTAAAGGTTTTAGCATAAATGGATTCCCTCAATTTCATATTTGCATAAATTACCTGAGACGTTAGATATTCGTCAATTGTTATTGCAACTAAGTGACCTTGCCTTTCTCTTCTTTTCAATGTTTTCCATAGGATGTTTGTAACACCCACTCTTTGGCCTCGCATGGGTACGCCGTCTTTGTTGAACATTGCATTGCCAAAAACAATCATTGGAAGCTTATCAGACCTTGTGAACTGCTCTTTTGACCAATGTTTGATGGGTGTCCCGGCGTATGAAGTTCTACGCGTACATTGTGAATATAAATTTGACCCAGGTTAATTTCAAAACATTCAATACACTACCTTGCATTGACCAAGGGACGAACTGAAAGTTCCATGTCATCATTGTCAGAACTGCAAATCTGGCTCCACTTCTCGGAAATTTCTTTAGTTTTTCGGTTTTTTCTATGTCTCCTCCGTAATCTGCGATTTTTTTGAGTGTTTTTACGCCTGCTTTTGTTGTATTTTTTTCCTCCATTTACCAACATATTCGCCATCTCCTCTCGAGAGCGCTGCACACCTTGAAAGTTGTCAAATCTCATCTTTCCTCTTGATATGTCATAAAACTTTGACAATTCGTCGAAATTGCTCAGTAAATGGGCCACGTACGACTGATACTGGCGGATGTTACATGTTTTGCCGGTTGGCCAAGATTCTTCAATCCTTAAAATCCCCGCTTCTTTCTTCTCCTGTTGCAATTTCTGGTTGCGACGTTTAGATCCGGTCATTGAATAGTATTCAGATGTTGAGCACCTTCTTATTTGATGTCTTTCTTGACCAGAGCCGTAAGCAGCAGTGAATACCTGTGTGCGACCAGGATCAATCGCTGCAACTTCAAAATAAAGTGCAATTTCGGCATCTGTGAAATCCTCAAAACCCAGCTGCACATGGTCGATACTGTCTTTTCCACCCCTTTTGCGAGCAAATAAGAAGTTCACGGCATGACCGTCAGTCAGTATCCTTCTTGCAAAGGCGAATTTATGGTTTTTCAATCTGAGTTCATCAAGGCTAAGTTATTGAAAGTTAACAGACGTTGCATTCCAGTATCTGACCATAACATGCTTTCAAAGGTTTTACCTTCTTATGCGAAGTGGCTGAAAGTCGAATATTTCATAAAAAACATTGATATAGTCTGATGGACTTTGAGGGGCTCGGATTGAAGGCAAAATACTAACCAGCAGGCCCGCGGTCAACGAAATGAATCGCCATCCCATAGAGGGTAGTGGTCCAATTGAGAATAGCTTTGGTAGATCCTTAGGATCGAAGTTTTCATCGTTTTCGGCTTGTTGATGAACAAATTCAAGGTCCCTTAACATAAACTTGAGTGCAGGTATATATTCACCTGGTGAAGCCGATAATGTTTCCTGATTGAGTGGCCGCGGTATCAGTGATTCCAATTGACTACAAAGATAGTCAACGGTTGCGACCATAATGAGAGAAACATCTTCTGGCCAATCCTCTGGCCAATCACCATCGCCGGTTGCAATTCTTGGAAGGGCATACTTCTCAATGAGTCTCCAAACCAAAGCGTTTTTTAAAGTCTACGATGATACTATCAGTAGCATTCTTTGAAATTATTATCACCATCAAAATAAATTTCTACCGGAAAATTGGCTGAAATCTTGTACTTCAAATAATTTTTCACTCGCTGTTCAAAGTTTAAAACAATATGATTTGAATAGGTTGTAGCCAGAGTAACAGCAGCTTCTGTCAAAACATCAACAGAACGCCGCAACGTGATTTGGGGAGGGGAATTCAACGACGGGTGTTGCCTGGTCAAACTTGTCCATACATTTTGCAGTGCATCCACTGGAATAAACCTATTTGTTGTTGTTACTGGTTAGTTGAGCACAATCTGCATGACAGTATAAAAGCAGTTTTGAGAAAAAAAAATGGGTGGTGGGATATTGCCCTGCAGATCGAGAAGGTAAGCATTGGCCAGTATGTGTGATCGAATAACCACTGATCGCAGATACCCTGAGAGCTTGATCACTGCGTCCTGGAGTGGCGGCCTATACGTACTCCTCACGACACTTTCGAACGGACATTTCCTTGTGAAGCGTTCGAAATTTTTGCCAACTGCTTCCTCGAGAAGCTCGTCGGTTGACTTTGAATGAAAAGGACATAGCTTTGACCTGGTGCTACTATGCTCCGTCGAGTTGCATGATGGACAGGGTTGTGGCACAAAGTCGGGGTTGGCACTCCTGGCAGTCCGAGTTTGTCTTCCCTGCAATCTAGCATTGGCAGATTCGGCACCTAAAATCAACATACAAGTTTAGATCACTATTTTAGTTAAAGTAGTTGCATATTTGATGAGCTTACGCTGCGCTCTGGCATTGTTCGGACATTGTCTGGATCTTCGGTTTCCATGCCCTCGTTGTCCACAACTTGAACAAGTTACTGTTGTCTAGTAATTTAGGAAGCTGTTCATGTCTTAAAAATTATCTCAGGCACTTACATCTTTGCCGTCCTTGTTCTTCAACAGCATCCCGCAAGCGGTTCTCAGCTAATCTTCGCTCTTTCTTTATTTTTATTATTTCTTGAAGCGAAAGACTCCCCAGAGAGAGTGTGTTGAACGATGAGCACAGTGAATCGACCAACATGTTGTTGACGACCATGGCTAATTATGAACCACGAATTGAGCATAATATATTGTTCCATATTCTAGACGACTCGAGTACTTACGAAATATGTGGTGGGCAGAAAGATAAGAAACAAAAGGTTGTGGAACAAAGAACAATGGACTAAGGAACAACGGAATTTGACAGAAGACAACAAAAAAGGGGAACAGCCAGTCAGTACCAGGCTAATGGCCTAATGGCTAGTGATAGTCGGGCGAATAGGATTCATTCGCAGGTGCTCGAGTGTACACCAAAAAAAATGGTCTTTCATCAGAGCCATGTGGAGACCACAGACCAAATGGCAACTATTTAGCATTAAGCTTTCATGCTGCGATTCAGTTTACTCAGGTTATGGCTAACATCTAGCGTTGTAATTCATATTGACACAAGAAAATGCTCGACATACATACAAGGAACGAGACGTCAAATAGGAAAGAGAGCATACGAACCATCAAGAAATTTGAGAAAATAGACACTTTCTAACTTGAGTGATAAGGCTTGCAGAACTTCACCACAGAAAACGAGACAGATAGATCCAGAGAATTTTGATTTCATGCAATAGGCCCGAATTAACGCTAATCCGAAGGGTTGACATCACTCACCAAGAGCGTATGAAAATAAAGATATCCAAGAGGCGAAAAGAAGATAGAGAGAAACAGACAAGCAGAATTCTAGAAGACCAGCCAGCGAACTAGATTAGACAACTAACCGAGTTAAGAGCAAGCTTTCCATAGATATCAGAGATTCCAAGCATGCAGAGCATAACGTAGCTAGCACAGTTGCATCATTTTTGTAGACATGATACGGCCATTTATCACAGTAGATCTGCGTTAACTCCCTGTAGTGAGCATCAATGGTTATAAATCCAGTCTTTGCGGGAGTTGACGACTCTCACAGGTTAGAAGTATCATCCTTTCGTTTTCAACTTCCATATCGGCAACTTGATATGAATGTGCTAGCTCATCAGAACTCCCAAAGTCTACCATGTCAAAGTCAATAGAAGAAGAACTATCCCTTACGCTTGAAAGCATGTCTTGCTCTTGAGTAACGGCAATATAATTGTTCATATTGAATACTCAATTATAATGTTCCACGACACAACGTTTTCAATTTTTCCTTTGCTCCTCAAACGTAAAAAGGCTTGTACCGGACGACAAATTGCTTTCGTTGCCACCGCGAAATCCAATTGGACATAACGCAACCGCAGACTAAAATTACAGTATATCACATTTTTGTACTGTACTGTGGTTATGCTGCGAGCGCCACGATGTGGCGCAAATGTGTCAATTGCAAGTCACATTTTTTTCAGTCTTACTTTCGAGCCTTTTCGACCTGTCTTTTGCAAGAGCAATGTCTGCACCAGCAGAGGTCGTTAATATAACAGAGGAACCCAAACGTGGAAAGGGCTTGGCTCCCATTAAACAAGAGTACGTTTGCAGCAAAGTATTGGGATCACTACAGGGAAATCATGGCTAACTCCTCACACCAAAAGATTCCGCAAAACCAAATGGTTTGACGAGAACGACGATGAGGATATCAATACAGGAGCATTTGGAGACGACGAGGTGGAAGGTCAAAAATTTGATAATGGAGATGTAGGTAGAGGTCCCATGCATTGACTTCACTATTGGACAACTATAACTCACCAAAGGAGCAGTCCAATTCAGGTGGAAATCGTAAAAACCGCGGCCAAAACAAAAAGCGAAAGAAGCTTCATGTTACGGATGACATCAAGGTTGGTTATATGTCACTTTTGTGTGGTAATGATACACAAACGAAACTGAATCGGTTTTATTGGTAGCTCTGCCCTTATATCGCCTCTGGCGATGGTAACCGATGTACCTTTGGAGACAAGTATGTGACAATTGCGTGTTTACTTGGATCGAATGTGGTGCCCCTATTTATGACCTGTATTTCAAACTAGATGCAAATTTACTCATGATATTGAGGCTTATCTGAAGTCAAAACCCGCTGATTTGGGAGATAGATGTGTCAACTTTGAGATCTACGGACGGTAATTAGATTGCCCTTCAACAAGTTGATCAAATTACACGATATTGTACATCTAACACTTGTCTAATGTTACAGATGTAGAGCTGGGTATGCTTGCCGTTTCTTGCAGGCACATTTTAAAGACGGAAACCTTGTTGTTGATGAAGAGGTGTGTGTGTAATTTAGTATAATGCTGCTGTCCATGTTGTGCTCATACATACCTTTGTTTGCTAGCGCGAGAGAAATGCACCTGTCACTGTGAAGAATGGTATTACACCCGAGACGATGGCAGCTTTGAGGAAGCATACGGTATGACTAGGAATGATTTAACCTTGGATGTATATATCACCCTATCTAACTGCCTGTAAATAGTTCAATTTTGAAAAGTCAGAGGCGTTTTTAAAGGATATTCAAGCCGAAATCGATGCTGAAATGGCTATGAAGGATGAAAATACACAGAGAAGATTGGCTGCTATGTTAGCAGCATCTACCAGTACCACAACCGGTAGCCCTACCAGCACCACCGCCGAAGCGCCGTCTACTCCAGTTGCGGAGAAATTGAAGGAGGTAGCTGAAATAGAGCAAATGACAGCTGACACACAAACTTCGACCAGCACAATCACCGAGAGCATCTCCGTACAGACATCTGAGCAAACTCAGGTCATTTCGGAAAACAACGCAGGCACTACTCTTTCCAAGGAAGAGCAACCACTAGGACCGATTTTTGATATAAACAATAAGAAGGTATGAAAAGGCTCAATTTGACTGGACTGAAGAACTGAACTTGTGATACTAATTGATAAATAGAAAATCAATTTTAAAGACAAAACCTACCTTGCCCCTCTCACCACAGTAAGTTACGTTTATGCTTTATGTCCTGATCATGATAATTAGAAACTAACATTCTGATATTAAAGGTTGGTAACTTGCCTTTCCGTAGAATCTGTAAAGAATATGGTGTGGATATCACATGTGGTGAGATGGCCATGGCTACCAATCTACTCCAAGGCCAGAAGACGGAATGGGCTTTGACCAAACGTCATGCATCGGAAGACTTGTTTGGCATCCAGGTTTGTGAGGACTTGCAACTTTGAACGTTCACAATGCAGTCACTGATATTTTTTCAGATCTGTGGATATAAAACGGAACAGCTGGTGAAAGCTTGCCAAGTCATAAATGAAACTGTGGAAGTCGACTTTGTGGACCTCAACATGGGATGCCCTATTGATATGGTTTTCAACAAGGTATTGTATAACACTATTTTCCAATGTGTTTAAGGTATAATATATTTATTCGCACCTTCTTCGTATAGGGTGGTGGTTCGGCTTTGTTGGACTCTCATGGAAAGATGCTCAAGATGCTTCGTGGCATGCAGCACGTTCTCGATGCGCCCGTCACTGTGAAATTTAGAACAGGTGTAAAGGACAACCAGCCCACAGCGCACAAGCTGGTACCTAAACTGGAGTCTGTGGTGAGTAGTTTGCGAGGTGTATAACATGTATGTTCGCACGTAACTAAAATATCAAACACCAGGGTATTAGAATGGGTACCGTAAGTGAAACAACAATACTGAACGACCAGATTGACAATCTTAACGGCAAATGTTTGCTCATACTTTAAATAATTTTTTTTTAAAAAAAAAAAATCTATAGCTCCATGGACGATCGCGCCAGCAGCGCTACACTAGGCTCGCTGATTGGAATTACATCAAAGGAATCAAGAGCTTGACAAACGATATGGCCTTGTATGGTAACGGCGATATTCTCAGCTGGGAGCAGTATAATCAGCAAAAGGAGGAATCTGGAGTAGATGGTATTATGATTGGTCGAGGAGCGTTGATCAAGCCGTGGATCTTTGAAGAGATTAAAACACAAAGGCATTGGGATATTTCATCATCAGAGCGATTCGACATGCTAAAGAAGTTCTGTGCCTATGGTCTTGAACATTGGGGAAGTGATACCATGGGTGTCAACTCTACACGTCGTTTCCTGTGTGAATGGCAAAGCTTTTTGTATCGTTATATCCCTGTTGGTCTTCTTGAAGTCCTTCCTCAACATATGAATGAGCGCCCACCACCCTATTATGGTCGTGATGAGCTCGAAACACTCATGGCTAGTCCTAGAGCTTCTGACTGGATCAAGATAACGTAAGTAATTCCTGCCTAATGCTTTGTCGCAGAACACCAGCTAAACTGTGCTTCCTTGCTCGCTATAGTGATCGCATTTTGGGTCCTGCTCCAGATGACTTCAAATTCATACCAAAGCACAAAGCCAACTCGTTTGAAGGTTAATTGAAAACCCAGAACTTGATTGTAATTTGTATTTGTTCAAGACCTGTTGTTTAATAAAGACGAAAATATATCATGAAATCAAACTCTGTATTACTTTACAGTGGGAAATAATTCCTGTATATCTTGACAAGTATACGATTAGCTTAGCCATCGTGAACAGGAGTAGGCTGTATCATGTTCATCACAGCACATCTGTAATCGAGTTCAGCCCAGTCTATGAGTGGGTGAATAGTTAACACCAGTAGCTTTATTCAGTACAGTAAAAAGTCATAGACTGAGGAAAAAAAAACATTTTTCTTTTGGGCAAAGGATAGATGAATTATTTATGAGCTTTCACAGCAGAACTCAATATCAACAATCTCTTTAGGTGCTGTGGCAGTTAATACCCATGGATCCTCTTTGCCAATACAAACATTATCTTCGATGCGAATGCCAATTCCCTGGTACTCTTCTGGGAATCGATTGTCGTATGGTACATAAATACCAGGTTCGATGGTGATAACCATACCTTTCTTCAGTCGCCGAGACCTGTCTAAATCATGGCAGTCATGCACATCCAATCCAAGATAGTGACCAACGTGATGAGGGTAGAGAATACGTTCAACGTCCTACAAAGAGGTTGATGAGAAAAAATGTGTACGTGTATACAGCAAACGTTATTCTATGTGCGTACCCCGGATTTGACAGGAAAGTTTATCTTGTCCAATTCTTGCTTCATTAATCGTACTGATAGGTCATGAATGCCATGAAGTGACAAGTTGTGAGATTCTGTACAGAGTTTTATGCACGCTTTGTTGACGTTCAAGACGGCTTGATATAGCTTCTTTTGAGGTTCTGAGAATTTTCCGTTGACTGGCCATGTTCGAGTGATATCACTTGCATACCCATTATACTCTCCTCCACAATCAACCAAAACCAAATCACCATCTCTGAAATAATATGCTATTGTCAGTCCTTTGTAGTCACAACACTTCATGTGTAACTTGCAAGTATAATTCCTGATCAGTCTGGATATAACGTACCGTAATTTCATATCATTTCTAACATAATGCATAGATAACGCATTAGGACCTCCAGCCACTACTGGTACATAGGCCAACATGCTCGATCCCCTCATTCGACATTCAAAGTCCAGCTTTGCCCACAACTGCCCTTCAGTGATACCAGGCTTTGTAAACTTCATTGCCTAAAGGAATGAAGTTAAATAATGGGTATTGGTTGGTCAGAGTACCACCAGAAACTTTCAAGGTAAAGCTCACCTCAATGAAAGCCTTGCTACTAATTTCTCCTGATTTTCTCATTACTTTAGCTTCTGCATCACTCTTGATGTTTCTGAATTCTTGTACAAGTGGGCTTAGTTGCTTTACAGGTTTTGATATCTTTCCTGTTTGAAGAAAACGAAAGAAATCCGTTAGTATCAACCATCTCCACTCTATATTGAACGCTTCATATCCTCGCACTGGTCGCCAGCCCACAGATACCAGAATCATTACCATAGCTCTCAAGGCTCTGTATTATCTTGGTCAACAGACCAGCGACCCCACCCACTTGCCAATTTGACCAATCTGTCGCCATACCATATGATATTAAGTTTTTTGCAGGTTCAGATGATGACAAGATGGATCCTGATGACATGTTTGTATCCACGTATATACTTTTGGCGTTGTTGATGGCTTCTTTTAAGCGGCTTGGAAATTGCATAGAAGTGAATGCCTGAAGGTGGGGTGTTAGTATAGCCTGAAAAGAAACGAGAGAACATCTGTCACATTTATACCTCATCTGCTCCAAACTTTTCAATAATCCCATCCAATCCTGTTCTTGGGCCGTCCCAAAGTTCGATGCTGGGATTCTTTGGCAAACCAAACATGGTCATTTTATACCCTTTCGGAGAGGAGTCTTTTTCTAGAAGTCATTTATACAAGAGTTAACAATATATGTTTGCAGTATTGTGCTTTTTATATATATAATACCACTTACCGAGGATGACAGCAGCATCTGGTTCGTTAAAGCCAGTGAGATACCAAAAATCGGTATTCTGATGGAATTGGTAAAATACATTGTTGGACATGTATCGAGTTCGGTAACCGAGCGAAACGACCAAGCTGTTTTCTTCAAGAGACTTCATAAGTGCTGTTCGCCTCATTTCATATTCTAGGGCAGATATCCCGGGAGTGACTAAGTTCAACGTATTAGTTGGTTTCGTTAGCGGAAACGGTAGATGGCAGTTTGGGTTTCACGTACGTTCATTCTTCTGAATAGCGTATGGATGTGTTTCGAAAACTGGTTGGCCATAACTTCTCTGATGAGTATCAGGTATCAAAGAAGCGTTTGTGCTTGTTGCAAGCGCTCGAGTGATACGAGTACCGCTAAGCTGCTGGTGGCTATGGCTAATATTATGCTGTAAGAACGTTACAGTTCGCCTTCCTTTGAAAGCAGGAGGAATGTAAGAATGGAATGGAGAGCTATGCAAATCATGATGAAGTGATCATACTTGTGGCGGCCAGAAGCGTAGCCTGGCATACTGTTTTCAGCATTGCTTGAATGGAGCTAACGGACCAGGACAGCACAAAACAAGCTAGCAAATGACAGGCCAATTTTTTCGTACTTCATGCAGTCACATGTCCTCAGACATGAATGGTAAACACCAATATGATGCTCTGCTGGCATTTGTAACCTCGTTTTACCAGTAAGATGATGTTAAGTAATATTATCATGTTCAAAAGTTTCAAGTGGATATTGCATCAGAACAATACGCGTTAACTGCATGTACTGTTTTATTTTCGACAAATTACCCGGGAAATTACTGTTTTAATTGCCCATCGAAACTCAAACTCATTTATCAATAGGCAAGCAGCAGCGCATCCACTAGGCCATTGAATTGAATTAGCATAATGTCACTATTTTTCTATATTTTGTTATATAGTTCAGGTACTCTAGCCGCAAAGAATATGTAGAAAACGCTGATGAATGTAATGAATTAGAATTAAAACATGCCTTTACCAAGCTTTTATGGTTGTATTTGCAAAATACCATTCAGAACAATAAGGATTTCGTTTGACATAGCTCTTGCCGTTAATGTCCAATGATTACAGACCATCATCGTTACAGACATTTTGCTAATGGTCTATGTTGTCACCGACAGAGGAGCAAATCAAGTACGGTGCCTTCTCTGCTGATCTCAGTATCTATTCATGTCACCATATTCATTGTGCTTTTGATGAGAAATTTATGCATTCTAGAGCTAAGAAGTAATAAAAATCGTTCAGGTACATTTTCATGTTAGTGGTATCTTTATTCAAACAGGTCATTTTTACAAAGCATCAAATATTGCTGGCTGTATTAATTATCGTATTCCTTCAACTCTGATTGGCCCGGAATTTGCGACCTTTGCTGACCCAAAATCTGCTGCCTGGCAGTATTGTTTTTCACGTGCGTCACATATTCTCCCGTTTAAATATCGCGCTGACGACTGACAAAACACCCTCATCTCTTACCCAACATGCCTTCTGCCGTACGTTTATGTTTTGAATCCCCTCTGATCTCAATGACAATGTTGCTAATTCGTTTCCGTATGTTTAGGAATTTGAAAAAGCTGCTTCCGATGTCCAGAATTTGAACAACAAGCCTGACAATGATACCCTTCTTAAGCTTTATGGTCTCTTCAAGCAGGCCAGCTTTGGTGACAACACGACCGGTAAATTTTAAATCACTATTTTATACCTTCTAATGGAATGATTTATACTGATCTCTCGTTTCAAAATAGCCAAGCCTGGTGTCTTTGACCTCAAGGGTAAATACAAGTGGGAAGCCTGGGAGGCCCTGAAGGGTAAGTCCCAAGAAGAAGCCGAGAAGGAATACATTGCCTTGGTCGAGGAGCTCAAGTCTAAGGATTAAATAGCAATATACCAACTCATGTAATAAATCTTGAAGATCTGGTTGTTAGCACCGAGTAATAGCAGTTCTGATTATAGGCGTAGCACCCTTGGCAGTGCGCAATATCGCCACTGGACCTGATTGGTTGAAGGCGCGACATTTGCTTGAGCGAGTTTACCTTGCTTTAAAAAATGTTGGGGAAATGTTGGACCCGGGTTATGGTCATCCATATCAGGTCCCCCGTTGGTTCTCTTCTATACTGGTAAAGCTGTCCTGATAAAGCTGTCCTGATGAGCGCGTGCCGTTGACTAAATTATTCGGAACACATGATTAGCAGAGTGAACTTATTAAAACATGTTTTGTATTCAAATGGGTCAATTCTATTGTTTTTGCATGTTTATAATTTTAACTTCTGTCGAGTTATGAAATAGTGCGACAGGCAAAGTGTCAAGGCCAAGCTAAGCATGGCCCAAGACACGTCAAACCCAAATGCTTTTTTTGCATTTATGACATTGTTGATCCGGTTTACTTGTCGTTTCTAACTCATATTATTGTTGCCATGTCAAAACGAAGACGCTCGTATTGGTAGTCCAAAAAGTTACAGAGTCATAGCCGTTGGTCACGCACTGTTCATTTTGGCTTGGCCAGCGGGATAGTCGTGGCTTGAAAAAATTGGTACAAAATTCGCCCTATAGAGTTCAAGTCACGAATACCGAAGCTCTTCACAATGGATCAACCACATTCGAGTGAAAAGGTTTTAGGGCTTGCAAATGAAGATCAGAAATCAGTTCAAACCGATCTTTTGACTACAGAATTTGATAAGGTCACCATTGACGACCCAGAGAAATACGCTTCAGGCACATTAGGACCAGCTGCCGCATCATCTGATGAATTAGTATCGATTGATAATGACTCTGACGACGGGTATGTTAACAATATTGGCATGCTTATACAAACAGCGTTGAAAGAAAATATGATGTCTATATCTCATACACACCTTCTTTCTGTAAATCAATAGAGATATACCCCAACCACAATCAAATATGTCAGAGTTACCCAAGCAAGACGTGGTAATCGATACACTCAGTACTCCCCAGGGCTCACCGTCTCTGAACCCACCCCGTACACCGGACGAAGATACGATCAAAAACGATCAAGAGTTTGAGCATATTATAAATCAATTTGATGAAAAGAATGAGAATGACGGCAATCATGCTCTAGCCAAGGAAAACTTGCCGAACCGACGACGCCCATCTGCCGATACACTCCAGCAACGCCGACATAGTAACCGATTGGAGGAAATAGCAGATGTACCATTTGACTTTAATAGGTTTCTAGAACAAATGAAGAGGCGAGGAGCAATACCCATTACCAAATACTTTAAAAGGTAAGGCGAACGATGCTAGATCTGTCATTTGGTGCAAATTCCATGCGGTGGTAAACATTTCTCATTTTACTTTTTAGTTTCTTGCAAGCATTTGATCGTCGACCATGGACTGTGAATGAGCAGATAAAGATCATTCAAGACTTTCTCGATGTAAGGTTATCCGCAATATGGATCCACGGACTCACATGGATTACTCATCAAATGTGCTCCAACAGTTCATTTATGGAAAGATGCAAGAGTGTGATGTTTGGAAGGATGCAAGTGAACAGGAATTTGAAAATGCAAAGGAAGGAATGGAGAAGCTAGTCATGAACAGACTCTTTCATCAGTAAGACATTTTGTTGTTTTGACCTTCAACTCGCTATGGCAGTCAAGATACTAAAATTGGGCACTTTCAGCACGTTTTCCCCAAACACGACCGACGACAAGGAACGAGATGAAATACTGTACCATAAGATCCGAATATTTTCGTGGATCACAGAGGAGCACCTCGATATCCCTGTCACGCAGCATAACGAGTCGTTTTTAACATTTGCAGAGTCTGGTAAGGTGTATTAGAAAAATTTGACAGCAACCGTGGCAATAAAAGTGTACTCACCATTTCCATTTAACTAACAGAACTTTTGAAAATAAACAATTATAAGGCACCAAGAGACAAACTCATTTGTGTTTTAAATTGTTGCAAAGTCATATTCGGTAAGCAATGTGATTATTCAAAATATACATCTAACGCCAGCCACTCATATTTCAACAACATAATCTTGTGCAGGGCTCATCAAGCATGTGGAAGGCGACGCTGGTGCTGATAAATTCCTGCCAATCCTGATATATGTTGTATTAAAATCCAATCCCCCAAAACTAGTATCTAATGTACAGTAAGTAGGAACGGTGCATACTGTAATTATTATCAGTATATTATGCTCACCACCTTGTAGATATGTCAACCGATTCCGCAATCCAGAACAGCTTCAGTCGGAAGGCGGATATTATCTCACAAATTTAATGGGCGCTATTGCATTTATAGAGTCCTTGGAAGCAAAGTCACTGTCGATTACTCAGGAAGAGTTTGATAGGTATGGATGAATTGTTTAGGAACAAACATTTTAGCTTATATGTGTTCCTAATTGACATCGGTCTACCTCATAGCAATATTGAGAAAACCATGAAGGAGTTGGAAAAGGAAAAGCCACTGGAGGCTGTAAAGGAGAAAGTCAATTACGATAATGCTATACATCCTTCTCAGTCACCGCGACCAGGATCCTCACAGTCACAACAACCACTGATCGACCCTGTAAAGGCCGCTGCTCTATTAGAGAAAGGAAGTTCGTTTGCTCAAAAGACCATGCAGAAGCCACTGAACTTTATGGGCAAGATACTGCAGAATTTGAATGACTCTAGTCGGCCATCTACTCCTGATTCTGATGACGAATATCAAGGTTACCAACGAAACACTGGGCATGACGAAACTCAACGACGGCAGCAGCAGCAGCAGCATTCACCACCAACGCAGAACAATTTAACTGGCGGATGGTCAGATAACCGGGCAGCATGGGGCCAACATGTTGAGCCAACGCGAGACATACAAGACTATAATCAATACCGAGAATATCTCTATCAGCAACAACAACAACAACAACAACATTATCAACAGCAGCCAGAGTATTATCGACCTCAAGTATACCAGCAACAGCAACAATCACCACCACAATGGCAATACCCTGGTGGAGCACAATGGTCAGCACCACCGAGAACTAATACCAGTCCACCCAATGTTTCTCCACCACAACCACGACATGCTCTCGGCCATCAAGAGTTTCAGGCTAATCTTGTGACGTTGGCCGCCATGTTTCCAAACGTCGAACGAGATGTGGTTGTAATGATATTACAAGCCAATCAAGGAAGATTATCTCCGACCATTGACATGTAAGTACAATTTGGTTAGGAAGTTTGATTAAGATTTGTAGGATTTTACGCTTGATTGGCTCTAATGCTTTTAAAATCAGATTGCTGGATATCTCAGACCAAAGCGTACCACCACCACCCGCTGAAGAGCAACCTACACCAAAGGACGATGCAGTCACCGACGATTCAACAGTGGAACAAACTGCTTCACCGGCTTCATCACCCACAAGGGAGAAAAAGGAAGACCAAGACCTCATTGAGTTCTAGAGATTTAGATTAGCTGAAAGTGTGGATAGTGGGAAGCCTTTCGGTGTTTTACATTTTCCTAAAATGCTATAAAGGCGGGATAGGTTTCGTTTTTGACGTTTCCTGATATAAACCAAACTTGCAATTGCCTTTTTTTCCCAAATGTACGACGACGATCTTGTCTCCCCTAGAGACATTCCTCGGCGAAGACCGTCATTTGCTAGTAATTTAGCGCATAGTGTAGAGTCATGGAGCGGATCATATGCTCGATCGCTTCATTACATGAGGTATTATTCTTTTGTCACCACCGGTGAAACCTTTATACCACTAAACGTGCACTAAACGATGGGTATTGTTTAATATAGTGACAATTTAACCAGTACGCATGGCAATATAGTAGATGATGACATTCAGAGCATAGTCTTTGGAGCTAATGAAGCACCCTCTTCATTCCTCCCAAGACAGCTCCCTTCCAATATCAATACCTCGTTCTCCACACTAGGTGAAGATCATGCGGACGAGCATACCTTGTTGTTAGGAAGGAAACCTTCTGTGCACTCTGTAAGGTCGACCACCTCAGTCTGGTCCTCCGTTACTGTCGATACCCAATTGAAAAGCTCTGTTGCCCAGTCGCTAACCAATGCTATCAATATCCTGATCGGAATCGCACTCTTGTCCTTTCCGCTGGCACTAAAAAATGCTGGTTGGATATTCGGAGCTGTGCTTCTGGCTTTCACTTGTATGCTGACCAATTATTCTGCAAAAGTCATTGCTCACTGTTTGGACTATCCAAAATCTACCATCTTTCTCAAGACATATGGTAAGTAGCAGAACGAGATAAGCATATGCATCCTGGCCAATAATACAATACTAATCGAACATCTGTCACAGCTGATATGGCAGGCGCCGCATTTGGTACACGGGGCCGACTTTTTATATCCGCCACGTTCATATTAGAGCTTATTGCAGCTTCCGTGGCTCTGGTTGTTTTGTTTGCTGACAGTTTGCATATTTTGTTCCCAGACATTGATACTGTCACGTTCAAATACTTTGCCTTTATCACCTTGACACCAACTACGTATCTTGCCATTCGTCACCTGTCCTATACAAGTTTTGTCGGCATCTTAAGTTCGATTACTCTGGTCCTTGTGGTATGCTATGATGGAGCATCCAAAGCTGAACACCCAGGTAGTTTATTGGATCCTATGCCTACCAATTTGCTACCAGTGAGTTGGATGACTTTGCCTTTAGCTTTTGGTCAAATGGCAGCAGGTTTCGCTGGTCATGCAACCTTTCCTTCTATCTATCGTGATATGGCCGAACCTGAACAATTTTATCGCGTTGTGGACTATACCTACCTTGCAACTAGCTTAATCTATGCCTTTATGGCAACAGCAGGATATCTGATGTTTGGAAATGACGTTCGAGTCATAATGGAAAACATGATGGCCACATCAGGATATAATCAACTACTCAACAAACTCGCCGTCTGGCTCATTGTGATCAACCCTTTTACAAAATATGCCCTAACCTTGAGTGGAGTCAACTTTACCCTTGAACTCGCCATTTTCCGACATCCAGCATTTTCATCCATCACCAAGAGCAAGTTTGCTATGCGCCTTGTTCAATTTGTATCACGACTCCTCATTAGTTCTCTTGTTGTTTTAATTGCTATTTTGTTCCCTGCATTTGATCGTGTTATTGTAAGCCTCACTGACCTCTTTTGAAGCCTGCCCCCCGTCTTTTCGAATTTTTATTAACCCTGATCTCCACAGAGTCTTTTAGGATCGTGCTTCTCGTATTCCATTGCTGCCATATTTCCTTTAGCGTGTCATCTCAAGATGTATGGAGGCAGTATGTCCAAGGGAGCTAAACTCTTGGATTGGTCGTTATTGTGTCTGTCTTCGCTACTAGCTTTGACTGGCACGGTATGGAGCTTTTTACCAGATGAGTGGATTCATAGCAATTGATAATGTATATTTTCCTCCATTGCTGCATAGAAGCACATCTTTATCATGTTTATCGTGCTCATTATGTTGATCACTTGTTTTCATTGTTCTCCTACCTGCAATAAAAAGTTGGGTTCCTCGGGAATGTATTGCGTGACTGCATGACGTCGCCCATTTCCTGTCTAATATAAGCTGTTGGTCCGCTTATCCCAGCTTTTTCCTTAATTCTTTCATTAATGGCAAGTATCGCCGTATAGTTCAATGTTGAATCATGATATCTGTAGTCCAGTTCACCATGGGTTAGCGCTTACACCTTGTGCTCTCTTCTAGTTTGGTGGCTATGAAGACGACGATCCGTTCCAACAAGCCATTGGCGGCTTCTCAATGGGCGGCTTCATGAACCCAAATCGAGGATTCTCTGAAATGTATCGCTGCTATTCTATTGCAATGATGCAATCAGGAAGCGATCGTGATAACGTCAGCTACGGTGGAAAGAGTAAGTGCCGAAAACCACTGTTGAACGTTGTCAGAGACAATCGTCCTGACAATCGTCGTTGGCACAAGCATATGTCTGACAAGCCCATTATCTAGTCATATTACCTCAGTCAGCACTTGAGAAACTATGTAAGGATAAAACAAAAGTATTATATGACTTAAAACCATCATTAGCATACTCAAATCATCTCAATCCACTCCTATAGCTCGACTTAACATCTCATACCCAATGTTGTTCAAGTTGATCAATGGCGAGAGCGACACTCATACTCATGCAGGTGTTCTAGAGTTCATAGCTGAAGAAGGCAGAGTTTACCTTCCTCATTGGGTTAGTATTATGATTGGCTATACGGATTCTTGCAAGTAGCCTTCTAACCCCTATATGTGGTGCCCTTTGCAGATGATGAATGCTTTACAAGTCGAACAAGGTGATATCATTGAGATAAAGAATACATCTCTGCCGCTAGGAACGTTTGTTCGTATCCAACCTCAGTCAGTCGATTTCCTGGATATCAGTGACCCCAAAGCAGTGTAAGTTACTAATATAGTGTGATCTTACATCTGTTGATTATTGGAATTAATTTAAATGTAACACCCAGGTTGGAAAATGCGTTCCGAAACTTTGCCACACTCACTCAAGGAGATATCATTCAAATTACTTACAATAGCAAAATCTATGAGATAAAGGTATTGGAGATTCGACCGAATTACGATGACCATGGCGGCATATCTATCATGGAAACTGACTTGGAGGTAAATGAAATCATGTTTGTGACAATGTTGATGTCGTTTCAAGCTAATACTCTTTATTATCTCTAGGTGGATTTTGCGCCACCAGTCGGTTATGTGGAACCCAGCCAAGTGCCTCAGTCCATTCCTATGGTACATTATTGAATACTAAACATTGCATGCGCTGTAGATCGATTGCTTTTCTAAACACTTGCTTTGTCACTGCAATACAGGGAAGCAAGATGATCATTGATGACCCAAAAAGTACGAAACCTGCAAATGCACCATTTCAAGGCTCAGGACAAACTCTAAAGAGCCGAACGAGAGAGTAAGTGTTGAGTCGGGTATGACACTACGTATTGTATATGGAGTAGGATTGCTCATTAACGTGTGCATATCCTCTAGCTTACTGAAGGATTCGCCAAATAGCTCAACAACTTCATTGTCTGATGCTGTGGCAGAGTCAGCAGCCATTACACATGATGATGATGCAATTCCAGCTCCACTTAACCTGCCTTTTGGACAACTTTATTTTGGCTATCCTGTCATACCGCTAAAATCTGCAGAGGATAAAGAGAATGTACCAGCCAAAAGTTTCGGAGGTGGCGGACAGACACTGCGTGCTGCACGAAAGGGCCAATCACGACATAGCTCAGGCACATCTTCACCTGCATCACAAGTGGATGGAAAAGACAAGGGTAAGTTATGGAAAAGCTAGCACATATTGATTTGGACATATCGTAACACATGTAAAGTCTAACCTATGCAACTATGTTCTGCACACAGGACGGTCACTTTGATGAAGACAGCTAATAATGAATAATGATGACAATACCACGGGAGAATATGATGTAGAGAAAAACCTGCTTTCTTAGAGCCTAGCTCATTTTCTGAGGAAATTACATTTCATACAACTGGGCTTTGTAACCCGTATATCAATCTAGCGTTTTCTGCAGATTTTATAGATCGGTAGATAGCAACATCACACTCTTTTATTTTTGTCCATAACCGACATTGCACACTTTTTGTGATTATAGGATGTTCAAAAACAAAAATGCTGTTTCTCGCACCTAGACTGTCTGTATTGAGTAGAAATTGTGCAGCTAATGCGACTCGAGTTACAGGGTCCAATGTAGACACGTTTGAGCAATGGTACAAGTCTAATACATACGCAACAGTTTCTAATCAGCCGTAATGATACTGCTGCAAGTAAAAAGATATTATTGCCCATTGTCAAGCTCTGAAAATTCAATGGATAATGGAGCTCATAATCCTGAGGGAGTAACAAGAGCTCAAAAATACTGACGGTAGCATTTTCTGGACTCTACGCACTTGTTTGATTGGCCAACGCGTCGGTTGATGACTTGGGACCCTATCCCTTCCCCCTTACCAAAGAGACCCAGTTAAAACCAACAAATAATCTTTTAGCTACACAGAACCTCCGCTCTTCAAACTGGATAAAACAGTATTTTTCATGCAAACCTGGGTTCTTTGACCGTTCCGTTATCGATCGGTCGAGATATACCCAAATGGCCAGATCAAATTGGAACGGCGGAAGAACGCGTGAATGTCTTCCAAAGCCAAGCTATCGACTTCCCAGACAATGGCTCTGACAGCTTGGTTTGACAGTGTCTCCGAAATGAACTCTTTGAAAATGCGCCTTGGAATCACAAAAAGCTGTCGCAATGATCACTCTGGCCAGCTGAGGAACATTGCAAACCAGTGGTTGGTCAGCTCCTTACTCTCGGTCAAGGCCTGGATTTTGACGCAATTCAGTCCCGGCAAGACAGGTTCCAAGACATACGTGACGTTCCCCGCTATTTCTTTTGCGAACAAAAGGGTCACAAACAATATTAATACGTCGAAACATCGACATTCATCAGCTGACCATAGACCTTGGTTAAACAACGGTTGGCGCAAAGGTAACTGGACATTCTCTGGGCTTCGAAACGAAAAAGATGTCTTTGAATGCTCTGGCAGCCACTGATCACCTCCCGCAAGAGGACCTCAATCTAATAGAGTAGACCCGATCCCCTTACGAGATCAGTGGTATATTATTGTCAAGAGCAGATCCTACCTGGAAGGAACGAGAGATTTTTGAAACTGAAGAACTTTTGCAAGCACTAATACTAGACGAGCCAAAATAAGAAAATATCGATAGCCAAGACCATACGTAGTAGAACCAACAGAGGACAAACCTAAACCAACGCAAGAAGATAAGTACCATTGGTATTCCGCCGCCAGAAGACAAGCAAGTAATTTTATCAGTCTCCAACTGGTGATCTAATCACTATCGAAGAAAATAATGAAGACAGCCAAACATAAGAGCTTCCCAGCGAGGAGATGGAAGTTGTAAAAGATACTTAAATATGCTGTGCCTTGCTTTCCAAAATTTCCATGGACTATCCATGGAAAAATTATATGAAAGTGCCAAAGCTCTATCACAACAACTGTACGATATACTAGTTATTGCCGAAACCTGGCAATTTAGAGACTATGCTCTATACACTCCTTATGTTGTAACAAAATCAACCTATGCACCAACTAAAACGATATCCTCCCGACCCTCTGGAGGACTAGTCATTTTAGCAATGCCCATGTAAAAAGAAAGAATGAGAACAATAAGTCAAACCACACACTCTATTACAGTACAAGTTAACCAACATACCATACACTGTACATATATGCCACCATCGGCCAATCCTATCCCATCAATGAATCCGTTTGAAAATAATGAAGAAAGAGAAAGAATGAAAGAAGAAATCAATAAGCCACAAGAGGAGCAAAAAAACACTAGGAGAAATAATCGACAACTTAAACAAACAACTTGCAGCAAATGATGAGCGGATACAGCTGCAAAATGAAGAAATGAAGAGTCAAAGCGAAGAAATGAAGAAACTAAGAGGGTCTATTGGCGAACTGGAGAAGCTTCTAAAAAGATTTGAGAGAAAAACAACAAATAGTTGAAGCAACGAGCCCAAAGTAACCATTAGATAGCAACCATCCTGGTCGTGAGACCAATGTAAACCTCATCTTCCAGACCGAAAATTGTACATTATTCATTGGAGACATCAACTGTGGATTTCATATTGGAACTAATCAAACGGCAACGCATAGAAGAACAGGAATAGAAAGATTTGCTAATACGTTCCGCTTAGAATGGAACACCAATAATGCTATCTTCCGTACGGACCTGTATTGTCTATGATTGATCTCCAAACTACAGTCTATATAAAGCCATGGAAGCCGCCGCCGCAGATAGCATGGAACAATGTATGACCAAACAGACGAGTCCGAGGACGTTTACGGGAACTGCTACGCGCACAGACAAGCAGATTTAGATGAAATTTAAACCACCATTAGCAGCAAATTATTGACCTTTATAACCATACAAGAACCCAAATGCAAACGCTATAATAAGCAAAAGCCAAGTGTAACATGAAAGTATAAGCAGGTACTAAGTAGCCATATAAGTGTAATCAAGAGCAATTTGATTTTACATAACATCATCTCATAAAGTCCTTTTAAAAAAGAAAAAGAGAGGCTAATCTACAATGCAGTCCAAGCACCTTGACGTTAAAACAGCCAAAACTTGTCGTACGACAACTCATTCTCTCACACCGCCGTAGAGAACCAAGTACTTTTTGCTAGTAACCGACTATCAATCATCGAGTGTTGACTAGTATTTACTAGCAACCGACTCTCAATCATCGAATGTTGACAAGTATTTGCTAGCAAACCGACTCTATATCATCGAGTATTGACAAGTATTTGATAGTAAACCGCCTCTATATCATCGAATGTTGACTGACATATTGTCACAATTTGCTCAAACGCAGCAAGATTGCTTTTTCTCCTTTTGCCATTGACTATGCCATAACAACGAAGTCGGTCCGCAGAAGAATGTCTGTTAAGGCAAGTGGAAAAAATGGCCATTTGTGGCACTCCGGTTCTGCAATAGTGATCGTCCAAGGTACAACGATGGGTTGCAACACTAAACCGGGAAGTTGAGGAAGCAATGGATATCGCTTTGACAGGCGTAAGCCCATCTAGCCACAGGCTCCGTTCCAAAGAAGCACCAGTCACTCCAATACTGGGAGTCTTAAGACACTGCGCAAATGCTTCGCAGCCCCTCGCTCATAAGCGATACTACCAAAGTGGCGGCGAGTACTTTTACCTTTTATCAATTACGAAATGTCTTGGGGCAAAATACTCTAGACATCTCCATATCTGATCATTTATCGGGCGGTAAAAGTTTATTTAATGATGCTGCCATTTCCAAATCACTGTATCCATTAAACATATTTTTTGTTGGTGGCAGTGGAGAACCAAGTGCGTGTGTGGCACAGAGCAAGTTGTGATAAACAAAAAAGACAAGCTGTGTGTTACCAGTGCCACAAGATATCCGCGCTTTTTTTGTAAACGAAATAAACAACTAATAAGTGTACCACAGTACCGCTAAACTGTATCGAGAAATAAGGAGAACTGTGTCGAATAATTATATTTCATATTATGCCATTTTCTTTCTCTACTGGCCTTCTGTACCATTAGAATGCACTACATCGGTTTCTTGCAGCATCCTTATTTTCGTTGAACAAGGGGCGGCTTTGATAGTTGGGTGCGCGCCAAATAGGGGGGTGAGTGAAAAAGTTTCGGGAGGCCATTTTTGGTGCTATGCTTTGAATAGAACCGATTGTCAAATTTTTTTTTGTTTATGCCAAACTATACTGAACTGTAGGCAACATACATTTCGTTTTATAAAATTTCAACAAGTTCAAGTACCATACTCTAAAGACGCTTGGGTTGAAATTTGTAAAAAAGGTGCAGCATGACTGATTCCACATGGTGAAACTAAGTTTCCAGGATGGAAAGAAAATGCAAGTTACCAGGATAGAAAGAAAGTGCGCGTGTGTTTTCTACTGCTTGAATAGCAGGTTCTGAGAGTCCATTTGCCAGACCCCAACCAAAAAAATATAGAATAAAATATAAACAAGGATATCTTGAGGTTTCCATATCGTTCATTTTTGTCCGCTATTTTACTCTCTTTTAGCTTTCAAAAGCTTTTTGACCCTTTACTTTCATTTCCGTTTTCTAAATCCACACTCTTTTTTTTTTTTGTGTTGTATTCGGTGTATTCCTCCGCATGTCCTCTCCTTTTGCCTCATCCGATCACCAAATGCACTATTTTGACAGTTATCGTCAGCATCAACAAGTTAATAGCCATGGCTCACACTATGCATCATCATCATCATCTCCTCTACCGTCTCCTCCTCTCTCTTCATATCGCAAACTTCCAGACATTGGCGATCGTGCAAAGGTTTCGATGCCTTTCAAATCAAAGCTGGTTCTAGAACCTAACTTTGATCGAGACGACTATGAAGCGGGGTATAGCAGTGACCTGGAGCTGCGGCCCATCATAAACCATTTCAAGGCTCAAACTCAAATGTTGCCGCCTATTCAGCAGATCGTTACGCCATCCAATAGCCCATCCCCGCAACCAATCACAAATTATGCTGCTGGTCATAAATCTTCACCCGAGTTTATTGACACTTTTTCAGAAGGTTCAAGTGCGCCAAGTAGCCGTAAAGGATCCATCGCTTCACTTCTCAACTCTGATGATAGCAATAAGCACTTTGACCAGCTGACATCGGAACACATAGAAAATGGCAACCATATTGTTATTCAATTGTATGAACCTGAAAAACACCAGCAGCATCAACCACAGTATCATGCTCATAATGACCATCCACCTGCCGCAGTGATGGCGCCAAGAGGACGACCGCCTCATAGCATCTCTGGCAATAGAAAAAGACGATTGCATAGTGAATGCATCATTCATGACAGCGATAAGGAGTTGTCAGACCCAGGGGATCATAATCGTAAACGTTACAGATCGGCACCAACTAGCCAATCATATGGAAATCCCGCGTCGTTGCTTACATCTGTCCCTGCACCACCGGTCGTCCAGCAACAACGAGCAGTTGGATTACGACACTTTAGTCAGCAAGTATGCATAAAAGTTCGTGAAAAACAAGTGACAACCTACAATGCCGTTGCCGATGAACTCGCATCAGATATCCAAATTTATTATGCTGAAGGACAGTACGATCAAAAGAATATTCGCCGTCGTGTTTATGATGCTCTCAACGTCTTGATGGCAATGGGTATCATTGCAAAAGATCGTAAAGAGATACGATGGCTCGGAATCTCTGGACTACAGCGGCCATCCGCTACTGATTTCATGGGCTCAAGTAGAATTCAGCAAGATAAAAAGCAACAGCTGCTAGAAGTAAGTTGAAATATTTTCAGTCAACCCCGGGTTCTGCCGTTCAACCCTTACTTCTTTTGTGCTTGCTCTGCCATTCATCCCATATTGACTCTATGCTTGCTCTACTTTTTAACAGCAAAGGATCAAATCTCTCCAACAGTCAGTTATGGATACCAAACAGAAGCTGGTTTACAAAATCAAAAAATATGCTCAATTTCGTAACCTTATAAATCGCAATATGGAAAATCCGGCTCACAGTGGAAAAAATTTGCCTTTGCCTTTAGTTGCTTTTAGTTGCAAAAAGAGGAATAATCATCCTGTCAAAGTTCACGACACCATGGATTCCATCACAGTGAGTGCTACTCTGTCTATAAAGGAACGACTCGATGACACTGCTCTCTTGGATCAATTGGGTATGAGCCAAGTTACCCGTCGTCATCACAATAGTTGGTTTCCTACCTCTTGGCATCCGTTCTGCTCAGGTCTGATCCACAGTGATTCTCCTTAACGTGCGCTCATCTATGCACCGCCATACCACCCATTTTTGTCGTCTCTCACCCCTCCCCCTCCCTGTATATGATCAAACTACGACCACCCTGTCCGCCCGGTACTCCATCGTCACAGTTGTAACCGTAACACCCACTTTTCATTTGCCCCTCTCCCCGCACCTGATTTTTTCATTTCCTTTGGTTTCATTTCGTCATATTTGCTGCCCATTTCTGTTTTTTCCTTTTTATCCCTTGTCAATGATGTTCGTTTTATGCCACTTGTCTATAGTCTACGCAAAAAGTGAGTATGATGAATATGTTTTTGGATCCATGTATCGATCACCAGTAGTGTCAATTACGCTTGTCTGCCATTTTCTCTTGCTGACAAAATAAAGAATGTCCATACCGCACCGCGCGCATAAGTTTTTTTTTTTTAGCACATGTTGTTTAACGCTCGGAAGCACTTGCCCGCCAAACTTTTTGACATGATGATACCTCCCGCCCGCCCCCCCCCCCGCATGATCAGCAAGCTTTTTGTGGGAGGGAACCTCAGTAAGGTAAAAAAAAATAATGACATCAACAAACAATAATGACAAGAGCAATTTCGTGCTCGGCAAGCACCGGGAGTAATAAATTGAAGAAAATTGCCCATGTCTACGAGGTCTGCATATGGGGTGGTGTACAAGGTGTGTATACGATGCATAAGATGTCTATGAGATGTATATGCATTTTCTGCGCATTGTGTACACTTTTTTTTCTACACACAGTACCAAAAGTCGTCCTACACTATACACATTCGCTCTACGTCCCGTACACACTCGCTCTACACAGTGTATATAGATTTACTTTTTTATTTTATTCAATGTTGTAACAAAAAAAAAAGTACCATGACCATGCAAAGTGTGGCCAAAAAGCGCCATTTGTCAATCACTGCCTCTTGTCAAGTTGAAGATTGGCCACTTCTACAGTCAAGCTGGCAGCTGGAGTCGCTCCAGTGGATTTAGGATCTTTCATATTGGGAACAATCGCTGTAGTTGGTTTGGACGTTAGCTTGGGACTCGTGATAGGTAAGATAGGGCTCATAGGATCATAGACAATTTCTCCACTGGCGCCGGCAGGGTTAGGGATAGCCAAACTGCCAGGCGATTTGCTAGCCAGTTTGGTAGACGCTTTTCTCCGGAGCGACGCAGCACGAGATGGTTTAGGTCGGTGGGTATCGACAGCCTTAATGTCAACCTTGAATTGCTTTTCATCACAACCATACGCTTTGGGAGTCAGCTCAATCACAGTGTGCAAAGGTATCTTGATGTATGGCAGATCTTCGTGGCTATAGTTCATAAAGTAGGCATATATGCAGCGAAGGATAGCTTGGTGCCCAATGATCAAAATGTTTTGGTGTCGTTCTAATTCCATAATAACAGGTTCTAACCGTAATACAACGTCTCTATATGACTACGCCTCTGGTGTCAGTATATATGGATGATGAGTTTTTGGCAGAGAACCATCTTACCTCGCCACCTCTATATCTATAGTTAAATTTATCTTCGTCTCGATTGGCATAATCCTCTGGATATTTATCCTATCAATTGAAAGAGAGAGTGCAGATTAGGGTCTGTACCCCCAAGTTCACATACCAGATCATCAAACTTACAGCAATTTCCTCATATGTCATACCATCACACACACCAGCATCGAGTTCTTCCAAAGCCTTCCACTGCTTCTTGTTAGGATGAGGCAGTAATGATGCAGTCTGTATAGTGCGCTTCATAGTTGATGTCCAGATTGTAAGATTTTGGTCGCCCAGATTTTGTCGAATAAGCTCCGGCAGTCGGCTGGCGTACATTTCTCCTCTTGGAGAAAGAGGAGAATCACCTCCTATTTTTCCCTCAACGTTGAAGACAGATTCACCATGCTACAGAACGAGATCTTTAGCCCACAGGCCCTAACGCATACCCAAAATTAGTACTTACTCGGCTCATGTATATCTTGCGCGGTGCAATGTGCAGGTTCATCAGGTAATAAACAATGCGAGATTCAAGGTAACCTTTAATAAGGTTGATGATGACCTGGCTGCCAATATTGATGAGCTTGATATATGTGAGACCCTCTTCTGTAATGGTTTCGTATTGTTCTTGGTAGTGATCAATTCTAGCCCGAAAGTCCTCTGCAGCTTTCTCAGGATCAATGTCAACATAATCTGGACTGGACAGCTTGACATCCTTGATATTGTTTAAAATGACCTCTTCATCTTGGCAAATTGATTCTATAAACAAGACTTGTATGTCCTTCTTGCTCAAACTATCTTGCAGCCAAGCTCTTCTTGCCTTGGTACTATTGGTCGCATCATAAATAGCTACAATACCCTCCTCTTCCTCGAACCATCGCATCATATCTGCAAGAGCTTCGCCCGCAGCTTCTCTTCTCGACTTCTCGCCCTCAGAATTGGCAGGGTCAAAAAACGTGTGCGGCACATGAGCTCCAGCCAACTTTCTGCGATAGTTTCCCACGTTGAAAACCTTGGTATTAATTCCAAGCCAAGTCAAATATCTACAGACTGAATCATGCCATTTCATGTTTAACATGTGAGATTGAATTTTTTTAGACAGAAAATTTCAGATTGTGGCGTACGAGCCTATGACATACCTTTTTGTGCAATATATGTCTTGCCTCTGGCAGGCAACCCAACCATCTAAAGGATTGTTCATATGATCAGTCGGCATTAGTTACACATGATGAAGGTTAAAAAAAATAAAAATAAAATCATTCTATTAGACGATTCCCCTAGCCTAGCTGATGCATAGCTGTTGCACCCAAACTGGCCGGGATAAGCGGCCGTTGTCATAGAGTTTAAATAGCGGCACATTCTATAAAATAGATTGCCGATTACAACAGAAACAGTCGAGATACTTACAATACAAGCAATGCGTAGATCTGGAGACAGTCAATTATGACGGTTAGAAAATGACAGTGATTCTGCATGCAGATTGTATCAAAAATAACTGACTTGTGGACATTGCAGATTGCTGAAGTAGAATGAGAGATGCAAGTGACTGGATTCGATATGTAATGACTGAAGCAAATTCTGTTATCCAATTTCTTTGCGGAGTTGATCCGCATCCAATAAAATCGACGTGTCCTGGTGTGGGGAATCATTCCTCGAGTCCAGTTCAAAACAGTGACACGTCCAGCACTGAAACCCATGCAAAAAGTATGGATTCCAAGGCTGCACGCCAAAAGGGGTCCAAATGGATGTCAACACATTACGGTCAGTTGCCTTTATGCTCGTGCTATCACAGAGCCACAACACTACAGGAATCTCTGGGGTCAGAAGAGCGGAATGAAAGCTGGTGCTGGACTCTATCGAACCCCAGGATTTCTAAGCTCAGATATCTCTGAACATTGCTTCTATGGCCAGTTACAATACTATATTTCTAGATATCACGGTCGTTTACGACACTGTAGAGAGACAGGTTATGTAGTACCCACGGCTTCCTGTACTTACAAAATATATAAAGTGTCCACAACGATACTACTCTCAGACAACTCTGAACAAACAACCCTCAATACAAAAGCGCAGTGTGCCCAATGTGGATCCAAAATAAATATTTGGACATGATAATGACATGACAACATTCAACCATTATTTTCAAATGGAACATGGTTATCCAGCTATAACTTAACTTCTATTCCGCTGACGATGTAGCAAGAGGTCTGAGACATGGTTCTCGTAGTAGGCCAAAATTCTATCACTTTGCACCGGTGCAGCCTCAATGAAATGTGCTGTAATTGCCATTAGAGCACTCTGCGGTCCTTATAGAACGAATTGAAAAAGACAGCAATCAACATCACAAAGCGGATGAGCGATTCGTGTGCCATTATTAGAGCCTTGCTGTACCAAGCTGTTCAACATGGATTTGTAGTCCAAAGCGGAGTCGTTCATCTGAATGATTCTGAACAAGTTCGAGGACTGAATATTGCAGAAATCTTGCCCGAGTGCAAGGTACGCAGCAAGGATGCTTTTATATCTGGAAAGTACATACCGGTAGCACCTTTACCTGGTGATATCCCAGGAAAAGCTGGGTCCTGTTGTTACAAGATATTCTCAGTTGAGTTTGTGCAGCGAGCCTTTACTTGGTACATGTCTGCAGCAACCGTTACCGAACATTTAATACAAAACCACCCATTATGGCATCAGCTACACTTGGATGTCACCAAACTTCCTGGGATGGTCGTGACATCAACTTGTGCTGCGGCCACCATTTGGTACGAATATTTGAATATGTTGCAAGGAAATATTTTCGATTTTTCACTAAATAGGATGCTCCTAATCTACTTTAGGGTCAAACTTGCACCTAACAGAGAGCAGAGGTACATTGATATGATGATCAAAAAAGCAGAACAAAGTTCGAAAGCAAAGGAAGCTCGAAGGAGCCAATGTAGCAAGCCATCTAATAGTCAAAAAGCGAGGAAAGAGAGCTGTAAATTAGGGAAAACTCCCTTTATGGACTGAACCGACAATTCACTCTATACGAACAAGCAAGTTGAGAGAGTTCATATACCTTGGAGTACCCTTCCAATATGACAGCTTGCAAGACGGGATCAAGTTACCTGAGCCGGCGCAAGCTACTTGGCATGAACCGCGAAGCTCCCCTAAACACTGAAATCCAGGAGACCTTTGAGCCGACTACTGGAAACTCCGTTGCCTTAACCTCTGAAAACGTATAAACATATGTGAATGACCGTGAGTATATTAGAATGGCAATAAATATTTGTTGCTATAACTAAGGTTGCCTACTTTTCCCAAATAGATCTTGCGCACTACATTGAGAACCGTCGCTTGAATCTGCAAATAGCCAAATGTACTTTCTGCAGCTGTTTTCTGTAGAACTCTGCTCTCCTCAAAGGCTGTGGTACATCCTCAGCGTTTGTACCAACAGCATGGTGATAGGAGACACCGGGCTTAAAGAGGCATTAGGTCTGGTGGACGGGACTGATGGCCTAAGAACAAATCGAGTGGCTGTAAAAAGTCGTACACATCGAGTGTGCCTTCTCTAAATGCATCAAAATACTCGTTGTATTACATTATAAAGCCGACTGGCCAAATCGTTAAAATCCAGGTAATTCTCTTTCGGGTCATTCAAGGGTACCTCTAAAATGATGAATACAGAAAAATAGGGAGTTGCTTAATCTATGTTGTTGAAAAAAGCAACAATGAAAACAAACAAAAGTCAATTTGTTAGCAAGGACCAGGAAATGACCGATTCCGAATTCGCGATCCTCAAAGATGTATATAACTGCATCATATTGTATCTGCCACCAACACTGGAGGATTTTTGCCTACGAACAAATTGTCTCCTAACTACGGGATCGCTCTTATCCACCAACTTTTTGTAATCAGTGAAGAAAGTTGCAAAGGATAGCAAGAGCCTATATACAGTGAGTTGGAGCACTTTTTCAAATGTATCGGGCACAAGAGTAGAATCTATCAAATAATTTGGACTCCATCGAAAGCGGCGTTATTTGTACAGCGGCAAATGGCATTGAAGGCGGTTACGCTAGTGGTCGACTTTGACTGATACCAACTTGGTAGAAGAGATATGAGAAGATGAAAGCCAATCTGCAAAATTTACGATCCACAGCATGGCTATCTTGGTATACGAAGCACTTGAAGGAAATTGCGCCTACAATTCCAAGGTTACCAGTTGTTTGAAAGAGTTCCAAGTTGTGTCTTTATGTCCGATCTGTCAACGCAAACCTTTCATTCCAACAGTTTTTATTGGCATACTCACCGTCATAGTCAGAATTTATCAAAAAAGAACAAGGAAAAAGATTGTTTGAATACCAACGGATGGTGGACTGCAATTCCCACTTGGGCGAAATCATGTTGAACTGTGCAAACAGGTTCATCAGAGGAGAATCCTTCAGGGTAGCAGCCTAATTCGGACATGTGAACTGAAATTGGAACTTTTTAATCTGGAGACCAGTGACTCTGTCACCAATCGTGAGAGAAATAAGTTTGCCTTTGACCATGTCAAGGCAAGCTGCTGCATGAAAGAAATGCTGGCAGCCCATCGCCAACAACTTCAAGCATGGGACTCCAGAGCTACTCGCAAAAGTGCCTGTTATGTTCCTTCGTGCAAGAGGTGTGTAAAAAGGACTAGTTAAGCAACTGCATTATTTATCTTCTGAAGTATTAACTCGTCTATTAGGCAACACCTTGCGCCTGTGGACCATGACCCATCCTGTTGATGGACTTTTTCGTACTCGACAGGATTTCCAAAGCCATGGTTCCGGTGACAAAGAAAGAAGGTAACCACTATTTTAGACCTTCTTTGGTTCATCAAGACAAAAGTTACCAGGTAACCCGGTAACTAGCATAATGCCTATTTTCGAACATCTCACACATCTACATAGAATAATCAAGTTATCAACGCAGACTTTGAGGGAAATGCCTGACCATGTGAAGCTAGACCTTGATGACTTGAACGTGGAGGACGACTCACGACCTTTGGAAAAACTTGTCACAATTACCTGCACTTCCCTTACCTATACAAAATCATCCATTTTATATGATCGGTTGTGAAGCTGTTGGACCATTGTCGATCACCTCTAGAGGAAATTTAAAATGTCTCCTCCCCTCCTTTTAGCATACCAGCGGTCGCAACACCGTTGCCAACAGCATACAGTAGGCGGAAGATTACAACGCTTCTTCTTCGCTTGGTCTCGATTAACCGACAGTCGATGGATACTCTGGTACACTCTGTCATATGGGACGGTTTCAAAATACTATAAAATCAGCGCCGGCATCTAATAATGGACAAGTTCAAGAATGTGAAAGATATCTGGAATATGCGTTTCTGGCAATTAGAACGATGCCAAACGAGTCCACAGGATGCAGTGCGGCAAAAAGTTGTTATGTGGCTTTAATATAGCATCTCCAATCAAGGAACAATGTGATGGACAGATCTCCTTGATATTAAGTCCTATACGTGCTTGGCACGGCTTATCTACCAGTGGTGGATACCACCTATAGTTATTTTTTGTAATGAGACGTCACCACAGCCATGAGTGGCCAGTGGCAACCGCCACGGCTACTAACACCATAGTTTCAGAATGCATTACTGATAGTCCACAACACGTAGTGTCTAATAGAGTAGTGTCTAATAGATTAATATCTGTATAAGCTCGTAGCACGAAATCGTTGAACAAAAAGTATTTATGGTTAGGAGTCATATAATTGAAAATTGTTATTTATTCCATCCATAGCTTTATCCAAATTTTTTTTGGAATCCACGTATGAATTGACGAGGTATCCGTTCAGGTAGGAACGGTACCAGACAGACCCTAGACCCTTCACACTCAAAGAGCTGTATTTCAATTTCATTGCTGAAATTAGTAAAGGCTATAACGGTAAAGAAGCATTGTCTTTCATCATGCACAATAAAGGTTTCCATACAAGTACAGTGCTTCCTGAAATAAATGGCGACTCTGTGAAAACAATTGCGCGATTCACCTTTTCGTTTTAGAGGTTCAGGAGAAATAATTGTTCATTATTGGGCATTTGGAAGACAACCAACAACTGCATTTTACGCACCATGCCTAGCCTATGCAATCAATCAATAGACTGAAGATATGAAACTGGACAACACATCGAAACATTAGCAATGATGCGTGTTTCTCTCTCAATAGGATAAGAAAAATCATCAATCGACGAAATGACAGCGGCACTTTGGAAGGAGCGACAGCAGCTGCCTTCTTATATTTAGGTAAAAAATAGAACTTTTTGTGGCAAAATGTATATTCATTGATAAAAGCTGACTTTAGCTTGCATCTGACCCATCTATTACATGGTCAAAAACGGATGAACCAGCAAATGCCTCACTGCGAATTCAGTGTGGCATGTCTTTGATCATTTTTGGAGCAATCTCAGTGTAGGGACTTTTCCATTTGTTACTGGGTATACCAAAAACTACTACTTCAGTAATAAGAAAATACACCAAGTGGATAGCAAACAAAATCAACAAGATATGAGAGTACCAAATCCGAATATTAAGAGTAGCATTAGCAACAATGTCATTGACCAACTTGATAACAATGGACTGAAATGGTTCAATTTGGGTACGGACAATGACAGCATTCAGCATGTTAATAGCCTCAAAAACTGGTTACCCAACGAGAATACAAATGCTCTTATCTGCCTCCATATTGCCATATTCTCTATCCTATAGAAGTATGCTGGGCTAAAATCAAGTTCGAGCAACAGCGTTGAATAGTTTATTTATCATATTTAGCCCAATTAACAAAATTTAAATAGCAATCTCTTTACTTTTAAATTCGACGGTGGAGGAGGAGGAGGAGGACCAGTACCTGGACCAGGAGGGCTTACCGGTAGAAGGAGAGGGTAGAGAAGGAGGACCGAAAGCACTGCGACGACGATGGCCGGGAGGGAACGTGTTACTATGAGGATGTTGACGTTGAGGATAGGTAGGACTGCCACCAGGACTGCCACCACCAGGAGTTTGATGTGAAATGTGAAGGATCATAGGGACTATCATAAGGCTCAGGATCGCCACCAGGACTACCACCAGGACTGCCACCAGGACCATCGTAACGACGACGAAGACCGTGACCAGGAGGATGGACGGCTTGTGCACCAATAGCGACCAATACAATAGCCATCATTAAAAGTGGTTTAAAGACCATAGTATAGGAAACATAACATGGTAATATAATAGTTTAGTTAAAGATATAAATGCTACCAGGTCGAAAACATTGGGTTTTTAAATGATCCTACTTGCATCCTTGACCCCGTAATCAGCTTTGGGAGCTTTGTAACTGAAAACTCTCTACTCGAAATCAATCGTTGACCTCCTGAAAATTGATCTATAATTTATCGTTGACCTGCACCAGAAATTTTATAACATTGTAAATTAAATCAAGTGTACACGTCGTTTTCATATGCAAACCGAATGGGTTCTGATTAACCATTATAAAATATGAATATAAAAAACAACCAGGAAAGAATCGCAAGTGCTGCCAAAACGAAATTGGAAGTACTGTGCTACTTTATATTTTTATTTTTAAAATTTTGGTATCTAGATTCACTTGCAACATTATTGCAACGAGAAAAGTACACTATCTGTTGCACTAGGCCAGGGCAGGAAGGCGATGTAAAGTTTCCTAACATTGGCTAGATTTTGCAAGTAACTCGACCGGACGGCAGGCGTCTAATGTTAGCTGGAACTGACTATCTTGTTGTACCTATGTCAAACTCGGTACCGATATCCTTTAACGCGAATTTAAACTTTTTACAATGGATAAAAGTGTTGTTGGCCAGTCTGCGGCACCAGACCTCAACAGGCTCCATAGCCGTTCAAGATCAAATTTATACCTTGATTTTTCAAATACATTTTATTCTTATAAATTGGTATATTTTTAAGAAATAGGAATATTGCATGTTTTCAGAAACGGTACGAAAAACCGTGATATCGAGGCGGCCAAATGTGTAGTGATAGGAGCAAATATTCTTGTGCACGGAACAAGCCTTTAACCGTACATTCCACGTCAAATCACATCCCACGTACCCTCAGCAATCAGAGATATCCAACTGCCCTTTTTTCTTTGCAGTTTCTATCCTACAATGCAGCAAAAGGAATATCGCCAAGTAGTACACACTCCATTATCGCACTCGAACGAAAAAATCACTACCACGATCCTTGGCATATTTCCTGAATGACAAAGATGTTCTCAGGTAAACTTGTAGGACTCGATGTAATTACAACTAATTGCTCCCTAGAAGCAACCTGCGGAAACTCTGGGGTCACTTTGTTACCTTTTACACTGGATTATATGTACCGCTGCAACAGCTGTGGCAACAAAGGACACCTAAGGACGACTGTTGGAAATGCAAACAGGGCAATTCTCCAGGGTACCAGGAGCAGCAACAAACGCTTCCAACATCGTGCCTGAAAGGGAACAAGACACCTTTGTCAACCTCTACAAAAGCGTTTGCAACCAGAAACGACAAGAAGCGGACTAGCTCTCTTTCACGAAAGAACTAGTAGTCAACAACAAAGGGGGCTGGAGCTTATTTACACTGGCTCAACGTGCAGTTCAATAGCTGAAACAAGCGCAAAGGAACTAAATATGAAGCTGGAAGAGAGGAGATCAGCCCTAATATATTACGGAAACAACACTGTCCAAAGAAGCACAGCAACAGCTAGCATGAATTTTTGGATAGGGGCCAATCAATGTAAAGCCACCTTTACAGATAGTACTGGCTCGGAACGAGGAAATCATACTAGGAAAGGATTGGTTCAACACAGCAAAGGCTCTCCTGGATCCAAGCAGCCGTAATCTGATATGGCCATCTATTCAAAACGTAGCAGTATCAAGGGGACGTCGGACAACGTGACAGTGGCCCACCTGTTAAGGAACTCCCCAGACGTCACATATAAGGAAGGCGATCACTCATATTAGATCACAAACATCAGATTGACACCCATAATGCGTTACCTATCGTCATCTGGGAGTAAACAAGATCTCACCCAGAGATCGAAACAATACAGAACGAAATAGAGAGGATGCTAAAAAAGCCGTAATGACAAAAAGTCAGAGCTCATGGAGCGCGCGGTGCGCTGATCCATAAGCCAGACGGGATGCTACGATTTTTCGTCGACCATCGAAGGCTAAATGCTGTCACTGTAAAAGACATATATCCTTACCAACGATAGACGATCTCCTGGACCGCCTAACAGGAAGAGTAATGATCCAAGTGGGCCGAACGCTACGACATCATCTACCACACGGAACGAGGCGAAGGAAAATCCTACTCAAGAACCGGCGATTTTTGTCATTAATCAATTCTGATGCCGCGGTTGATGCATCGCAAGCTGCTTTGTCAACGCTCACTGCACCAGAAAGAATCTGATGCAATGAGTCTGCCCTCTGTCCTCTCTGCTGTGAAATAGAGACGATGTACACTAAATAACCTGCAACAAACCCTACGGATCTGAACCATCTGCAAGTACTAAAATTCTTGGGACACAACATCTTTCAACTCAAAAGAACAATCCAAGTAGCACTAACTACAGTGCTGCAAGTGCTATACCCCGACAGAACTAAACTAGCCAACCATGAATTCTTCCAAAGCTTTTTCAAAGCAAAAACAAGGACGACTGTGAACATGACAAAAACAGAGAAACTTGAAACGTGGGATCTCAACATTATCATTACTCATTTACAAACCCGCTACACAAACAATGACGAATTACCGACATATGAACTCCAGAAGAAGGCGATAATCCAGACATTTATTGCAACCATATGGAGACCAAGATCTGATGTCGGACGAATCCAAGAACGAGGCATTGCCTTTACAAAAGATGGAAATCATCGGCTCACATGGGGGTGTGTATTGATTGAACTTTTTGACTCTAATCCAATCAATACATGGTGAAGTTACCAGGTCACAACTACAGCCTAGCTTGAACATCAGATTGTGCCCCACACACATACCCATACCTAACTCAGTGAAGTTAGCCACAACTTGCAATCACATTGTCTGTATTACGTCAATTCTTCAAATCAAATCGCTACCATGAATGGCTCTAGATCACTTTTCGGCACTTGGCAGAAACCAGTGTTTGGCGAGACAGCGAGCACCAGTACAGACAATGTACAGACAATGTACATAACAACTTTAAATTCAAGCTTTCAAGAGCTTTTCCTTTACGCTCAATCAGCTCCAAACATATCTCACATATTACTACCATCAGCTAACACGGCCCGTTCTTGGATGACAGAAGCGTTTACAAGTGGAATGAAAGAAATGATCGAGGAGTTTAAACGGCAGCCGTCCATTTGCTACATAACTGATCTTTGGACCAGTGACTGGATGGATTCATACATGTGCATCACGGCGCATTGGATCGATAACGAGTGGAACAGACGACAAGTTGTCATTGGATTCGAGTTTATTACTGGACTTGATACAGGTAGAGAAAATACAATTGTAGAGACTGACTTTTGATAAAATTCTCATTATCTGCTCCTAGGTGAAAATCTTGCTCAAGTCTTTGCCAACTTCGCTAGATAGCTATGGCCTTCTGGATTCACTCTTCACTGTAACTTGCGCGATAATGCTTCAAATATCATCGCAATGGCCGATAATATCGAGAGAGCCTTTGAAATACCTTGAAAGGAAGATGAACATAAGATACAAATAGAATCAGCAAGACCAGACTATCCATGAACATCAAATTGGTAAGGATCATATATTGAACGATTTTATTTTCATATTCACAGTGATGCTAAAACAATATGTTCTGCGATAGAAAAACAACCAGCCTTCTTGGCGGTGTATCAAGCGAACGATTCGAGACAGACAAATCATTCGCATTCCCAACAAGTTCATGTATTGGTCACATTATAAACCTTGCTGTGCAAACCTTTCTGAAACAGGGATTGAATTCAGAACCTCTGCAAAATGTCGATGACGCTTTTAACGCCAAGAACATGTAACAAGATGTCCTAGGCAGACTTCGGCGAGGTAATGTCTATATTCGTGGTTCGCCTCAACGCAGACAAAAATTCCCACAATATATGTCAGAATAATGAACTAGAACCTCTTGATCTCATACTTGATGTTCGCACTCGCCGGAACAGTACTTTTTTCAGATGATGTCAAGAGCAATACAGCTTCAAGATGCGTATAAATGATATGCCTGATATGGATGAAATGAAGCTTGATGAAGCGGACTGGCATATAAAAAGTGCTCTTGCACGGCTTCTTGGAACCTTTGATACATATACCAAGATACTGTCTGGTTTCGACTGTCAAAATTTTTGGTATTCAGTAATGCAACTGACTCATGGCGGAGAAATTACAAGCATTACGGATAAATGCCCGCCTGACATTTTGCCATCATGGAACAACTACAAGCAATACTTGATGGAAACACACCAAGTGGATGGCCTCGAAATACCCACTACTCAATTTCGAACCAGTGATGTACCTGCCCAAACCATCAATCAAGTAATGCCAATATTTCAACGTTTGCTGCAAGTATTTGAGAATGTTGACGATTCCTCCGCTGTATCTTTTGTATAATCCGAAGGTTCATATACCTAGCCAGCAGATCCATACCAAATGTACTGGAAGAAGACTGCACTCACTGGACGTCTGGACAGGGTATTTTCACAAGCTAAACTGTTTGTACCTGAATTACGCAACCGGCTCAGCCCATAGGCTGTAAAGGAATGTGTTATCTTTCATCTTTACATGAGCATTTGGATAATAGCTCACACTCTCGATGAGATGATGCAGTTTATTGTTACAAATGCAGAAATTTTTATGCTTTATTTTGTTATTGTTCTCGAATAAAATAGGAAAGATGATAACACAATCTCAGGATCCACAACACCTAGTATAGAAGTGCTAGCCTCAAAGTACTATTGTGCAAACCACAATCTGAATAAACTATCTCCAAGCTATATTACCCATTTAGGCAACGATGTGGGCTTTGTAGATAACGTGATGTGAGCAAAGAGCTTGTTAAGCGGTTGGTTTATGAACCAAATCAAGTCAAACTGTCAAACTAGCAACCAAGTCAAATCAAGTTTTTTGCAATATTTGATGAGACATGATTTGCAGGGCTGACGAGCGTAGCGAAGTTGGTATACAACTATCCGAAGACGAGCGAAGGAATGAGATGTTCCCACTCACCACCCTATGAATATTTTCTGTTCGTTTCCTGCACGGCTAAAGAGTAGTTGAGTGGATCAATTGCTTTTTAATAAATATGGATAATTTTACTATATAAATAAAGGTTTGCACGCTTTCTACGCGGCCCTTAACATCTCATGACTGAGCCGAGGAGGAAGGATAGTTGATAATGAACCTTACAACTAACATCCAATCAGTACAAGTGACTCTAGTAGTCCAACAACCCAAAGAATCACACAAGTACTCAAAATATTGAAGAATGGAAAGGCTCCAGTGCAAACACTGTATTACTATTGTGAGCGAACGAAAGAGTTAGAGAAACGCTGCCAGGAAATCAAATGCTGTGATTGGCGATTTTGAGACAAGAGAGATTGGTAACAGCAGCAACAAGTGCAACAGCGGCATGGATTGTCAGAAAAGTCATGGAAGCAGTGGGGATTAACACGCAGTCATACACGCCTCACACCATGTGTTCCGCAACCTCGACGAAGACAGTGCAGAGGGGCAGCTCCATCATGCATACCAATTGGAGTCTGAAATCCCAAACGTTTGATTAATATTAACTTGAAGTGACACATCAAGAATCCAGAGGTGGGAAGCTGTTACAGAATATTTTTCTAGAACCAGCAGAGAAATGTACCACATGAACTGATTGATATCGGAGCAAACAATAGTTTGTGTAGGAAACGATTGCTAACTGAACGTTTGCGAAAACCAAGTCAGGAAATGTGGTATACCCGCCCTATATGTTGATACGAACCCACAGCAAGAAAGAAAAAAAAAAAATGTAGTTCTTCATTATAACAGATGGCCATTTTTATTGAAGAAAAAATTAAATAAACTGCTGCTGGCGTACATTCACAGAGAAGGATGAAACCCTGCCAAGCTCACCGAACGCCATAATTCCAATATGACCTATGCCACAGCATTGATGGCAGCGTCCTACTATTACCATTTGCCACCTCTTTGCCACACATCCTGCCCAAATCGATACCAATCCTCCAAAAAATACTCTTTTGGTACTCTCCAAAATCTCGAGATAATCTCTCTCAATGCCAAGAACAATGAAAAAATCCAAGACACCCTACTCTTGTCAGATGATATCTTTATCCTTCATGCTCCGGCTTCAATAACACGAACACCACGAGCTCTAGCATAGTTGATGACCTTCTTGACATCAGTATGGCCGTAGACATCCTTGGAGGAGTAGGCATCCTTAATCATCTGTGGATGAGCATTGAAATGGATAGGCCAAGGTTGTGCCAGGTTTGTGCATCATATGGAACCTTTGCCGCGCCATGTAACCAAAGATCATTCCTAAGATACCATAATCAATTGCTATGGTCCGTGCTTCAAGTTCCATAAAACATCCAGCACATAAACTACTGCATCTTTGATGCCTGTACGCAGTGCTGTGATCACAAATGCGTCCAAATCCTCGCTCTTTCCAATTTGTTACTTGCAACAAGCCCGCGTACCAAAGACGACCAGTCTTGAGCCACTCTATCGAATTGCTTGAACCAGCAAAGACAATACTAATCATAAAGTGAGCATTCGCCAATGCTGAGTTGGTAAGCCTACAGAATTGGAAAGCTTATAGAATTGGGATGCCTAGAGAATTGGGATGCTTGCAGAATTGGAGCCCACATAATTGGAAAGCCGGCACAATTGAAATGCCTACTGCATCGCCAAATTTACAATCTGCTTACCTCCACAACCCGCTTGAGTAATCTCGGACAACGCCTGGTCAGTCACACAACTGCAAAAAGGCAGCTGTCTTTCTAGGGCTTAGGACATTCCAAAAGTCCCAAGGCTGTCATTGTAAATATTGTGCTTAACAAAATACTATAAGTCTAAAAAAATTCCCAGGAAAACACAGGGAATGACCTTACATGCAGTTATGCGCGCAGTCATTATCTGCTACTATATCACATCTAATACCATTATTCACCTCACCCCACCTTGCCATACTAACCCTACAACCTTACAATATATACTCACCCGTATACAATCCATCTACTGCTGCTCTACTCCCTCCGCCACCTCTCAGTTTGTCAAAATCTTCATGTTGCAAACCCTTTAATACATTCTTGCCCAAAAATTAAAACCATGTATTTCAGTTCCGAAAGACCATGCATGCTTTAGCTCAATGCAGGAGGCAAGGAGTCAAAGGGACCGCACTCAAAACCTTCCCCTAGCAATAGTCAGACAGTAAAAAAATTAATAATAAAATTTTTGTGGTTGTTCCAGTAGCGCGCAAAAAAACTCGTAGAAACTGCCGATTTCCCTCTACTGACAATACCGCAGCATTTTGACCGCTATCAAATAATATCAAAACTACCATGCCACTGCCCCCTCCCCAAACACGCAGTCTCCCCTCCATTTTCCAACAAATATCACTCTGCACATACTATCATCTTGTCCAAATTAGTCTCTCTGCCTTTTCTCATACTCTCAATCTAAAATCCTTCTTTAGCCTTATATGGTGTAAAGGCGCTTCTTATTGGTGGTGAGTCTGGTATCATGCCCGAATAAGCTCTCCGAATCCAAAACGTTCCAATCACACTATCTATTCTAACTCAACGTTACATATTCAAATCCCACTGCAAACCTCTCTATCTTTTACCCGGCCCTTCTTGCTATCCTTTATCCCTCATTTCTCTTCACAACTCCATCATAGACAAATAATAATTTTACGGTCACACGCAGAATTTTATGACGAATCCGTCAATGTAATAAATATTAGCCTATTTCCTCAAACGGACTTTAAAATCCACTTCTTCTATCTATCCCATAATTTTCTTCTCTTCACTTGTCGTATGCACATATATCTCTCTTGTCCGTATACAATTGTCCTTCGGGACACATAACAAAATTGGAACGATACAGAGAAGATTAGCATGGCCCCTGCACAAGGATGACACTAAGCTTCTGAGATGAACGAAGCCTCGGCTTCAAAACTATTTTTTTTTCATGGGCAAGGCCAAGCAGATGTGTATTACAGATGACTGGCTTCTCTGGCCAAGCCAAATCGATAGTAATCCCAAGTCATATACTGTGTTTCCGTGAATACGTTTCAGTCACAATATATCCAAGCCAAATTTACAGGCTGACAATAATTCTCCTATCTCTGGTCAGGTTGTCGTTTGATAATATTATGGGCGTGATCCTGATATTGTGCTCACAAAATTTAGTAAGTTTGCTATGGGCAGCAGCTTTGGCATCATTGCTGTCCGGTACTCTCCTGATCTCACAGTCAGAGTTGGTGCGGGTCACGTCCGGAGCTGGTCCGGTGGATTAGTTGGTCCGGTTGCAGTTGAATCGATTGTGTGCGCGACTGGTCTGTAGGCGTAGATTTATCTTCTTAATCCTTTCTTCATACATTGCTATATTACATGCGATATATGTATCGGTGTAGATCAGTCACGCCTTCACGTAATATGTATATTGCCAAGCTGTGCATTGCGAAATCTGACAATATGCTTCATTCCTGGTTCAGCCAAGTTCTAATGTCGCTCTCAGCCTATTGCCCGATCCAATGCGTGAAGCCAAATTCGAATGTTAGTCTCTGCGTGTTTGCTTTATCTACTGCGTTAAGAGCCAAGTTGCACTATCGCTCTCTGCCTATTGCATCATTTAATGCGTTGGAGCAAATTCTCACTGTCGGTCTCTGGTTATGGCCCATCTTAGAGCAGGTTTGCATTATATCTCTCTGCCTATTGCATCATTTAATGCGTTGGAGCAAATTCTCACTGTCGGTCTCTGGTTATGGCCCATCTTAGAGCAGGTTTGCATTATATCTCTCTGCCTATGCTCATTCTCTAGACTAGAGCCAAGTGAAATGTCACTCTCTGCCTATAGCCCTTCTTCTGTATTGGAGCATGAGTTCCACTCTCACTACATTCTGATTCGTATTGCCGATTCATATTGCCTTATGGCAGACACTCGATTCCTCTCCCGTAATTACGCACGGTATCAGCCTCTGCTTCAAACTTGATAACAGCGAGGTAATGGATGGCTGTAGTTTTTACAATTGATACTGAATTATTCGCTTTTATTGAAGGTTTCTATCTACTTATAGCTATCATGCTAGTTATTACGGCAGTTATTACGGCAAGGTTTGTACGGGGTTATTCAGTCTTCATCTTCTTTGTCCTTCTTTTATGTGTCTCACAATATCTTCCAGTTCCCGGGATGACGACGTTGTTACAACTCAGACATCTTCTCCACATATTTTCAGGTGTGCATTCCTTGTAATGTTGTATGCCACAGTAGCGCATGCTGGCCTTTGGGGTGGTGGTACAGTCTTCTTTTTCGCATGGGAGCCGTCTTTTTACAGCTTGGAACAAGGTGATTAGTGATCTTCTCGTTTCTTTCAATCTGAGTAGGTAGGGAAACTTACTCGTGCTTCTGCTTCTACTGGCTTCACTGCTTCCGGCCGTGCTTCTGCTTCCACTTGCTTCGCTGCTTCCCAAATGTCCTTTTACTTCCACTAGCTTCGGCGCTCTTGAGTGAGGCTTTCGATGGCTTGCTCACTTTATGTTTGCTTACATCTTCAATGGCTTAACGCAGTGTTTAAGTATGCTCATATCTTAACTTTCAAAATTCATATAGTGACTTACAGATGATATGGCAATTCGGACATTTGCAAACGCATAGAATATCACAAGCGCAGGAAGTTTTCGACGCACAAGAGCACATGTCATTTCGTTTCAAATTACAGTAATCGCATGGGCATTGGCATTCTGAATTGTGTTGCGGTAGCGATGCTTCTTTACAGAAGCATCGAAAACTCGACTGTGAATTAGAGTGATGTAAGTGGATTTTGTCGCTATCCATGCCTGTCATTGAAGCTATTGCCTGTGTCCAGCTAATGACGATTTCAGAGTCCAAGCCTCTTCTTTCAACATGCAGGCTCCGGCCCATCTGTTGTGGAACTGCGACAGCTCGATAACATGGTGGCTTGCGGGAGGCAATGTAATCTTGGGCGGTCGTTACAGTTGACACGGTCAATGTCGAGATGCGAGCATCATCAAACTCCAAAACGGTAGGCATAATGACTGGATATGGATATAATTGGACATCAAGTATCGATTGACTTTCAATCCATTGGAGAATAGTCTTGCATTCATCCATAGCTGTTGCTGGATTGATTAGAAAATGGGCAGCGATTTCTCTGACGTCCTTTGGTGAGACTTCCTTAAAAACTTTTGCTGGCCAAAGTAACGACATTATCCAAATTTTTTGTTGTTTAAGTACTGGGAGCCGCTCCAGATGGCTGGCATTTCTAGTTAGACGATCCAATGATGAGGTAACGATCAAGATGTTTGACTGATCTTCATATCCAGCTAACGCTTCAGCTATGCGGTCATCAGCGTATGCGCTCTTTGATGCCATACTGACAGTGACAGTTTCTGGGCCATGCTTTGGAAGGAATACGCGACAGAATGCTTGCTGCCTTGCAAGAGAAGATTCCGAATTCAGATCAGACGAACTTGCCGTCCATTGCTGACTGGTGCGGCTTGTGATGATAATTTTCTGGATAGAGTTGGTCACAAGGAATCTGTTGACTAACTCTTTCATTGCACAGAGCATTGATAATCGAGGATCATTAAAAATATCTTGGCTAACATGAGTTAAAGTTCGCATTTGGTCAAGAATTTTGTTCATATAGTGTGCGCATGAATCATAATATCCAAATTGGTGAGCAAGACGCTTTAGGCTCCAAGTTAAAATATTAGTACTATATTCACATTGACATGCAGAATTACGAAGTGCACTTACGACTCCGTTTTCAAGTTCTTCTTCTAATGCTTCAGTGACTGAGCTATCCATGATAGTCCATGACTCGTCTTCATCTCCAAGTCTCGCATTGAGTGATTGCCATGTAATATTTCTTGATGTGAAATCCGACACAATAATGTTCATCTCAGTGGGTATTCTGGTCATCCGTTCTGGACTGGCGGTGAGAAGTAGTGCTTTTTCTTGGTATTGTCTGAATATTGTACGCAACGGGGTTCTCTGTGCCCAAGTGATCTGTGTAGAGGAAATGCACTCGAGGACAATAATCATTCTGTTGAATATGGTAACATCGACAGGTAGATGGTGTAAACAGTATAACACTTGTTTGGCTAACGAATCTGAATAGGAGACTTGATCTGTCGATGAGACTCTTGCATAGATTATAAGAGATTCTGCGTCTACTACGGCATTCTGTTCGACTGGTACAGTATCGATTTGCAGTGGTGTATCAACTATAGGATTGTTCCATCCTGTAGCGACAGTTTCATTGCGGCTTAAGGCGTGTTTGACAATGAGGGCAGCTACTTTATCCCATACATGCGCATTACGACGGCCATCTGGACGGTATAGTGAACGATTTGGGCCAAAGTACGTTTGATATAGGAATGGTTGGCTGAGGTGCTTCCAGTTTGGATCAAATTTCAGGACATATGAGTATTGCAATTGCCTAGTTAGACAGGTCAAGGCTGCGCGGACATGTTCCATGGTCGGCGAGGTAGCAAAGGCCAATATGGCTGTTGTATGATGCTTTCTGAACTGTAGCCTGGGTAACATGACAATGGCGTGAAGGCTTTCAGAACAGTCTTGGAGGTAGCATGACTCCATTCCGTGGCCGATTGCTTGTTGATCCAATGGCTTGGATGGAAACACGATTACAAGGTACTTGTCAGTCAGCATCTTTTCCAGATATATTTGTTGATGATGTTGCCACAGATAACGGAGGAGGGAGCCGTCAGTCACGATGTCCGAATACAATCTAGGCACACGAGAGATAGCAGCTTTTACAGTGGATTCCAGAATGGGTGGAGACAAGACAGTATGCTCATTACAAAAGTTGGCAAGGAGATGATAAGCGACACGGGTCATATCCTTCGGTGGTATGAGGCACTGTATGGAGAGAAATAACAGCTGAGTTTGAATTTCGAAGGCTTGTGTATAGGGAACATCGTATGAAGGAATCAACGGCCTATCCTTTACAAAACGCAAGTAGTAGTGTTCTTCTTTTAGCGTGTTGGCATACGATAGGTACGTGAGAGTCTTGGCTAGTGATCCTCGAGTTCGATCGTTTCGAACAAGTTGATAATTGTCCAGACAGTGTTGTCGTCCAATCTT